>OX244040.2:37602972-38202972 GCA_945859785.2 Tridacna gigas
AAGTTAATCCCTTCAAAGTCGCCGTATCGAGGCATTTCATCGGTCGGATTTTTGGTTCCGACCAATGAAATGCCTCGATACATTTTGATCACGTGACAACAATTATGGCTGCTTCCTTGAAATTTGAGTGAATCGATCAAACATCGGACGATTTGGAGCTGTATTCATCGTGTTATTATTAAACAACGAAGGTTGGTTAACGATATTTACTTGTTTTATCAAACCGATAAGTATTTTGGCCATGATCTTGTACAGAATAGTAGATTTACTCTGACAAGCGCACTGAACGAACCCGTGTCGGACCAAACAATTTCGACCTATTTGTCGAGAAACCGGCTTCTGTAGCACAAATCATTGAACGTTTAGTCATGAAACCACGTTATTTTTCGCTAGAAAAATGTGTAATGAGCTAGATAAAGTAGACCTTATGTGATTATCTGTAATATTGACGAAGTAACTTGTGTTTTTGTGATGACAAGTAGACTTTGCCGATAATGTCAGTTGCATCCCTTGTATTATATATACATGTAAAACATAAAAAACGCTAAAAATCCCTGTGCTCGAGACACGATAATTGAAACGCATGTGACAAAAATAGAAACGATTGTGACAACAATTGAAACGGCAGTGACAAAAGTTGAAAAGACAGTGACACTTTTATAAACAACAAGAACACTTTTTTCCAATGTAAACACAATTTTACAAATACATAGGTTAATCATTCTAATATCCGTAGAGTAATGTATCATAATCGTCCAATTGTCTGCGCTTGGTATACACCATCTGGTAACTTTTCTTCTCTTCTCTATTGTACAGTTTTCTTTTTTCTTTTATCTCTACATATTTTACTAGGGTTGGTTATAACAATATTTTTACAACTGTCTTTATTTGTTACTGAGGCTTTCATTGCTTCAAAATTTATGAGTTGACTATTCGTATAATTGAGGGTAAAACCCTCTTACTTTACATGTTTCATTGTTTTTTGTTAGTTCTGTTAGCATAATTTTTGGGACACCGAGACACAAATTCTACAATGTGCTCTCCTGCACTCTGCCGTAAGTTATCCCATGCTCATTGTTAACCCATCCGGTCTTAAAATGAACAGACGCTATACATTACGGCGACTTTGAAGGGATTAACTTTGTCATTTCAATAGACCATTGTTCGTATTTCCTGTACTCATTACACAGACGTCAGACCTTGTGGCGACTTTTTAAGGGATTAACTATGACATTTCAATAGACCATTGTTCAGACGTATGACGAAACAGTCCGTAGTCATTGTGAAATACGGTCACTAAAAATAGAACATAAACGTAGCCTGACGTCGAGGGAGACACATCGTAAGCCTTTTATTCAAGTTTTTTTTTTTTTTACCTAAATAATTTACTATATTTCTAAACGTAGAATGTTTTATAATTAAGTCCCCAGGACCTAGCCTTCAATGTCCGCCATTCAAGCCCCTTGATCGAGTATACGAGTCAGCTCCGTATACTTCCGGGAGAGTAAAAATAGAATCATTCTAAAATAATTGAATTCTTAAAATAGATCTGACCTATGAGAGGGAGAGAGAGATTTACCCGTTTTTATCATGGGATTTTATGTGTTAAAGTACAAAAACGTAAAAATGAGTGACACTTTTAAGAAAATGATTGACACTTTTAAGAAAATAAGTGACACTTTTAAGAAAATGAGTGACACTTTTTGAAAAATGAGCGACACTTTTAAGAAAATGTGTGACACTTTTTGAAAAACGAGTGACACTTTTTGAAAGGGACCCTATGGGATTTTACGTGTTAAAGTGCAAAAACGTAAAAATGAGTGACACTTTTAAAAAAATGATTGACACTTTTAAGAAAATGAGTGACACTTTTAAGAAAATGAGTAACACTTTTTTGAAAAATGAGTGACACTTTTAAGAAAATGAGTGACACTTTTTGAAAAATGAGTGACACTTTTTGAAACGGACCCTATGGGATTTTACTTGTTAAAGTACAAAAACGTAAAAATGAGTGACACTTTTAAGAAAATGATTGACACTTTTTGAAAAATGAGTGACACTTTTAAGAAAATGTGTGACACTTTTTGAAAATTGGTGAACAATTTTTCATATTTGTGTGACACTTTTTTAAATTTGGTGAGCACTTTTTGATATTTGTGTAACACTTTTTTTAAAATTGTGTGACACATTTTGAAAAATGAGTGACAATGAAGAAATATCTAACAGTTTTATACATAGATATCATAATATTGTTGAAACAAATGTGACAGAGTATAAGGACGACTATCAAAACCCATATGGTTCTGTATCAAACTGGTCTACTTTTCGTCTTTTTGTATAAACCATTTGATAACTTTTCTGTTCTTCTCTATTATACAATTTTCTTTTGTCCATACATGTTTTAATAGGATTGGTCACACCGATATTTGAACTACTTTGAGGGTCTGTGACTATATCTTTCACGCTATCAAAATTAATGAGTTGACTGTTTTTATAATTTAGGGTAATTCCCCTCACTTTACAAGTTTCGTTGTTTTTATTCGTTTTGTAAGCATGATTTTTTTTTTTTTTTTTTTTTTTTTTCTCTCCAGACACAAACTTCACAATGTACTCTCCATTCTGAAGTTCATCCGTCAGTTCACCCAAGTAATCACCTAGAGGAGGATCATACTCATCAGGGCGATTCACGTATATCACACTGTCAGTATCGTAATACAAGACTCTTCTGTTTAATGCCTCGAGTACACTGTAAAGTTTGAGTCGGGCCCAACATGTAGTGAATGTTGCCAAATATATGTTAGTTTTGTTATCTTCGGGTTGACAATCGTCCTTATACTGCCATTAGACTTGTATCGTATCATTAGACAATATATGAAAATCGATGGGCTTTTTCAATGGATCGGAAAAAAGTTGAAAAAACATGTTGGCCTGACTTTCGTGGAAAAAAATCCGTTTGTCGCATATTAAGTCTCTGACCAAACTTTCCCCAAAAAGCTATTAAGACACAGTTTGGCCAAAGCTCTAAGCCCTGGGTTCTTTTCAATATTTCCTCGATCCAACAAAACTCCTTCTTTTTCCATATATTGTGCAATGTACTTATTCATATCATCGTAACATTTAATCCAATCGGGAGGACAACTTGCTTCTTGTTTAAATTTCAAAAATGTATTAATATATTGAGCAAACAGTCCTCCCACATTTACCATTCCGATTCTATGTGTTGGTATTATTTAAACACTGTTGTACAGCACTATACATAACCCGCTCACTAAAAAAACCCAGAGGCACTCAAATTATATGCATCCAAATGCTTTTCGACGGCATGGGTCGAAAGTGTAAACGCAAGTTTCATGATGGAGTTTAAAACGAAATAAATGATTGTCCCAAACTTGTCTTTTAGATATGAACTTATCAATGACTTCATAATGTATCATCCAATGAAAGAGCTTTTAAAATTAACCGATGAAACGTGTAAGGACACGCGCTAAACTATTGTTGTCCCATTTTTATTGCAATTTATAGGAAAAAATGACGTCATTTCCAGTTTTTTTTTTTTTTTTTTTTTTTTTTGTTTTTCCTTGATTGAAACCCTCGTAAAAGGAATCTTGAGAAAAAATTAATACACTTAGACACCAAGATCATGAAAATCAGTTCATAAACAACGATTTTAGCCATTTTTTGTTAAAGTTAGTGCATTAATAACGTATCTGAAATCTTTCATAACAACGCATATGAAATCTTTCTGGCATAACGATCTCAATATGATCTCTAGGTAAATTTTGATTTCAAATTTGAATTCCCAGGGAAAAAATTATCGTGGATAGACACCAAGAACGTAAAGATCGGTCAATAAAGAAAGATTTGAGCCATTTTGGTACCAGTGGATGCCAAAAGCGTGTATCTCTCAAAATTTTAATCCTTGTATCTCCGTTGTCATTGAAGTGACACCTACAAAACTATACATTTTCTTGATCAGTGTGAGAAGTTCATTCCAATGATACCTATATTGATTCGATCTGACGGCAAATAAAAAAAGTCGATATTTTTTAAGAAAAGGAGTATTGGGCCTGAAATGGCTGAAAACTGAATCGATAATGGGGGAGTCAACGTGAAAGAGTAAAACGTCATGTATCATTTGGTAGGGTTATCTCAAATTTCATGAATAGCAACTGTCACAAAATGAAAGAAAAAGACGAAAATCGGTTTCGTTGCTTGGTTGCCCTAGAATATGGTGTCATTGCTTACATTTCCTAGAATTAGGCTTATCAGTACATGGCTTTACTTGTCAGAAGGTTAGGATGATCAAAAAGAATCATTTTATTCCTGAAGGTAACAACTGCTATAACTTTCGACTAAAATCTTAAATTTTTGCAATATTTAATCCGTTACTAGGGTTATTATAAATATTTATGTAAACATTAGCCAGCTCCCTTTATGAGCTATCTTAATCCGAACTAAAGTAAAAAAAACATTGACAATAGAAAACAAATGAACCCAAGAGAGGATTGACTTCATGTGAGAACTTGTAGAAGCTTGTCACAACTTGTCCAGGTCACTCAAGACAAGACATATAATTATATATACATACAATTCTCAACTTTCTATATCAGAACAATGATAATGGATTAGATTTGTGGGCAAATTGCCGATTTTTTGGAAACAGTGTTAACGTTTGTTATGGATATTTCTAATATAAGAAAAGTTTAGATATGGAGTTGGGAAGGCGAGCATTATACAGGTAAGTTTTATTTTTTTCATCTAACGGTAGTAGCAACAGTTTGGTTTAATAGTATCTTGTAGAATATATTCAACCTTTTATTTACACTACGTAAGTTTTAGCTTCACTGGCCAAAGGTTAGGCAGCTTATGTTATGGCCCTGTACCTATTGCGCGTGCGTGCCTGTACCTGCCCATTGTCTCAATTTTCAAACATCTTCTCCTCAAAAACTAAGAGGGTAATTTCAAAAGGTATACCCAATATCGTCCTGTCAGACGTCAGTAGGGTTTTTTGAAATGCTAGTGCCAGTACGTATAATTACATGTACAAAACTATTTTTGTCTTGTGCTGATCTTCTGTAGCAATTTTTATAGAAAATGGCGTCATTTTTGCTTCAACTTGAAATGGCTACTTTTCCCATACTATTTGTTGGATTTTTTTTTTTTTTTTTTTTCAAAACCAATAGTGGTATAGCTATTGATGAGATAAACAACCTCTGCAAGTTTCTTGAAAATCTGACAACAACTGCAGACTTTATTGCGTAAACAAGAAATAGAAATTTTCAACTTGAAATGGCTACTTTTCCCATACTATTTGTTGGAATGTTTTCAAAATCAATAGGGTTGAATCTATTGATGAGATAAACAAACTAAGTAGGGTTATCTCAAATTTTATCAATAGAAACTGTCACAAGACGAACATTGTTTCATTCCTTAGTTATCCTGGAATTGGTGACATTGCATACATTTCCTAGAATTACGCTTATCAGTACATGGCTTTACTTGTTAGAAGGTTAGAATGTTCAAAAAATCATTTCATTGCTGAAAGTAACAACTCCTATAATTTTCGACTGAAATCTTACATTTTTGCACGATTTAATCCGTTACTAGGGTTATCATAAATCTTTATGTAAACATTGGCCAGCTCCCTTTATAAGTTATCTTAATCCGATCTCAAGTCAAAAAACATTGACATATACATGGGTACTGGGCCTTAAAGGGGTGGGGTCTTGTCCAATCTTGTTAGAGTCATTTACTCTTTTTCCTTGAAGGGGGAACGACTTGTTTTTTCATTTTTGTATTTTAATTAATGCTATACATATAAATTTCTTGCTTTAAAGGGGGGCGACTTGATTTTTCCGCTTTTGCATCATAGTCAATGATATACATATAAATGGGTACTGGACCTTAAAGGTGTGAGGGTCTTGTGCAATCCAGTTAGAGTCATTTAATTTCTTGCTTTAAAGGGGGATGACTTGATTTTTTCGCTTTTGCATCATAATCAATGATATACATATAAATGCGTACTGGACCTTAAAGGGGCGCAGGGTCTTGTGCAATCTTGTTAGAGTCATTTAACTTTTTGCTTTAAAGGGGGACGACTTGATTTTTCCGCTTTTGCATCATAATCAATGATATACATATAAATGGGTACTGGACCTTAAAGAGGTGGGAGTCGTTTTATCTCTTGCTTTAAAGGGGATGACTTGATTTTTCACTTTTACATCGTAATCATTCCTATACATATAAATGGGTACTGAACCTTAAAGGGGCGCGGGGTCTTGTGCAATCTTGTTAGAGTCATTTAACCTTTTGCTTTAAAGGGGGACGACTTGATTTTTCCGCTTTTGCATCATAATCAATGATATACATATAAATGGGTACTGGACCTTAAAGGGATGGGAGTCGTTTTATCTCTTGTTTTAAAGGGGGATGACTTGATTTTTCACTTTTACATCGTAATCAATGCTATACATATAAATGGGTACTGGACCTTAAAGGAGTGGGGGTCTTGTCCAGTCTTGTTAGAGTCATTTAATCTCTTGCTTTAAAGGGGCCACTTAGATTTTTCACTTTGATGGATATCATTAATTTCTTTTCGACGTTTTTGATTGCTCCAATGATAAATGTAATTCTTGAAGTTCAGGACTCAGTGGATTTCCATATATTTTCTGGTAATGGGACCACCACGTTTGGTCAAGTAAGTGTTTCGCTAGAATATATCCTTGAAGATGACATCTTGGTTGAAGAGCGTGTCCAAGCTGATGAACTAGTTCATTTTCTGGAACATGAGGTTTGCAGTGTTGAGGTTACTAAAATTAATAGATGTAGCGCATCTGGACATGTAAATTATTCTAGGTCCGTAGATCTTTGTAAAAGCATTCTACAATATCTTTTGCCATTTTTAAGAGAAAGAAGGTCAAACTTGCAAACTTTAGAAGTCCAATTACTTAATGGTCATACCTCATTAGATAATAAGTATGGTGTTACGGAATTTATAAATAAACACCATATATGTATGAAATTGGACATTACAAAACACCATTCAGAAATGCATGTAATTGGAACTCTATTACATGAATTGGCGCATGCTCTTTTACCTGTCTTTATAGACCATAATAATCTTTGGCTAACTACGTTAACTTGTTTAATATCCATTGTGAAAACCTCACAATTGATTAAAGTAAAAGAGTATGAATATCAAACTCTTTTGGCCTGTGAAGTTGGTTGCAATTTCAAATCCAAATTTTTTTTAATCAAAATTTAAAAAAAAAGATAAATAAATGAAAAATAAAATTCACTGCAGCTTAATTTGATCAAATTCTTTTTTCTCTAAATTTTATATATCAAAATTGTATATAATACTTTTAATATTATACATTCCGTTCCTTTTTTATAAATGTATGGCCTAGAATGTGATAAAAAGGGATTATTAGTGATGCATATGCGAATGGTAAGTGTCCTTTTGTTTCTATTTCTTTTGGAGGAGGGGGTTAAATATGCAACTGTTTAAAAGTATTGAAATATACAATATTACTATATGTTAAAAAGATTAAGCAGAAAAAAAACATGACATGATAAACAACACAATGTTAGTATAATAATTCTGCTGATAGTTTTTCATATCTAAATATTGTGTGTGTTTTAAGTTGTACATGTTTAAAGATGTTCTGCTTATAGTCTATAATTCTCAGTTTCCATACCAAATAAACATAGCTAGTCATGTCTCGACTTGTTAAAAGGGTCTTACGGTGTCACTTGGTCCTTTGATATCTCAATAGGTCATTGTTCGTACTTCCGTCACCAAACAAACAAAACCAGACAGTGTGGCGACATTTACAAAAGACCATTGTTCTGCCTTTTGGTCCTTTGTTAGCGGATTAAGTTTGACTGTTGAAAGGGGTATTGTTCTCACTTCCGTCACAAAATAAACAAAACCAGACATTGTGGCGACTTTAACAAAGGACTATTGATCACTCCCCCGTACATGTCTGAACATGACTATCTAAAAATAGACACACTGGTGGTTGCATACTTTTACGATCTTCGTCATTTGACAGAAGGACGTTGAAGAGATCACATCGAAGGTACCGTTTTATTTCTACCGAATTTTTGTAATTCTTTGTGAGAAACTTCAAAGAGCATGGATGTGTCGTTAGACCAACTTAACTTTATAGACTTGACCGAGGGTCGTAGTGAGGTTAAGAATCGGCTCTTTGACTTGGTGTGGCGTTAAAGATGAGTCTAAGTGGGAAAATCTCCGTCTCGTAAAAGGGCCTGACCCTCAATGCCTGCGATCATTACTAGATAGAGTATACAAGTCAGCTCTGTATACTGTTACGGTACTCGCTTATATGACTCATTTTTAAAGCTATTTCTCTCCAAATTTATCACCCAAAAAAATCAATATTGTGCCACAAAGCACATTTAAATTAATGGTCGTCTAAAAAAGAAAACAGGTCATCCAAAATGGCTGCTAATCTAAAAATGGAAATTAGGTCATCCAACATGGCGGACTCCCCATACCCGCCGCGAATACCCATAACACACCAAAAACTCCTTATATGCAAATGAGTTACTAAAAATAGTAACACGATGACCGAAAGTAGGTCAAGATGGCCACCGATTACGTCATCTTTGTTTGGCCCCAAAGAGGCGGAAATACTACTGAACACTTTCAATATCTTCAGATATTTGTATTTAATGCAATTTTATTTTCTTTTTGGTAGATCTAATAATAGCCGTGCACGGTAAAGTGCAGTAAATCAGGCCTGTTTCGCTGGCTTTTGACCTACTTTTTTGCATTAATATACTGGAGTGAACAAACTCTAATTTGTGATTACTACACAATGTGGATATCTTTAATCTGCGGGCCCCGGCAAGCCTGTTTGCGGGCAAATATACTAGGACGAAAAAGAAACGCCGGGTAACCTATTAAGATAGTTTTAAAGGATATAATGTAATATTACATTACTATATTCATTTTTTGTATAAAATTTCATCTGTATGGAACCAGCTGGTGAAGTTTCAATCGATTTTCTATGCTGTTTAAGCGAAAAATAACCCCCTTTTAACGTTGACCATGCTTGTTTGGCGCAACACCGCCGGACATGTCAGGATCTTGTGTGTATGTACCCGGCGTTTCTTTTTCGACCTAGTATATTTGATAACAATATAAATGCGTTGTTACCACTACTATATTTCAAGGGTCATAACATTACTGTCAATCTATATGTTTTTACAGATACACCAATTTTAACAGTTACTGCTCCTTATCCAAAAATGATTTGGATTAACATATAATTTTGAAAAATATTTCTAATTAAAAATTTAACCCTCAAAGAATATGCAAAACAATGAGGAAAAAGAGGCAGTTTCTGTTGGAGCTCCTTTTCGTTATGTTTCTTCACATTGAACTACAACAGATTTTGAATATTCACATAGAGTACCTCTTATGGCATCTATCTTTTTTAAAAGATATTTCCAGTGTTTTATTCCATCTATTATGTACTATTTTTCTGTCCCATCTTTCTGACTGGCTGAAACAAAGTACTATCAAAACTTTGAAGACGTCTAATCAATAGCTTCTCTGTTACCGCAATAAATGGTTAACTTTTAGTGAAGAAATTATTGAAGTATTGTCATATTATTATTATTATTATTTTCATGACCGATGAAAATTCTTTACTATCCGATGTAAAATTTTTTACCAAAGAGTCCCTTTTTAAAACAAAATCTCATCATTTGAGCGACTTCACTCTTTACCAAACAATCCCGAGTGTTAACGGCCGGAACAAGAAAGCTGGTTTTCAGCATTTTCTTCTTTTCCCACAATCTTTTCTACCCTTTCAAAGACAAATACCATGACTCGAACTAAGTTTATTTTTTTGTCTGCAAATATTTTCAGTTTGGATAATCCCAAGTTTCGTTGTCTCAAAAACCATTACAGGTTAAAACAGATCTAGATATTCGAATTTCTTCCTACGGCTTTCCTAGGTCAGAGAGTCTAAGAAAATAATGCACACGACAGATCCTAGACCAAACAGTACGCTCTCTTTGGTCTTATTCGGTGTAATCGATCCCTTCTTTATTCAAAAAGGATACGTGTACATATTTATGAGTATTTTACAAATAAAAGCCTTTGAGATAAGTCGTAAAATGGTTGATGTCTGTGATAAAAAAAATTGTGTCCATATTTTCTTGTAAAACAAATGTTTTATTGGAAAAGAAAGTCAGCCCTGGCGGTACTAAATATGAATGACATTGCACAAAAGGTCGAGGAAGTAGAAATTGCTCCTAAAAAGAAATGTTTTTATTTTTTTTAAACAAGAGACTACTGCTATAGCATTTAGGCCTGACATACCTGTAGCTTTGAACAAAAATCCCTTGTAATCTCCATCTTTAGGTGTGACTAGAACTTCAACAAGCCCGGGTAACTCCCCCAGACTGTGATTGAAATTTAAAGTAGATCTGTCTACAGACTGTGCAGTCATCAAAGTCCACACGCTCGTGTAGTCTGGGTAACCCAGACGGCCGCCAACACACAGGCCAACTAGAATAAAAATGCATTTGAGCTGTGTTCTGGCAAACGGAGGCTTAAGGCATCTCAGAGCTGCATTATACCATGCAAGTCATGACAAAATTGTGGATCCATAAAATCCATTCTCTAAGATTACAACCAGCTGAACCATGAGATAGACTGGTCCTTTGATATGTAGGAAACTTAACGAAAGCAAAACGTTTCGACAAAGGTCAGCCGCGCGGACTGTGCAGCCTCAACTGCGTCGACACTTTTTGCTTTTAGCCCCCTTTTGACAGAGCATTTTTCCCCATTTTATTTTATGGAAAATTTAGAAATTAATCATTTTTTCAGAATCTATATCTTCAAAGGTTATCCTTCTTAAATTCGAAAACTTTCATCTTTATCAGTTTAAAAAAAATGAATTACTGAACTTTAAAACAAAATTTATAGCATTATCACAAAAACATACACTATATACTTAAATGCTCTTTCTGTGAAACATTTTGTGAAAATTTGTGGAATATATAGTTTTATTCAGTATACACGGTTTGGTGTGGTTTAACTTTTCTCTTCACAACAGTGGCACATCAACATTATTTTGTTATGGCATTTGTCGAAGATAATGCCACTATGAGTTCAATAAGGAATTTTGAAAATCGTGTATCTTAATTCGTGCAAAACCGAAGGGAGTAAACCCAATTAAAATCATTAAAATCATTTTTTTCTGAGACAAAGATGCACTCAGATATGAAATTGAAAATGGCGTTTTACAATAAATTGGATCAGGCCATCGATCAGGCCACTTGCTTTTTATCGAAAATAGCTTGATCCGCTATGGCATTCTATAAGCGGCGTAATGATACACACCTACCGTGCTTGTTCGTCCCAAAACTAGAACGTTCCTAGGCTTATTCGTACCAGAGCTTGTTCGCCCGGACTTGTTCGTCCCACAAGATTGCACCCTTCTCTATCGGATTTTGCATGACTTTATAGTAGGTTGACTTTCAAGCGAATATTTTGAAACTATTTCTATTGTTTATTTTTCAAATTATTAATTCCACACAATGGCTTCCTTGACAAATGCCACACCTGTGTTTTCACACTTTGATTTACGTAGGCCACCAGTGCCCACAGAACACTTCTACAGTTAAACAGAAGATCGTTTGAAAAACATCGTAACAAATGGACAGATTACGCTTCACAAACAATTTTGACTTTCACCGTTAGTCCTGTATTTTCTAAGCGTTAAACAATGTGGTTTATCTATATATTACAAGAATGCCTGCGGTAATAAGTTGACAAAAAATGTCTCCTACACATATAACAAACATTTGAGCAGCGGTCTGGGAAGAGGAGAATTAATTTATTATCAGACGACAAAATTTTAGACACGTCCAAATTGAGAGCATTTGCAGACGACATATCGAATGCGGCTGAAATGATGAATATTGTCTGTAAAAGGATAGAAAACATTTGGGGAAAAGGAGAAAATGCTGGTTACCAGCATTTTCTCCTTTTCCCACAATGTTTTCAAAAGGCTTCTTTTTCAGGGTCGTTAAAACTCAGAATTTTGTGATAAAGAGTTAATGCATCTTCGTTATGTTGTATACCAAGCAAGTTGTTTCATAATATCGACCATATCATTTGTCTAAAACTTGACCGAATCATGAGTTGAAATGGTCTTTTGGCATACAGAAAATCCATCAATGGCAAAAAGATTCGACTGAGGCCAGCCTGCGCGAACTGCGCAGTATCTGTTTATATATATATATATTTTTTTTTTTTTCAATATTTTTTTCTAAACTTTTTTCTTCAACTAATGGTAAACAGCCACACCCCTATGTTTTTTCTTTACAAAATATCACCTTTCCTCCCCCTCCTCCTTAGAAAAATTTTTAGCCAGTGTCTGGTTTTAAATCCCTTTATCCGCCTACTCGTTTCGAAAAGTGTAGACAAAGATCAGACTACATAGATATGTACATGTACGCTGATCTTGATCTATCCCTTCACAAGGATAGGGGTTAACTCCGTGTATAAAGATACATAACAGTGGACACTGAATATTGAAATGTAGAAAACAGAACAGTTTTACATGTAAAAACGACAATAGAATGGTGATGGTGATGTTAGTGTGGGATATGATGATGATGATGATGATGATTCTAAATACTTACCCAATAAACAATTTAACAAAAGACGAAAGGACTTGATCATGTTAATCCGGCAAAACGATCAGACAAAATCACTGTTGCAGTTCAAAAAGTAGTTTAAAGCGCGAGGTTTGATTTCCGATTAAAGCGTTGAGCATCATACGTGTAAAAATTACGGCTTGGTATCTCCGTCTGTGTCGCCTCTTTTATGATATAAACATTATTCCTAAACCTTTTCAACTATATATGAGCCATTTTCTGTGAAAAGG
Source organism: Tridacna gigas (assembly GCA_945859785.2). NCBI lineage: Eukaryota > Metazoa > Mollusca > Bivalvia > Cardiida > Cardiidae > Tridacna > Tridacna gigas. Next base: position 37,615,911 of record OX244040.2, read on the forward strand.
GGGTTTAGTGCATCCAAAAAATGTCAAACCACGTCAGCCTGCGCGGGTTAAGCAGGCGGATTTGGGTCGAAACCGTTTGCTTTTTTTTTTTTTTTTTGCATATGTAAAGATCATTCTCTACCTCAGGACTCAGCCGGTTCGTAAACAAAGTAGATTTTATATATCCATAATTATATGATCTTTTGCTTGGTATATATACCCTACAATGTATCATAGAGATACGTTAAACCCCCTATTTCCAGGAAATGACCCATATTCTGACTGAAGTCTATGATATCTAACCAAGAGTCCAACTGGGATATCAGTACACTGCAGTTCTGTAGCACTCCTCACTAGACCACAAACTGTTAGACTGGTCCACACTGAAAGCATTTGTAGAGGAAAAAAAAAAAGAACTAAATAAACAATGTGGATACATGTGGATATCAAGGTTTGGATCAAACAAAGGAGAAGACAATACGGCCTGACCGAACACAGTATATTGTCTGCTAACAAACATTCTATTGATCCTAGTAGTTGTCTATTAACCCTTAAGCTGCTTAGCCACACTCAGTGACCTTTTGCGGACAGTGTAGATCAAGACCAGACTGCACAGAGCGTGCAGTCTGATCTTGGATCTACACTGTCCAATTAAGAGATCCCCCAGCAAAAGAAAAAAAAGGGGGCAAAATTTTGGTTTTTACTATCGGCTTGAAAGTTTCATTTTCACTTATTTATCAGGACAAGGGTTAACTGTGGGTAGCATTTTATGACCAGTTATCCTTTCAGTGTAAATGTTCATATCCTCGGTAACAAACTGAGGCACCACAAAATTTTCCCTCTAATGGAAAATCCATTTTCCACACCCTGGTTTTAACTCTCTATCAGACGAAAAAGAACTTTTGGATCCGTCCGTAACATAATCATTTGAGCCACGCTCTGACAAAAGTGGGCTTAAGACAACTCGGTGATGCATCATGTCAAGCAATTCATCTCATAATTATAGATCCATGATAGCCATTTTGTCTAACAACCAACTCTATCATAAGGTAGACTGGTCCTTTGACATACAGAAAATTGACCAGTGGCGAAAAGTTTCAGTTCAGGTCAGCTGCGCGGACTGCGCAGGCTGACCTGAATCGATACGCTTCGCAGATGCATTAAGCCCCCTTTTCACAAGACGTGGTTCATTTGTATTAGAATTTGGCTCAGACGATGCAATTTGTCTGTGAAAGGTGGAAAATATCGTGGGAAAAGTAGAAAATGCTACAGCTGGTCTTCAGCATTTTCCAAGGCAGCTTCAATAAGGCTGGTCTCTATGATGCATCCAAGATTTTTCCTAGATTTGACCCAGGTGACTTACCTTTTGCTTTGGTACAAGGTGACCAATATCCAAACTTGAACAAGATGTATGGTACAAATGATTGCATCAGGTTTCAGGAATACTGGACTGAAAATCTGACATCCAGGGCACACGAAATGCTTTCCTTTTATTTGATTTAGAGACCAACACAACGTGCAGTCTGATCTTTGATCTACACTGTCCGATACGATATTTTCTTTACGGTGAAATCAGCGTTAAATTGGCAATATCTGGGTGCTTACTGGTGAGTGGAAATTTTCGTTTCATTTCTATATGAGCCATGGTCTGTAAAAAGAGGACTTAATGCATCTGCGAAAAGTATCGATTCAGGTCAGCCTGCGCAGTCCGCGGAGGCTGACCGGGGCCGAAACTTTTCGGTATTGGTCAACTTTCTGTACATGATCAAGTAATGCGTTAAGCCCCTTTTGCCAGAGCATGACTCATTTATATATAACAGTTTAAGGTTTAACAACAAAGATTTCGTATGACGACAACGGATAGCTTGCTTATACTGTATTTGTGCAGGTTTGTTCTATTTGCAACAGTAGTCTATGAATATTGCACTGTTATTTACGACTTTCCATAGATTCTCTGTACCAGAATTCTGTACTGTGATGAATATTTAACGTCATTGCAACATAATTCTTTTGTCTGTCACCACTGAATTCAGCCAGCGGCTGGGATAGACTGTTGTTTGTTGCAAAGGTAAAGAAATATCAGGAGCACGTGCAAATGTGCACGAGCCGTTGTGATTTAACCCTGAACCAGACCGCAAAATCGTAGAATTGTCGGATTTGACAGCGTTTGCAGACGACAAAATTAGAACTGTCGGATTTGAAAGCGTTTGCAGACGACAAAATTAGAATTGTCGGATCTGAAAGCGTTTGCAGACGACAAATTTAGAAGTGTCGGATTTGACAGCAATTGCAGATGACAAATTAGACGTGGCTATTTGGAATCTAATTACGTATAATTTGACATAAAAATTTATTCACACCCCCCCACCCCCCACCCCCCCGCCAGTCAACCCCCTTCCCCACCACCCCAAACTGGCAGACTTTGCACGTGCTTAAGTTCGACATGTTTTGTATTCACTGTTTAATGTGTTAGTCACATGTGTAAAGCGTTTGTCTGTGAGGCAATATTTTTTTCTAATTTTGATGGATTGTTTTATTAATTTTTCAAATCCGGAAAATAATAAAACATCGAGGTGAGTGCATTTATTGCTGTGGTTTTCCTCTACTCCATATCACTTGTATGAAATCGCAATAATAGTCACTATTGTCGTCTTTGCCCCAGTCCGCAAAAAGGTTAAATGATGGTCTTGATGGGCACCGTCGGTAATGTACGGGACTAGAAAATTTGGGAGTTGGGAGATCGATGTCGAGCCGTGTGCCTCAGTTGATTAGAACAAGGCTTGAATTTTAGGGGTTGTGGGTTCGATGCCGAGCCGTGTGCCTCAGTTGATTAGAACAAGGCTTGAATTTTAGGGGTTGTGGGTTCGATTAAGAGCCCGGTGGCACAGTCGATGACAACAGGGCTTCCAAATAAGGGGCTGTGGGTTCTATGGCCGAGTCTGGTAGCTCAATCGGTGACAAAGGCTGAAATAAGGAGTTGTGGCTTCGATGCCGAGCCGGTGGCTCAGCCGGTGACGTAAAACATGTGAGTTTGATACCTGGCTTGGCCAAAAGGTTTCAGCATGCTCAAGTACGTTAGGTGTAGGATTCAGTCATGGGTCTGATCTCCAGGAGAGGGGTAAGGGTTTCGCGCGAGTGACTGTGCCCTTGGGCTAAACACTTCCATCCCCAGACTTACGACCTTTGAGGGGAAGGAATACATGAAATACAGGAATAAGTTAGCTGTCGCCGTGATATGATTATATAATTTATATAATGTTGAAAGCGTCGTGAACCACTAATACGACAAACTTTGGACCCCCGCCCCCTAGGCTTGTAACCTGGAGATCCTGAGTTCGAGCTCATTGGAAGTTCTGGGTTTTTCGTGGGTGTGTCCCTGGGCAAGACAGTTCAGAGCCCTAGCCTAGTACTGGTCAAACCCAGGAAAGAAATTAGTATGTGGGTTGTCGCCATGATTAGATTGAAATAATTTTGAAAGCGGCGTAAAACACCATTCAATCAATCATCTCCAAGGTAAACTGATTGCCATTGTAACAGAAATCGTTTCCTCTTAAACTTACATTCAGACACAGGAAAGCAGCCGATAACTTTATCACCATAGACAACTTTTTATCAAACGACAAAATTTTAGTTTTTTTTTTCAAATCAAAAGCCTTTGCAAACGATAGATTATTTTTAGAGAATTGTCTAAGAAACAATAATAAATATTGTGGACAAAGGAGAAGATTATGGTTACCAGGTTACCACTGTCTTTCTCGCTTTTCACCAGTACTAGACTAGGGCTTTGTAATGCTTTGCCCAAGGACACTCAAACGAGAATAGCCTTGCAAGTGGGAATCAAGAATTTAATTGTTACAAATCCAGCACCTTAAACTTTTACCAAGCAATCTAGTATTTGAACGACCACGAGATATAGAGCTAAAGAAAATATTGTCGTGAAAACAGAAAATGGTTTATTCCATAGTATTTTAAGTCTAACATGGACAAATACTATAACATTAGATATATTTGAATTGTCGTCTGCAAATACTTCCAATTTGGACAAGTCTGCAATTTTATCATCTGGTAAAAAGTTAAGGTGATCGATATATAATCCAGAGGTTCTGGGATCGATCGTCACTGGCCACACTGTGGTTTTTGTGTGAGGGGGTGCCCTTCGGCAAAGCGGAGTACGAGCCTAGTACTGGTGATGTTCAGGAAACACGCAGCAGACAGAATGGATCAAGATCCGACTGCGCATTACAGGTAGTCTGGCTAGTCATGAAAATATCATACTCTAGTCTTTTGAATTTAATTGGCACTCCAGGTTTTGACACACTCTATTGCTACATGTAATTTCCTCAATCGTATTTGTTTATTTTTTCATACATGTTTCTCAGCTAATGACAATCTTTGAAGGTCATTGTTTTCCACGTATGTTGACTCGTAATTGTCGCATACATTTTAGGCTATAAACATGCAATTGCGGTTTTATGCTAAAAAAAATTGCTATGAATAAGCGTGGTATCGCCATGATACGTTTGTTTTTTTGAAAGCGGCATAACGACAGCCTGGGTTCCAGTCTGGTATTTTCTTTTTTCCTTTTCCATTTGAGGCATGCTCTGGCATAAGGGGGCTTATTGCATCTCCGTAATGCATGGTACGAATCTAGCCATCACGTAAGTATGGATCAATAATAGCCACTTTTTTAAACAACCGGCCGAATCATGAGGTAGACTGGTCCTTTGGCATACATGAAATTGACTAATATCGAAAAGTTTCGGCCCAGGTCAGCCTGCGCGGACTGCGCAGGCTGACCTGAATCGATACGTTTCGCAGATGCATCAAGCCCCCTTTTCACAGAGCACGGCTCATTTATTTAGACGCCATGGTTACTTTTGTCAAAAACGACAGAAAAAAAAACAACGCTGTAGATTGAGAGATTGGTTTTGAAGATCTATGTAGATCGTAATAAGGACTGATTATTGAATTGCTGGTGCCTAGACCCAAGCTCCTTTTGTTACAGTATTTTCACGTGCATTCATGTTTAGTATCATCATCAGTATTTTTTTACAGAAACATTTTCAAAGTTATCTACTCCATACGTGTTTTATTGTGGAGGTGCTGAGTTTTGTATTTTCAGTTGAAGCGAACGCTTTACCAGACGACAAGAATTAAGAATCGCCCATAATAACCGCCTTGCAGACAAATCAAAATGTTACACCAATAACGGGATTTTTCTTTGAAAGTGAAGGAAAACATTTAGGGAATAGAGAAAACGTTGGTTAACAGCATTTTCTCCTTTTTCCACAATGTTTTCATAGGCCTTCTCTCTATGGTTGTTAAAACACGGGCCAGTTTGGTAGAGTGTTTTGATTGAAGAAATGAACTCGCCTGGCGTTTATAGCGAGACTTCCGGTGGAATTTTTTTTCTTTCGTGTTTTTACAAGACATTGTATTCAAATATAAACTACAATCTTATTATTATAGGCTCCAAAGTGGTCTAATGGTAGTGGAAGTCGACTCCGAACCGGGCGAACCGAGATCGAGACGCGCCCAAACCTGGGAAAAAAAAATTGCACAAAGACGGGGAAATAATGAGAACGGCAGATGGATAGAGAACAGGCAAGAAAGACACTTGGATAGGCGATGGTGGGACCCGGGGTAATTACCTTTTACTACTCAGTGTATTTGAAATTAATTCAATACAGAGGTGTTTATTAGAAGAATATTTATTTGCGTTATCTTTTTTTTTTTAAGGTATTTGAACTTGTTTTCCCTGAGAGGAGATCAAGTTTAGCAAAAAGAACACCGAAGTATAAAGAGAAAATGTTTTAATACTCAAATGAAATGTTGATGTATACAAGAGAAACATTATTACCCAACGATCTCATTTAACAAATCTTAAATTACTGAGAAGGCTTCAGGAAACATTGAGGGAAAAGGAGAAAATGTTTGTAACCAATATTTTCCCCCTTTCCGACAATATTTCTACTCTTTCACAAACAATTACCATTACTTGAACCATATTTAACTCTCTACCAAATGACAAAATTTTAGACTGCTCCAAATTGAAAGCTTTTGCAGACAACAATATAAATGTGCATCAAAAATTGAAATTGTTTTGGGAAGAGTAGAAAATATTGTGGGAAAAGGAGAAAATGTTGGTTACCAGCATTTTCTCCTTTTCCCACAATGTTTTCAAAAGGCTTCCTTCCCAGGGTCTTTAAAACTCGGGATTGCGTGGTAAAGGGTAATTTTTTGACAGCAAATGCCATCTACTCTGATTAATCTAAAATCATGTCATATGGAAAAGCCTCAATACACAAAAGTCTAAAATAAACCCATTAACACCTTACCAAACAACAAAATTTTGTACATGACCAAATTGAAAGCATTTGCAGACGACAAATTAACTGTATTTCAAATGATGATTTTTGTCTTTTATAGGGTAGAAAACATTGTTGAAAAAGGAGAAAATGCTAGTTACTAGCATTTTCTCCTTTTCCAACAATGTTTTCAAAAACCTTCTTCAGGATCATTAAAACTTGGGATTGTGTGGTAAAGGGTTGAAAAGGCTGAAACAAGATCATTATCTCTCCACCAAACAAAATTTAGTTTGTAGCTATGTTGATGGAATTTGTCTTTCAAGATATAGAAAACAATGAGGAAAAGAGAAAATGCTGGCTAGAAGCACCTTCACTACTTTCAATGCTGTTTTCAAGAACTTTATACATCTTTTTGTTTAAAGCTAATGGCTGGTTTGAGCAAAGGCTAAACTCAAGACAATAACCTCATCACAATAAGGAATATTTTCAAAAAGCCTCTTTACCAAAAGAGGAAATTTTGGACTTGTCTATATTGAAAGTATTTGCAGACGACAAATTAGACGTGGCTGAAATTATGCCATTTGTTCATAAAAGAGTAGAAAACATGGAGGAAAGGAGTAAACGGTGCTGACCAGCATTTTCGACATTTTTACACAATGTTTTCAAGAGCCCATTTAACCATTGTTTTTGAAACAATGGCCGATTTGATAAAGGGTTAAAATTTAGACAAACTCATCAAAATACAGACTATTTTAACTTTTAACCACATGACAAAATTTTAGCATTGTCCAATTTGAAAGCATCTACAGAGGACTTTTAAAATCGGCTCAAATGGTAGATTTGTCTTTCAAGACAAAACACAGTGTAAAAGGAGAAAATGCTGGTTACAAGCACTTTCACCATTTTCCACAATGTTTTCAAAAGCCTCCAACATATAGTTTTTCAAAACAAAATGATTTGAGACAAGGGTTAAAATCAATACAATAAACTGAATATCAAATGAAAAATTTAAGAATCATGGAAATTAACCCTTGACCACACAATCCCGACTTCTAATGACCCAAAGGAAGAAGACCTCTGAAAACATTGTGGGAAAAGAAGAAAATGTTGGCAACCAGCATTTTCTTCTTTTCCCAAAATGTTTTCTAACCTTCAAAATATAAATTAAAATTTCTGAGTCTTATTTATTTTGTTGTCTGCACATGTCTTCAATTTGGACAAGTCTACTTTATTGTTGTGTGGTAGAGACTTAAAAGCATTTACAGATGAGTTTAGTTGTGGCTCAAATGAATCCAAGGATTTGTTTTTTTTGGCACACTAAAAAAAGTGTTGTGGGACTAAGATAAAATACTAGTTATCACCATTTTCTCTTTCCCCCCTCCCCCCCACACACAGAAATAAATGTGGCTCAAACAATGTCTTTGAAGGGCCAAAATGTATGAACGAAAAACAAAAAAAACAAAAAATGCTGACTACCATTATTTTCTCCTTTTCCCAAAATGTTTTCAAGTGTCTTCTTCCTCCAAGTAAATAAATTTTTTTTTTTTTTTATAAATGATTAAGACATACCAACAACATGTACAAATGGCAAAAAGTATAAATATTTTACGCAAAGGTAAAAATGTTTTTTTTTTTTAACAACATGGAAAAGAATGAGCAGAAAAGCAATTTGCTAATGGGAAGCACTGGCTACTCTACCCTGAACCCTTCATCAAACAAACATGTTTTAATGACTCTTAGGAACATTTAAGAAAATATTGTGGAAAAAGGAGAGAATGCCAATAATCAGTTCTTTCTTCTTTCCCCCCCTTTCAAGACAAATTCACTCATATGTGCCACATTTGATTTACGATTTTGTAGTCCACTACAGAGTTTATAATTTCAAAAAGTGTCCAAAGAAATATGGCAAAGAGGCTAATTTTTTCATTTATTTGTAATGGGTTAACGCAGCATAGTAAGTGTTTATTCAAGACTTTGCCCTTTACCACACAGTCCTAACTTTTAACGACCCTGAAAGACATTCTGGAAAAAGGAGAAAATGCTGGAAACCAGCATTTTCTCCTTTTCCCACCATGTTTTCTAACCTTTCAGAAACAAATCCAGTCATTTGAGCCTCACTAGATTTGTTGTCTGCACATGCTTTCAATTTGGACCAATCTAAAGTATTGTCGTGTGGTAAAGAGTTAAACTAAAACTAGTACAAATCTCACAAAAGCGAATAAGAGAAACAAAGCTAAAAATTTGGCAAAATATTTTGGGAATATGAGCGAAGCCTTGTTAAGACCTTATGCCCTTTTCTCACAATGTTTTAACCCCTTACCAAACGACAAAATTTTAGACTGGTCCAAATTGAAAGCATTTGCAGACGACAAAATAAATGTGAATGAAAATTGAAATATGTTTTTGGAAGACTAGAAATCATTGTGGGAAAAGGAGAAAATGCTGGTTACCAGCATTTTCTCCTTTTCCCACAATGTTTTCAAAAGGCTTTTTCTTCAGGGTTGTTAAAAGTCGGATTGTATGGTAAAGGGTTAAAAAGCTGCAAAACTGGCTTTGAAAGTTTTAAAACTACTTTAACTCTTACAGTATAATCTCCACCCTTTAACCAGATAATTCCATATTTTGAGACATCTGGAGAGGAAAGTTTTTGAAAGCATTGTTGGAAAGAGTAGTGTCCATAACACACAATGTGTCTTCCAAGATACCAAGACAAACACTCTAACAAACTTCAAAGTTTTATAATGTTGAAAGTAGTGCTAAACACTAATCAACTCAAGAGTAATGGACTGAATATGTGGCCTCTAGAGTGTACACAAGCTTTTTCTAGGATTTGCCTCTCATTTACTTTTTCACCCATTTTCAAACACCAACTAAATATCATCAAGACAAATATTCTGACCAACATTCATGATTAATGGATAGAAAATGTGGCTCCAACCAAGTAAACAATCTTTTTCTAAGATTTGACCTAGTGGCCTAATAATCACTGATGTGACCCATTTTCAAATTCCTTTGTGATATCATCAAGACAAACATGCAGACCAATTCTTATGAGTATTGGACAGAAAATGTGGCCTCTGGAATGTATACATATTTTAACGATTTGATACAGTGACCTAGTTTTTTTTGACCAGATATGACCCATTTTCAAACTCATCCATGATATCACCAAGACAAACTATCTGATCACATTTCATGTGTATTGGACAACAAATGTGGCCTCTAGAGCATCCATAAGGTTTTTCTGAGATTTGACATAGTGACCTAGTTTTTTAATCAGAAAGGACTCATTTCCAAATCATCCAAAATCTTAACAAGATAAACATTCAAACCAACTTTTATCAGTTTTGGACTGAAAATGTGGCCTCCAGAGTGTGCACGAGCTTTTTCCAAGATTTGACCCAGTGACCTAGTTTTTACCCAACGTGACCCATTTCCAAACTTGTCTAAGTTATTATCAGGACAAAAATTATGACCAACTTTCATGAGTATTAGAATGAAAATGTGGCCTCTTGAGTCTACAAAAGGTTTTTCTAAGATTTGACCTGGTGACCTAGTTTTTGACCTGACATAACCCATTTTCTTACTCAGCTGAGATATCATCAAGTCAACTTTCATGAGCTCTGGACTGAAAATGTGGCCTCAAGAGTGTACATCAGGTTTTTCTTAGACTTGAGCTGGTGACCTAGTTTTTACCAGTAATTTTTTTACCTAAAAGTTTTCAAAGCCCCATCTTCCCCAGGCTTGTTATAACTAGGGAATGTTTGGTAAAGGGTTAGTACTTTAAACAAAGAACAAGCTGATTTTTGCAGATTTTCAATACTTTTCATATGTATAGCATTGGCAACCCAAGGTCTTGATGGAATCGATTCTTATGAGGAATTCTAAACTTTGGTCAAAATTGATTCAGACTTTTCATCAGGGAAGGTATTTGACACAAAAGTTAATAAGGACACAGGTGCACTGACAAAAAGTAGCCAACTCAGGCACCATGTCAAGACAAGCCTACTTGCCTTGGGTCAGAGGAGCTAAAAATGAAGGTGATAAGCATTAGAAAAAGTTAAATTCAAAACATTAAGCATGTCAAAACAATGTAGTAAAAATGGAAACTGCTTGTTTTGAGCAATTTCTCCTTTTTCAAAAGAACTGATATGCTGCGGAACAGTAGAGATGTATTCAGGTGGTAATGTGTTAGTACTCTTCCACAATTAACAACCCTGAGAGGAAAAGAAATCTGAAAATATTGCGCAAAAAGGAGAAAATGCTGGTGACCCTCCCTTTCCTACAGCATTCTCTACCATTTCAAAAACTGACTCCATCATTTAACCTTTTACCAAACGATCTAGTGTTTTAAGAACCCTATGGAGCACTGCCTTTGAAAACATTGTGGGAAAAGGAGAAAATGCTGGTAACAAACATTTTCTCCTTTTTCCACTTTGTTTTCTACCCTTTCAAAGAAATGTTGCACCATTTGAGTTAAATTTAATTTGTTGTCCAAAAAGGCACTTAATTAGCAACATCTGTGGTCTACATATGCTTTCAATATGAACAAGGCTAAAGTTTTGTTGTCTGATTAAAAAGTGAAATGAGAAATCAAATTGTTTTCTTCAAAAAAGTTTCCTGTTTTTCAATGTGTTCAGCTAGCTTATAAACTTGATCATCAACAGTAAATATTGTTAAAGAGTCTGACATCAGTATGTATTTACAAACATTTTAATGCATGTAACTTAACCCTTTACCGCACAATGCCGCCTTTTGATGCCCCAGGAAATGAAGCCTTTTGAAAACATTGTGGGAAAAGGAGAAAATGCTGGTAACCAGCATTTTCTCCTTTTCCCACAATGTCTTCTACCCTATCAATGAAAAATTGCACCATTTGAGCCACACTGAAATTGTCGTCCGCAAATGCTTTCAATTTAGACAAGGCTAAAATTTTGTCGTCTGGTAAAGGGTTAAAGGCTATAGATCCCTGAAATCTTTACCACATGACAAAGTTTTGGACTTGTCCAAGTTGAAGGCATTTGTAGTTGAAAAATATGGCTCAAATCCAGACTTTGTCTTTCACAGGGTAGAAAACATTGTCGGAAAGGGAGAAAATGCTGGTTATGAACCAAACACATATCTACAGTCTACAGCAAAAAATCTTTATAAATGCAATATCAAGGTTGTTTTTGTCTAGAATGTCTAAGCAATGGCAACTTAAAGTGTGCTTAATATATGAAGAAAAATAGAAACAATTTTGAATATTGCAATTAAAAAATTTGGCAAAATATATTTAGACCTCTCTTTCATTAAACAGTTTATCTAAGACAGTGCAGATGAAGATCAGTTGCAGGAGGCAGTCCAATCTTCATTTACACTATCCTGTTTCAGTATTTTGGGAAATATTCAGACTTAATAGCATTTTAAAATTGCATTGTCCCTTTTTCCAAAGACTAAATATTGTTAATCTTAGTTATTTGTCACTCTAAACATTGAAAACTGCAAAGAAAAGATACATGAAAGTTGAATATCTTTGAGCTATTTATAAAACAATCCCTTATATTAACAAATCCAAGGAAAAAAGGCTTTTGGAAATGTTGTGGGGAAAGAAGAATATGCTGATAGCCAACCAGCTTTTTCTACTTTTCCGAAAAATGTTTCCTTCACTATTAACTCTTTATCAAAAAACAAAATTTTAGACCAGTCCAAATTGAAAGCATTTGCAGACGACATGATAAATGTGACTGAAAAATTTAAATTTGTTTTGAAGGGTAGAAAACGTTGTTGGAAAAGGAGAAAATACTGGTTACCAGCATTTTCTCCTTTTCCAACAATGTTTTCAAAAGGCTTCTTTCTCAGGGTCGTTAAAAGTCAGGATTGTGTGTGTGGTAAAGAGTTAAAGACAAATCCTATCATTTGAGCAACATTTGTCATCTGCAAATACTTTCAACAGAGACTAGTCTACAATTTGGTTGCTTTTTTAAAGCAATAAACTGAAAAGGGTCTTGAAAATATTGTGGCAATTGGACAGAAACCTCAATGAAAGCACCTATCAATTTGTCACGTTATTTTCATCAGCTGCATGTAAAAATGATTGCAGATGAAGGAAAGGAATCAAAAGGTGACTGCATTTTACCATTATGTAAATTGCTACCTTTAATAATAATAATACCATCTCCACAATGCATAATACCAAGCAAGTCATCACATAATTATGATCTATAAAAGCCACTTTTTTTCAACAATCAACTTAATCATCAGGTAAACTTGTCCTTGAACATACAGAAAATTGACCAACAGCAAAAAGTTTCGGTCCAGGTCAGCCTGCGCAGAGTTTGCAGGTTGACCCGAGTTGATACTTTTTGCAGATGCATTAAGTGCCCTTTTCACAGAGCATTGCTCAATTTATTTTCCCTAGGAGTGCCAAATAAACTCTTGTTGTCACAATATCAAAGACTTGACAACATTGTGGGAAAACAGAGAAAATGATTGTTACCACCAAGTTCAAAATTTGGTTGTCTCATAAACAGACAACAGAAAAAGGACATTTTAGTCTAGAAAGGGATAGCAATGTTATCTGCCTGTTCTGTGCAGTCTGGTCTTGATTCATACCTGCCAAAAATGCAGCCGTTTCTTGGTACATGTACTCATTTCAAAGATTACAACCTGTATCAAAGAAATCAATTCTTTTTCATGAAACACTTCAAAAGGTAGTTGGAAAAATAAAATTGTACAAGCTTATTTAAAATTATTTGACATCAAGGATCTGTTTTTGACCAAAGAGGGCTTAGTTGAAGATTTCTTTGTAAAGGTGTACCAGATGCTGCCTTTCAGTTTGGAAAAAGAAGATTCTTAAACTTATCACAGTATAGACCTGCATAAAAATTGTTAACCCCCATTAGGATTTTTTTTTTACCCAGGGCAATACTATGAAAAAATCTTTGTAAAGGTCCACTAAAGCAACCAACATGAATACCAGATATGTAGTCCTAAGCCCTATTGTTTAACTCTTTACCAGACAACATAATTTCAGACTTGTCCAAACTGAAAGCATTTGCAGATGACAATTTAAATGGAATTTGTTTTTTACAGGGTAGAAAACATTGTGGGAAAAGGAGAAAATGCTGGTTACCAGCATTTTCTCACAATGTTTTCAAAAAGCTTCTCCCTCAGAGTCGTTAAAACTCAGATTGTGTGGTAAAGAGTAAAGACAAGGCAATCCTTGAAGATCTGCTAAATTTCCTGTGGGTCAAACTAGCCATATAATTACAATTCCCTCTTTTTATCAGGTAGAAACTGATTAAATCTTCACTCCATAGTCCAATACTCCCAGCTTGAAAGATTCAGTTGGATACCCATCTCTAAATCACATAGTCTTCCTGAAAATAGAAATCAAAATTCATTGATTCAAACTCTACTTTACAACCCTTCAAGTGCCTTTCACAACTGTAGTTGCCTTTACAGCCAGTGAAGATCCATGGTCAGACTCCAGGTTTACCACAGACTTACCTGGGATCTATACCAACCATTATGTTCTGTCTAAAGGCAGATACACAACTATAGTTGCCTTTGTAGCCAGTGAAGATCCAAGATCAGACTGCAATTTTACTGCAGACTGACCTAGGAGGCTGTGATCTACACTAAACATTATGTTCTGTCTATAGGCAGTTTCACACTCGTAGTTACCTTTGCAGCCAGTGAAGGTCTAAGATCAGACTGCATTTTTACTTCAGACTGACCTAGGATCTACACTTACCACTATGCAGAGACATTCTGTCCAAAGGCAATTATCAAAATGCAATCAGTTGGCTTTTTTTTCCTGACTGAAAATGTCAATCTTGTTTACTTTGCTCTCTCAGGGTAAAATGCATTACTACTTTTTACAATGTATTCATACCTGTAGGCAAAAAAAAAATGGAACACCTGAGAAGCAAAAGATTAACTGTTTACCACACAATCCCGACTTTTAACAACCCTTAGAAAGAAGCCTTTTGAAATATTAAGGGAAAAAGAAAAAAATTCGGGTAACCAGCATTTTCTCTGATTTCCAACAATGTTTTTAACCCTTCACGAAGCAAATTTCAATTTTTCAGTCACATTTATTTTGTCGTCTGCAACTGCTTTCAATTTAGACTATTCTAAAATTTTGTTGTTTGCTAAAGAGTTTATGTGGAATTGATAGTATTATCGATTGAATGGAGTTTTACACCGCTTTCGTTATTTCAAGCATATCACTACAACAGCTTATTCAAGCATGTTCTGGGTTCTAACAGTACACTGTACTAGGTTAGGGTTCTGTAGTGTGAGCTCAAGGATCCTCCAATAAAAACCCCAACCCGACATCAAATCTGACCACCCCTACATCAAATCTAACATACAATTTATGAAAATATACCAACATGTAAAATATCAAACCCAATACAATAATATCTCAAGAGATTACAGAAGGAAACCTGTACTTTATCTAAAATGAAGTTGAAAATTGTCCCAACTCATTGGATAATTGGTGGATTTTATCATAGATCAAACCTCAGCTTCCGTACCTGTAACCTTTATTTTGTCAATGTTTACCTGTGTTTAAAATATCAGTCCCACTCAAAATGTATTCAAAGAAGACAAACAGAAACCATTTTCCTTACTGTTGTCTTTCCGGATGTCCATAACAAACCTATGGGCAGCAGGTATACCATATACAGTTAACTCTTTATCACACAATCCTGAGTTTTAACCACCCTGAAAAAAGGCTTTTGAAAACATTGTGGGAAAATAAGAAAATGCTGGTAACCAACATTTTCTTCTTTTCCCACAATGTTTTCAACAATCTCAAAGACAGATACTGTTGTTTGTATCCCATTTCATTTGTTGTCTGCAAATGCTTTCAATTTGGACTGGTCTAAAATTTTGTTGTGTGATAAAAAGTTAAAATGGCAGGAGCATCAAAAGAACTTTGATTATTTAGAGAAAAAATTCGTACAAGTACCTCTGTTCAACATTCATCTCCAACCAGTCACAGATTTGTGTCCATCTGGTTTTTTACACCACTTTCAGCAGTATACCAGTTACGCGATGGCAACAGCTAACTTGTTCCTCTGTTTTATGGGTTTCATCAGGCTTAGACTTGGGCTCTGCAGAGTCTTTCCCCTGGATACGTCCATGAATACCAACCAATGCTAAAAGGGAGGAACAAACCCAGAAACACTAAACAGCAAATCTGGAAATTTGTTCACCATGTCACCTGTAAGTAAACAAGATGTATAACAGTAAATAAACTCTCTACAAGACAACAGTTACTGTTGTTACAATGTTCTAATTAAAAGTATTTGTGGAAAACAAAAAACTGCTTAAATATAGGACTGTTTATGAAAGAGTTACAAACAAAAACAAACAAAAAAAATTGCAGGAGAAGGAGAAAATGCTGGTTTGGATTATCAGTTTGTCCTTTTTCCATATATGTTAATTACTACACATCTTTTTTCTAAGGGTCTTAAAACAGAGAATGATTTCATAAAGGGTAATAATTTTTTACTACGTTAGCACAAAGCACAACTTTTGAGTGTTATTATGGCAGCATAACTTGACAAAACATTCTGGAGAAATTTGTGGTCTCTCCCTTACTCAGTATGTGAGCCTTGCTCTGGCAAAAGGGGGCTGAATGCATAGATCTCTCTGATGCATTATACCAAGCAAGACATCACATAATCAATAATCCACAAAATTCATTCTGTCTAACAACTGAGTGTATCATATGGCAGACTTGTCCTTTGACATACAGAAATTTGACCAATAGCGAAAAGTTTTGGCCCGGGTCAGCCTGCGCGGACTGCGCAGGCTGACCTGGGTCGATACTTTTCGGAGATGCATTAAGCCCCCTTTTCACACAGCAAGGCTCATGTGCATGTGACAAAAATTTCTTTGATGTCCTGCATGCTTTTCCCAAGGCTTTTGAAAACTTTACAGGAAAAGAAACTGGCTTGCATATTCTCCTTTCCCACAATTTAACTCTTTACCAAACAAACAAATTCGGGACTGGACCAAATTGAAAGTATTTGCAGATGACAAACTTAATATTTCTTAAATAGTAATTTCTGTCTTTGATAGGGTAGAAAACATTGTGGGAAAAGGAGAAAATGCTGGTAACCAGCATTTTCTCCTTTTCCTGCAATGTTTTCTATCCTATCAGACAAATTCCATTATCTGACCCACATTTAAATTGTTGTCTGCTAATGCTTTCAATTTGGACCAGTCTAAAATTTTGTCGTCTGGTAAGGAGTTAATGGCAATATATATCTGCTTACCTTATTTTCAGTTCTGTTTTCATAATCTTAATGAGCATTGCTTGTTTTATGTAAGAACATATTTTATAAAGCTGTAAAAATGATTTTTTGGGGGGGATTTTGTGTAAAGAAGTATACATGTATATATGTATAAGTAAAGAAAATCATACACCACCTAATGTGTTATCTTTTGAAGTGTATGGCATTTTAAATAATTCAAAGGTCATACTATCAATTTATTCTAATTAACCCTTCACCACACAATCCCAAGTTTTAATGACCCTCTGGAAGAAGGCTTTTGAAAACATTGTGGGAAAAGGAGAAAATGCTAGTAAACAGCATTTTCTCCTTTTCCCACAACATTTTCTGCCCTTTCGGAGACAAGAGTCTAGAATTTTGTTGTTTGGTAAAGAGTTCAATTATACAAACCTGTAAGTCATTCCCGATGTACACTCAGCTTCAGCCTATTTCACCTCTTCTTTTAACCCTACCATTGATTGATCTGTGTGTAGGGTGTGATAATCCATCAGTAATTGATATAAATCGTCACTTCAACTAATCTTGAACCTAAAATGAACAATTCAAAAAAATCTGTCATGGTGGAATTAAATTACGATTATAATGCTATTAATATTTTCTTATGAACATAAAGTTCGCAACTAATGCATAGCACAACAAGAGGGCCATGATGGCCCTGTATTGCTCCACTGGCTTATAAATATAAACCATAAATACTAAACATTTCAATTCTGAGCCAAATGGTTTCAAAATGAAGACTTACATAAAAGCCCATGTGAAAGTTGAGACCCACAGGGCAAAGCCATTTTTGATCCCAGAGCTATAATTACTTGAACCCTGGTAGAGGTCCACAAGATAAAGCCACGTGCCAAAATAATACAAGTCTATGCTGTATGGTTATAAATAAGGTGATTTTCAAGTTTTGTCCATATGAAGCCTCTGTAAAATATAAGACCCCTGATGCAAGGCTAATTTCAAAAAAAAAAATCAAAACAGGGAGATTTCTTAAATTGTCACTATGTAAGCCCATGTAAAACTTGTGACCCCTGCGGCGGGGCCGATTTTGACCCCAGGGCTAAAATTTTGGCCTGCTTGGTAGAGGCCCACTAGATATAGCAACATGCAAAATTTGGTAGCTCTAGGCCTTATGGCTAGGTACAGGAAGGTTTTTAAAGTTTTCTCTATATAAGCCTATATAAAACTTGTGACCCCTGGAGCAGAGGCAATTTTGACCCCAGGGCTATAATTTGAAGAAACTTGATAGAGGTCTACTACATAAAGCTACATGCCAAATTTGGTAGCCCTATGCCTTATGGTTTCAGACAAGAAGATTTTTAAAGATTTCCAATATTTTTCAGTTTTGTTGCCATGGCAACCAGAGTTTTTGAAGGAATCAAATTCTTTCAAGAAATGCCGAAGAGGACCATGGCAGGATCATTTCTGTGAAGTTTCATGAAAATTGGATGGGTAGTTTCAGAGAAGAAGATGTTTGAAATAAAAGTTAACACATGAACGGACAGACGCACGCACGGACGCACGCACGCACGCACGCACGACGGACACAGGGCCATGACATAAGTTCGCTGGCCTTCGGCCAGTGGAGCTAAAAACAAATACTGTTGGTTAATGATAATGTCATGAATGATTTGTCTTAGTATGTTGATAGCTACTTCTTTGACAATGGTTTCTAAGAGTCTACCCAATATTGGTATTACACTTATTGGTCTGTAGTTTTTAGGTAATGATTTGTCTCTACTTTAATTTAAAAATATGTGTTTGGGGGTAATGTACATGTATGATGCTCTTTTAACTCTTTACCAAACAACAACATTTTAGACCACTCCAATTTGAAAGCTTTTCCAGATGACAAAATAAATGTGACTCAAAATTTGAAATTTGTCATGGGAAGAGTAAAAAACGTTGTGGGAAAAGGAGAAAATGCTGGTTACCAGCATTTTCTCCTTTTCCCACAATTTTTTGAAAAGACTTCTTTCTCAGGGTCATTGAAAGTCGGGATTGTGTGGTAAAGGGTTAATGTAATGCAAAAATTGAAGTTTGTTTTAGGAAGGGCAGAAAACATTGTGGGAAAAGGAGAAAATGCTGTTGTTTTTTTTCTCAGGGTTGTTGAAAAGTCGGGTTTGTGTGGTAAAGGGTTAAATATATCTGGTAGGGACCCCTCAGACAGTGAACTGTTGAACAAAATAAAGACAGGTACCAGTAAAGTTGCTGTTGCTTCTTTTATAAACCATCTGCACCAACTGACTTCAAAGATTTTGCTCCCTTCAATAATTTTAATACTTTTTCTTTAGTCACTTGAAATTCACAAATAGTATGTCTACATGTACTTTAAGGCATAATACTGGCAACTCCCCCTCACTATACATTTCTATGCATATATGTGGCATTGTTTTATGAGTGAAAAGATAAAAAAAAATGAAATTTTTGGCCTCATTCTGTTGACCAATCTTGAATTTAAAGTATACAGACAGAATAAATCTGTAAAAGAATACAAACTACGGACAGAATAAATCTGTAAAAAAGTAAAAACTTATTTTACACACAAGTTTGGTTTTCATGGTTTTTCGAGATACAGTGAAGGGAGTTGCCAATATTATGCTGTTTCAAATCGAAATCAGGCAGGTCAGTTTGTTTATTAGTAAATACTGATGTGAAATGTGAAAATGTTGTGTTGCAGTTCACATTTTTTTTTTAGTCAAGATCATTTATTTTCTCTGTTCTAGGTCTTGCTGGATGTCAGAAGATTCAGCTCAATGCCAACCAGCGATTAACGAGAAGTTTTTATCCCAAAGTTGAGAAGATTCGGCCCCGAAGTTGTAAGGATTCGGCTCACATTGTTTTTAGTGGAATATCTACATGAATATGATTGCATGTAGTTTTTAACTGTTATAATAATCTTTATCTTTTATCGAACTTCTGCAGATTATAATGATCATTAGCGTATTCTATTCATGCAATTTATCATCAACTAATGTTGTGTTACTTTTCCCCCACTTTTGAAAAGATCTGGCCTAAATTTTAAATGAATTGGTCATTTCGGTAAAACAAAGAGTTACAAAACCATAAAAATAACATACACTGCCAAATTTTTTTTTTTCCATTTATATTATTATTTTCTCAAAATTAAATTTATTAAAGTTCCTTTTTTGTTTCCCAAAACTCTTTTGAAGTATTGACCTTGTTAACCCTTTACCAAACAACCTCGAGTTATATCACTCTTGCAGAGGAAGCCTTTTGAAAAAATTGTAGGGAAAGGAGAAAATGCTAGTGACCACAATATTTTCTGTGCTTTGAAAGACAAAGTTCATATTTTGATTAATATTTGATTGGTCTTCTGCAAATGCTATCAATTTGGAGAAGTCTAAAATTTTGTCCTTTGGTAATGGTTTAAGTTTGTTATTAAATAAGTTTTTCTCTGAGAGAGGTGTGCTGGCTACAAAAGCCAAGTACAGGTGTGATAAACACCCTTCTCTCTATTCATCATCTTGTACACTTGCCCTAAAATTGATTTATCCCATGAGCCCTTTTAATCAAACTTGATATTTACGTAACCCTGTCAACCGTCACACGAACCTTATCTGCAGTCCTGATGAATAATTCATCTGAATATTTCTTTGTGCATTTAATTTATTGATGTTTTATAAAGAGTTGAACTAAACTGTGTTTCAGTATTTCCTATGCTACCACTGCCGTATAATTATATTAGCTGTAATGGCATGCTGTTGCTCGGCTGTGATAAAATTTTCATGCAATAAACAAAACTCATTGTCACAGATCACAGATCAGATGAACTAAACACACACATACACATAACATAAACAGCACCTACTTTTTATATATCAGAAGAAATTGTTTCATACATAGTCAATCACAACTACAGAATCCACTCATAATCGCAACTCTCTCTCGTACAGTTTGCAGTAGATTTAAGCGACTAAAGTTAAATTTAAAGAAAATCTATATAATAATGCAGTATTGAGATAAAATTAAACACAAAATTAATAAAAACAACTATAAATCTTTAATGACCAGGTGTGCATAAATTACCCTCGAACAATGAAAAAAAAGAAGCTTTAGTCATGAATTTTTAAAGGTCTCTGATCTTGTTAACCCTTTCCCAAATGACAAATTTTGGACTGGTCCAAATTGAAAGAGTTTGCAGACGACAATTTTAAATTTGATGAAAATGGCAGAAAGGTCTCAAAAAGGGTAGAAAATACTGTGGGAAAAGGAGAAATTGCTCATTACGAGCAATTTCTCCTTTTCCCACAGTGTTTTCAAAAGACTTGTACTGCAGACACGTGAAAACCAGGGCTTGTTTTGGAAAGGGTTAAATGTCATTTGTCACAACTCCACCAATTCTGTACCTGCATCTAACCTCGTCTATATAAAGGAGGCTTCCATTTTGAACTAACAATCACATGATCTTAAACATGGCAGCACCCTGTAAATCGCTTAGCAATGACATGAACAACCACGGTGAAGTAATTTACATCTATCGATCTGTCAATGAAAGCTCCCATCGGAATTGATAAACCACGTTAAAAGTTGAATGTACAAACTGTTTCGCCAACTGAAATATTCTTAGAATGATGAAAATAAAAAATTGACTCACATTTTCTTTTTTAAGAGAAGCCTAACAATTTCAATAACGGTAAAACGGTGTGCTTTCGGAGACGTGCGAAATGTACCGTGCATATCAAGCTACGTGATACGGCCGAGGTATGCCGAATGGTTACAGGTAACAATAAGTGAAAACATCATTATCAATTCAATGTACATAATCTATGATTGGGGCTGAATCTTCTTCTAAAATGGGCCGAATCTTCTCCTATGTGGGCCGAATGTTCATAAGTCCAAATCTTTTCGACATTTTTTATTGGGTCGAATCTTCTTGGGTCCGAATCTTCCTTCACCCGGCTTTGCCTGATGTCATATTAAGTAATAACTAAGGGGATATGCCTTGAACATGCACCTTCCGATTTAAAAGATATCTCTTTACTTTTAATAACCTATACAAATGCCATCTAGCGCTATCAATAATGGTTAAACTTACAAAACTGTTGAAATCTTCATTCATTCCGAACCCGGTAAGCCATTTTGTTTTCCGACTAATCGAAATCTTATTCCTGATTGGTGGAACACGGAGGTGCGGCTTTCAATCGACCAATCAGAAACAAGAAAGGTCGATAATTTAAAATTGTGGCTGATTTATGGTCTAAGGGAGAAAACTCGTACTTAACTTTGTCATTTGTTCTAACAGAGTCGCCTCCCTTATAAGCAAATAGACCGCATAAAACCGCAAACGAATAATATGCGTTACATGTGTAAAGTCTGTGAAGACGATCGGAATGACATAATTTTTACAATGATCTGGAGAGAATTGTTGTATATTTTTACGAATGGATCATTAATGGGTGTTGTTTTGGCGACATCATGATGTCAAATAATGGAAGAAAATGCAGTTAAAGATATACCGTTTCTTATTTATTGAGGCTCGGGGTAGTGTATTGTGCGTCATAACGTTTGTGCGCACAGAAAAAAACTGAATCACTTACAGGTGAATTTTAAATATTTGTTCAGGTGATTTTGTTCACTTTAGCATTATCGACAATTTGATCTAGATCTATGTCAAATGAACTGAGTTATCGTATTAGATCTACGTTGATTTAAAAAGAGAAATGTGAGAATAAACGAAATTCCATGAATGGATTTTACCTTAAATTAAATCTACCAGGGTGCTTTCAACTCATAGAATTCTATTTATTCTCCGATTTCTAGTTGTCACAACTTTATTCTAGAATTTGAAATCGATCTAGATATACAGGAAAACTTTAGCGCTATTGCCGTATATCAAATTGTCGATACCCCACAGACAACAAAAACTCGTGGAAATATATAGATCTGGATAATCGCTCACAAGTAAAACTGCTCAAACTTATGGAACATACCGAATCTAGTAAAATTTTGATGGATGAAGTCTTATCCTGGTAACCTTTATTTTAATTGTTGTCGGTTATTGTGCTTGCAAATGTGATGAAATAACACCTGAATAGATATGGTACACTTTATCTTTTAATAAATGCGTTTTTCTTCTGTAAATCTTATATCATGATAAATCCAGAAATATAATTATTAATGATCCTATCATGAAAATATGTAATAATTCTCTTCAGATAAACATAAAAATCTTTTTTTTATTCCGATCGTCTCCACAGACTTTAGCTATTCGTTTGCGGTTTTAGGTGGACTCTTTGTTACAAGGGAGGCGACTCTGTTAGAACAAATGACAAAGTTAAGTACGAGTTTTCTCCCTTAGACCATAAAACGTCCGCAATTTTAAATGATCGACCTTTCTTGTTTCTGATTGGTCAATTGAAAGACACACCTCCGTAGTCCACCAATCAGGGGTAAGATTGCTAGTTTCTATTTTGTCCGGTTCAGAGGGGGGAAAAAATGGGACTACCAGCTAGGACCAAAACATCATTCTCGTCATTGAAATCGTAAATGACAGCACTTAATGGCAGTTGTACGGGTAATTTCAAGGACTCATATGTCATTATATTCTAAAAAGTGCTTTATCAAGGTATTTCGCCAATTTTTACTTGTCAGTAGCGAAAGTTGAAGATCGTCCCCAACCTTTTATTTACTAACAACTGTTTTCGAACCCGAAGCATTTATCCGTATCTTCTTGCAAAATATGTTGGAAAAGACGTCAGTTTTTGTTAACCCATGCTCTGATTGTACTCTACATTGTCTTGCTTCTACCATGGATCATGTGTATATAAGATCCCTGCTTCTACGCGTAGATCTCCATGTTGAAATGCGAAAAGGGGACGGGGACAAAAAAGAAAATATCGAAAAAGTTATTTTTTTTTATAGACTCACTTCATTTTTCATACTACTCATATGTAAGCTACCTGGAAACAATTCTTAACCTCAAATTGTGAGAAACAACTGCTCGCCAGCATTTTCTTCTAGACTCACAATGTTTCAAAAGGCTTCTTTCTTAAGAGTCGTTAAAACTTTGGGACGTGTGGTAAAGGGTTAATGTCCCAGTTATCTTATGATTGTTCATTTTTATTGTTCAGCTCTTTAAGAAATAATCCAATCCTTCACATCCAGAAGAGGGCTTATGAAAACATTGTGGGAAAAGAAAATTTTTGGGACCTGCATTCTCTCCATTTCTGGCAGTGGTTTTAATGTTTTGGTATCAGACTGGTAAACTAACTAAGTGGAGGTTTTGGTAACGAGGTAATTACATGTATGTAGTATGAATGCACCTTGACGATTTTCATGCCCAATACCAGGCTTTGATTAGTATCTGGGGAGTAAAACCATCCTAAAGGTAGACACCAGATTTACTAACACTATTTTAATGCCTAGAAATTAAAGAGTTAAATGATAGGAAACTCTTAAACATTACTTTCTGTTCACTTGGTTACAGGTTCCCAGTCTAGCATGATTGTAATTGTTGTAATGCCGTTATGGTGCAAGGTTGTTAGCATCTGGCCAAGAAAATATGCAACGTCAGAATATTGCAAAACTCACAGATGCAGGCAGATGAAGCATCAGGTAATTTTTTAGCACATTTTTCTTCTGTTTCAAAACAGGTAGAAATTATTGTTGGAAAAGGAGAAAATGCTGATCACCAGCATTTTCTCTTTTTTCATAGAATGTTCTCAAAAAGCTTTCTTCACAGGGCCTCTAAAACTAGGGATTGTGTGGTAAATGGTTGTCTTTAACCCTTTACCACACAATCCCGACTTTCAACAACCCCTAGAGAGAAAGCTTTTGAAAACATTATGGAAAAAGGAGAAAATGCTGGTAACCAGCATTTTCTCCTTTTCCCACAATGTTTTCTATCCTTCCCAACTCAATATTCAATTTTTGAGTCGCGTTCGTTTTGTCGTCTGCAAATGCTGTCAATTTGGAAAAGTCTAGAATTTTGTCGTTTGGTAAACAGTTGAAACTTGGGATTGTGTGGTAAATGGTTGTCTTTAAATCTTAGGACTGTGTGGTAGAGGGTGAATTGGTATGGTTAGAAGTCGGAACCCAAGCATATGAATTATCGTGCATATAAAATTGTGTAGGTGCCTTAGTCCTTCACAAACAACCCTGTGTTTTTGCAACCCTGTGTTAACCCTTTACCACACAATGCTGCCTTTGAATGACCCTGATGAAGAAGCCTTTTGAAAACATGGTGGGAAAAGGAGAAAATGCTGGTAACCAGCATTTTCTCCTTTTCCTACCATGTTTTCTTCTGTATTAAAGGCAGAAATCATCATTTTATCAACATTTAATTTATTGCCACATATGCTTTCAAATTGGACCAGTCTAGAATTTTGTCATATGGTGAAGGGTTGATAAAAAGCTTTTGAAAGCATTTCTAGAAAAAGGCACATTTTGTTTCCTACGATGTTGTCTATTCTTTCAAAGGCAGACCTCATCATTTGACTGCGGAACATTTTAATTTGTTGTGTGCGGACACTTTCAATAAGGATGAGTTCAATTCCATACCAACTGGTGAAGAGTTAACCCATTAATAGATGACAAAATTCTAGACCCTTCCAAATTTAAAGCATTTGCAGACGACAACTTCAGTGTGGCTTAAATGGTGCGGTTTTTTTCTTTGGTGGGGTATACAACATTGTAGCAAAAGGAGAAGATGCTGGTTACCAGCATTTTTATCGTTTTTCCACAATATTTTCAAAAGGCCTCTTCCTCAGGGTCATTGAATGTCGGCATTGTGTGATAAAGGGTTAATCTATGATATATAGGACAACAACCAGGGGTGGTCTTTCAAAAGGGCAAATCAAGATTAGACAGCATAAAACTTGCTGGGCAGTCATAAATATCGTCAGTGTATTTTAGATATTTTTATTAATTTGTATGGAAATCGCAAAAGTCTAATCTTTTCTACAGATACATGTATACTGTATGCATGATTTTCTGTATTAAGAAATCTGAGGTGTTCTGCCAGTGATTATTCAGAGTGAATAATTGTCACATACGCTTTCACAATTAACTCTTCACCAAACAACAATATTTCAGCCTTGTACAAATTGAAAGCATTTGCAGACGACAAATTAAATGTTACTCAAAACACAAAATGTGTCTTTCATAGGGTAGAAAACATTCTGGATGAAGGAGAAAATGCTGATTACCAGCATTTTCTCCTGTACCCACAATGTTTTCTGAAGCCTTTTTTCTCAGGGTCATAAAGGTCGGCATTATGTGAAAAAGGGTTAACCCTTTACCACACAATCCCGACTTTTAATGACCCTGAGAAAGGAGCCTTATGAAAACTTTGTGAGAAAAGGAGAAAATGCTGATAACCAGCATTTTCTCCTTTTCCCACAATGTTTTCTACCCTTCCCAAAAACAAATTTGAATTTTAAGTCACTTTTATTTTGTCGTCTGCAAATGCTTTCAATTGCAACCAGTCTAATATTTTGTCGTTTGGTAAAGAGTTATAGGACACTTTCAAAATTAGTGAGACAAAAACAAGACTACTTCTCAAATACATTGGAAAGGGACAAAGTCCCTCCTTAAGTGCATTTTGAAGGGACATTTTTCTAATTCAGTGGGAACATATCCCAGAATCTCCCCCCTCCTCCAGCAGAACATTGAAACAGAGTAGTGTTTTATCATTACTATAATCTAGGCCTGCCTATGTAGCTCAGTGGTTAACATATCTGACTCGTGACCTGGTTGTGGCTGATTGAGGCAAACTTTCTTTGAGGCCATTTTTCGTCTCTTAGCCCTGATGCATGTGGGAAAAGTAGTCAGTGACTTGGAAAGAAAGGTGTGACAGTACTGGTGTGACAAAGCCAGAAAACGCATGCATAGGTGCACTGACCGCCTTGATATGACCTAAATCCAAAACAAACAAACTATTGTCTAGTATTTTCTATCTTCAGGTCACAAAAAATAGAATGTCTGTAGCGCGATGTGAAAATTTTTTGGTCTGTAGCAAGCTGAAAACAAGTTGTATATGATGGGATTAGTTCAGGTAATAGATACTTGCAGAAATCCATCTTCACTCTCTCTGCAAATTCTGTCCTCTCTCTCCTGACCCCACTTGTAGATAGTATCTCATAGGGTCTGTGTATGAGGAACTGTGAGCTCATATTCCATCTTTATCTTCACCCTTACCGTACAAGAATGACTTTTTAACAAGAAAGCAAGGTTGAAAATGTCAGTCACATTTTTTTATAGCAGGCCTAAGATTAACCCTTATCCTACTAAATAAGTTATATAAAACTTTCAAGCCGATAGTAAAAACCTGAATAATGTTATTTCAAACTTATTTTTTTTGGAGAAAAATATCTCCTTATCGGACATTGTAGATCCAAAATCAGACTTCAAGTTCTGTGCAGTCTGATCTTGATCTACACTGTCTGCAAAATGTCAGTGAGTCATACTTAGCAACTTAAAGATTAAAATAATCACAGATATTGAATAAATCATTGCAAGCCCTCACATTAACTTGTTACAAAATGAAAGTACATTGTATTTTAGACTACACCAATCTTATAGCAATTACAGACAAAAAAATAAATGTGGTGCAGGTAGTGGAATATTTCTTTGAAAGGGTACAAGACATGGTGGGAAAAGGAGAAAATGCATTTTCTCCTCTTCCTACAATGTTTTCCAGAGCCTTTCTCCCAAGGGTTATCAAAACTTGGGATTGTGTGTTAATTAGTGAAAGATTATTCCTAAGTCTCGAACGAAGTCTCAAAGAAAGTCTCTCTTTTGTATTTTCAGAAAGACCATGATGACAAGCAGGATATTCTGAGATGATAATCAACAGACAGTAGACTGCAGATGTACATATGCTGTCAAGAATGAAATACCATTGTTACGCCTCTGCAAAATAAATTTTAAACCTTTACCAAAAAATCATAAGTTTTAACAGTGCAGAGAAAGCAGACTTGAAAACTTGATAAGGAGATATTCATCGAAAAAAAAAATAAGTTTGAAGTAGCATTACTCAGCTTTTTACCATCAGATTGAAAGTATAACTTATTTAGCATGGTAAGGACTGAATTATCGTCATCAAATGCTTTCAATTTGGACGAGTCTACATTCAGTCGGTAAAGGGTTATAACTACTGTCAGAATACCTCATAAATTCTTGACAATGCAGTCCCACCACCCTACACTCGACTGACCATCCAAATATACTGTAAAGTTCAACAATAATGTAATGTAAATTAACCCTTTACTAAACAATCACATGTTTTAACAACCCTGAAGAAGAAAGCATTTCATAACATAGAGGGAAAAGGAGAAATGCTGGTTACCAACATTTTCTCCCTTTTCCATGATGTTTCTACCATTTGAAAGACAGAAGTCATCCTTTGAGTTACAATGAATTTGTCGTTTGCAAATTCTTTGAATTTGGTCAAGTCTAAAACTTTGTCATTAGGTAAAGAGTTATCCCAAACACTTTAACTCAATACCACACAATAGGATCAAAAACATTGTGGGAAAAGAAGAAAATGCTTTTTAACAGCATTTTCTCCTTTTCCCACTATGTTTTCAAATGGCTTTTCTTCAAGGTTGTTAAAGCTTGTGATTGCGTGGTAAACGATTAATTCTCTGGCAAATTCACAAAACCAAACACTAAACTATTTGACTGAAAATTCATGGTAACATCTCATAGAATTAAATGTCAAGATTAGATTCTTTTGTCCTTTTAAAGCAATCTTTCAGAAACAAAAATAGATCACTTGAGTCATCTTTGGAAGCGTCTGCAGACAAGGACAAGATATGCAGAGGCACTGTTATTTCTCCTTCTTTAAGCTGACAAGTGATGCCTTTGCGTACTATCTGTAAACTTGCAGCCAGTGTCTTTAGATTTGCTTTAGTCATACCAGCTTCTGAAAAATGCACAATATCTGAGCCATGCTCAGTCAAAAGGGGGCTTAATGTATCTGCAAAAAGTATTGACCCAGGTCATCCTGGTTAGCCCTCACAGGCTGACCAGGGCTGAAACTTTTTGTTATTGGTCTATTTTTAGCTTGTCCAAGGGCCAATGTACCTCATGATTCAGTCATTTGTTAGACAAAATGGACTTTGTGGATCCATGATCATGTGATGACTAGCTTGGTATCAAGAATCACAGAGATACAATAAGCCCCTTTTTGCCAGAGCATGGCTCAAAATTTTATATTTTTCTTTTTTTAATCTTTACAGTACGAAAAAGTTTTTGACTCATTCATTTTGAAAGCAATAGCAGAAGACAAATATGGCTAAAATGATCGAACATCTTTTTTCTTAAAAGGGAAAAAACCATCGTTGGAAAAGGAGAAAATGCTGGTAACCAGCATTTTCTGCTTTTTTCACAATGTTTTCAAAAATCTTCTCCCTTAAGTTGGTTAAAGCTTGGGATCGTGTGGTAAAGGGTAAAGTTGTGTGAATATTTACTATAAAGACGTTTTGACCCTTGGAGCACGTTTCACAACTTTAGTGCCTTTGCAATCAGTATAGATCAAGATCAGACTGCATTAAAATCTTTGATCTTTGGTCTACACTGTCTGCTTTGACGGGACACTTTACACAATACACAAAAGCAACCTTGAAATTGCAATTATTTGGGTTCTAGACTGAAAGTTTGATTTAATCAGAGCTAAAAAATTTAAGAATTTAAAAGAAAGTTTTTTTTTTTATATATGGCTAAAAACTCTTCTTAAGTTGCAGCACACCGTATTTCACGACATATTGCGCAATCCTGCTTTTGCTATAATGTTTTTGTGTCTATTCATGTACATGTACTAAACCTTGAATATACAGTAAAACCTCGATATTTCCAGTCTCGAAAATTCAAGAACCCCGTATTATTCGAGGAATTTCCATAGTCCTGGCAAAAACTCCACTATATTGCACCAAAAGCACATCGGTAATTTCGAGTCTCGATAATCTGAAAATTCGAACACGTATGTTGGTCCCTGTCATCATTTTGCTTCTTTAAATTGATTGTTAATTCGAACACAGTACTTTCTCACCTCTCGAGTAATTGTTTTCACACCTTTTCTGCTCAAAGGATTTGGCGAGTCGGCCCGTATACGGTGTGGTGTAAGTTTTACAATCCATGACAATTACTACAGGGGATTCACATTACCCAATAATTTGGGAAGAAATTGACATTGATTTGATGATGAGAGATTAAAGATGACAAGTTGTGACGACCTTCCCATCTCATTTAGGTTGTCTGATATATTTTGTCTTATAAAATTCACAAAAGTATTTTATTCCTGATTAAACAAGTGATTTTATCTCCCGACTACAATTTTCTGTAGTATGTTCGTACATCAACGGTTCAAAGTCATTGTTGATGCTAAAAAGACAGTTTGAAGCGTTTGTGATCGGACGATGTTTAATTTCTTATCCGTTTTCGTGTCTATCTATTTATAGCATCAGGGTTTTCCCAAGTTGCTTCGTCACAAAATAAAAAAAAAAGTCTGATCACATTTTTCCCCATCTTGTTACGATGACGTCGTGTTTCAAGTTTGTGTGAATACCATTGGTTTATTTACATGTCACAGAAATTTTCCTGACTTTGACACTGACAGGTTAATGTTATTTTTCACGGGTGTGTAGATATCATGCTGCGTTCTTCTTTCATGGACATTGAAAAGCACTGTGGAACACAGAACCGCTTGTAAACGTTTACATATATCGACACCAAAATAACTTTTCCTTACATTCTTGAGTTTTAGCGAGAAGTAAATTGCACATTCTCTCTTTTTTTAAATTTTTTGACATCTTGCCCGCTTTCATTCTTCGATCGTTTTCAACTCATTTCTAGTTGCATGTCGCCGTATTCAAATATATATCAGGGAAACACCAGTGTTGGAGGAAGATATAAGTGTAAATTTTCGAATTTTTTTTTTCTAGAATAGTGCAAACACCATATCAATATTACCTTCTGATGTTTTCTCAGTAAACAAATAAAAGTTTGCATACTTTCCTGTGGGGTGACAGTTATTGGGGACGAATGCAACAGGCGAAATTTTACGATTTCGTAAAAACTACAGTACCGACCTTCCTGGAAAAAAGGTGACTTAGAGTGATTAATTTCCAATAACTCATACAATCAAAACACATGAATTTACAAAAATAATCACTCGATGTGATGTTCTTTGAATGTTATGAAAAAAAAAAAGAATAAAAATTCGGTTGTATTGCTCGGGGAAGTATACTTTGATTGCCGATCTTAAACGGAATGCAACTTTGTTTTCACTGATATTTTGGATAATTCGAGAACTGCGATAATTCGAGCATTTTGCTTGTCTCCGTGGGACTTCGAATTATCGAGGTTTTACTGTATTATTTTATTCACATTCCCATGAAAATAAAATGATTTTTGTGATATGGATAACTTTAAAAATAAAAAGACCAGTAGTATCTGATTCATTCACTCACACCATCAGAACTCCTGTTTATGTGGGAAAGCAACAAGTGGCACCATTAAAGTGTTGCATGTAGTGCTTGAACAGAAAAAACCCAGGACCACAAGTCATGAGTATGTACAATGGCTGCCATGTTATAGCAGGAAAGTTGTTTAAAGCTATGTAAAATACAAAACTAGAGGCCCTTAAAGGCCTGAATAGCGCTACTGGCAATGATTTTTATTATTTGCTAGCATACACCATTAACTCAAGATGCAAAATGAAAAAGAAACGCACACACACAAAAAAGGGGGAGAAGGGGTGTTCAACTTGGCTTGAACCTGCTAAGACAGCATAATAAGTAGGCATGGTGAATTGAACAAAATACAGTAGCATTTCGTTAATTCGCACTTCGCTTATTCGAAGGTATGTGTTGGTTCGTATGCTATCTCCGGTCCCGATTTTTATGCTTCTTTATCATTGTTAAATTTCTCCGAGTACTTCGAATGTCGGTGATCCGAAATTCGTAGCGTATTTCATGCCCCCAAAGCAGTTTTTTTAAACAAACTCCTACCTTTAATTGGTATATAATTAATCCCCATGCAAACTTAGGAAGGTGTGAAAACCCGTGACCAACCTTGATTTTCACATCTGTTGATTGACAATGTCGACTGGTATCATTCAGTCGTCAACTGCGCGCGAGTGTAATTAAAGGCATTATTTGGTTTGTCACATCAATTAATCAATCAAAAGGACAGTAATTCCAAAATTCCTTAAAACATCCGACAAGGCCTAAACATATAACGGTATGCAGCGATTACTAGAAAGACCAGAAAACACCGTATGACCGGAAAACACAGGAAAACGCCAAAAAACACACAAAATACAGCAAAATACATATCGAAAGGGAGAGAGTGTCGAAAGAGTAGGGTTATATGTTAAATTGAGGTGTTGGTGAAAGAAGTTATCAACCTGTGCTCGCCGAAAAATACAACTAATACCACATCATCCCTTTCCATTTTTATCGCTGAAAATCATCGCGTAGCACCCCCCACCCCCTTTCAAAAAAAAAAAAAAAAAAAATCAGGAAAAAAGCAAACCATATAGTAAACTGTTGGAAGGGCTTCATTTTCATTTCATTATGATTACCTAGTCATTGTGGATATGGGGGCAGGATATTACCTTTTACTTGGCTAAACTCCCTAAACATGCTGGAAAGCACCATTTGGTGTTTTCTGGTCTTTCTGCTGGTGACCCGGTCTGAAGTCCTCTGAGTGATTTGATCTCTAGCAGGGGAAATCACTCTGATGGATTTCAACAAACATAAAAACAATGGATAAATTTGTTTCGCTTGTTTATTATGATAAACATGTACAGTATTTATAGATGGGTGAAAAAAAAACGATAAGTACACTTTCTTGTATCAGATGATCACGTGATATTACCCCCGTTTCAGAAGCTTGCTCCTATGTTTTTCACACGTCTCTTCGCTAGGTGAGTGGAGTAACAATCACAAAAATAACATCAGATGAAGCCTTTAGGTTGAAGGAACTGGAGATATACATGTATAGTCAGAACCAGTGCAGAGTACTGCAAGATATGCTGCGTAAATCTGATTTTCTATTTCCGTATATTTACGGCACCGAAAATACCCGAACACAGCCACACATTTTTATTCGTACTACGTTTTGTTCGAATAAAATACTCCTGTCCCTTGCGCTACGAATCACTGAGGTTTTACTGTAGTGAAATAATCGAGTACAATTTCTCAAAAACCACTTGTTTGGAATGGAGTCAAATTTGATAAGCTTCTTGTATTCATTGTATTAGACAATACCTACAAGTTTCAAAGAAATGGGTTAAATAATGTTGAATTTGTTGAGTAAACAAGCCTAAGTCATTAAATGGCTGCTTTACCTAAACCATCTGCTGGATTTTTTTCATTTTCTATAGGGTTCAATTTCTTAATGATACAAATGGTCTGTGCGAGTTGCTAAAGAATTGGATCTAAAATGACTTAATTACACAAATGTGAAATTTTAACTTTAAATTGCTACTTTTTCCATAGTAGTTGTCAGAATTGATTCAAACTCAGTAGGATTCAAGCTTTTGATGATATAAAGAAACTGTGCAAGTTTCATGAAAATCTGACAACAAATGCTGACTTTAGCATGTAAACAAGAAATGCAAATGATCAAATTTAAAATGGATACTTTTCCCTTACTAATTGTCAGATTTTTTCAAAATAAAATGGATTCAAGCTATTGTTGACATAAGAAACTGTGCAAGTTTCATGAAAATCTGACAATAAATGTGTACTTTATTGCACAAACAAAAAAAAGACTAACAGACAGATGACAGAAACAACACCATGACATACGCTCCCCTGGCCTGTGGCCAGTTGGGCTAAAAAAGCATGATAAATAATATTATGATAAATTGGGTACTATAATATCCAAAACACTAAAGGTTTATTGTAAAAGTATATTTTAGCCAATCAAAACAAAGCTATACCTTTGGCCCTGCCCATTTCTACAGAAATGAGTTTCCTGAGTATCTGATCAGACTGATGAAGAAAACTTGCAGAACAACTGTCCCTGGACTGATTTGCTGTTTCAGTGTCCTCTTCTACAAGACTTTTAACAGGATTTGAAAGCCCATTATCAATAATACAACAGATATTCTGCAGACATAAGCTGAAACATAAAGATGATCAAACCAACTACTGTACAGACAATGATTGTGAAGTTTGTTTTGCTTGTCTTTATTGTGTTTTATGCCGTTTTTATGCCCCAGCCATGACAAGTTGAGCTTTGTCAATATTTGCTAGAACTGTAGTGATGACGGGTCTTTCTGCCTGGCCAGTAACTTCCAGGTGCATGGTCCTATTCCAATATAATTTGGCACAAATGATCAACATGGATAGACATGTTGTGAGCAGGGCTACAGAAATTTTGTAATCTCAATCGGTCCGGCGGATTGACCAGGCATTCGACAAACCTCGGTCGATCCGGGAATGGGCCGAGTTGTGACAAGTGATTGAGGGCCGATGTTACCCCACCCACTTTCTTTGTCACAATCTAACTCACGACTGGTCTGGGATTGTCTCATCTCAAACTCATTGACAGCGATGGGATCAACTAAAATTTCCTGAAGAATATTTTCTTCTTTATTTTCATCAAATAATTCCCTTCCATCGCTTTCGTTGTCATGAAAAATTTGCTGCAAAGCATCTTAATTAGACTGTCAATCTATGGTTTGCCATTATACTTTCGTTTTCGAGGGTAACCTGGCCAAAGTAAACATGTGCCTTTGTCTGCTAAAATTTCACCTAATTGGATCATTTCTTTGGATAGAATGACATAAACTTTTGGTTTCTACATAATATAGTTCACGTCTACACACTTTATGAATGAGTATACCGATACTATAAACAAGGGAAATTTCTAAGGCTACTCCCACCCGCAGACAGAAGTCTAGCCTGGGTTCCAGTCCAATCATTTTTTAGCTGAACTGAGCACAACGTGCTCCAGGTGAGCTTTTGTGGTTGTCCGATGTCCATCTTCAGTCCTCCGTCATGCGTTGTCCTTCGTCAACATTTACCTTGTGGACACTCTAGAGGCCACATTTCTCCCTCAATTGACCTGAAAATTAATTAGAATGTTTGTCTTGACTGAATCTTGGATGAGTTCGAATTTGGGTCACCTGGGGTCATAAACTAGGTCACTAGGTCAAATTAAAGAAATACCTTGTGGACACTCTAGAGGCCACATTTGTACCTCAACTGACCTGAAAATTAGTCAGGATGTTTGTCTTGATGAAATCTCGGAGGAGTTTGAATTTGGGTCACCTAGGGTCATAAATTAGGTCACTAGGTCAAATTAAAGTAATTCCTTGTGGGCACTCTAGAGGCCACATTTTTGGCTCAATTGACCTAAAAACTGGTCAGAATGTTTGTCTTGATGAAATCTCGAATGAATTTGAAATTGGGAGACCTGGGGTCATAAACTAGGTCACTAGGTCAAATTAAAGAAATACCTTGTGGACACTCTAATGAATGAATGTTGTTTTATGGCGCATCGACAGCTTTGGTCATTTAGCGCGCATATCTGTGTTGAAGGAGCGATTAAGGCGGATTTTTTCCTAAAAAGATTTGAGACATGCTGACAGTAAAAGAGTTAAATTAAGAAGGATCATGTGTGATCTAAGTATGTATAAAAGATATAATTGAGCAACAGGGCTTCCCTATTAACTCAAAAAGGTTTTGAATAGTGATGTTAAGACTGCGATAAAAAGATTTGAACAGTCTTAAATTGATAATAAAGGAGTCTTTAAATGAAGAATGAATGTCTCCAATGAGATAAGATGCCCTCAAAAGAGGTAATCCTCCCATTAAGGAGATGCAAACTTAAGATTGTGATAAAAAATTTGAACAGTCTTAAAATGATAAGAAAAAGTCTTTAAATGATGAAAGATTATGTGTAACTGATAATGTGCATAAAATATAATATTGAGTGGCTGGGCAATCCCTGCCTACTCAAAGTAAAGAATGTAAAAAGGTGGATAAGAAACTAAAGAGTAAATATCACAGTTTATTGTAAATGCCAATCTCCTTTATGAAAGCGATAATAGATTCAACGCTGACAGAATCAAAAAGATTTTTTAAACTATCGACGTTGAAATATTTTGAACGAATTGGTTGATAGTCAATGCAATCTAGTAGGATATGTTTTATAGAAAAGGATGGATTGCATGGAATACATTCAGGGGCATCATCTCTGGTCAAAAGCCAGGAATGTGTAATGCTTGAATGGCCAATTCGAAGTCGCGCAATTATCACTTCTTCTCGACGAACAGACCTGTAAACGGGGTACCATTCACCAAGGGAAGGTTTAACTGAATGTAGTTTATTGAAAACATCAGCATCCCACTGGGATTGCCAAGAAGATTGGATATGTGTTAAAACAGAGGATTTAAAATCAGTGTGTGGAACTTTAAAATCTGAAATGGGACGGTTAAGTGCAGATTTGGCAGACCTATCGGCATTTTCATTGCCTCTGATGCCTACATGACTTGGAAGCCAGCAGAACACCAATCTATTCATAGAAGAAATTTGTGAGATCCTTTCAAGTAAAGTGCAGATCAAAGGATTCTCAAGTCGTTGATTTGAAAGGGCCTGTAATGTAGACAAAGAGTCCGAAAAGATAATGAAACGGTTGGAATTAGAATGTTCAGCTAGATTAAGGGCAAGATCAATAGCTTTAATTTCTGCAGAGAAGATAGAGGAATTGTTTGGAAGGTGGCACTTTAAGCTCCTTTCTCCATAAATAGCGGCAGCTGCTACAGAATTTCCCTCTTTAGATCCATCTGTATAGATTGGTTTGAAGGAAAAATAATGCTCCTTTATCTCATTGTATCTAGCATGAAACACAGTTCTATCCGTGACTGACTTTTTGTCGGATGCAAGGTCAAATCTGAATTCTGCACTGTTTAGTGTCCATGGAGGGATTTCAGAGATTTTATAGTCGGCAATAGACTCAATGTCTATGCCAAGGTTATCTACTATGGGCTCCATGCGGATACCAAATGGAGGAATAACATTTGGTTTCCTTTCAAAAAGACGTTTATACTGAGGTTTAAAAACAACTTTATGAGTTGGATTAAAACGATTCGACTTCAGTTTTAAAAGATATTGAAGCGATAGTTTTTCCCTCCTGTAAGAAAGAGAAGGTTCATTAGCCTCAACATAGAGACTATTGATGGGAGAAGTTCTGAAAGCGCCGAGTACAAGACGCAGGCCTTCGTGGTGTATAGGATCAAGAATTTTAAGGCAAGATTTACGGGCTGATCCGTATACGACAGATCCATAGTCTAATTTGGAGCTAACTAAAGACCGATAAAGCCGCAAGAGGACTTTACGGTCTGCTCCCCATTCAGAATGGGCCACAACCTTTAGAAGATTAAGAGCCTTCTTGCATTTCTTTTTAAGTGCAGTGATGTGAGGAAGGAAGGAAAGCTTTCTGTCAAAGATGACTCCGAGAAATTTAAATTCAGAAACGACTTCAATTTTAGTTTTGTCCAAATACAGTTCAGGGTCTGGATGAACACCACGTAGATTATATAGGTGCATGCACTTAGTTTTGGACTTTGAAAATTTGAAGCCATTTTCTTCAGACCACGTTTGGAGTTTCTTGAGACACTGTTGAAGTTGTCTCTCAATAATATTCATATTTCGAGATCTGAAGCATATAACAAAGTCATCAACATAAAGAGAACAGTCTACACCAGGACAGATAGCTTTAATTATACTGTTTATTTTTACACTAAAAAGTGTAACAGAGAGAATACATCCTTGGGGCACACCCATCTCCTGTTCACGGGCTCCCGAGACAGTATTACCAACTCGGACACGGAAAAGACGTTCATCCAAGAAGGCTGAGATAAAAAGAGGAAGACGGCCTCGAAGACCAAAGTCATGCAAGTCTTTAAGAATTCCGTATTTCCAAGTCGTATCATAAGCGCTTTCAAGGTCGAAAAAGACAGATACTACATGTTGTCTATTAATAAAGGCTTCTCTGACAAAGGTTTCAAAGCGGACAAGATGATCGATGGTACCACGCTGGCGGCGAAATCCACTCTGTACATCAACGATAAGGTTGTTTTTCTCTAAAAACCAGACAAGCCTGTCATTGACCATACGTTCTAGGGTCTTGCAGAGACAACTAGTAAGAGCTATGGGACGATAGTTGGCTGGGTCACTAGCATCCTTGCCAGGTTTTGGGATAGGAATGACTAGTGCCTCTCGCCAGGACGAAGGAAAATCACCGGACTGCCAGATATCATTAAAAATATCAAGTAAAACAGAGAGAGAAGTAAAAGGTAAGTGTTTTAAAAACTGGTAATGAACTTTATCTTGGCCAGGAGAAGAATCGTGAGCTTTATTCAGAGCAGATTTTAATTCTTTAAAGGTGAATAGTTTATTATAGTGCTCTGAATTAGAAGAATTGAAATTAAGTTTTTTCTTTTCTTTTGTGGCTTTATTCCTCTGAAACTTTTCAGAATAGTTTGCAGAGGAAGACTTTTTGCAAAAGGTGTCGGCAAGAGCATCAGCTATATCCTGGGGTAATTCCAACGAAGTATTGTTAACATTCAGGTGACTGAGAGGGGGTTGGCCTTTGCCATTGATCTTTCTAATCATGTCCCAGGTTTTTTTAGTAGTAGTTCTACTATTTAATTTAGAAACATATTGTCTCCAAGCCTTGCGCTTACTTTCTCTAATGGTACGACGGGCCTTTGCCCTGGAAATACGGAATAGGTTATGATTTTCTTTGGTAGGTCTGAGGTTAAACTTTCTAAGGGCTTGTTTTCTGTCTCTGACAGCCTGTTTACAATCATCATTGTACCAAGGTTTGTCAGGACGTTTTGGATTTGTCGAGGTCTGGGGGACGGACTGTTTAGCTGCATCAATTAATAGGGAAGTGAAAAGTTTCGCGGGATCATCGCAATCTCCAAATTTGTCATGTGTAATGGTCTGTTCACAGACGGTTTCAAATCTGTTCCAATTGGCTTTGGAGAGCTTCCATTTCTGTGGTTTTATGCTGCTGGATGGTTGTGTAGATGAAAAGATAATAGGGAAGTGATCACTTCCACACAAATCCTCAGTCACTTTCCAGGTGAAATCGGGAAGTAAGACTGGGCTGCATAAAGTTAAATCAATAGAAGAGTAAGATCCAGTTGCTGGATGCAAGTAGGTTTTGGATTTGTTATCATTCATGAAAGATAAAGAGTTGTTCGAAATGAAGTTCTCCAACTGTAAACCTCTCTGGTTAGTGTCATCGCAACCCCACATAACATTGTGACCATTAAAGTCCCCAGCAAGAATATAGGGGGATGGCAATTGGGAAATGAGATCATTCAGATTGGTCTCATTAATAGGTGTGGTCGGGGGGAGATATAAAGAACATAGTGTAACGGCACTGTGTAAAGATAATCTGATGGCAACAGCTTGTAAGTTTGTGTTAAGAGAGATAACTTTATGAGGTATGTTGTTATCAACAATAACAGAAACACCACCTCTAGCTTTCTCGCCTTCGGTAAAGACTTTATTGTAAATGGAATGGTATTTGATTGAGATATCATCCTCCTGTTTAAGGAAGGTTTCTTGAAGACAAACAGCAACTGGTTTGTGATCACTAATTAAAAGGGAAAGTTCGTCAAAGTTTGACTTCAGACCTCGACAATTCCACTGGATTATGGTATCCATTGTGCATGAAGAAAGTATAAAAGCTAAAGTAAAAAAAGAGGTTGTAAACCAATGCATTTTAAAATAGGTTGATTAAGACTTCATTACAGTTGTCTCGGGTTTGGACGTGTGCCAAGTGTCAGTGTCCTTGTTCCAAGTATCCTTAGAAATGGACCAGATAGAGGCTTCTGAATCTGAAGCCTCACCTTCCAGATTTTCAGCATCTGCATCCATGTCCTCTAGCTCCGAAAATCTGTTGGAGGTAGGGACAGGATCATTTACTCTGACTGTGATTTCACAAGATTCATGGGAATCTCTAGATTGTGGTTTAGGTTTGGAAGAAGACCTTTTAGGAGATCGAGGTGTATGATTAGGTTTGTTATCTTTAGATGAAACATTAGATTTTATTGTAGACTGTGAAGATGGAGGTTGGGGTTTCTTTGGAGGCTGTTGTGAAGGGGGAGATGGTTTTGAAGGTTTTTTTGAAGAGATATTTTGCGAAGAGGTAGACGGCTTTGAAGTTTTTTGTGAAGAAATACTTTGAGAGTTTGTGGGTTTTGAGGTTGCAGAAGGGGTTTTGTTTGTTGTAGACGCAGATGGAGAGTCAGGAATTAGTTTGGACAAGGTGGATGGAGGGAGAAGTTCTTTCAGCTCAGTAGCTACATCAGGAAATTTTTGAAGGAGAACTTTCGCTAGAATCTTACAAGTGCTGCAGTCATCCTTTTCAGTTGACGAGCCAACAACACCTGCATAGCTAGGACTAGAAGAGGTTTTCTTTCTTTGTTCAAATATTTTCCTTGCTTCTGGAAAGCTAACATTATTGTTGTATTTAATGGACAGCACTTCTTTTTCTTCTCTCCATACAGGACACTCTCTAGAAAAGGTAGAGTGTGGAGACTTGCAATTAATGCAGAGAGGGGGATTGGAACATGTAGTACTGTCATGGTCAGGTCCTTGATGAGCACATTTAGAGCATGTTTCTTGATTTTGACATTTACTGATGTGATGGCCGTATCGCTGGCATTTAAAACATCGCAAGGGATTTGGCACATACACATCTACTTTTACAATTTGGAAACCTATCTTGATAGATGTTGGGAGAACAGGTGAAGAAAATGTTAGAATGTATGTGTTTGTAAGTCTCTGTTCTCCATCTCTGCGTACAGAAATTCGCTGAACATCGGATACACCTTGTTGTTTTAGGTTGTCTTTTATTTCTTGCAAGGAGTTGCAGTAGGAAAGCTCCTTGCATCTAATTACTCCTTTACAAGAATTGAGTGAAGGATGTGCGAAAATTTTAACGTCTGTGTCAAAGAATTTTTTGTGTTTTAAGAGATTCAGTGCCTGTTGATTTGTAATACATTCAACTAAAAGGGTCTGATCTTTGAGTTTTTTAACAGATTTTGGAGTTCCAAGGATGCTGGTAATTTGTTTTTCTGTAACGAAAGGAGATAGTTTGGTTATGGGTTTTGAAGGATCTTGGGACTGGATAACAATAAAACGCGGAGAGTGAAAAGAAGAAGTAGAAATTGAAGCTTCCGTTTCAGATTCACTATCTGAAAGAGGGCGTTTGCTTTCAGTAAGCTTGGCCTTTTTTTGCGACGCCATGTTTGTGTATAAAATTTCACCA
Source organism: Tridacna gigas (assembly GCA_945859785.2). NCBI lineage: Eukaryota > Metazoa > Mollusca > Bivalvia > Cardiida > Cardiidae > Tridacna > Tridacna gigas. The sequence goes on from OX244040.2 coordinate 37,656,760, forward strand.
CCGATGCTCCCCACCCACCACGGAGCCCAACAAGGGGTCATGGTCTGGGGAAAGCCCATTCGCAGACCATGACAGGGATACATCAGTGGTATACTCGGTATGAAAGGGCTAGACTGGACAGATGTATTCTCGCAGAAAGTCTTACCAAGCTTAGACGATCGTTGAGAGGTTACAAATGTCAGCCAAACACCAAAAACTTTCACCCGATTGACCCATGAGCCACCGCCTTCTAGGGCAGGACAAGAAATATGAAAAGAGTGTGATTAATATGAAGAAGATAGTAATTTTGATTGAAAGAAGGCTACAAAAGAAAGAACATATTAGATGCCCTAGGGCAAGGCATGACCAGCCGACTGATCAGGACGGGCCTTCCTGACCTCTCGTTTAGTTCAATTCAAGGCCAAAGTGGTGTGTTGCGAAAACAGAGCTATCAAACGGCCGAGCCCTGAATCCACTCAACCACCAGGATCCCGTCATCGAACGACACGAGTTGCAGCCCACGGCAAACGGGCAGGCACAGTGGGGGGGGGGGGGGGTCTTACCCCTGCTGTAGTGCGACAGCTGAGCTATTTCTATCCCCCCACCCAGCTGGGGGCATGTGGACACTCTAAAGGCCACATTTCTTACTCAAATGACCTGAAAATTGGTCAGATTGTTTTCATTGATGAAATCTCAGATGAGTTTGAATTTTGGTCACCTGGAGTCATAAACTAGGTCACTTGGTCATATCAAAGAAATACCTTGTGGACACTATAGAAGCAACATTTTCTTACTCAATTAACCTGAAAAGTGGTCAGAATGTTTGTCTTGATGAAATCTCAGATGAGTTTGAATTTGGGTCACCTGGGGTCATAAACTAGGTCACTAGGTCAAATTAAAGAAATACCTTGTGAACACACTAGAGGCCACATTTCTAACTCAATTGACCTGAAAATTGGTCAGATTGGTTGTCTTGATGAAATCTCGAATGAGTTCAAATTTGGGTCACCTGGGGTCATAAACTAGGTCACTAGGTCAAATTAAAGAAATACATTGTGGACACTCTGGAGGCCACATTTCTTACTCAGTTGACCTGGAAATTGGTCAGAATGTTTTTTCTTGATGAAATTTCGAATGAGTTTGAATTTGGGTCACCTAGGGTCATAAACTAGGACAGTCTGGTCTCACTAGATCAACTTACAAAAATTCCTTGTGGGCTCTCTGGAGGCTACAATTCTTACTTAATTGACCTGAAAATTGATCAGCATGTTTGTCTTGATAAAATCTTGGATGAGTTGTAAATTGGGTCACATAGGGTGATAAACTAGGTCACTAGGTCAAATTTAAAGAAATATCTTGTGGGCGCTCTAGCGGCCACAATTCTTGCTCAATTGACCTGAAAATTGGTCAGCCTGTTTGTCTTGATGATATCTTGGATGAGTTCAAAATTGGGTCACATTGGGTCATAAACAAGGTTACTGGGTCACATTGAAAAAATACGTTGTGGGCACTCTAGAGGCCACAATTCTAGCAAAATTGACCTGAAAATTGGTTTACATCTTTGACTTGATGATATCTCGGATCAATCAGAAATTGGGTCTCATAGGGTCATAAACTAGGTCACTAGGTCAAATTAAAGAAATGTATTGTGGGTGTTCTATACACCACAATTTTTGCTCAACTGACCTGAAAATTTGTCAGCATGTTTGACTTGATGATATCTTGAATGGGTTTGAAATTGGGTCACATGGGGTCATAATCTAGGTCACTAGGTCAAATTACACTTGTGTGCACTCTAGAGGCGGCAATTCTTGCCCAATTCACCTGAACCTTGGTTAACAAGTTTGTCTTGATATCTTGGATGAGTTTGAAATATGGTCACATTGGGTCATAAACTAGGTCACTAGGTCAAATTGAAGAAATACATTTTGGACACTCCAGAGGCCACGTTTTCAGCTCAATTGGCCTGACAATTGGTCAGAATGTTTGTCTTAATAATATCTCAGATGAGTTTTAAATTGGGTCATTTTGACACTGGGGTGAAATTGTTTTTTATATTTAGATGCTACTTTCATGTTTGAAAAGTAACATGCGAAAATCAAAAAGGAAAAACTGATCTGGTTGGAACCCAGGCTAACAGAAGTCCTGTTTACCACTGAAAGTAGTACAGATAACTGTCCTCGAAAGCAACAATAGCTTTTGATTGGTTGCCTCCGGCTGACTGGCCATATTGTGATTTTTCAGACTGATTTTTTTGTAAGGTTTTGAAAATTACTCGGTTTTCTGTGCTATGAATCGGTCTGAACTGACAATTTTTCAGATTTCTGTAGCCCTGGTTGTCAGCAAAACCATGTCGCCAGCTCAGAGGTCAAGATCAGACTGCTTGGTTGAACTTTGTTAATATGGGCTACAATTATAGTGATGACAGTTCTTCCTTTCTGGCCAATACCTTCTAGGTGCATGATCTGATTTTAAAATAACTGAGTCAACTGAGAACAGAGACCCTGACTTTTAACCTGGTCACACAGTTCTTGCATTCAGCACATTGTCTATCCATGGCGATCTTTTGTGCCAGATAATTTCGAAATCCAACCAAGTTGGCTGGATACAAACAACCATCATTACTATAAAATTGACAAAATTCATCCAAGCACTATGACCTTGACCTTTCATCCAGCCAAACGGTTTTTGCATGTGACTCATTATTGTCTAGCCATGGTGATCATTTGTACCATATGATTCAGAAATCCAACAATGCATATCACACTTATGGGAAGGGCAGGAACACCCTTCATAACTATAATTGTAGCCAATATTGATGAAGTTCTACTAAGCACTGTGACCTTGACCTTTAAGCTGGTGACACAGTTTTGCATATAACATGTCATCTATCCATGGGGATCATTTATGCCAACTTATTTTAGAATCAGACCATACACCTGGAACTTATTGGCTGGACAGGAACACCACTTTTTACCGAACACACACTTACATACACACACCCACACGCAAACGCAAGGACAGGGGTAACAACATATGACCCCATTTTTATGGCAGGGGCATGAAAAGGGAGAATGTTAAATGTTGGTAGCCAGTATTTTCTCCTTTTAACCCTTTACCACACAATCCTGACCCTGGGCAAGAAGCCCTTTGAAAACATTGTGGGAAAAGAAGAGAATGCTGGTAACCAGCACTTTCTCCTTTTCCCGCAATGTTTTCTTCTCTATCAAAGACAAGTTTCCACATTAAAGTCATATTTGAATTGTCGTCTGCAAGTTCTTTAAATTTAGAGAGGTCTACATTTTTCTCATGTGGTAAAGAGTTAAGCAGAAAATACTGGTTACCAACATCTCCTTTTTCAGCAGATTTGTATAGCAAATCTGCTGTGATTGGTCTGACTGGAAGCAAATACACGTACCTCTATACAGTCGTACACTCTACTCATTCTATTTTCAGCTTTAGCCAATACACCTGGCCTTGCTCCTGTCACTACCATATATACAATCCTACACGTGTATATAGTCCTAAATCTTGTACCAGCAGAAAACCATGTCAGATTCATGGATCAAATTACTACTCCTAAACAAGTAATAAAATAACAATTACTATGCTGCCTGCTTGGCAGAACAACTTTAACTTTCCTTGCCCTTGCTAACTCCACTATTTGATTACCGGTACATAAACATGTATATGAAACAGAAATTTTATTTTTCATTACACCATATTATAGCTTAATACTGCTTCCCAAATCTGCTTTTCAGTTTTTTGATTCCTTTAAAACCAAAATGTTTTCTTCTCTTCCAAAAACATATTTTTTCTATTTTTGAGTTTCATTTGTCGTCTGCAAATGCCTTTAATCTGGAGAAGTCTAAAATTTTGTTTTTTGGTATAGAGTTAAGATGCCCCAGGTTTCCCAATAGTCAGCTTGTTACCTCCTGAAAGAACTTTGGTACAGGGAAAAAATACATGTATGAGGTGAAAAACTACACTTTTTAGAGATATACATGTAATGATGTACATAGTGGAATTTCAACCTTTACCACACAATCCTGAATATTAATGACCCTGAGAAAGAAAGCTTTTGAAAACAATGTAGGAAACAGAGAAAATGCTGGAAACCGGCATTTTCTCTTATCCCACAGTGTTTCCTACCCTTCCAAAAACAAATTTGAATTTTTGAGTCACATTTATTTTGTCGTCTGCAAATGCTTTCCATTTGGGAGAGTCTTAAAATTTTGTTGTTTGGCAAAGTGTTGCAGTATGTCTTTACCAAACAACAAAATTTTAGACTAGTCCAAATTGAAAGGATTTGCAGATGACAAAATAAACGTGACTGAATAACTGAAATTTGCTCTAGGAAGGTTAGAAAACATTGTGGGAAAAGGAGAAAATGCTGGTCACCAGCATTTTCTTCTTTTCCCAGAATGTTTTCAAAAGTCTTCTTTCTCAGGGTCGTTAAAAGTTGGAATTGTGTGTTGAAGGGTAACAGAGTTCAAACCAAGGAGAACTGTAGGATTAGGTACATAAATAGGGAACTTTTAACAGATGGAAGGATGGATGACCAGACAACCAGAGCCATAACAATGAAACCCTTACCTTCTTGCGTATTAATTCTTTACCAAACGACAAATTTTTTGACTCGACGAAATTAAAAGCATTTGCAGACAACGAATTATTTGTAGCTGAAATGATGACTTCTGTCTTTGATAGGGTAGGAAACATTGTGGGAAAAGGATAAAATGCTGGTTACCAGCATTTTCTCCGTTTCGCATGTGGTTTTCTAAAGCATCCTTTCTTAAGGTCGTTAAAAGGTGGGACTGTGTGGTAAAGAGTTAAACATGTGATTACTCACTCATTTAGATCTTGGAAATCTTTCAACACTACAGTATTTCTCTCCCATGTATATTTCTCAGGATCTGGTTCCTCAAATTTGTCTGCCATCTGAAGAATGGTTTCATCGACAACACCATTAAAACATCTCTGTTTGTTCCTAATCAATGCCATTTCCACATCAGTTTGTAAATAAATCTGGCAATACCCAGTATTATCTGTAAAATTATCAAATTTCCGCTGCAGAGAACTTTTGATGGTGAACAGAAGGCAACCTTTGAAAATATTTTGGCAAGGGGAGAAATTGCTCGTAATGAGCAATATCTCCTTTTGCAACAATGTTTACACTTGTATTCAAATATCGAATCTTAATTGATGTTGGTTATCTTCAGTTTTCAAATCCTTCTACTATAATTTTGTTTAACACTTTACCACACAATCCCGACTTTTAATGACCCTGAAAGAAAAGGCTTTTGAAAACATCGTGAGGAAAGGAGAAAATGCTGGTAACCAGCATTTTCTCCTTTTCCCACAATGTTTTCTACCCTATCAAAAAGAGAAATCATCATTTTAGCAACATTTTATTTGTCATCTGCAAATTCTTTCAATTTTGGTCCATTCCAAAATTTTGTCGTTTGGTAAAGGGTTAACTCTTCACTAGACAACAAATTCTCTTCAGTCTGATCTTGATCTACACTGTCTGCATAAGCAAATGAGCCATGCTATGGCAAAAGGGGGTTTAATGCATCCTCGGCAAGTATTAACCCATGTCAAGCCTGTACAATCTGCATTTTCATCAAAAGACCAGTCTACCTCAGCCGGATTCAGCCCCATGTTGAAGAAAAAAAAAAAAAAAAAAATTTATGGATCCATAATTATGTAATAACTTGCTTCACTTGTCACAACTCAGCCGATTCCGTACCTACATCTAACCTCGTCCGTATAAAGGAAGCTTCCATTTTGAACTACCTATCACATGATCTTAAACATGGCAGCGCCCCTGTAAATCGCTTAGCAATGACATGAACAACCACGGTGAAGTTATTCACATCTTTCGATCTGTCGATGAAAACTACCGACAGAATCGATAAACCACGCTAAAACTTGAATGTACAAACTGTTTACCAACTGAAATATTCTTAGAAAGATCGATAGAAAATTGTGACTCATGTTTTCTTTTAAAGAGGAGCCTTACAATTTCAAAACGGTAAAACAATGTTTCCGATGATGTGCGAAATGTACCGTGTAGGTGTATAGCAAGCTACGTGATACAGCCGAAGGATTTGATCACCAGATCACCCGAGGTATGCCGAATGAACTTGCTTGTTACGTGGATGCGATAAACTCTCTTTTGCTAGAGCATGGCTTAACTCTATACCACACAATCACAGGTTTTAACAACCCTGAAGAAAAAGCCTTTTGAAAACATTGTGGGAAAAGGAGAAAATGCTGGTAACCAGCATTTTCTCCTTTTCCTACAATGTTTTCTAACCTTCCCAAAACAAATTTCAATTTTTGAGTCAAGTTTATTTTGTCGTCTGCAAATGCTTTCAATTTGGACAAGTCTAAAATTTTGTCGTTTGGTAAAGAGTTAAATATATCTGGGTTCAGATCTGATAAGGTTAATATCAAACTAAATCTTACATTTCCTTGCAAGCTGGAAGTAAGGGTACCTCATGCTTCTATAGTACATGTTGTCATCTATAACCACACATACTGGCTTTCCATCACTGTTACTTACACTGTCCAAACTGTATTTTTGTGCCAGTTGTTCCCATAATTCACTTATATCAAAACTTGTCTCTTTGTTTGATTGTATGGAGCTGTCAGACTTTTTCAACAACTGGGAGACGAGGAGTTCTATACAGTTGTGAATACTTTGTCTGTACTTTTTCCACCGGGAGACTCCTTCTGCATCCTGTAGGAAATCAAGCTATTTACATGTACACATGTATGTAAGATCTTTTAATCCCCTTCTTTGCCTCTCAGCGGACAAAGTTTTAGATGCAGCCAAGTTGAAAGTGTTTTATGATTCATTGTATGGTGTTAAACTCCGTTTTTAAAATTATTTCAATTCTATTGCAGCGGCCAGTGCAACTACCCATGCTCTCCAAAAGTTTCTGTTACCAGTACTTCGCATAATATTCTCCCAAGCCAATAGCCACTTTCTCACATAACAACCCATGAAGCAATGATCTCTGTCGCAATGACTATCATCAACCCTCTGGAAGAAATTGGCAGAGCTGGGAATTTGAACCAGTGACCCCCTTTTCTCAAGTCTTGTATGCTACCGATCAGCTACAGGGCCTCAGCTTGAAAGTAAACACCAACTGACAAATTAATTGTTGCTAGAATTATGGGACCTGACAGGTCTAAAATTTTGTTGTCTGGTAAAGACTTAAAATATACTGGTCGGAAACAGAGTCAAAGTAAACCCATGCAAATTCCTAAAGTAATGAGGGGCAGCAGTGTTTGCAGAATATTTCTAATATGCTTAACCCTTTACCAAACGACAAAATTGTAGCCTAGTCTAAATCCAAAGCATCTGCAGGTGACATACTAAGTGTAGATCAGATAATGATATCTGTCTTTGAAAGGGTAGAAAATATTTTAGCGAAAAGAGAAAATGCTGGTTCCCAACATTTTTTCTTTTTCCCAAAATGTTTTCAATTGGCTTTTTCTTCAGGGTCGTTAGCACTCAGGATTGTGTGGTAAAGGGTTAAATGTGACATTTTTATCAAATACTCTCCTTTCCTTGATGGATCCACTTCCCACCTACAGACTTAAATGCAAAAGAATGGCGTGGTGATTCCACATCTGTGGAATTTTGCTTAATCCTTTACCACACAATCTCAACTTTTAACGACCCGTAAGTAGACAGCTTAACATTGTGGGAAAATGAGAAAATGCTGGTAACCAGAATTTTCTCCTTTTCCAACAATGTTTTCTGCCCTTTCAAAGACAAATCCCGACATATGAGCCACATTCACCTTGTTGTCTTCAAATGCTTTGAAAATGGACATGTCTAAAATTTTGTCATGTGGTAAAGGGTTAAAATTTGCTTGAAACATATGAAAGTCATCAACCTCATCAGCAGCCTGATACCCTTAACTCTTTACCACACGATAAAAATGCAGACTTGTCTGAATCAAAAGCATTTGCAGACGACAATTCAAATGTGGCTCAAGCCATGGAATTTGGCTGTGATAGAGTAGAAAACATTGTGGGAAACGGAGAAAATGCTGGTTACCAGCCTTTTCTCCTTTTCCCACAATGTTTTCAAAAAGCTTCTCCCTCAGGGCCGTTAAAATTCGGGATTGTGTAATTGTAATAAAGATATCTTACCAGTCGATTTTAGCATTCTTCTTTGACAAGTGGTCCGGATGTCTATAGACAATACAGTGACAGTATAGAGAAGAATGTTTTGGAAAAATATAAAATTTAACAATAAGAAAAAGATTCTGCAAACCGCACCCCCCCCCCCCACACACACACTTTCATGCTACCTGACACTACTTTAGTTAACAGGGAATTCGCATCTTGGGCTAAGTTATCTATTGTATCATACCAAGAACACATAAAAGTATCTTCGGTCAAAACTTTACAGAAAATTTGCATAATCAAGAAAGTAATGATATTTTTCGGTGTTCTTTTCCAACACCCCTCTTCCATATGAATTTCATCTTTTACAAAAGGGAAAAAAGTCCTTACAGCAATCCGTTATAATAGGAAGTTGACAATACCTGGCGGTTTCCATTTTCACCTTCTATCAACATCTTCTCTGTCTGAGCAGGAAGTAACTCATCATACTCAATTACAAGGAAACTGTACGGCAATCTTTTGTCTTCTGTTTTAGAAAAAAAAAAGTTATGAAACTTACTATAGGAGCCATGTTCTGTGAAAAGGGGGCTTAATGCATCTGCTAACAGTATCGACCAGGTCAGCCTGCGCAGTCTGCGCAGGCTGACCTGGGCCGAAACTTTTCACTATCGGTCAGTTTTCTGTATGTTAAAGCACCATTTTACCTCATGATTCAGTCGGTTGTTTAAAAAAGTGGTTGTTATGGATCCATAATTATGTGATTGCTTGCTTGGTACAATGCATCATAGAGATGCATTCAGTCACCTTTTGCCAGAGCATGGCTCATATGTTGTCAAACAATTAAGTGATAGCCACTTGTGTTCTACAGCCACCTGCATTAACTCTTTCCCAAACGTCAAAATTTTAGACATGTCTAAAATGAAAGCATTTGTGGATGACAATACAAGTGTGACTCAAAAATTGAAATTTGTTTTTCATAAGGTAGAAAACATTGTGGGAAAAGGAGAAAATGCTGGTAACCAGCATTTTTTCCTTTTTCCACACTGTTTTCAAAAGGCTTCTTCCTCAGGGCCGTTAAAACTCAGGACTGTGTGGTAAAGGGTTAACCCTTTATTTAATGACAAATTCCAGACTCTTTCAGAGTAAAAGCATCTGCACACGACAAATTAAAAAATAGTACAAATGAGGTAAAGTTCTTTGACGGAGTAGAAAATATTTTGGGAAAGGGTGCAAATGCTGGCTGCCAGCATTTCTCCTTTTCCCACAATGTTTTCAAAAGGCTTCTTCCTCAGGGTGGTTAAAACTCAGGATTATGTGGTAAAGGGTTAATTCTTTCCTTGAGGACAGAATTTCAAACAGGCCTAAATTGGAAGTTTTTGTAATTGACAAATTAACATGGCTTGACATGGTTGGATTTGTCTTGGGGAGGGTAAAAAAACATTGTCTGAAAAGGGAAAAGTGCTGGCAACCACCATGTTCTCCCTTTACCACAATGTTTTTTCTAAAGCAAAAGTTTTCAGGTTTGTTAAAACACAGGATCCTGGTATAGGGTTGTTTTCATTGGACGCTGTCAACATGTACCCAAACCAAAACATATCCAAAGAGTAAGTTAAAATGTACAAGGAGTATTCAAATATGAATGCATCTAAGTGCCTAAAATTTGATTCTTCATAGGTTTCACTGAAATTTTATTCAAAGTATTCACCTCCAACAGATATACAAAGTTTTAGTTTCTGGATACAATCTTTGAAGGCATTTTCATAGTCTCTTTTAAGTATAATATGAAGACACTGGAATTCATTTTCTGTCAACCCTCTTTCAATGTGCGTAAACCATCAGTTTCAATCATTGTCTTTTGTACGTGGTGCAAGACTTTCTGAGGCAGGAAAACGTTGCTGTGCTCCTTGACCCTCCGTATTCACCTGACCTTGTCCCTTTTGACTTCTTTTTGTTTCAAAAGCTAAAAAAATACCTTTCAGGTTGAAAATTTGTTCATTACAAACACCTCAGCTCTGCAAAATTCCAGTGTCTTCATAGTTTATCAACTCAAACTATTGTTTATTATGAAAAGGGGAATCCATACAACAAAGACAGGAAACCATCAAACTATTTTTGACACAGTTATGTCCCCTTTTTTGACTCGATGTAATATCTCTAACATTATTGGAGATGCTTACTTCAAACTTGGAGTAGTTGTTAACTATCAAATTGGGAACCCAGACAACAGGAGCAGGTAATCATCAAAATATTTTTGACACAGTTATGCCCCTTTTTCAAATTACAATGAAAATCAAGTGTAGCCAAGCAATGGAACCTGCATGCAGTGCTCTTGTTTATCTTATTTCTTTAATTATATAAATGCATGTGGATGTTTTTTTAATGGTTGACTGAATGGTGTTTTACACTGCTTTCAACATTATTTTAGTTGTATTATGCCAACAGCTCACATATTCATGTATTTCCTGGGTTCTACCAGTACTAGGCAAGGGCTCTGAACTGTCTAGCCCACGACCACTGCCAGAAAAAAGAAAAAAAGTGGATCAAGTGAGGTTTAAATCTGGGGCCTCTAGGTAAAGAGTCAGGACTACACTTTACCACTGAGCCACACAAGACCCTGAATGTTTGTTAAGTTTTTTTTTTAATCGATAAAAAAAACATAGTCTATTTATAACGATGCCTGAATAAAGATGTACTTGGGTATTTGGTATGTGTTTTTAACATTAGTCTCAATCATATAAGTATATATCTACCATAAAGCAGCATTAAAAATAATCAATTTCAAAATGGTGAATACAATTTCTACTTACATTTTACAAAGATGAAAAATAAGAAAATTATAAAAGAAAAAACATGGGTACATTTTAACTTCACACTGGACACATTTTGACTCTTTTTGGGTACGTTTTGACTCCACTTTGGTAACTTTTCATTTGGGTACATTTTGGTTTGGGTACGTGTTGACTGTAAACCGCTTTCATAATTTAACGAAAGAAGAAAAAAATCAACACCTTGTTCTACAAACCCTTTTTACTTATCTGTTTATTTACAAATTGTCCATCCCCTTCCTTCTTCTTTCTAATCTTTTGCTACTTTCTGCTCTACATCGATTTTTATTAACGATAAAAAAAAACAAGACTTGTTGCAGGGCTCAATACTGCAAACTCTTTATGGTCTAAGGGAGAAAACTCGTGCATATCTTCCTTCTTTTCTTGTACCAGAGTCACATCCCTTGAAGTTGAGGACAGTATAAAATTAAAGCCGAATATAATTTGTTACACGCTAAAAGGTTTTATTTCCTCCGTCGACCTGTAACGAATTCCATATAGAGATCTTTTAAAACAGGATAATTTATTTTTGTAAATGTTTAACAGTTTAGAAGATATCATGACATCAGACGAAGGACAGGTTAGTTTTAGACGCGAATAATTCTTGTAACCAAATGGTAGTCTCCCTTGTATTGCACCACTTTAATGTACACAACAAACAGGTGAACCGCCAAAATTTGAAGTGGGAAATAACTGTTGGGTGTAAAGGTAACATTTCATCAAGAACTTTAATTTAATTAAGCATTTGATCAGTAAATGAATATTTAAGATCTCTTAGATCAATAAACACATCAACGTAGGACTATGTCATGTTTTCGCTCGCTAGGAACACAGGTGAACGGCGACGACAATGTAAATCCTATATTACACACTAATACTCAGTATATTAGTTCTACATGAATGAGTAAATAGATAACTCAAGGACTTCCTTGCGAAATTCATGCCAAAATTTACCAGAATCTTCGTTACAGTTAACAAAGATAACTGTATTATTTATATCTACAGCTCTTTCTTTTCGAAAGTTTTGAATTTGGATTCTCATTACTTTGATTCGTCATGTACTGTGGGCAATAAGGGAGATCACTCTTTATATAAGTTTGAATTATAGGCTGTAGGAGTTTTCTCCCTTACACCATAAAATGATACTTGAATTCCACCGTGAGCGATTGAGATTTGTTATACACCGTTATGAGATATAGGGTTTCACGGCCAAAAACCATACTGTTTGATATAACAGAAATTGAAAAAATATTTGATAAGCCACATTCATTTCATAAATTCAAAGACCATTTAAGAGACTGTTTTTTACCTTAAGAAAAAAATTACACGCCTCTCTCTCCTGTTCATTGATAATTTAGAAACTATAGCCCCATTAATCAAGTGATAGAACAAGTTCGAAGATTGGAATGACTATACAAATTTAAATAGGCTGTTTTACACTCATTTCCTAGCAAACTCATCTTTAAAGGCCTAATAGCAGCCAATGAAACAATGCAGGTATTAAAATGCATTTACATTTAAATCATACCAGTCAAAAGTATAGAAAATATTGTGAAGATGACCTGTTATCATGTGGTCAATCCAAGTGTTACTTGCTAGCAGAAAAACGAATTTTTAAAACATGCAAAAAGTAAACACAAGATTGAGTGACCTGGCAACTTTTAACCTAGTTTTGAAATCAATTTCACTGCCAGCGACTAACACTTGGACCAACCGTACAAGAACAGATTGTCATCTTCACAATAATTTCAACACTTTTAAATGATATGAGTTTAAAGGCATTTTAACACATGCTTTATTTACTTTTGGCAGCCATTGTTACTTTAAATTGGTGTCTGCAAATGCTCTAAATTTGGACAAGCCTTAAACTACATGTAGTTATCTAGTGCAGAGTTGAATATTACCCAATTTGAAAAAAAAAGAGAGATATTCTAAAACTCAGCTGTTTTTCAGTGATGAAACATTTTAGAAATATATTCACCATGATCTTAACAGGAACATAGGCTAACAAGGAATGTTACAAAGAAGCCCCCCACCTTTGACTAAGGTCCATTTATTCAGGTACAAGTATTTCAATTTCCTTTTATTCTGAAAATTATTCAATATTAGTTGTTTTCATCAACACTGGTGAGTTCTGATTGGCTGAACTTTTTTTTTTTTTAATTGCTCCATGGAAAAAAAATCGTGCAGTGCCAGAACTACTTTTGCTGTCATACTAATGTAAACAATCATGTATACAAGATTTCATAATGTTTTTCCTTCTAATTTTATACCGAGTCGGAAGTTCAAATGATAGGCTCAGTTTATTTTCTCTGAATATCATGAATTGGAAAAAAAAAGAATCCAAAAATAAATTCATAAAGTCTGAAAGAGAACTTAAAACTCAGTCATTGTCAGTTTACTGGGTACGAGTTATACAATTTTCAACTTACTTCCAGCACACTAGTATTAAACTTCTAATGATAGATCTAGTAAATCTGCAATGCTATGATGATGTCATGATTGAATAATACATTTTTAGTTTTACATCATGAATTAGCTGTTTTCCCGCACTATGAAATACCAATGAAATGGGCACTAAAAACTGCAATGTTGGATTTACAAAAAAAAAAAATGAAGTAAGTATTATTTGTTGATTTGTGATATTGAATTACAAGAAATGAAGAGAATGTTGTTGTTTTCATGGAGGTATGAAAACGAAAAACCTGATCACACTTTTGTATGGTTTCATACAGTGTGGCTAGGTTTTTCAATTTGGAAAAGGCTGAATATTTCTAGTGTGGTAAATTTTTTCGTGTGTCTGAAAAAGCAGCAGATCTTGATAAAAAGCAACTGTTGGAAACCTGTCTTTTTTTTTTTTTTAATTCTTTAACTTTGTGTGATAAAGCAGTGGGAGTACAATGAGTTATTGGGCTATGCATGAAACCACACAGCTCCATATCTAAATAGAATATCTTAATGGAATTATGAGATTTGTAGGTGAAAAAGTAGAAAATATTGTTGAAAAAGGAGAAAATGCTTGTCAGCCACAGCTTCTTTTTTCCCACTGTTTTCAAGAGTACTTTTCTTGGGGCTTGTTAAAAGAAGGAATAGTATGGTATAGGTTTAATAGCTGTAAAAAATAATCTTAGAAAAGGAGCAATTGCTTGCAACAATTCCTTTATTTCAATGTTTTGCATGTTGTTGAAAAAATCTAAACTTCCAACTATTCTGTAAGTATCCAAAAAGATTACATTTTAATAAAATCTATTGTTGAAAGAAGCAGATGCTTATAGAAAGCAATAATTCCCTTTACATCAATGTTTTTGTACTTTTTTCATCTTTCAATTTTTTTTTAACTTTGTGTGATATGTAATAACTATCGATGCATGAATATAAAAGTGGACATACAATGGATTATTGGACAATGTACCAAAAAAGTACACCCTTTACCACACAATCCCATATTTGGGTGAAAGGGCTCTGTAACACATTGTGGAGGATAAAATATTGGTAACCATGGTAACCAGCATCCTCGTTGACCCAGTTTCGATGTATTCTGTAAACTACATTCATCGCCCCTGGGTTATCTCGCATATATTTTCTGGTTCTCATGAATTATTCATAAGGCATTTTGATCGGTAATCTCAGTTTTTCAGTGAGAAAATTTAATCTATGTTTATCAACCATATTCCATCATTTCTATTTTTACCTTGTCTACAACTAATCAAATCGCTAGTTTCAAATCAAGCTTTGTTTAGTCGTTGGTGTTTTACAGTCTGGTGAAGGCCACGTTAAATTTGTACCTAGCATTTTTGCAGTTCACAATGAATAACCTGCACATCATGTTGGCATTCACAATTTCATTCAGTTTATCTGCGCATATATAGCAGACCATCCCCCTGCTACATACCCCTAAGGACTGCCACATTGTAACGGAAGAAATGTGATTATCTTCTACTACAAGAGAATTTTGTTATGTTATCGACAATTCGATTGGCTATTGGGTGTAATTCACAATCTTATGAATATTCATAGAAACGACAGTTCCAGAATCGAATGTCCCAGGGGTCATGAATGGTAATACTTCACACCTGGGTTAAACAGGGTGGGTAACCAGATTTTTTTTCCATCTCTCACTTTGTTTTCTATTTTTCTATCCTAAAAGAACCTCATTTGAGCCACATTGAATTTTAGATCTGAACATGCTTTCTGAAAATTTGATAGGGGGGAGAGGAAGAGTAACATCACATGGAAAAGGGTTAAATCAACAAGTAACAAAAGAAAGGAATTTTCCTTTATCACTTGTTCCCACTGTAGGTGTGAATAAGTGCTGTGGGATATAAATTAATGGTAGCAACCCTTTGTACATATGTCTTACAAGCTGAATCCACAATATGGCCTGTTCAATAAGTTTACATGTCCCACAACATTAACATTTTATAAATCAGCAATACATACAGATTGTTCATCATAAAGAATGAGTATATTTCTGTCATAATAATAATAATTAGAATAAATAAATAAATGTGACCGAAAACAGAAATAACTGATTCAAAACTATGAAATCTGACAAACTGGATTACTATTTTCTGAAACTTTCAGAAGTTGTTGAGACAAGTTGGATTTTCCCGATGCTGGTAGTCCACATAGGACGGCTATGCAGACATCCGCCATTGCTCCATTTTCTGCGTAACGTAACAAACTAATTTAATAATCGTAATCAACATTAAAGTTTGAGAGTCATGATCATGATGTATCCCGAACACAGATGTATTTCAGTAATTAAAAAAAAAAAAACTATCGGTTACGAACAAATTTGATGACGATACGAAAACCGTCCTTTATTATTGAACTTTGTGTGATACTCCTGAGTGCAGTTGGAATATAATTCTACTGTGTACTTTCATTGCTGTGCTACTGTAATAACTGTGTACACCTTTGACTCGAGATCTATCCCATTTTACAAATATCAGCTCTAAACTATAAGAAAAAGACGCATACTAATTTATTATTAAATCAACTTTCAAAATATAAATACCTCATGTTTATTCGGATGGCGATAAAGAACAAATTCTCAATTGTATCTTAAACAGAAACAAACTCTCTAACTAAGAGAGTAAACTGGTACCCGTTGTATCTCCCGTAGCCGTCCGATGGTCGTGATACGAAGATCGATAACAGGCTGCCAGTTTAATTAGAGAGGTGATTTAATTTCGTCTTTTGATTAGTCAAAATAACAAAAAAAAAATATCAGACCTTTCCTTACTTCATGGGCATTTACGGGAAAAAAACTGTTCTTTCAGTTATTCAAAGATTGTGTTTTCATTTAACACTGGTTAAAAAAAAAAAGTATGCTGATCTAAGTATTTTACAGTGCCGCACCTTCCTGTAGTGACGTCATGACGTGTCTCACATGGTCAAAGTCGTGAAATTATTGCACAATTTCCAGAAAATACCTGATCGTGTGTAAACAAACGATTCCATCTCTCATAGAACATCAACAATAGACCCAACAACATTACTAGAAGTCAGTAAACGACCAAAACCTTGACAGACTTCGTGAAAATAGACGAAATCGTTCCCGCCATACGGAGAGAGTGGGACGGACCATCAGAGAAACGGGGGTTGAAGTTAAAACGTAGATTATGGCCTCTAACGGAATAGATACTGAAACGAATGCGGACCGAAATGTCGAGATATGGAAGATCAAAAAGTTAATCAAAAGTCTGGAGGCAGCCCGAGGGTTAGTTTTTATTGTAATGTTGTCATTTTTATCCTGTATAATGTATATGTGGTGAGGATATTGGATCATGTCATAAAATGAACCATTATCATCAGACCACAGCTAACCCTGTACCAGATGGCAAAGTTATAGACTTCTCTAAAATAAGTGCAGGTGCAGAAGACATATGAAATGTCTAAAGTGATGTGATTTTCTCTGAAAGGTCAAAAAACCTGATTGTCTCTGAGGTCATCTCTGAAAGGGAAGAAAGTATTGTCGGAAAAGGAGAAAATGCAGGTAGCCAACATTTTCTTCTATTCTGCAACAGGGTTTTTCCAGGAATTCCTGGTGTGGGGGGGGCATTTCATTCCTTCAAATGAATGATAAGAAGGCGTACTTATAAATTTTGGGGGTCATTTGGAAAATTTAGGGGTCTAAATTAACTTTTACAGAAAGCCTCCAAGGAAAAGGATCAGTCTGAAATTGAGCCGAGCACATCGATCAAGGATGATCACGCTCCAGCATTGCCGTTAAAATGGAAAAAATCTAAACTTGGAGGCTTAGGCTTTATCATTTCAGCTGGCTTCGTCCTGATAACAAAATTCAAACTATGCATTGCATTATTGAAATGTTTAACTCGTCCTCACAGTTTGCCATCATCAAAGGTACAAGAGGCTTTCAACACTTGGCACTTAATGTGAAAAAGGGTTCTCTCTGCGGATCAGGCATATTAGTATTATCATATATTTGTTGATCCAACAGCAGGAGGATTGCAGACTGTTAGAAACTGAATGGTTATTGATTGGGGTTTTTGGCAGGATGGATTTGATGAGGACTAAGTAATAAGAGCAAATCAGCTGTGGAATCAACTTAATGTGCCTGACCAGCTGAGAGAAGCTAAAGGCTACCGATTAATATTAATTTATGAAAACGACAATTTATTGAAAAAGAAATACTGAAAATTATTTTACCTCCATTTCATTTTCTGAACCCTACATTTTGCCATCCAAGCGATACAAACCCCCCTCATTGAAAAATGAAAAATTCAGAGGATACACTGTTGTGTGGTCAAGGATATGACAGGAACCCAGGGGATTTTCTGCCTTTTCTCAGGGGCAGAATTTCTGCCCCATTCCCAATCAAAAATAGTTAATTTTTTTCCCAATTCCATGATTACTTTTCCCAATTAGATGCTCGAAAAGAAAATTGCCACGGACACTTTTTGAATGGGCCAGAGTTTTCCCAGTGGCTCAAATTTGTGTGTTTTGACATACTTTTACCTATATGACCCTTTAGAATTCAACCACTGTGGGCATTGGACGCAATTTAAGCAGTAAATCAGCAACCATCCTTTTTCAGGTGATTGAAGAAAAGAAGTAACACTAATTCAGTCGTACGTAATATGCCTTATCAAGTTTATTGTAAGGTTAAATGTGTTCGAACTTTTACCTGTTTTGTCAATATTTTTTTTTTTTTCAAATTTTGACACTTGTCCATGATTTTTTCCCAATTTGGCCAGGGGCCTTTTCCCAAAGTACCTGGATAAAGCCCTGGAACCATTTGTGTAAGATAATTGGATAACTTAATTCTTTACCTTACAACGAAATTTTATACTTTTGCAAAGTCAATACATTTACAGATAATGAAATCATTGTGACTGAGACATTGAAATCAGATTTGGGAAAGATTGAAATCATTGTTGGAAGAGGAGAAAATGCTGGTTACCAGCACTTTCTCCCACAATGCTTTTATAAGCTGTCTTTCTTAAGGTCGTTAAAAGTCGGGACTGTGTAGGACAGGGTTAAGGCGCATCATTCTGCCATTACAGATGAGGTCTTGTTTAGGAAGAGTAGATCTGCCCATAGTTATGTAATTACAACATTTTGTTAAGGCTTTGAAATTCCTAAAGGTTATCTAGGAAATTTTGTGACTGTTTTGTTATTCATATCTTATGCCCAGTGATATTGCACACACAAATAACTCTCCCACAATGTTTTCTACCTTATCAGAGAACTCAAGCTCATTTGTATTAATTTTGAATTTGTCGTTTGCTGATGTTTTGATCTTTGAAGAGTCTAATATCTGTAGTTTAAAGTCGTCTGCAACAATTTTCTGTCGGGAGGTCATAACTGAATGAATGAAATTCAATTCTCTGATTTTCTTTTACAGGAATGGTACCAGCATGATCTCTTTAATCATTCCACCTAAAGATCAGATTTCAAGAGTCTCAAAAATGTTGGCGGATGAATTTGGAACTGCCTCAAATATCAAAAGTCGAGTAAATAGACTTTCTGTGCTAGGTGCCATCACATCTGTACAACAAAGGTTGAAACTGTACAACAAAGGTCAGTTTTATGATTATTTTTTAAATTTTTAGATGGACATGACAAAAGTTAATCTTTCCTCAGTATAGAATGACAGTCATTTAGTTTTCATAACATACCTTTAGCAAGAGCATGTAGAAATGGAGTGTTCTTCCATAAACCTATGTTATAGGGATTCATTGGCAATATCTCAACTAATCACTTGAAATGAGTAAGCTCAACATAGGTCGTGAGTAATTCAGGAGCACTTTAAATGGCTGAGTACAGAACACAGGTATGTGTAGCACATACTATTACTTAACCTTTAACTCTACCAAACAGCAAAATTTCAGATTTGTCCAAATTGAAAGCGTTCGCAGAAGACACATGGTCGGAATGATGGGATTTGTCTTCGAAAGGTAACCAGCATTCTCTCCTTTCCCAGCATTGTTTTCAAGAATCTTCCACTTCAGGTTTGTTAAAACACTGGATTGTTTGTAAAGGGTTCGGGACAAAAATATATCCATGTAGATGCTTAGATTAATTATAGAATGGTCTGTTACTCTTTCAGCGCAGATACCCATCTCTTGTACATGTAATTATTAATCTTTACCACACAATCTGGAGTTTTAACAAGTAACTAGTGTAATTTTTTTGTCCTTTGGTAGGGAGTTAATTTTGTAATTATTTGATTTTCAGTACCTCCAAATGGTTTAGTTATTTATTGTGGGACTATAGTGACAGACGAGGGTAAAGAAAAGAAAGTCAACATAGACTTTGAACCTTTCAGACCAATCAACACATCCTTATATTTATGTGATAATAAATTCCATACAGAGGTAAGGTCAAGCTGCAGTTTTGCTAGGATTTTTAGCTCACTCGAGCACAAAGTGCTCAAGGTGAGCTTTTGTGATCGTGCTGTGTCCGTCGTACGGTCGTCAACATTTAAATTGTGTGCATTCCAGAGGCCACATTTTCAGCCAGATCCCCATGAAACTTGGTCAGAATGTTTGTCTAGATAAAATGTCGGACAAGACTGAAATTGGGTCACATGGGGTCAAAAAGTAGGTCACAGGGCCAGATCTTAGGTAAACCTTGTGTGCAGTCTAGAGGCTACATTTTCAGCCTGATACTCATGAAACTTGGTCAGAATGTTTCTGCGATAAAATCTCGGAGAAGTCTGAAATTGGGTCACATGAGGTCAAAAAGTAGGTCACAGGGCCAATCTTAGAAAAAGCTTGTGTGCACTCTAGAGGCCACATTTTCAGCCTGATACACATGAAACTTGGGCAGAATGTTTATCTTGATAATATCTCGGATAAGTTTGAAATTGGGTCATGTGGGGTCAAAAAATAGGTTACGGGGCCAAATCTTAGAAAAAGCTTGTGTGCACTCTAGAGGCCACATTTTCAGCCCGATACTCATGAAACTTAGTCAGAATGTTTGTCTGGATAAAATCTAGGACATGTTCGAAATAAGATCGTGGGGTCAAAAAGTAGGTCACAGGGCCAAATCTTAGAAAAAGCTTGTGTGCACTCTAGAGGCCACATTTTTAGCCTGATACTCGTAAAACTTGGTCATAATGTTTGTCTGGATAAAATCTTTGACTAGTTTGAAATTGGGTCACGTCAGGTCAAAAAGGTCACGGGCCAAATCTTTGAAAAGGCTTGTGTGCAAGGGACACATTTGAAGCCTTATACTCATGAAACTTAGTCAGAATGTTTGTTTGGATAAAATCTCGGACAAGTTCGAAATTGGGTCATGTTGAGTCAAAAAGTAGGTCAAGGGACCAGATCTTAGAAAAACCTTGTGTGAAATATTGAGCCAGATTAGAAATTCAGAAATGGGCTAAACCAATCAAAAAGTATATCACTTACACTCGTGTGTTTTACATCATCACGATCAGGATCTTTTCAGCCTTATCAATTCTAGATGACCTTACTCAGGTGAGAGCTTTAGGACCAATGGCCCACTTGTTTAATATAAAAGAATCAGAAAGCATTTGCCTTTTTATCTGATGATGTAATTCTGAAGTATGCCGCTGGACCTTATTAGGAGAGCAGGAGTTATGTCGTACTGAAACCTATCAAACATTTTACGAAGCATTTTTACTACAATGAGTATACAATATATGGTGCTGGGGTGAGCTTTGCAGATAATCCAGTCATCTTATGTCTATCAGTAGTTTCATTAAAATTACAGCAGCTAGACTATACGAGGGTCTATAACGACGTCAATGTTAACTTTACATGCCTTTTTCAAAGTATTCTGAATGAAATTCAAACCAGATAGCAGACATAGAACCCATCTCGCGCTGGTGGGTGTCATGTTCAGTTTGTCCATAAGTATTTTGTGGATATACGACCTTGATATGGCAGTTGACGATATCTCCCTTGACTGTTAGTCTCTGATCTGCAAAAATGCATCTCTTTACCATCTCTTTGCTGCTCAATCTTCCGACATTGTCATTTCAAATTTTCTATTTTCAACTGATCGTTTGTGTACTTGATCACATTCAGATTTTCTGAGATGAGGTCAAAGTATCTGAAAAATATGTCCATGTGATATTTGGAAGAAATAACAGCAAATATTAAAAATATCTGTGCATGACTTGAGATCATACCAAAACATATAGGGATAAACTGACCTGCGCCGGGAAATGACACCTCCCTATCAATTTATTTTGTAGATTTGAACTAAAAAAACAGAATATTTCAGTGAAGACTTAATACAAAGTAAAATAACATCTTCATTGAAAAAGAATGTTCTAACGCTAAAAATGGCCCATTTATAAAATTTGTCACAGACTTGTGGGACAACCCTCGTACTAGGTCAAATTTTATATTCAGACTTGTTAAGATGGTTGAAAGAAATTACATGCAATAAGTCTGTGTCAAAACAATGATCAAGTTGAGACATGAACATTTTATAATCAAGATAGTTGCATTGATTTGGATTTCTGTATTATCTATTTTTTATTACACAGGCATTAACAGCATTGCTAGCTGATGATAATAAATTTGGATTCATTGTGATGGATGGTAATGGGGCATTGTTTGGAAC
Source organism: Tridacna gigas (assembly GCA_945859785.2). Lineage (NCBI taxonomy): Eukaryota > Metazoa > Mollusca > Bivalvia > Cardiida > Cardiidae > Tridacna > Tridacna gigas. The sequence goes on from OX244040.2 coordinate 37,678,785, forward strand.
ACTGTCTGGAAATTCACGAGAAGTGCTGCATAAATTCACAGTGGATTTGCCAAAAAAGCATGGTAAGTTGCATAGTCATTCAGTTCTATCATTCAACTACTTGTGGAAAATGTATTTTTATCAATTTATCTTAGCAGTTCAGTATGGCCAGATTACTCTCTGCAAATAGAATGATAACTAGTGTATTATTTACTTGCGTCTTGGAAAGGAATTAAATCTAGGGACCAGGTGGTATTATGGTACTTTTGATACATTTTTGGTCAAAATCAGACTGAACAGAATATCTAGTTTCATTTATAATCCAACCTAACCAAAGTTGTGAGATATATTCTAATAAAACAGCCCAGAAATTACTTCAATGGCCAAGCCTCGTTAGCTCAGTTGGTAGTGTACAGGACTTGAAAACGGGCTTGCTGGTTCGATTCCCGGCTCAGCCAATTTCTCTCTGAAGATTGATGATAGTCATGGTGACAGGATTCATTCTCTCACTGCTGACCATCATTTCGACGATAGTTATGTAGGAAAGCAGCCAATGGCTTGGAAAGAATAGTGTGTGTAGTGCTGGTAGAAAAAACCAGGAAAGCATGTATAGGTTTGCTGGCTGCCAAGATATAACTGAAGTTAAACACCATACAATCAGTCAGTTACTTAAATGGATTATGTCTGTAAAATGAAATGGAAATTCTTAGTAGCATAGTAATATCAGTACAGGCTAAGTTAGTATTTAGACTGAATAAGCCTAGATTGGAGTAATGTTGGGTGCAGTCTTTTTGAGTGTTTCTGTAAAGAAACCTTGAATAAACTTTTATGGAAAAGTGCTCATGTTTTTAGCTCCACTGGCCGAAGGCCAGCGGGCTTATGTCATGGCCTGGTGTCCGTCGTGCGTCCGTCCGTCCGGTCGTCCGTCCGGTCGTCCGTCCGTCCGTCCGTCCGTGCGTTAACTTTTATTTCAAACATCTTCTTCTCTGAAACTACCCATCCAATTTTCATGAAACTTCACAGAAATGATCCTGCCATGGTCCTCTTCAGAATTTCTTGAAAGAATTTGATTCCTTCAAAAACTCTGGTTGCCATGGCAACAAAACTGAAAAATATTGGAAATCTTTAAAAATCTTCTTGTCTGAAACCATAAGGCATAGGGCTACCAAATTTGGCATGTAGCTTTATGTAGTAGACCTCTATCATGTTTCTTCAAATTATAGCCCTGGGGTCAAAATTGGCTCTGCCCCAGGGGTCACAAGTTTTACATAGGCTTATATAGAGAAAACTTCAAAAATCTTCTTGTCTGAAACCATAAGGCATAGGGCTACCAAATTTGGCATGTAGCTTTATGTAGTAAACCTCTATCATGTTTCTTGAAATTATAGCCCTGGGGTCAAAATTGGCTCTGCCCCAGGGGTCACAAGTTTTACATAGGCTTATATAGAGAAAACTTTAAAAATCTTCCTGTACCTGTGCCATAAGGCCTAGAGCTACCAAATTTTGCATTTAACTTGATCTAGTTGGGGTCTACCAAAAGTGCCCAAATTATAGTTCTGGGGTCAATTTGGCCTCATGCTGGGGGGGGGGGGATTTCACAAGATTTACATAGGCTTACATAGGGAAAACTTTTAAATCTTGGTGTACATAGCCATAAGGCTTAGGCTACCAAATTTTGCATAATTATAGCATTATCTAGTGGACAACTACAAAGAGGGCCCAAGTTACAGCCCTAGGATCAAGTTTGGCCCTGCACCAGGGTTCACAAGTTTTACATGGGTTTATTGAGTGAAAAGTTCAGAAACCGTCTTGTTACTAGCCATAAGGCCAAGAACTCCCAAATTTGGCATGTTATTCTTCTAATACACATATTCCCCATTTAGTCCGACTGTAGCCCTGGGGTCAAAGTTTTATGAGGGCTTATATAGTAAAGACTTCTCTTCATGGTTTATATTTATAAGCCAGTGGAGCGATACAGGGCCATCATGGCCCTCTTGTTTTTAACAGCTTTCAGTCTGCCAGTTATCCCTTTACCACAAAATCAGGAGTTTTACAGACTGAGAGAGAAGTATTTTGAAAACATTGTGGGAAAAGGAGAAAATGCTGGAAAACCAGCATTTTCTCCTTTTCCCACAATGTTTTCTAACTTTCCAAAAAACAAAATTCACTTTTTTGGTCACTTTTATTTTGTTGTCTGAAATGCTTTCATTTTTGACAAGTCTAAAATTTTCTCATCCGGCAAAAGGTTAATTCAGTTTTTGTTTGCACTGGAATTTAATTGGATGTTTCAACAGCTATCATCATATCGCTGTGGTCAGTGCACCTATGGATATGTTTGCTGGCTTTCTCACACCAGTACTGACACAACTTTCTTTCCGAGTCACTGACTACTTTTCCCACATGAATCAGAGGTAAGAGGCGAATCATCGACAGAAGAAAGTTTGCCTCAACTGGGTATTAAATTCGCAACCACCAGGTCACATGTCAGATATGTTAATCACTGAGCTACCCAGGTGGGCATTAATTATGTGATGAGATTTACAAGTAATTCCCTTTCATGAAAAGAATATGGTTATTTGGTGCAACAGGGAATGATAAAAGCAGAACTTCAATGAATTTAATGCCTTATTTGTTTCCATGTGACCTTTTGTACCACACAGTCCCATGTTAAAAAAAACTATGTAAAGTGCTTTTGAAGGGATTGAGAGATAGAGAAAATGCTGGTAACTAGCATTTTCTTCTTTCAAAGACAATCATCTTTATTTGAGCAACCTTAATTCCTTAATTTTGTCATCTGCAAAATAATGCTTTGAATGAGGACAAGTCTAAAATTGTTGGTCTGATAAAGAGTTAAACATAAAGGTCCACATAAATGGTCGGTGTGTGTGGGGGGGTTATAATCAGATTCTCAAATTATTATTTCATCACTAAAGCCTATGTTCTTGATCCTCATTAGAATTGTTTGGTCGTAATGGATGCCCACAACATCATTTTTTGTAAGGATGTAATAGACATACTACTCTTTGAAGCAAAGATGCCCACTCTATCTGGACCTCTTAACCCTTTACCCCACAGTGACCTTGATAAGGCTTCTGAAAACAATGTGGGAAAATGAGAAAATTCTAGTAACCAACATTGTCTCCATTTCCCACAATGATTTCTACCCTATGAAAGGTAACTGTTATGTTCAAGTAACTTTATATTTGTCGTCTGTAAATGCTTACAATTTGCATAAGGCTAAAATTTTGTTGTCTGGTAAAGAGTTAACTCATATCCAAATCTTTGATAGGGTAAAAAACACTGTGGGGAAAGGAGAAAATGCTGGTTACCAGCATTTTCTCCTTTTCCCACAATATTTTCAAAAGGCTTCTTCTTGGGGGCATTAAAAGTTGGCATTGTGTGGTAAAGGGTTAAAGGGTTTTTCTTGGTTCTAAGCTAAATGATAGTTATTGTTCACTTATGCAGGTAGAGGAGGTCAATCAGCCTTGCGTTTTGCTCGATTAAGAATGGAAAAAAGACACAACTATGTGCGAAAAGTGGCAGAAGTCGCTGTCCAAATGTTTATCACCAATGATAAAGTTAACTGTTCAGGGTTGGTTCTCGCAGGATCTGCAGACTTTAAAACAGAACTCAGTCAGTCAGACATGTTTGATTTAGTAAGTATATCAAACTGAGTGTAGTAGGGCATAGTGACCAGCTATTTGATTCTTAGATCGCCAGATAAACCTTTTAGACATTTTCATTATAGAACTACGACCCAAATAATTGCCATCTCATGGTTGCTTTTTCCTACAGTGTTTCAGCTAAGGGGACAGTGTAAATCAAAGATCAAGCTGCACATTTTGTGCAGCCTGATCTTGATCTACACTGGCTGCAAAGGCAACTATAGGACTGAAAGGTGCTTTAAGAGTTAAACATAGCTTATATCATACCTTTGTGAAAGCTTCTATTGTACCTCCTACAAACCTTACACAGCTAGTGTAGATCAAGATCAGACTGCACAAAATGTAGTCTTACCTTTGATCAACACTGTCTACTTTACTGTGAAATTCTGGAAAAGGACAGCCTCGATTTTACAATTATTCGGGTCAAAGTTCTAGACTGAAAATGCTGGTTGGTTTTATTTAGCCTTTAACCCTTTTTCTTCTAAATAAAAGAAATGAAATTTTCAAACCAATAATATAAACCCAAATTCCCCTAATTCAAAATGGTTTGAGACAAGTCCAATGTAGTCCTGATGTGAGGAACTTAACCCTTTACCAAACAACAAAATTTTAGACTTGTCTATATTGAAAGCACTTGGTAAATGGCTGATTGATTATGAGTCAAAGTATGGGATTTGTCTGTGAAAGAGTAGAAAATATTGGGGGAAAAGTAGAAAGTGCTGGTTACCAGCATTTTCTCCTTTTCCCACAATTTTTTCAAAAGCCTTCTCAGAGACGTTAAAAATCGGGATGGAGTGGTAGAGGGTGAAAGCCATCTGAAAATTGTGGGAAAAGGAGAAAATGCTGGTTTCCAGCATTTTCTGTTTTTCCCCCAAAATGTTTTCAAAAGGTTTCTTTCTCAGTGTTTTTAAAACCATGGATTTTGTGGTAAAGGTCAACTTTTTACCAAATGACAAAATTTTAGACTTGTCCAAACTGAAAGCATTTGCAGACAACATATTAGATGTTATTCATAATATATATAATTTGTCTTCCAAAGAGTAGAAAGCATTGTGGAAAAAGAAGAAAATGCAGGTCAGTGTTCTGAGCCTGTATTCACCAACCAATCTTAAGAGTATTCTTAGTCTTATTCTCCAAGATTGTCCAAATTTGAAAGTAACACTTCTGATTGGCTAAACCAAATGGTTTAGCCAATCAGAAGTTGTCTTAATTTTAAAATCCAGAAAATGTTGGAGGGTAAGACTAAGAATGTTCTTAAGAATGGTTGGTGAAAATGGACCCTGAATTTTATTTGTATTTTTTATTTGTAGCGGTTGCAACAAAAAGTCATCAAGATTGTAGATGTATCATATGGAGGAGAAAACGGGTTTAATCAAGCCATTGAATTAGCCAGTGATGCCTTGGCAAATGTGAAATTTATACAGGAAAAAAAACTGATTGGTAATTATGTTGTTCCTAAAATTGCTTAACCTTTACTACAGGACAAAATTTTAAGACTCGACCAGTCTAAGAATTTGCAGACGTCACTCACTCAAGCTCATAAGAGCCCACGCGGGAAGCTCAGTGGTTAGTGTATCTGACTCATGATTTGGTGGTTGGTTGTTGGATACCCGGTTGAGGCAAACTTTCTTTTGAGACAAACTTTCTTTCCGGTGATTTTTCACCTCTCACCTGATGCATGTGAGAAAAGTTGTCAGTGGCTTTGGAAAGAAAGTTGTGTCAGTACTGGTATGAGAAAGCCAGGAAACACATGGGTGCATCTCTGACCGCCATGATATGACCTGAGCTGTTTAAATGGTGTTAAACTCCAATACAAACCAAAATCAAGCTCATACGGCAATTTTTGTCTTTGAAACAGTAGAAAACATTGTGGAAAAGGAGAAAATGCTGGTTACTAGCATTTTCTTCTTTTCCCACAATGTCTTCAAAACGCTTTTATTTGCAGTTCTGCACTGTTACAACTGTTGAACATGTACAAATCAAAAACATTTTTAGACCATGGCATCAACAAGCCACATATCATGAAATCTGTCTCTGAAGGGGTACAAAAGAATTAAGGGTCATTTTTTTTTCTTTTTTTTCACTTGAACAGTTAGAAATAATTGACAAAATTTTGTTGTGTTGTTTATAGGACGATACTTTGATGAAATCTCACAAGACACAGGTCGATACTGCTTTGGTGTCGACGATACTTTGAAAGCTTTAGAAATGGGAGCAGTAGACATCCTGATTGTATGGGAAAACCTTGACATAACCAGATACATGCTCAGAAACCACCAAACAGATGGTAAGTGTACAGTTACTGTTTAGACCTTTACCACATGATCCAGACTTTTTACGACCCTGAGAAAGTAGCCCTTTGAAAACATTGTGGGAAAAGGAGAAAATGCTGGCAACCAGCATTTTCTCCTTGTCCCACAATGTTTTCTATCCTTCCCAAAACAAATTTCAATTTTTCGGTCACATTCATTTTGTTGTCTGCAAATGCTTTCAATTTGGACAAGTCTAAAATTATGTTGTTTGGTAAAGAGTATACTATGCTCACTAAAATTCAAAATGATTCATCACTGAATGAAATAAGGTAATAGCTCACAAATCCTTGGTAAAGAAGAAAGACACAGGTAAGAAAAAAATATTTTTCAACAGTGTTCCCTTCACAGGCTCCAAGTCTCTTAAGGTACTTTCAGATTTTATGCGAGAGTTTCACAGAGACTTATGGAAAGGTGACATGATCAATAACAGGTGTTGATCACATAGATTTGTATTCAGATCGATACAATGATGTCATATATGATCTCATAGAAATAGATGGGGTGACTGATTGCAAAACAAACACACCATTATTTAAACGCACCTTTTTCCTGAGTACAGTGGTACAGTTTCCTTAACATTGCTAAGAAAAATATTTCTACATGAAGTTGTATTTATTGATGTTTTGAAGAAATTTTGATCTATGGCCTAAAATAAAAATTAAAAGGGCCCCTTTGACCGCTTACCAGCATTTTCTCCTTTTCCTACAGTGTTTTCAATGGCTTTTTGGTTTGTTAAACTCAGGATTGTGTGGTTACGGGTTAAAAGCAGATCTCGCCAATGTAACTGTCATATGTTTTTGTCTTTCAGTTGAAAGTATTTTATTCTTAACGCCAGAGCAAGAGAAAGATAAAACCTACTTCCTTGATAAAGATGTAAGTATAGTTTTACTTAATTAACTCTAAGACTTACCAAAAGACAGTATTTCATTCTTTTCACAATTTGATAGCACTTGCAGATGGCAAATGAAACTTGGCTGAATTGATCGAAATTGTCTTTGAAATAGTAGGGAAAATTGTTGGGAAAGAAAAAAATACTGGTTACCAGGATTTTTTTCTCCATTTCCCCACAACATGTTTAAAAGGCTTCTTCTTTAGGGTCATTGTGTAGTAAAGGGTTGAATTTGAATTAGCATTATGGCCCGTGGCAATACAGTTATGACATTTTATTTTGCTTGGTACAATGCATTACAAAGATGCATTTAACGCCCTCTAGCAGACGACAAATTAAAGATGGCTCAAATGGCAGAATTCATCATTGTTAGAGAGGAAAACATTGTAGAAAAAGGAGAAAATACTGGTTATCAGTATTTTCTCCTTGTCCTGCAATGTTTTCTAAAGGCTTTTTTCCAGGGTCATTAAAACCCCAGTCCTGCAATGTTTTCTAAAGGCTTTTTTCCAGGGTCATTAAAACCGGAATGTTTGGTAAAGGGTTAAGGAAATAGAAAATGCTGGATACCAGCAGTGTCTTCATTTACCGCAATGTTTGCCAAAGCTTACCTCCTCCAAGTTGTTGAGGGAGTAAAGAAAAACAACTTAGTGTTTTGCTGTACAGGATTCGCCTTGGACTTTCTCACATGGGGGTCATTTGATCCCATCCAAATGAATAAAGGAAGGGAAACATGTAAACTTTGGTGAAAATTAACAAAATTTGGGTATCCAAGTTCAAAGAAATGGGGTCTGGGAAAATGCTGCCTGTAAAAGATAGCTTTTGGAAAGATAGAGAAAAAATAGCTTGTGGCAAAATTTTGTTTAATGTGTATGTTTCACTTATTAATTGTTGTTAAATTTTCCTCCTCACAGACTGGTGTAGAGTTGGAGTTGCAGGAATCCATGGCTCTGCTGGAATGGTTTGCCAATAACTACAAGAACTATGGTGCAACATTAGAAATAGTCACAGATAGATCCCAGGAGGGGGCCCAGTTTGTCAAAGGTTTTGGTGGAATTGGAGGTAGGCAACTCTTTACATAATTTTTGGTGAGAAAATTTGGAAGTGTTTTGGTGTATAATTATAAAATGTCTTCTAGGAAAAGGAACTACCAGATTTCTACTGTTATTTGTAGGTAATGACAAATTATGAAAGTGATTCATGAAAAAGAAATATCAGCATCATCTTTAAGCCATTTCTGTGCAAACATGCTCTGCAGTTGCTTCTTTTCACATAATTCTTTCGTATACTTGTGCCATTTTCTTTTCTTTCCAATGGCTTTTGTGCAATATATCTAATATTTTGTAGATCTGAAAATAGCAGAATTCTAGACTTGTATAAATTGGAAGCATTTGTAAAGGACAAATTAGAACAGGTCCAAACAGTGGAACTGGAAGGGTAGAAAACATTGTGGGAAAAAGATGCTGGTTACCAGAATGCTCTCCTTTATCCATAATGTTTGCAAAGGTCTTCCAATTTGTTTCATTAAACCATGGGATTTTTTGGTAAGGAGTTTAAAAAATGGACAGCAAAATGAGCTCATGTCTCTTACTTTCAAACCTATTAGAGTGAAAACATCTCTAATATAGAATATCGGAGCTTGTATCCAAGATCATGCTTCTTAGTAGGCTGATCTTGATCTGTGCTTTTAGCAAAAATACCATATTTTGCTCTCTGAATGGCTTGGGTTAATGAATTGCAGACTGAGAACCCCATCAATAGTTGAGATATTGGATGTTCAATAATATTTCAAATTATTTGCTTTTTGTACTTTTTGCATTTATCACCTTTGACTCTAATTTTCAGGTATTTTACGATATCAAGTGGACTTTCAGCTAATGGATAGCCTTTGTGATGGATTTGATGATTTCAACCTAGATGATTATTAAATTGGTGCAGGAACATTATACCATTATAGCAATTGGGTGATCATCCAGTTTGTTATTAAAGTCACAGAAAATGGAGAGAAACTGGAAAACAGTAATCCTTTACCAAATAATCATGAGCTTCAGTGACCTTGTGGAGCAAGGCTTTTGAAAACATTGTGGGAAAAGGAGAAAATGATGGTAACCAGCATTTTCTCCTTTTCCCCTCAATGGTTTTTACCCTTTCAAAGACTAAATCAATTGTTTGAGCCACACAGAATTTGTGGTCTGCAAATGTTTTCAATATAAACAAGTCTAAAAGAATTGTGGTAACGGGTTATATCATGTAGAACTTGTTAGCATATTACCTCCTGAAGATAGGATGTTTCGTCTCGTAACTGATTACTTTTGAAAGTTCCTTGGCTTACAGAGAAATTGCTTATATAAACATGCAATATCTTCTTTTTGCCAGATTGTTGTCACATGAATTGAATTATTGTCTGTTAAGTCAGGCCAATTATCGTTATTTTACAAGGATGTTTTCAAAGTTTTCTTTAAATTTGCTGTAATTTTTCTCGGGAGGTAAAGAGTCAACCCTTTACCAAATAGTCCAAAGCTGAGGATGGTTTTTGAAAACATTGTGGAAAAGGAAAAAATGCCAGAAATCAGCATTTTTTCCTTTTCCCCCAGTTTTCTATGCCAATGGATAGGTAAAAAAATTTGTTATATGGTAAAGGGTTTAGCTGTAGACCCTGGCATATCATATCTGATGAAGCCGCCCCCTTCTTTCTGCATTTTTTTTTTTTTTTTTTACTTTCTCTAGCCAGAAATATTAAATGAAGTTGTTTACGAAAATGATCTGTTGTTTAGTTTTATAGCTTTCAAAAGTAAAATGATGTGTACTGGTATTTTGTAGCCCTGGTGTCGTCTGCATCATCATGCAAAACCTTTGACATTTTATTATGTATCTGTCATAATTGGAGATATTCATTTCAAACTTGGATAAGTTGTTAACTATCAAAAGGGAAACCTATACAACAGGGACAGATAACTATCAAAGTATTTTTGACACAGTTATGCCCCTTTTTCAACTTTGAATTTTCACAGAAAATCAAGCAAGTGCACATGAGCGTTGGCACCTGCATGCAATACTCTTGCTTTTCCTTTTCCAATAATCTTTTCCCATAATGTTTTGTACCCTTTCAGAAGAATATCCCACTATTTTAGACAACTTTACACTGTTGTCTTCAAATGTTTTCAATTTGGACCTGTCTTAATGTGTATCACATTAATTCAACTTTTTGGTCTGCTTATGCCTCAAATTTAGACAAGTCTAAAATTTTGTTGTTTGGTAAAGAGTTGAATTATGAATCTCTTGTTTCAAAATAAAGGGTGGCACCCTTTCCAAAGATTTTGATTCTAGTGACATTTTACTCTCGACTGTGAAAGGGTTAAATAATGTTGAAAGCGGAGGTACAGAATCATATCAGCAAAATCTTGGAGTAATTATCGTAGAAAACATTTGTTGAGTTGCAGATAAAACTTGAATGTATTGTCGTTTACTAAACAATCCTGAGTCTTGATGACCATGAGGAGAAAAGCTTTTAAAAATGTTGTTGGAAAAGAAGAAAATGCTGGTAACCAGCATTTCTGCTTTTCCCACAATGTCATGTACCATCTGAAAGACAAATTTCATTATTTGAGAGGTATTTAATTTGTCCTCTTCTATCAGCTTAGACAAGTCTAAAATTTTGTTGTCTGGTAAAGAGCTTGATTTCTTGTCTTCTGTTTCCTGGAAATGTTTCCTAGTAACTGTTCATTTATACAAAAATGATTTCAGCTGTGACAGCTATCAGGGGGAAAAAATGGTGTTTCTGAAACAGACAGTTTCTACAGTAGTCAAAAGGTCCTCATTCTGCTTATTGATATTTAAATGTTCTGAATTGCTCCTGTTCCTGTAACTCTGTACCAGAAGACAAAAATTTTGTCCAACTGCAAAGTATTCACAGAAGCCAGATTATGGATTTTGTTCACCTTGGGGTAGAAAACATTGCTGGTTACTAGCATTTTCTCCTTATCCCACAATGTTTTCAAAAGCCTCCTTTCTAAAAAGGATAATTGAAATACTGGATTGTTTCGTAAATTTATCTCCCAAATTAAATTTGCTGCAGGTAACTTTGAAAGCAACCATGTAAAAGATTGACTATTGATAAAAGTCATGCATTGGCAAAATGGGGTTTAATGCATCTCCGTGATCCATTATACCAAGCAAATCAATATATAGTAATGGATTGATAAAATCCATTTTGTCTAACAGCAGACGGAATCTTGAGGTACACTGGTCATTTGACATGCAGAAAATTGACCTGTAGCAAAACAAAAGTTTTCAACTCGGGTCAGCCTGTGCAGTCCAACCAGGCTGACCTGTGCTGATACTTTTTGCCGATGCATTAAATCTCCTTTTCACAGAGCATTGCTCAATTATGAATTCAGGTTTCGCTCATGGAAACATGTGAAACTGTTAAAGGAGAAATCGCTTTTGTGCTTCGGAACAAGAAAGAGTTCGGTTTTCATTGCAGCCTCTATCCACTTATTTCTTTGTCACCATTTTTAGGGGACTAGTTTTCCACTGAAATGTGGGAAATAGGTAAAGGATATGAATAAAAACAACTGAGAATTCTATAACATGAGATGTATTTATTATTATCATATTTTCCTTATTTTCTTCCTTCTTTATTTTCTTTTGTTGTTGTATAGAATCAAATATTAAGTTGTATAGATAAATACAAAATGTTCAAACTTGGAATTTGCTATGATCAATGATTTCTTGTCCAATAGCAGAGAAGTGAGACTTTGTAATGAAAAGAAAGCTTTCATTAAATAATACTAAAAAAACTGTTGTTGTTATTTACTCCTAATTCCTTTATCCAAGGAAATAAAGGTTGTAATATTCAAGGTACTGGTAAAAATATAAACATTTTACAGGTAACTGATGGTGTCTTTTTCCAATCTCGAGTTAGACAGTCTAGTTACTATGTACTGTCAAAGTGTATGCAGAGACACCATCCAAGAGGAATAAGAAAAATGGTGTCTTACAGCTGGTGGTTCTGTAATTAACTCTTTCGCAGTCAATGATCAAGATCAGACGGCGCAAATCATCCGCCACCACGTAACAATCTTTGACAAAAAACAGCTTCAAATGCAACGAAAATACTTAATAGTCGTCGAGAAAAGTCGAATCCATTTAGTTGTCAGCGAAAGAGTTAATGCAAGTTCTGCTACGTTGATTCATACTTATATTGCCGAGCCCCGGTGTCTCGGTCGGTAGCGTGCAGGACTTGAGAACATAGGGTGGCTGGTTCGATTCCCGCCTCGGCCCATTTCCGTGGATTGATGGTCATCGCGACAGGATTCATTCCTCTCACCGCTGACCATTGCTTCGACGATGGTTATGTGGGAAAGCAGGCGGTGGCTTGGAAAGAATATTGTGCGGAGTACTGGTAAAAGAAACTCCAGGAAAGCATGAATAGGTGCACTGGCCGCGAAATAATGATGAAAACGGCGTTAAAGACCATATAATTAATCAAACTTGTATTAGTCTCTAAGGTCAAGGTCACAGCAAGGACTCAAAGTTCACATGCACTGGAATTGCGTTTGCTCCTTACCTCTTGAACCCATTGTTCAATGTTAAAAGCATTATATACATGAGCTATACTTGGACAAAAGGGGGCTTAATGCATCTCCTTGCTGCATTGTACCAATAAAGCCATCACATAATTATGGATCCACAACAGCCACTTTTTTAGCTCACCTGTGCACGTGGTGCTCAAGGTGAGCTTTTGTGATCGTGCTGTGTCCGGCGTGCGTCGTCCTTCGTCCAGGCGTCAACAATTACCTTGTGTGCACTCTAGAGGCTACATTTTCAGTCATATACTCATGTAACTTGGTCAGAATATTTGTCTTGACAATATCTCGGACAAGTTCGAAATTGGGTCATATGGGGTCAAAAAGTAGGTTACTGGGCCAAATCTTAGAAAAACCTTGTGTGCACTCTAGAGGCCACATTTTCAGTCTGAAACTTATGAAACTTGGTCAGAATGTTTGTCTTGATAATATCTTGGACAAGTTCGAAATTGGGTCATGTTGGGTCAAAAAGTAGGTCACTGGACCAAATCTTAGAAAAACCCTATGTGCACTCTAGAGGCCACATTTTAAGCCTGAAACACATTAAGTTGGGTAGAATGTTTGTCTAGATGATATCTGGGACAAGTTCGAAATTGAGTCATGTCGGGTCAAAAAGTAGGTCACTGGGCCAAATCTTAGAAAAACCTTGTGTGCATTCTCGAGGCTACATTTTCAGCCTGAAGCTTATGAAACTTGGTCAGAATGTTTGTCTTGATAATATCTTGGACAAGTTCGAAATTTGGGTCATGTTGGGTCAAAAAGTAGGTCACTGGGCCAAATCTTAGAAAAGCATTGTGTGCACTCTAGAGACCACATTTTCAGCCTGACACTTATGAAACTTGGTAAGAATGTTTATCTTGATGATATCTTAGACATGTTCGAAATTGGGTCATGTCGGGTCAAAAAGTAGGTCATTGGGCTAAATCTTAGGTAAAACCTTGTGTACATTCTAGAGGCCACATTATCAACCTGAAACTTAAGAAACTTGGTCAGAATGTTAGTTTTGATAAGATCGTTGAAAAGTTTGAAATTGGGTCATGTTGGGTCAAAAAGTAGGTCACTGGGCTAAGTCTTAGAAAAACCTTGTGTGCATTCTAAAGGCTTCATTTTTAGTCGGATACTCATGAAACTAGGTCAGATTGCCTGTCTTGATGATATCTCAGACAATTTTGAAAGTGGGTAATATCGGGGCAAAAAGTATGTCACATGGTCAAATCAAAGACAAACCTTGTGTGCACTCTAGAGGCCACATTTTCAGCCTGATTTTCGTGAAACTTGGTCAGAAAGTTTGCCTTGATGATATCTTGGACAAGTTTCAAAGTGGGTCACATCTGGTCAAAAAGTAGGTCACTGGACCAAATCTTAGAGAAACCTTGTGTGCACCGTAGAGGCCACATTTCAGTCTGATACTCATGAAACCTGGTCAGAATGTTTTTTTAGTAATATCTTGGACAAGTCTGGAATTATGTCACATTGGTTCAAAAAGTAGGCCACTTATACTCATGTTTTTTTCATCATTAAAACCAGGATCTCTTCAGCTTTATCAACTGTAGATGACTTTACTTAGGTGAGCGCTTTAGGGCCAATGGCCCTCTTGTTTTAACAACCGACTGAATCATGAGGTAGGTTGGTCCCTGGACATACAGAAAATTGACCAATAGCAAAACGTTTCGGCCCAGGTCAGCCTGCGCAGACTGACCTGGGTCGATATTTTTCGCAGATGTATTAAGCCCCCTTTTCACAGAGCATAGTTCAATGTTATATGTTCATCCAGATGAGATGAACTACAGAGTGGAGGTTTCACGTACTAGTTGCAAGATCAAGGTCGCAGGGAAGGGTCACATGTACTTGATCTTTAATCGTTACGTATACATCGCCGAAAAAGCCAAGAAACCTTTTTGGAAGATACCTGTTTTCGATAAAAAACAAAAATCTAGTTAATTTTATGGTTTAGGTCATGCCCCGATACGTTGCACCATTCTTGTTTTTGTTTCTAAACACAAAAATTCAGAGCGTGATTATGTATCTATACCGTCCGTTTGTATCGTCAATCATATGAACCATGCTCTGTGAAAAGGGGGCTTTATGCATCTGCGAAACGTATCAACCCAGGTCAGCCTGCGCAGTCCGCGCAGGCTGACCTGGGTCGAAACTTTTCGCTATTGGTCAATTTTGGGTATGTTAAAGGACCAGTCTATCCTCATAAATCGGTCGGTTGTTAGAAAAAATGGACTCTATGGAACCATAATCATGTGATGACTTGCTTGGTATCATGCATCACGGAGATGCATTTAGCCCCCTTTTGCCAGAGCATGTTTAAATCTCTGTAGGTTTCAGTGGATGGTATTTTGAAAGAGGTAGAGTTTGTATATTTTGACACTGAGAGAGTTAATGCTCTGTCAATGCCAATAATTGCTCATTTTATCTTCATGGCAGTGGAGCGACACTGTGCCATCTGATCATTTCCCTCTTGTTATTAACCCTTATCCTACTAAGTGGAGGAAATGAAACTTTCAAACTGATAGTTTAAACCCATGTTTTGAAGGAAAGGTATCTCCTTGTCCATCTTCGCAAACCAAGGTGACGATCACTACGTGGATCTTACCCCTTGGCTGATCGAGTCAAAATTTGTTAGCACGGCGACGCGCCACCTACTGGATTTTGATTGTTATCACCCCTAGATTTCCGTCATCGAAAACCAATCAAACGTCGCCTAACATAACTCTTTCGGCATTTCGTTGACCATGGCCAAAGGCTTTTTTACCTTTCTCTCATCTGCTAAGCGCTTCGGTGTTTTTGTTCTAACGGGGTCCTTCACAAGTGACCACTAAGGTTTAGTCCAATTATAGTTTGTTCAGCATGCTTTCTCCGTAATTGGCCATCGACTGATTGCTCTTCAGATAGCAAACTTGACAGACGATTTATCAAGTCAAAATCTAGCTTCGAAATCTTGTCAGATCTTGCGACGCAAAAGCCACACACGTACTTTGACAGTTCTGGTGTTGGGATTTATCCTAAAACTTCCTTTAATTGATTTGTGACAGTGAATGCTGAAGAAAATATGTTTCGTCTGTATTTTGTTGGCTATAATTCCCAGCATATCCGACAACTTTCTCCTTTATTTGCATTCTGCTGATGTTGGATAGCAAATGTAACGCGCTATTTGATTGGTGCTTTCAGTCATGACTGCAGCCAATGATTACACGTATCGCGAGGCTAACAAATTTCGACTCAATAAGCCAAGGGGTAAGATCCACGTAGTGATCGTCACCTTGGCTGGCGAAGATGCTCCTTGTCGGACATTGTAGATCCATAATTAGACTGCACGTTCTGTGCAGTCGGATCTTGATCTACGCTGTCGGCAAAATGTCGACGAGTCGCTCTTAGCAGCTTAAGGATTAAAATTTTTATTTTGCAAAACTGATTTTGATTCTGGAGTATTTCAGGTTTTTATCTGAAAACGTTTCTTCAACGTTTCAAAATATTCACATAAAATTCATCTTTTTAATTGAAAGATCAAACTTATACGACATTTACAGGCATATTGTTACAAATAAAAGGTAACATTACAGATCTATCATGCGACGACGAAGTTCATTAATACAACATTTTCACCGTCTACATCGATCCCTGCCTTAATTCTATCTCCGCTGACTACAGGGCCTTGTCCTGCCGGAGAACCTGTTAAAATGAGGTCACCAGGCTCTAACCGGAAATACTGGCTCACATAACTGATTACTTCCGGCACAGTAAAAATCATATCCGAAGTTTTGCTATCCTGTGTTATGGTATCATTTAATTTTAGCCATAATCGAGCGTTCTTTGTATCGGGTATTTTATCCCGAGGGATGAACTTACTGACCGGACAGGCGGTATCGAAACCTTTAGCAAGGCCCCAAGGTTGACCAGTTTCCCGGGAAACGCGTGCAAAATCCCATGCCGTCATGTCTAGACACAATGCGAAACCAGCTACAGCTTCCATTGCACAATCTTCAGTCAAGTTTTTGGCATCTTGTCCTATGACGACACCAAGTTCTACTTCATAGTGAAGATCTTCACATTTTGGCGGAATCTATGAGTAAAGAAACGAAAATTACTTTCCAAAACAATCATTATTTGTTCACCAATCGTTTTCTAAATTGTAGTGTCGTCAGGTAAATTGGCCATGGTGATATTCCAGCATGTATATGATTTTTTTTTTTTTTTTTTCCTCCACGTCTCCCACAGTTACTGACTTTATCACAGCAACCATCTTCTCTAGCCAAAGGAAAATGCCCATCTCCGCTTTTAAACCTGCTTAAGGAAGCGTCATCGATCGTTTGCGTAGAGGCGCCAAGTGTACAAGGATGATAGCTGACTGTTGCATTACATTTGTCTAATAGTCCCTGTATACACAAACCTTTTGATATCGCAGCCCTTTCAACGGAGCCCAATAGGTGACGTATGTCACACATGTTTATTTCAATATAAAGAAATACTGATTCGAAAAAAGATATATAAATTCGTTATAACGGAGTCCTATATCGATAAGACGAAATGACATGACAACTACAGGTGTCTGTACCTGTCGGCGTCATCTATAGCGAAAATATGGGCTTTTGCGAGACATACTGGTAGATTAAGACATTGATCTTGAATCCATGTCGTCCGCTTGTTCAATTAAGCCAAAAGGATAAAATTCTTTATGACGGCCAGTGGATTGTATTTGCAGCCGTCGACAGAGACGAAGTTAATAATTATTTGCGCTGGAAGATTTTATGGTCATCCGGATTCGTGATCGGAAAATCCTGGTCCGATCATCACTGGCAGCACTGGTCACGTGGGATTATCCATGCCTAGCTGTACCTTTGCTATGGCAGACATACTGTTGAAAGCGACGTGGGGCGTAAACTACACCTCAAACTTTGTAACTTAGTTGCAGTAGACGCAATCACTCTTCTAATAAATGAACATAGAACTTACCTGAATTGCCTCCCCTTCCTCTATGTATGACGTCGTTGGTTTGAAGAAAACCACTGGGACCTTTGGCATCGGAGCACCTTGCTGCTGCACTAGACTCCTAGGGCAATCGAACATGTATATAAGCAGTGTAGACTTTGATTACTTTGATTATTTGGTTACTTTGATTATTTGATCATGAAAATAATGTTAATATTGAAATAAATAAATTGGATGATTTGAAGACTTGCCTCCGAAAATAATTCCACCGTGACGTGAGTTCTTTTTGCTGTTGCTAAAGGTCGGAATTACTGCTGCCTTGTTTCAAGTCATTTAATTTCATTCTCAAACGTATTGAAACTGGTAGAACTGTTGATGAAAGCTACCCAGGTATCATAGATATTGGCGATCCTCTAGATCTATCTAAACATAAGGAACTTACACGTAGAGCACATATAGGCTTACTTATCCTTTTCAAAACAAATCGAGAGAGAGAGAGAATTCTATTGAAAACGAGACAGACAGACAGACAGACGGAAGGATACACTTTACCTGTAGTTGCGACCAACGCAAAGAATCTTTTTTCCATGATGTCTGAATTTCGACACATCCATGTTGTTGACGACCTAAAAGTTCCAGCTTGGCACCAGATAAGATTGCCAGGGTCATGAGGCGTTATTCCATGTACGAAACCTATTTGGGTTACTCATTAGGACTGTCTCAAAAGGAGTATCCACAGCATAAGTTTTAGAGAAGAACTGAAACTCAGAAACTTTCTTAACACTTATCCAGCTAAATAAAAGAAATGAAACTTTCAAACCTATAGTATAAACCCAAATTTTCCTATTTCAAAGATATTTTTGGAGGAAAGATCTCTCCTTATCGGACAGTGTAGATCAAAATCAGACTGCACATTCTGTGTAGTCTGATTTTAATCTATGTTGTCCGCAGAAGGCCAATGAGTCGCGCTTAGCAATTTAAGGGTTAAACTTCAACAAGTACTCCCACTATCTGCAGCCCCACTGAACTCTTTGCTAAACGACCACGTGTTTTGGCGACTCTTGAGTAAAAAGACAACCATGCAGGCAAAGGATAGAAATACTGGTAACCAGCTTTTC
This sequence comes from Tridacna gigas, assembly GCA_945859785.2. Taxonomy (NCBI): domain Eukaryota; kingdom Metazoa; phylum Mollusca; class Bivalvia; order Cardiida; family Cardiidae; genus Tridacna; species Tridacna gigas. The sequence continues at coordinate 37,697,271 of OX244040.2, forward strand.
CTCCTTTCCCACGATGTTTCGTACCCTTTCAAAAATAACTAATTCAGTTCAGCGACATTTAGTAGGTCGTCTGCAAAGACTTTGAATGAGAAAAAAAAAATGCCGTCTGATGAAAAGTTAACCCTTAAACGAAATAAATGGAATGAAGATTTCCAGCCGATAGTATATACCGAAATATTGCGATTACGAAGTTACTGTTGCTTGGGGAAAAAAGAAACCCGACTGTATCGGAAAGTGTAGATCCAAGATCAGACCGCACATACTGTTCAGTCTGATCTTGATCTACACTGTCCTCAAAAGAGTATTGAGCCGCATTTCGCAGGGTAAGGGTGAAAAACGACACAGGTTCAAGTTCTAGGATGTTTGATGATAAACCAGTATTCATGCAGGCATCCTTCTCCTAGTTACCTCGTTACCATACAATCCTGTGGTTATTGAATCTAACGGGGAGAACTTATCAAAACATTGTAGGAAAAAGGAGAAAATGCTAGTAACCAGCATTCTCTCCTTTTTCCAAAAAGTTTTCTATCAGTCCAAAAACAAATTTCAATATTTAAGTCACAGTTATTTTGTCGTCTATAGATGCTTTCAATATGGACTGTGAACAAGTCTAAAATGTCGATATGGAACAGACTAAGTTGTGTCAACTTGTAAAGAGTTACTTCATTACAACAGAAGACTACGCTTTCATATTTGCAACGATCGACTTTTAAAAGCAGCGGGACATAAGGATTTTAGTGCCCTGAATGAGCAATTTTGCAGTCGGCCATACCTTTACCTTCTTTTTTTCTACAAAACTTGATCTCGTGGTGATTGTCTATATTTTATATATATAAAAAAAAATGGTGGTTTCCAATTCAATACAAGCAATTTCTCATTTAGATGGGTGAGTGCAACACTATCCTAAGTGCTTATACCAAAGTATAGGCACCTAGGATAGTGTTGCACTCACCCATCGATTTAGAAACTTTTAAAGATGTATCCGAATAGAAAACCTAATTCATATTAATTATCTTTATTTTTTAATGAGGTTCACATAGTTTTTCACTATAACTTGTTTCAGGATGTCATTAATTAACCCTTTACCATACAATTCTGAGTTTTTAACGAACCTGCAGAAGATTGTGGGAAAAGCAGAAAATGCTGTAAACCAGCATTTTCTCCTCCTTTTTCCACAATGTTTTCTACCATTTTAAAGACAAATCCCATCGTTTGAGCCACGTTTAATTTTTCGGTCGCAAATTATTTGAATTTTGACAAGTCAGAAAGTTCGACGTTTAGTAGAGTTAAGTGTTGATCCATTTACCAAACAATCCCATGTTTTAACGACCCTGAAGAAAAAGGTCTGTGAACATATTCTGGGAAAAGCAAAAAGTGCTGGTTACCAAACCTTTAATGTTTCAAAAGTTTTCTTCCTTAATGTCTTTTAAACTAGTGATTGTTTGGTAAGGGGTTAAATGGGAAATAGTTCAAAATGATATTTAAATGGACTAAGATATTGCATTTTAGAGACTGTTTTGGTCGGAATGTATAACAAAGTAACAGTGTAGACCAGACTGTATGATTCTCGAGACTACTAGGATTACTTAACGCGTTATGCAAATTGTTTACAAGATGTCAAATTTAATTGTTGCTAAGTCTCTTCCACCGTATTCCAGTCCAGCCTCTATTTTGTCACCGTGCGATACAGGCCCCGCCCCTGCAGGGGAACCAGTAAGCACTAGATCCCCTGGTTCCATTGTCATGTACTGACTGATATACGCCAGAACTCGAGGAACACTAAATATCATATCTGATGTGCTGCTGTCCTGTTTCATGACCCCATTTAATTTCATCCATAAGCGAACTTTTGATATGTCTGGAATTTTTTCTTTCCCAATAAAATCACTAACTGGACATGCTGTATCGAACCCCTTCGATAGTGACCAGGGATGACCAGCTACTTTTGCCGCTTGTTGCATGTCCCAGGCCGTCATATCCAAACAGAGAGCGTAGCCCGACACGTGGTTCATGACGTCAGTTTCTGCTATACCACGTGTACGTTTTCCAATGACCACACCGAGTTCAACCTCATGGTAAAGTTGTTCACAACGTGGAGGAAACTGGGAAAAAATACATATATGTAATGGTGTTGAAGCAATACAAGTCCGAAATAAAGCTCTGCATAAATCACATCTTTGAGAGACCATTTTCTTTGTACCAGGTGACTGGTTATCCTCACACGGTCCTATCTCTAGAAACCCAGTCTATCAGAATTTAGTAGTGTTCTGCCTTCGAATGGCAATATATAGTCAACAATTATATCATTAATGGGCATGTTCATACCTTGAACTTTGATTGATACGTTACACTGACATTGGAATTAAGTATACAATATTTTGTGGATAACATTTTGTGGCTAACGATGTAATTTTCCTCATTGGACGTCATATTTATATGCAATTGACTGGAATTAGATAACTGTTGTAAATCATTTTTGATTGGATCCAATAAAACTGACTGTAGCCGTCAATTATGATATAATATTCAAATTTCCTGATGCAGTTTACTTGGTTTACAGAATTTAACACTTCGATTGTCTATTGTCAGGGTTCAATTTTTGCATATTCGGCCAGTTAGTTTATTTCAAGTTCAAATAAGAGCTGAACACGTATAAGTGTTACGAAAATTAAAATGTTTAAACCTTAATTGGATGTCCTTCCTCGATGTATGAAGATACTGGCTTTAAAAAGACGATTGGACTTTCTGGGATCGGCTTCCCTTGTTCGACGGCAAGAGCCCTATTGGAGAAACACACAGTACTTAGTCCTGTAGTTGTATGATACCCAAACGTCTTTGGTAACCACTTTAACACACAATCCCGAATTTAAACGAACCTGACCGAGAAGGCTTTTGAAAACATTGTGTAAACAAGAGAACTCTCTTGGACATTGCATGTCGTCATTGATTACAATGCATCTGATCATAAGAAACCTTATGAAACACAAACCTCAGTATTGCTAAGAACGTTTATGGTTGTTTCCAGATTTCATGACCAGCCTCGGAAGAGCTGTTTTGTATCTATCAGAAGGATACTCGTGAAATCAAAAACTGTGACTGAAGGCTGGTCCTATAGGTTTGACCCACATATATGGGCCATGTTTTTGTGAAAAGCGGGTTTAAACGCAACTCCGTCATGCATTATATCAAGCAAGTCACCATATATGTATGGTTACATAAAAACAATTTTTGTCCAACAATCAAGTGAAACATGAGGTAGAATAGTTCTTTGACGCGCAGAAATTTGACCTATTACAAAGAGTTTCGATTCAAGTTAGCATGCGCGTACTGTGCAGGCTGACCTTGCCGATACTTTTTGCAGGTTGATTATGCCCCGCTTTCACACAGCACGGCTCATATATCTTGATAGATACCTGTAATTTCTTCCCACACAAATGATGTTTTTTCCAAATTGTCTAAACTTCGAGATATCCATGTTGTTTGGTTATACACGACGACACTGTTTTCATTTGTAAACAAAGTTATCTAAACTTTACAAGATGTATCACATAATCTAGGTCAAGGTAAAACAACCGCACATGTATCCACAGATGTAGAGTGTTAGCCATTATCTCCCGCTAGATGGCATTCTACAAATACACATCTATCTAATTTGGGCATCCTGGGTACAGTAGCGGAGTAATTTTTCAAAACAACAACCGTGACTTTGAATTTCAAATGAAATAAACGTTTACTCAATAAAACGCTACCTGGTGCCATTCATTCAGCTATGATCGGCTAACATGTAACCTATGCACCGACCATTTATTAAAACAGCCCCTACATGCTTTGGTAATAGGCTAATAGCTTCGATATAAGCCCTACTTTTCCCAAGTATAGGGGGAAGGGTGATGCGTCATAGCAGACAGGTCGAATCTTCGAAAAATATGACATGCGCAGACAACGGAGTGTTAGCGTGTTAACTCAAAGAAAACTAAGTCAAGCAAACGTTTAGTTGCGAATTTACAAAAATTCGACTTTTTTCGAGGTCTATAAAAATGAACCATGCTCTGGCAAAAGGTGCTTTAAGGTATCTCCATATTCCACTATACCAAGCAAGACTTAGTCATCATGTAATTGTGGATATATAAAATTCATTTTTGTCTAACTGACTGAATCATGGGGCAGAATGGTCCTTTGACATGCAGAACATTTACAGATAACAAAAAGTTTCGACCATGTCAGCCTGCGCGGACTGCGCAGGCTGACATGGGTCGATACTTGTTGCAGATGTATTAAACCCCATTGTCAAAGAGCAGGGCTCAAATATTCGTACATAAACAACAACTGAAGGTGATTTAAGTCAAACTTTAGCAGTAGCTACAGGACGGTGTAGATCCACAAACAGGCTGATTATTTTGTCCAGTCTGATATCGATTAACAGAGTTCGAAAACGTAATTTAAGTTGCCATAGGCAGTGAACAAGTTAAAGGCCCACTAGCTGCCAAATGTAAACCATTTGGGGGTGAAAAATGCTGACAAATTTAACATTGCAATCACAGAAAATTATGGACAACCTCATGGTGAACAAATGTACTCATCAGTCACAGGTACAAACCTTTCAATCAATCACAAAACATCAGTTACCCATACAATCCTTCATCAACCATTTTTACCGAGTTAATTGCTATTTGACGTGGAACAAATGTGTCGGGGAACGGTCTTCAAATCTGCTGGGAAACTGTCTCGAAAACTTGTGTCGGGGAACTGTCTTGTCGGGGAACTGTCTTGTTCCCATTTAACTTGCACCAGTTACATGTATGGATATTATTTTGAGTCTGGTGATGTGTCTAGGTGGAGTCTGTCAAAGTTCCAGTCGTTGGCAGAAAAATGAATTGTAAAACTAGTTAATAAATTGGCAACTTTTGTTCCAGTTTTACAATACATTTTTCTGCCAGCAGCTGGACCTTTGACAGATTCCATGGTAACAAATTATCAGACTCACCATAGTATCTATACCGGAACTGGTATAAATTAATTTTGTCCGTGATTTTATTCCTGAATTTTTGTTTACATTTGGCAGTTAGTGGGCATTTAACTATTCATATTGTTGATAAAATCCAGGAAAGTAAAAATTTTAGCAAAACGAGCATTTATCTGACATGCTACTAACAAATAAGACCGACTTATTCAACAGATCAATATTAGATTGAAAGGAACTTTTTTTTTTAACCCTTACCCTGCTAATTAACTTAAATGAACCTTTTTAGCCGATGGTAAAAAGATAATATTAATTTAGAATTATCATTATTATTATTATTTATTTTTTTTGAGAAAATATCTCCTTGTCGGACAGTGTGGATCCAAGATCAGACTGCACGTTCTGTGCATTCTGATGTTGATCTACACTGTACGCAAAAGGTCAGTGAGTCGCGCTTAGCAGCTTAAGGGTTAAATATCAAAACTAAACTTATTGTTGGGAAACAAGCATTGTGTTAATGTGTACCAATCAACTTCTTCTGCATTCTTTCCCGATTGTTTTCATAAGAACGTTTTTAAAATAACTTAAAACTACAGGCATTTTTACGGAACATTTCCTGCGTATTTGTAAATGAGCCCTATGACCTACGACTTCTGTAAGACACAACCCCTGATAATCTACCAGTCTGAAAGTCTGTCTATCCATCTGTTTGTTTGTCTGAAGCCCAAGACCTGCCATTCGCCGTATTTTGTTCCATCAGTCTATACGTTCAAGTTGTTTCGGGGTTAGACAAGAAGTCATGAAGACTAACGTACTTGGGTATTTGAACTATACAATGGATGGTTGTCTTACAAAATGCATGCTTCGCATATGGACATCGCATGATCTTCAATAATTTACAGTCGATGTCAACACTGCACGCTGATTCACATATGAGGCTATACTGTATTGTTCTATGGGTAACTGATACTGCTCAATGAACACGTTGAGCGCTAAAGACTTAATGCGAAATGAATCGCCGAACTGCATGGATACCATTAGTCCTATTTATAAGCCCCTACGTACGTTATTTTTCATTCTGACATTCATCGTGTACGTAGGGTCTTATCGGCTCCTTCATAGTTTCCTTTAGCAAACTCCGACATCGAATTTTGTCGCTGTTTGAACAGCAAATTTGGATACTTTCAAGTGAACTTGTTCAATAAAATATACGTCAGAAGTAAGATAAATGAATAATTTCTCGATTAAAAAAGGATATTTGTCCAAAACTTGCCTATTTATGAGCTAAATCCATTCCGATTCAACACCACTCTGTTTTGTTATGAATTGCCGTGGAAGAGATATGATTGTTCCGAATGAACCGTCATGTGCGGGTCAATGCAACTTACAGAATGGTATTATGTCTTTTTTTAAAACGAAATTTTGTTCGCTTCGGTCTTGTTTGATTGTTGTAACAGATTTCGTTCATAAACTTAAAGTCGATTCTTATTTGTTATGCAACCGTCTGCATGACTGAAAAACATGGCGACGACTCTGTCGGCAATCCAACTTGCGAGTGATTTTATTGAATTCTGAATGAATCTGCCCATTATTTATCAAGACAGCGGCTGAATATTTTCAAAAAAAGTTCTTCCTACAGGTAAATGAAGTTCTCTTTTTTTATAATACTGGTTTTAGAGAGATCGGATTTGCTACATAGAACTGAATGGGACCCGTTTAGACGTTACATGCAATAAGAAAAATCAAATGTGAAATGTCCGATGATAAATGTTGAAAGGTAAATAAGCATGTATACGTCTAAATTTTGGACTAGGATACCATTTACTTAAATACTGAAATACGGCGCAGAGCTGAAAATCATTTTGAGATGTGCCCGACATTTTCATGTTAAACACAATCCCTGATTCAAGTTAGGATCATTTGACCATTAAGGTATTAAAGAGTGGTCAACGCATTAAACAGGAAGATTCAGTAAATGAAACTACTTGAATTGGTTCAAGGTTTTACATGTTTGCTTATTCAGAAATAAGTAATTCTTGTCATAATTGAAATCGAAAACCACGCCATAGAATCTTCAATGAAAACCCTCATGAATAATTCGACTCATTCCCTTCGTCAGGATACTTCAATTCTCTGTGCTCTTTTGTCTGGAAGAAGTAAAATAATAAGTTTTTTTTTAAAAGCGACAGAGGACAAGTTTTGCAAAATTAAAAAAAAAAGTGCACAGTATGCCGTAGAAAGAATTGCAAAATCTTTTCTAGCTTTTGGTTTGGAGAATTTTGAAAACTAAAAAACTAAAAAAAGTTGTAATTGCCTAAAACAAGTGTAACTGGGTCTACCGAAATAATCGAGTGGGTGTTCCTTACTGTTACTTGCCCAATTACATGAATCATGCGGTCTTGTGACTTTTCTCTTACATACTATAGCAATTAACGACAGCAATAAACATATAACAGATACATAAAGTAATTAGGGAAAATGTAGAAACAGTGACACACAAATTGGTGATGGACTGAAATGCCCTTGCATTGATGGACAATGAACTATGCCTATGTGCGTTCGTAATATCCATTCATGCAAGTACATACAATTCACAACCAGTAGTTTTAAATGGGAATAACATAAATTTGAACGTAAGCGGAGAAGTTTTATGCATTATTGTTTCTTTTCCAATGCCACACGTTTCAACGTTTGCCATTGGGTAAAAGTCTAAATCTTAAAAAAAAGATTTGAATGAAAGGAATACCAAAAGCAAATTGAAATGCAAATGAGATATTTTGAAGTCAAAGTTGTGTTACTTTATGCATGCCTTACGAGCAAAAATTTAAAAAAAAAAAAGGTAAACCAGAAACCCTTTTCGCAGGAGTAAGAGGAATTCAAATCTATAGAGACAACCCCAAAAGAACCGTTGGTATGGACAATAAAATATGAGCACAATGTCAATTTGGAAGGTAAAAACTGCTCTTCGTCTGAACGATTTATCTAGTTAACTTTTCGACTGTTGAAAAAGAGTTGTAGCACATAACTTTCAAATCGTCTCGGCCAATCTTATGGCTAATCATGGAATATAGAATAAGAACAATGTATAAGAACTAAGAAGGTGTGTATATTTTGAGCTCTGGATAACACAGCACTATCAATAATGTGGTTCACGTGTTTGAGAAAATGGTTTTGTCACCATCACCAGAAAAGATACATTTTATACAGACAATTTTAGTCGTAGGAGCAAATGTACATACATGAATAGACGAATTATCTAAACAGAAAACTACTTTCACACTGTCCATTCATACCTCTGTTCCAATCATTCAGTCAGTTCCTGTACAGAAACAAATAAGAAAAATAAAGATCCGCACAGGTTACACCAATATAGGCCCAAGTCCCAGAGTTTCAGTCATTTTGATGAGAAGGCAAATCATTTGAGAACCCTCTTTCCTTTCGGCGATATTTAATAAGTGTGATTTAAGGTTGAATATTGATGTAGTTAAACAGAAAAGGGTTATATGAAATAACATATCAAGTTACTAATTAGTCCAAAAAAGTACACTGACCCTTTACATTTTAAAATGAAAATACTGCATGTTAAGTTCTATAACTTGACAACTGCACGACAAACTTTGTCGTACATTATTTTAACCATGATAAGTGTAAATAAAAAAATGCTGTATTAAAAATTTTGCTTCACTTAAAATTTCTTGGAATATTTCAGCTGTAGGACAAGTACAGTTATCAGCGCTTTACCAAACAACAAAATTTTCGACTGGTTGACATTGAAAGCATTTGCAAACGACAAAATAAATGCGAATTTAAAATTGAAAGTTGTTTTGGGAAGGTTAGAAAACATTGTGGGGAAAGGAGAAAATGCTGGTTACCAGCATTTTATCCTTTTCCCGCAATGTTTTCAATAGGCTCCTTTTTGAGGGGTAGTTAAAAGTCGGGATTATGTAGTAAAGGGTTGAATGAATATATGAATTACCTTCATTTCCTTGTTTCAGAAAAATCTGACGATGAATAATACAGATAAAGCTTTGGGCTTTCTAAATTTTAATTTCTTATATTCAGGAAACCTTCGGAATTTTGTTGTAGGTTATTCCTTTTATTGCTATAAAAGTGACTACAGACGACTTTTTTATTCAAATCAATACTTCAATAATTGTATTCAGTGAAAGCATTACCATAAGAAACATATATATATCCAAGAAATGCATTTCATCAATATATTTCCCATTTTGATTCCCTTTGTTCTGCTAACGCCCGGTAAGAATCATTGTGATATTTCTTTTGGCATTTAAGGCTTTTACCACTAAAAGGTTTGAGATTTCTATCTGCCTTAGATTCATGTTGACAATTGGCATGCCGAAAGTATTTTCGCTAATCTAAGCTTCCAGGTTGCTTTGTTTGTATGCTTGTTTTTTTCATTTTTTTTTTTCAGGCCAATGCAAGCCCACAAGGAACGTAAAAAAGACTTCGATGAAACCAGTGACTGTTGTTCCCACATCTTTCACACCTGGCAATCTTAACATATGTGAAGATTTTGTACATGTCCTCGAAGCCAATGACTTTGATAAAAGTGATGACGGAGTAGATATCAGAGATAACGACAAAGATAGCTATACAGGCAACAGGAACATAATCAAAGTTGAGGGACCTAAAGAAGTAATACGGGATTTGATGAATGAGAACTATACCAGACAGTTAAAAAAACAGTTTCGAAAATTTGTAAGCTATACATCTGTATGTTTGTATGCAGATTATTTTTTAACAATATAAAACGCTCATAACAGTCCACTCCTCTTTCCAGCATTAACTGAATACGATCCTTGTACTGTACTTTTTTATGACATTTTGTAAAATGATAAATAATAGCAAGGTTTTTGTTCTCTCTCTCTCTCTCTCTCTGCGAATATTTTCCAGTGTCATTTAGGCGAGTGTAAAATATATATATATGCTGATATACATAGAATTTTGAAAGGTCATGGAGGATTACAAAGATGACAGTGACAGTAAAATACTTTTAGCCAAGATGTACTGTTCATGAAGGTAATTATTTTGAATTTTTTCCTTTGCAGACAAAGAGGCATGTGGCGTGCAAAGCTATGAAAGCAAATTTGAAGAAACAAAGAGTGGAAAACTATTTTGAAGTAGACCATACAACATCAAGAAATATGGTGGGTGAAGAAATAACAAAAAATACATGTTGATTAATGAACTGCACTTGTGCATGTACTTTCTAGGTGTCTTTCAAAATTTTATCGTGCGTATCGTTTGTAAAGTAAATCAACCTGCACGCTCTTTTTACCCAATTAGTTTCAAACCTTATTTACTACAGGAAAAAAAAATCTCGATCCTGAACTATTATTGGTTCGATCATTATTTGATCAGCTGAAAAAAAAAATGCAAAAGCATTGCCTCATTTGGGTTTTAGACATAGAACGAAAATATGCATTTCATTTACATAGCTACCCAGTTGGTACCACAATTAACTCTTAGGCTTCCATAGCGCGACTTTTTGAACGTGCAGTCTCATCTTGGATCTAGACTGTCAAATAAGGTGAGATTTCTCCCGAGGGCAAAGTTTTTGATACTTAAACTGTGGGCTTCCACTATTGGCTGAAAATTTTCTGTTTAATTTATTTAGCAGCTTAAGGGTTAAAAGGCTATTCTATAACAACACCTGCTTAACCCTTAGGCTGCTAAGAGCGACTCACTGACCCTTTGCGGACAGTGTAGATCAAGATCAGATTGCGCAGGACGTGCAGTCTGATCTGGGATCTATACATTTGAAATAGGAAAATTTTGGTTTATACTGTCGGTCTCAAAGTTTCATTTCTTTTATTTAGCAAGATAAGGGCTAATTCTGCTTGGTTCTGCAATAAGATGTACCGAGACAGGTGATATCAAAACCATAATCCCAACCACTTATTCACTCTTATCCTGCTAAATAAATTAGCTAAAACATTCAAGACGATATAAAAGACCAGAATAATGGTAAATCAAACTTTGGGGGGGGGGGGGGGCTGAAAAATATCTCCTTATCGGACAGTGTAGATTTCAAATCAGACTGCACGTTCTGTGCAGTCTGATCTTGATCTAAACTGTCCGTAAAAGGTCGGTGAGTCGCGCTTAGCAGCCTAAGTGTTAAATCTGCTAAATGATTCGTCTATGCTCTTGCTTCTTCATTTTAATATCGCAAAGCAATCTTTTTTATCTGACAAAAATATTGTTTCATTTCTAACATAGAGCGTTTGTTTGTAATGTAGTTTACTCTTGTGGGTCAAATGAATTGCATTAGCATTTAAAAACATCCTTGAAAAGTCTGAATGAACAGCATAAATTGAATACATGAATACACGTGAAATCGTTGCGAAAATGGGAGACGCGGGGGAGGGGGGGGGAACTAAGAGACCAGTTTCTCTTTTGCCTAAAGGTTTTCAAAAGTGGTCCGCCGCAAGACGCAAAAAAGTCTATCTGTAGTTGGTGCTGTGTTAGCTGAAAGTGATGGATACAGGACTGAAACCACCATCAACGTGCTCGGTTTCTAAATGTACGTTACTATTAACCCTTATTCCGCTAAATAAGTTCAATGAAGCTTTCAAGCTGATAGTAAAACCCCGAATAATGTTATGTCAAACTTACTTTTTGGAGAAAAAATATCTCCTTATCAGACAGTGTAGATCAAAGATCAGACTGCACGTTCTGTGCAGTCTGATCTTGACCTACACTGTCCGCAAAAGGTTAGTGAGTCGCGCTTTGCAACTTAGAGGTTTTTTTTTCGTTTTCCAGACATCCCTGATGCAGATATACACGGAAGCTACCAAGATATCATTACTTCTGAGTCTAGTGAGGTCTGATGGCGCGAAAGAGTGTTGTCTAGATGATAAATACCTTACCAGTCTTTACCGGCAATTCAGAAACAAAATAACAGCAAATTTATACCCCATTGTCTTGAAAGAAATGGCCGACTGGACAGTATCGGATTGTGTCATGGAAGCAACAACTTTGATTAGTGAGCCAATGAGATGCGAGGATGTAGCTCACGTGACAGCAGTCGTGTTGAAAGATTTGTCGGCAAAATCAAAAGCTCTGTGGAAGAAGATGAGAGTTGTGGAAAAGAATCTTTTGGACAGAGATAACTAGACAGAATAAAAATTTGTCTATACAAAGTCTTGTCAGAATTTACTCATAAATGCTTTGATATATGCATTATTTATAATTCATTGTTTTACCCGAAATACTATATAATACAGATCTGACTGTTAAATTCAAGTAACGAGCGTAAATCTTTATCGTGTAGATGGTTGTGCCTGGACATGAAACATTCACTATCGCTGACAAATAATTTATGGTTATGAGCCATGCTCTGTGAAGAGGGAGCTAAATGTATCTGCAAAAAATATCTATCCAGGCCAGCCTGCGGAGTCTGTGTAGGCTGACCTGGGTCGAAACTTTTTTTGCTTTTAGTCGTTTTTCTTCATGTCAGAGGACCAGTGTGCCTCACTTTTCAGTCGGTTGTTACACAAAATTGAGGTTATGCATCCAAGATTATTTGATGACTTGTGTGGTATCTTTCATCACGGAGATGCATTAAACTCCCTTTTCCCAGAGCATGGCTCATATATGCTCGTCTTTTTCTCGATGTCTAAATGCTGAAATGTAATTTAAAAAGACAAAAATTAACAGTCCAACAAAAGTTCTCAAACGGCGGATAATGTAGATCACGAGCATTATGTTCATTCTGTGTAATCTGATATTAGTCTAAGCCGCTCAACAGCAACTGATGACAGTAAAAGTATGATATGCTTAGATGTAACACTGTGTTTTTGGAGACCAGCCAATAAACGACCCTTACAATTTCATAAGTTTCATTATTATTTACATGAAAAAATAGTGTTCTGAGAATGAAAGAGTTGTTGAAGATGTTACATACAGTTATTGCAATTATTTGTCTCATTTTATTTATGACTTTTTTTATTTATCAATATCTTTACGAAAATGAATAAACTGTATTATTGACAGATAACAAAAACCGTTGAACTTGTCTTTATCCCGAATGAATTGAAAATGCTGCTTGCTGAATTCATTGTTAAACGGCATTTTTTTTTTTTTCTATATCTTAATATTTCCGTGTCTTAACCCTTCACCACACAATCCCTTGTTTTAACGACCTTGGAGAAGGAGGTCTTTGAAAACATTATGGGAAAAGGAGAAAATGCTAGTAACCAGCATTTTCTCCTTTTTCCCACAATGTTTTCTACCCTATCAAAAACAAAGCCAATAATTTGATCCACATTAAATTTTTGTTTGCAAATGCTGTCAATTTGGACAAGTCTACAATTTTGTTGTGTGGTAAAGAGTTAAGGCACGCCAAAATGGAAAAGCCATTGTATCAGACAATATGTAAGTCTATGCAGCCGTTGTGTTCTCCAATGTAGCTAAACTCGTGTGTAAAGCCACAGTATGTTAGGTTTGTTAAAAACTGGTGAAAAGTTTGGTAGTCTCTGTGGTCGTAACTCCGATCTTGCGATCAAGACTTTCTGTATTCGATTGCTATGTGCGGCCATCAACCTATGCCATTTTCATTGTGCCAAACATTTATCAGTATTACTAGTGTTAGTGTATTTGACAATTTGTTTTCACACGATGACTATTGTCGTCTTCGTAGTTAAACGATTCATCAATTTACTCTCGTTTGTCTCGAAAGGAAATATCTTGCATATAGCTGAAACCCGCGAGTTTAACCCTTAGAGCGCTGAATAAACCCAGCTAACATTTTCAGCCTAGAAATAAGACCAGACGGCAAGTTTTGTGCTATCCGATCTACACAACCTAACCCGGTCAAATTCCCTTCCTAAAAGATTTCTTAAATTGATGGGTAATATTTGGGAGAGATCTGGGTAGATTTGGGAGAGATATCGGTAGATTTGGGAAAGATTTGTGTATATTTGCGAAGATTTGGGTATTTCGTGCCGCCGTGTTTCTTTGACCAATGAGTACTGCATTATAAGATTAGATCTACTTTCCGACATAAACATAGTCAAAAAATGTCTAACAGGGTGACTTCGATCAAATTGAATTTCACAAATTATCCTGAGATTTGCAAACACCTTGTCATTAAAGTTAAAGCGTTGAGTATCGAAATGAAACTTCCTATGGCAGGGTGTTTTAAAAGAGTGTGATCCCATCATGGTACCAATAAATCCGGACAAAGGTTTGCTGGAATATGCTGCATAAATCAATCATCGATAAAATCAAGCACAAAAGACAAGGAGCCATTCAGCTCAGCATTTCGTCGAAATTCCACCAGTAATCCGTGTTGTATATTAAAACGAAAACCACGCGATTTCCCACCTTGAATAACAGCTTCGATTCATTGTAATGTGGCAAGGTTGTCGAGTTTCGAATCGCAGAATAGGAGTGGCCAAAGTCTCATGATGCCATTTTCTTGTGTCATTTGTTAAAGCCATTGTTAGGCATACACATGATACATACAACAGCATTGACCCCCAAGCCCCTCCCCCCCCTCCTCTCCAACAATTCACTCGAAAAAAGGCTAGCCTTTCAACAACTAGAGGCGGCATCATTTCATACATTGTGACAGGGAGACATTGGTGGTAGATTCACTGGCTGTCGTCTGAATACACCACGGTTTATCTTGTTTGTTTTTCTTTTTTAGAAAAGGGCTAATTCTAGACATGGCAACTGTTAGGCCTCTGATGACACTAAAAGGTATAACTTTATTCATAAAAGAAAAACCTAACTCTTTTTTACCAGATGACAAAATGACTTGTCGAAATTGAAAGCATTTGCAAACGAAAAATTCAAAATGGCTCATAGGATAGGATTGTGATTTGATGGGTAGAAAATGCTGTGGGAAAGGAGAAAATGCCGTTGACCAGCATTTTCTCCTTTCCCACAACTTTTTTTTTTTTTAAACCTACTCTTCCGGGGTCATTAAAGCTCGGGATTCTAGTCAAAGAGTTAACCGACGGTCATTGTGGCAATCGTCGAATACATCCTTCTGTCCCAGATCTTAAAGGCCCAATAGCGACCCCCTAAAACAACGTAGGTGTTAAAAGACATTTAATTTTAAATCATACCATTCAAAAGTATGGAAAATATTGAGAGGATGACAATATGTAATTGTGTGGTCGGTACGAGTGCTAGTCGCTGACATAAAAATGAATTTTACGTAAATTCAGACAAAAAGTAAACAAAAGATAGAGTGACCTGGCAAGTTTGAACTTGATTTTGATATTAATTTCTCTGTCAACGACTAACACTTTGACCGACCGTACAATAACAGATTGTCATGTTTACATTAACTTCCATACTTTTAAATGTTATAATTTAAATTTTAAATACATTTTAACACCCGCTTTGTTTACTTTTGGCAGCTGTTGTTACGTTAACTCACGTTCTGCCTGTACAGAGTGTTAGCCCATTTATGGCGGAATTTTTATTTTTCATGATTTTAGTCAAAATTGTGAGACACAATATGGAATGATCATAAGTGAGTTAGTTTTTATCAACAGGGAACCAATTTTGTAAATACAGCATTTTTAAATTTTGTCTACAAAAGTAGACAATAGGCTTAAATGGGTACAAGTAACCGTAAATAATTACTATATTCTTTCTCAAAAGTCATGTTGCATACAAACGCCACTGAAACAATCACAGACTATGTTTTAGCACACAGAAATCCCTCCTTAAAGCTTTTTGATTATTTAAACATTTGGACAAGACTAAAAACTTGTGACTTTAGTTACATAATACAACAACACTATTTCCTCATAATTATCACAATCACAAATGTAGCAAAATCAAGTTTATTCAGTATGATCTACATTGTGATTTTTAAACAAATATCAAAAGTTGAATAGTCTATATTGGGTGAAATTCCTCAAAACATTTCCAGTGAATGCCAGCGTCACATGTAAAACATCCCATTCGTCATTTTCTCGGACAAAGTGCATATATCTTCACCTCGACTGATGATGTTGCATAGTGATGCATTATCTAACCTCGTGCTGTCCGCTTCCGCTCCTCTTTTTTTTAGGGCTCCTTTCAGAACCCTGCTAGTGCTTATAAATACGCCGTCCAACTTAGGCTAGGAACACTGCTGCTAAAGCTTGTCTTATCCTCAACAAGTCCAGAGGAGATGACTGACTAGTATGTATGGGTTCCATGTTTGTTGCCTAACCTTGCTGAACTTACCAGGTTCATATAGGTTTGCATTGTCACTATGTTGGCAGTATCTGACAACCATATCCAATAGATCTCTTGTGATAGCATTCAGTATCATTTCCTTGCAGACATTTTCATTAGGGCTCCAGTAAAGCCATCTTCATGGAAACTAGCCATGACCAGATATCAACAAAATTGCAGTGAATACTAGAATCTCTTGTGGTAATGTCACAAAGGAATGATATCCTAAGGAGCCAGCATATCTAGTGGTTTCTTGAACTATCCTTTCAATCACATCATCATCAAAGAATAAATTGAATATCCTATCTACAGTTTTGGGAAGCCTGTCCGTATCTTAGCATGGATGGTATCCAATGAATCTGCCAACATCTTTTTGTAGTATGTCATACTCATTTAAGAGCCTGCAACAGGGACATCTTCAGGTACTTGATGTGTCTGAAATGTCTCCATCGGCCTAAAATGATAAAGTTTCCTGTAGAATATGTATTAGATGCAACAAAAGTCATTTATTGTGGCATAATTCATTTTAGTAACTGGAATAATTATGTCTGCTCTTGTAAACTCACTCTCTTCTGTCAACATTGAAATCACTTCATTTACCTCGAATTTCCTTGGGTAAAAATGAAATAACGTAGTTACAGCTAGTGAAAGTAGACGTACCCTCTCTTGCCTATTGTCTACTTTTGTAGACAAATCTTTACACAAAATTACTAAATCTAAATTTAATTTTGAAACATCCTATATCAACAAACACGGTGTTGAGAGGTTCAATCATGAAAATATTCTATGAAAGGAAATAATTTTATTGAATAAACATGAAAAAAAAAATGCCTTGCCTTTTTCAATTTGACATTTTCCAAGGCTTGGCGACAAAAATCCTTACTCTCCATGTGTGAAATCTAGTTTGTCTTACAGTCATCTGATTTTCTAAAATATTACCGCTAATTAGGACTTATCACAGGTTTATCATGAGTCTGGACATCACATTTCATGAATACAGACAAGTAGTTATTAGCATGAGGCCGGAAAAAGAGAATGTCTACAAAAGTAGACAATATGCAAATATGAGTTAATTATATTAATCTAATTGAAATAAGATGATTTTAAGCTTGTAATTTTGAAATGTCGGATGCCTTTTGTTTGCTTGAATTCAGTGATGTAGCAAGGCGATTTCTCAGTTGCTATTTTGTTTTTTGAAGTGAACCTTTGTTGGAACCGTTAGTCGCAAGATGGTACTTAGAGCTTTGGGTATAAAGGAGCACAGTTCTAGCTCTACATTCTCAGCACCACACTTAAACACATAAAATAAAACAAATTCACAATAGAACGACAGTGGGATTGGCCGTCCCAATATACCAACACTAATTCATCTTTAGATATCGCTACAATATATATCTATAAAATATTGCTCTGTAATCGTCATCGTCTGGTCCAATCGTTTCGAACCAGGCTATTTTGTGTAGATTAGGCAGGATCCAAATAATATTTAGAAAATTACATTCCAGCTGTACAAAGAAAAATAACAACAGCAAAAAGGCATCACGTGCCATGATTTCTGTCCTCAAATTACAAGGAAATTCAAGGGGGAAACTCTTTCGACATTTTATTTTGAAGTATTATTTTAGTTCTACTAGTGCATCTTGTTACTTTTCAGAATCTGATACTCAAGATCATTGCCACATCGTTTAACACTTTATCATACAAAACCAAGTTAAAATGCTTCAGAAAACACTGTTGTGCCAGGAAAAATGTTGGTAGGCAGCATTTTCTTCTTGTTTCAAAATGTTTCTACCCTTTTAAAGATAAATCTCAACGTTGTCTGGGCATGTCAGATTCTTCTAAGATTGTCATGTCTTTTATGACGCATCATTATCCAGTACAGGATAAATATGATACGCGGTGCGTAAGCTAAAAAATTCTGCCGCTAATGAAGTAGCAACCGGAAAATGGTACTTAATACGTCTGTGGAAAAATCAAGCCTATTGTTCGCTCCAAATTTCTTTAAAATGTAACTATTTTAAACGGGAAACCTCTTTTTAAAAATACCATTTTTACTGCTAATCTTTGTTGACAGTTTCTAAGTACAGACATGGGGATACCGGGATTTGTGTAACAGAATTGACAAGAACAATAATGACCCCCAACATGCTGGGCTTATACCAGAGCTATTTCTCAAGCTTATAGGGGCGGTGTTTATAGATGACAGGTGCATAGGTTATATCCTTGCTAACCATGGCTAGACGAATGGCACCAGGTGGCGTTTTAATGAGTAAATGTTTATTTTCTTTTGAAATTCCCTTCATTGATTGCAGTCTTGAAAAGTAGTCTTGTTCTTTATGGTACCCAAAAATCCAGATAGGTATGTATTTGGAAAATGCCACCTAGCGGTAGATAATGCAGATCTCACCATTTGATTCATATTTAATTTGTCGTCTGCAAAAACTTTAAATTTGAACAAGTCCAACATTTTTCGTATTGTAAAGAATTAAAGCCTGCTTTTCTGTCCTCCATATTTGTGCCTCTTTTTTTACCCTTGAACCAGTTTTTAAGAGACGAATTTAAAGATATTCAAGATTGTAAAACTTGTTAAACAACCAGACAGCAAGAAGGGATAAAGGAATACATGTACAAACATTGTCGTAAATGGATAAATTGCGAAAATGTCTCTCCGCGACAAAATGTTTTCTAAATTGATCTAGACTAACTGTGAGATGAAATAATAAATACTTTTTAGTAAAAGATAGGCGGCCAAAGAGGTACTGGAATATGGATATTTAAACTCGTTTGAGGTTCTATGTGAAGAGAAATAATGGAAAGTATCAATGCCAGCAGTTGCCTCTTTATCCCCATTGTTTTGCATATTGTTGAAAAATGAAAATGGGCCGTGCTCTGGCAAAAGGGGGCTCATTCATGATACCAAGCGAGTCATCACATATTTACATATCAATAAAATCCATTTTGTATAACAACCGACTGATTCATGAGGTACATGTACGCTGGTCATTTGACATGCGTATTGTTGAAAACTGAAAGTTTCAATTAGATAGAAGCAGTGCTCTAGCAAAAGGGGATCAAATGCATCTCCTTGATGCACTAAACCAAACAAGTCATTACTATGGATTCACAAAGTTCATTTTGTCTAACAAACGACTGAATCAGGAGGTAGAATGGTCCTTGGACATGCAGAGAAAATTTATAAATAGCAAAAAGTTTTTAACCATGTCTGCCTGCATGGACTGTGCAGGCTAACATGGGTCAATACTCAATGTAGATGCACTAAGCCCCCGTTTCACAGAACATGGCTTTTTTTTTCTTTTTTTTTTTTTTTTTTTTAAAGTCAGATGTTAATCCAACTCAATCGTTGGAAAAGGAGCATTTGTTGCGAAAAGTGGAGTGTCTCAAAAATACATATAGACTGTACAGTCATCCCTAGTAGGGTAACGCTCAAGAGAAATGTTAAATAACTGATAAGTACATGAAAAGAGCTATGCTCTGTCATTGTGAACACGCGGATTGGGCTATCAACAAATGTACAAATGCATTAATGGTAAGAACTCTTGTAAATTGGTGTCGTAAATGGACGTGCATATATGCCCGCAGAGGCCCACACTCAACTTTTCTGCTATTACTATTTATTCAGTCGAGACTTATACCAAGAAGTAGGCCAAAAGCCAGCGTATACATCTTTACCAAAGACTCGTTTTATAGACGGGAATGCGTTAATAAGTGGATGAGCCTAGATACATTTGGTCAAGCACTATTAAATGGTGTTCTAACGCTCCTGCAGACAAAAGATTTTGAAAATATACTGCAAAAAAGAAGCAGCTGCATGTTACAAGCGTTCATTCCGTTGCCAATAATGTTTACTTTGCCATCCTAAGAAACAATTTCTTACAGTTCAAGTATGTGTGCATGTTAGAAGAAGAGAGACATAACATGTGTGATGCTGCATAGGGATGCTGTTACGCACCCCTCAACTCTTTTCCAAATAATACCGAGTTTTAACGACTCTGAGGAAGAAGCCCTTTGAAAGCATTGTGGGAAAAGGAGAAAATGCTGGTTTTCTGCCTTTTCAGAGACCAATTCCATCATTTGAGACACATTTGATTTTGTCGTCTGCAAAATGCTTCCAATTTGGACTAGTCTACAATTTTGTTGGGTGGTAGACAGCTATCAAAGAGTTAAAGTATTCCATCTTGACTTATTAGAAAGTTTACAACTCAGATCTTTTAATGCTAACAGAGTGAGTCATGCTATGGAAAAAAGGGGCTTGATGCATCTCCTTGTTGTATTATACGAAGCACGTCATCACATGATCATGAATCCATAAAGTCCATTTTGTCTTAAAACCGACTGAATCATGGGTAAAACTAGACCTTGGGCTCGCAGAAAATTGACCAATAGCCAAAGGTTTCGACCCAGGCTGACCTGAGTCGATACATTTTTTTAATGCATTAGGCCCCCTTTTCACAGAGCATGGATCATGTATATATCATTGGTCCCTTTCGACAACTGAAAATAC
This sequence comes from Tridacna gigas, assembly GCA_945859785.2. Classification (NCBI taxonomy): domain Eukaryota; kingdom Metazoa; phylum Mollusca; class Bivalvia; order Cardiida; family Cardiidae; genus Tridacna; species Tridacna gigas. Next base: position 37,717,958 of record OX244040.2, read on the forward strand.
AATCCATTGAAAGTCGGGAGGAATTTTTTTTTATCTGAAATGCTTGTCTATAACAGCGGACGATTAAAGATCCAAGATCAAACTATGTGTTCTGTGCAGCCTGATCTTGATCTATGCCGTAACCAAAAGACCCCCCTTCCTCCGTCGGCCTATGGCGCTGAAAGGGGTGACAATGTTTTTTTTTTTTCAGTGATAATTTACCCATATGATACTGATCAGACTGAAAGTGAAATTACTTCGCTGGAAAAGCACGACACTAGCTCAATTTAAATTACTGAGATTAATCCGACAAAAACAAAAATGAACTGTGCTCTGTGAAAAGGGGGCTAAATGCATCTGCATTCTCGCAGGCTGACCTGTGCCGAAACTTTTTGCTATATGTAAATCTTCTGCATGTCCATGGACCCAGTCTACCTCATGATTCAGCTGGTTGTTAGACAAAATAGATTTTATGTACCCATGATTATATGATGCCTTGCATGGTATAATGGATCACGGACATGCATTAAATCCCCTTTTGCCAGAGCATGGTTCAAATATTATTAAGCCAGTATCATTGGTAGCTCAACCGAAGAGCGATATTTCGTGATCCAATGAAAGCAAAGCTTGAGTGCAGGAGTACCTTACACCATGTCTAGAATACCAAAATCAAAACAGAAAAGAAAATCTGAAACTCAAAATTAGATACGCCCACTGCGGTAGAAGCCCAACCGAAACACAGTCCTTTTGTCTTACGATCGAATGAAAGGAAGACGTCACAATGAGAATTCCTTATTTCGTGTGTAGAATACCGAAAAGAAAATAACTGAAAGCCTGAAACTGGATATGAAAACAACGAAAGGCGGAAAATAAATATGAGCTATGCTCTGTAAAAAAGGGGACTAAATGCATCGCGAAAAGTATCGACCCAGGTCAACCTGCGCAGTCCGCGTAGGCTGACCTGGGTCAAAACTTTTCGCTGTTGGTCAATTTTCTGTATGTCCAAAGACCGGTCTACTTCATGATGACGTCAGTTAATACAAAAGTGGCAATAATGGATCCGTAATTCTGTGATGCTTGATTGGTATCATGCATCACGAAGATGCATTAAACTGCCCTTTACCAGAGCATGGCTCATATTACTGTGACAAGTCGTATGAAATTTTTGTTTTGCTGTCCTTATGAGTTTGCTCTGAAGCAATTTTGAGCTTCATTATGAAAATGGTGATGTGCTATAAAGTGATAAAGGTATGTTTTGCCTGTTCCCAATATTTCTACACTATGTAATTACATAACGTGCGTTATGGACTCTACGCCGATGGATACATCATTTACATGACTTGCAGGAACGTTTTGTATGCCATAAAAGCTTATATTTTACATTTGGGATGGACGATCTCTATGCATCAATGCACCATAACCAAATAAAGTATCAAAAAAATATGTCTCATGCAAGCTTACTATCCTGGGTGAAACATATGGAACTTAGCAAACTTTGCATAGTATAGATCAAATGCACCAATTCTCCTTTTCACAGAGCATGGCCCGTCTTATTTTCTCAAAATCTGAAATCTCCATGCACGAAGAGGAGAGAAGTGTACGGTGGCCGGTACCCACTGATTACTTCCCACAGACAACTTTTTGTATCATGCAGGAAACGGCTATTGAAAACATTGTTGTAATAGGAACAAACTGCATATGGAGAACAGCTTCCCCTGTTGTAACAGCCCGACCGGGTAGCTCAGTGGTTGGCGCATCTGACTCGTAACCTGGTGGTAGCGAGTTCGATACCCGGTTGAGGCAAACTTTCTTTCCGGCGATTATTCGCTTGTCACCTCTGATATATGTGAGAAAGGTAGTCAATGGCTTGGAGAGAAAGTTGTGCCAGTACTAGTGTGGGAAAGCCAGGGAACACATGCGTAGGTGCACTGACCGCCGTGATATTATTTAACTGGTTAAAACGGCGTTTATTACCAATACAAACCATACAAACCCTTGTTGTAACACCGTTTATCAATGTAGTAAACCGTGAATCATGCTAATTATCAATTTTACAAGATTTTAAAAAGCCGTCTGCTGCAAATTTTATTCAGGAAGTAATAAATTGACCTTTTGGCGCGAAAGGCGGAAACATGGGCTTTTGAAGACCGCATAATTCAAGATCAGACCGCACAGAACGTGCATTCTAATCTTGGATCTATACTCTACGCTCGTTTAGTCAAGCCGGTAAGATAAAAATCTATCCTAGTTTCAGTGGGTTATACTTTCGGTCGACGAGGTGGAGCTTATATCTAGGTATCCACAAAAATAAGGAGATTCTGTTACTTGTTTCTTCTGACATGATTTGACAGGGTGACTTTGTCTTTCAATATTTCACGAGATTCCAAGAGCAACGATGCGCCGTATCATCTCAAGTATACCCGCAAGTTGTCGTGCAGGAGGTCACACCAGATGTCGACTTGGATTCCATATCAGTTATAATTATGTTTTAGGTAAAGTAAAGGGATACACAAAGATGAAATACAGGGGTTTCCTTATTTTGTAGTCCAAAAAATAAGGGAACCCTGCTACTTGTTTCTTCTGACATGATATGACAGGCAGCAGAGTCCAAAAGCAACGATACGCCGTATCATCTCCAGCAGGCCCGCCAGGTGTCGTCAATGTGTTCCTGCACCCGATATTGACTTGGACTAAGGTAAAGTATAGTTTCACGTAAAATAAAGAATTACCCTAGGATGAAATACAAGGGTTCCCTTATTTTTGATTCTACGTATACTGTTAAAACTGTGAATGAAATTTAGAATGGTTGAAGACTATGGGCCAAGGTGCAAACGGGCATTGCCTTACCTTAGTGTCAGGTTGAACCCAGCCAATACCAGCGAGAGTGAGTCGATACATATCCTTTTCCAGACGACAAAACTGTGGAAAACTTTGTATTGAAAGTTCTTACAGACGACAAATTAAATGTAGCTCAAACAATTGGATTTATCGGTAAATAAGAGAGAAAACATTTTGGGAAAAGGAGAAAATGCTGGTTACCAGCATTTTCTCCTTTACCCACAATGTCTTCACAAGCCTTCTCCACCAGGGTCGTTTAAAGTCGGGATTTGTTGTAAAGGGATACACATAGAGGATATTTTTTTTCGGTGAAAGATCGAAATTTATTTCATCGAGTGAACATCATCGGTAATATTTTCACGAGTGGCGCAGCCACGGGTGAAAATATTACCGTATGTTGTTCACGAGATGAAATCAATTTGGATGTATCACCGAAGAAAAAAAAACTCTAGTTATGTCATGATTCTAACCATTGTTTATTGGGACTTCCGAAGTACAGGGGAGCTCTCGGTATTTCCATACCGCTGAGTTTATCAATCGGTAAATTCACTGGTCGAAACGGTGAAATTATCAAACCATAATCTACCATTTATTTCCCGATAGACTACCGAAATCATGAAATAAAATACAATCTCATGGAAACAGTTGTATTCTGTATAATAACAAGGACGAGCTCGGATATGCTGGCGCACTCTTGTTTTAGAAGGACGACTAAATATCACAGCTGCACAAGGAAAGAGTGCCTTAAATTATTTAAAGCCCCAATAGCGGCAAAAAGTAAACAAAGCTGGCGTAAAAATGCTATACTCTGGCAAAAGGGAGCTTAATGCATCTTCGTGATGCATTATGCCAATTAAGCCATCACATAAGTATGAATCCATAATACTGACTATTTTTAACGGCGGGCTAAATCATGAGGAAGACTGGTCCTTGGACCCACAAAATTGACCAGTAGCGAAAAGTTTCGACCCAGATCAGCCTGCACGGACTGCGCAGGCTGACTTTTCGCAGATGCATTAATCCCCCCTTTTCACAGAGCATGGCTCATTTAAATTTAAAACATGCCATTTAAAAGTATGGTAATTATTGTGAAAATGACAACCTGTTATTGTAAGGTCGGTCCAAGTGTTAGTCTCTGACCGAAAAATGAATTTCGAAACAAGTTAAATATTAAACAAAAGATAGAGCGACCTGGAAACTTTTGACCAACTTTTTAAATTCATTTTTTTACAGGGACAAGTACTTGGACCCACCGTAAAATAACAGATTGACATCTTCCCAATCATTTCCATACTTTGAAATGGCACGATTTAATTTTAAGTGCATTTTAACACCCACACTGTTTACTTTTAGCCGGTATTGGGCATTTAAAGCATGCGGAGGACTATATATATATACTTGAGACATGCTCTGTAAAAAGGGGACTTATAGCATCTGCGAAAAGTATCGACGCAGGTCGGCCTACACTGTCTGCGCAGGCTGACCTGGGCCGAAACGTTTCACTATAGGTCAATTTTCTGTATGTCCAAGTGTACCTCATGATTAAGTCGGTTGTTGAGAAAAGTGGTGGCAATTTTGGATCCATAAGTATGTGATGACCGACTTGGTATAATGCATCACGGAGATGTATTAAGCCCCCTTTTGCCAGAGCATGTCTTAATTACCATTGTGTACTCTATAGGTCAAGGTAAGACAACACAAAAAGTGAAGACTGATCCTGAATCGACACTATATAATTGAACCATGCTCTGGCAAGAGGGGCTTAATGTATCTCGGTGATGCATGATACCAAGCAAGACATCACATTATCATGGATCCATAATAGCCATTTTTTTTCAACAACCAACTGAATCTTGAGGTAGAATGGACCTTTGAAACGTAGAAAACTGACCAGTAGCGAAAAGTTTCGACCCAGGTCAGCCTGCGCGAACTGCGCAGGCTGACCTGGGTCGATGCTTTTCGCAGAGGCCTTAAGCCCCCTTTTCACAGAGCATGGCTCAATTATTTCGGAAAGACCCTGCTTTATTGGCCCAACGTGGATTTTTCAATGGATAAAAAATGCTAGGCTCGTAAAGTGTCAAAACAGAATGAACGAGACGACCCCTGTTATATCTGATTAGTGCGATCCAAAAACTTTTTCTCTCAGAACAAAGGACTGTAATTTTAATCTCGTTTTCTGATCCTGGTATGAGTTTAACCCTTTACCAAACAATGCCCAAAGAGGAAGGCTTTTTACAAACACCGTTGGAAAAGGAGAAAAATGCTGGTAACCAGCATTTTCTCCTTTTCCCGCAATGTTTTCTGGTCTTTCAGAGACTAAATCCACCATTTTTAGCCAAGTCTAGTTCGTCGTCTGCATATGATTTCAATTTGCACAAAGCTGAAGTTTTTTCGTGTTTTTTTTTTTAAGTGTTAAAGGTCACAAGTCATTAACAAAATTATTCAAATTCCTTTGGTCTCTTGAAGAAGTTTCATTATACCCTCGCTCGAGTAACTACTTTTTGACGCAATTTTAGTGAAACTAGGTCCGTATTCACCAACCATTCTTAAGAACATTCCCAGTCTTATTCTGAAGAATTTCTAAAATTGAAAGTAACACACCTTTTGATTGGCTAAACAAAATGATTTAGCCAATCAGAAGATGTGTTACTTTCAAAACCCATAATCGGACCAAGAAAGTGCTTATGAATGGTTGGTGAATACGGACCCTGGGTCTAATAAGTAAATGGAATTGTTTGTAAAAGTAATTCGGATCATCCTCCCTTTTTTGTATCACACAAAAGTCAAAAGAGTGTTTGCTTTTTCATTTTTTTCCTTACCAGTATTTGATGAGAGATATCCGAGAAATAGGTGGGTAACACAGTAGAAAGTAAAACCGTAATGCAAGGCCCTTGTGATCCTATGTTTTGTCACATTTTGGTAAAAACCGAAACGAAAACTGATTGATGACTCTTGACCTAAAATGGACGGTCGATGGGAATGGACAAACACGTGATGAAAGGTGATCATGAAATTTTCGACTCCCACGGCCGCGTAAAAACCGTGTTCTGTTAAGTATCGCTCTGGAAATAGAAGTTTGTGAATTCCTACTCCAGGAATATAAATAAGGTAAGTATTTAGATGTTCGGAACCAAAACATCATTGTGTTAAAGAAATTTTCGCGAGAATAGAGTCTTTATTGAATTTTAGAAGTAGAATAACTTAATCGATTCACATTTTGACCTCATCAGAGAAAACAATAATTTGAAAAATGGTCTGCAAACACTCGATACCATACAATGCTATAATCTCACTGCTTATGTCATACATAGGTAAGAATCCTTTCGTTGGAGCCGGAGGTAAATGTGCATGATACCACGGTCATCCTTAGTTTCTCCGTTACTTTTTGTAAGGAAAATAGTTTAAGGTTTGTTTAATTTACTGTATGGTTATGCGTATTTACCACGCAAAATTCTTTTTTTTTTTTTTTTTTTAATTCCAAGACTAGACGCAAGATTGGCTGAGACTGACCATCTTATCTTAGTCCGAGTGATAGCCAAGAAAGTAAGAACGTACAATGTGTCATAAACGATTTGAGATATGTTCTGGCAAAGGGAGGCTTAATGCATCTCCGTGATCAATGGTACCAAGCAGGACATCATATGATTGTGGATCCATGAAATCCACTTTGTAAAGCAGTCGATAGAATCCTGAGGTAGAATGGTCCTTTGACATGTAGAAAATTGACCAGAAGCAAAAAGCGTCGGCTGGCATGGGTCGATACTTTTTGTAGATGCATTAAGCCTCCGTTCCACAGAGCATGGCTCATTTGTATATGATTTTGTGACTTACTGGACAAAACAAGTAGTTCTTTACTCTTTGACTACTTGTAGCGGTTATTACAGCGTCTCTATCAAAACTGATATATTTACATTTTAAATTAATGTACACTTGTTTTGTATGTACTTGTTCCACATCAAAAGATGCAACCGTTGTCTCACAACCCTACATTAAAGTGTTTACTCTTCCTCTGATTTATATGGTAACACGCACCTTTTGCCAACTTTTGAAAAATCGGTATTTCATTTGAACCCTTTACCAAACAAGTTCTAACAATGATAAAGACGGCTTTTGAAAAAAAAAAAAAAAAAAATGTTGTAAAGCGAAAAAATGCTGGTACCCAGCATTTTTTACTTTTCCAACAATATCTTCTGCCCTTTCAAAAACAAATTTCATCATTTGAACCACATTCGATTTGTTGTCTTTAAATGCTTTCGATTGGGATTGGTATAAAATTTTAAAGTGTAGGACCGGAAATATGCACTGTGTATGACTTGGGATTCTGCACAGTGACGGTCTATCACTTGGGTGTCAAAAAGTGTGTTCACACGGTAAGTCAAGCTGGTGCTTTTTCATTTATTTTCATAGTTATTACAAAATATTCATATCCAGTTATTTGTTTGTTATGTAAAGACCATATCAGGTACACATATGTGCGCTGTGACCCTTCCTTAGAGTAATGAAGATGCCTTGATCATTTGACCGTGCAAAAAATACAGATGATTTTGTCCCAAAACGATGCCGTTTATTCGATTACTCGGCGTTAAAAATCTGTTTTCTCAACGGAAAATATATAAACAGTTTCTTTATTCATATTTTTGTGAAAACGTGTCAAGGTTTCGTAAAATAGTCGACTGCAATTTTTCGTATCCCCCGTATAACATGGCAAGTTGACAAAAGAAATTTGCACAGTCAGTTGTAAGCAGTTAATAGATCTCAACGTACAGTTTTTAAACAAAGGATAAAGAAGATTGTAGTCAACTGTTTTACCAAACCTTGACATGTTTTCACAGAAATATGAAAAAAGAAACTTTTTTCTTATACATTTCCGTTGAGAAAACAGGTATTTTCCGCTGAGTAATTGAGTAACAACGGCAGTGTTTTGGGACAAAATCATCTGTATTTTCAGCATGGTCAAATGATAAGGCATCTCGATTACTCTACGGAAGATTCACAGCGCACATACGTGTTCCCGATATGGTCTGTACATAATAAATAACTGGATACGAAAATTTTGTAATAACTATGAAAATAAATGAAAAAGCACCAGACTGACTTGCCGTGTGAACGCAATTTTTAACACCCACGAGACAGACCGTCACTGTACAGAATCCCAAGTCGAATACAATGCATACTTCCGGTCCTATGCTGTGAAATTTTGTGCTGTGGTAAAGAATACATGAAACTATAAACACATATGTAGAACAGTTTGTGATGTTAAGTCTTCCAGACTTTTCACAAGAACTACATGTACAAATATCTCGAACATGATAATGAATTCGACCAAGCAGCGTCATGCATAAAAAACTTACTACATTTTGCTGACAAAGTACCGTTCTCAAGAACTACTGATGGAAGCGTTTTTATTTGTTCCGTAACGAGACTTTGTGGAATTTTGCAAGAGTAATTAGAGCTTCTGCTTCAACATTTTTAAAAGCTTGTCTCTTGCAGCGAATACTTTGAATTAGTAAAAGAAGTCGAATTATCATACTGCTCTAACATTAAATATTTGATCCATGCTCTGTAAAACAAGGGGGCTTAATGCATCTGCTGACCTGGGCCGAAACTTTTCGCCGTTGGTCAGATTTCTGCATGTTCAAGAACCAGTCTGCCTCATGAGTCAGTCGGTTGTAAAAAAATAATTGGCCATTATGGATCAATAATTATGTGATGACTTGATTGGTACAACGTATCACGAAGATGCATTAACCCCCATTTGCCAGAGCATGGCTCATTTGTATATGTATTTATTTTTTCAGCAATGATACAAGCACACAATCCGGAAGTCACTGTTGTTCCAGTCACCAGAATACAGGTATCGAGCTTATGGCAAGCTTCTTTTAATATTTGTCAAGATCCCGTACATGGGGGTTCTCATCTTGGCCCAACTGCTGTTCATGATTCTACCTCCTTCGACTGGACAGAATTTAAGATAAAGCTGCTCGAATTTCACGATGTTCTACTGCGGCAAGTAAGTTACTTTTCGATTTGACATTCATATCTACACGAGGGGGAGGGTTGTTTACAATTATGTTTTCAACAGTATTCCAGTCATGTCATAGCGGCTGGTGTACCCCTTAAAGCGTACGTGCATTTTTTTCCGTGTATAAATAATAACTTTTGCGAGAGAATATCTATATAGACCTGGTGAAACAGCGTCAGAAGAATGCAGCACAGACTTTGGTGAATCAAATGGATGAATTTTGGCACAGACCGATTTCGAAATCACGACCTTTTAAGATAGCAGTCAGCAATCTAGTGGAAAAATAGACGATCGTTTAATACAACCGATCACTCCTTTTTTGACATTTTCGTGTACAAGTTGTGGCTTCTTTGAAAAAAGAAGCCAGGCGAGGTCAGCATCAATGTTTTCAAAGAGTTTATTGGCTTTTAATTTCAATGTATTATATTGGTAAATGTAAACAAACAAGTAAGGCATTATATCATTGCCGCTACGTGGAAACCTAAGTATTACATGACAGACGCGTGATCTTTTCCCGTGGTGTTCTCTTTTTTATCAATCTTTTTTCCCGCTTAGCTTTATTTGTTTAATGAAAAATTACAACTATTGAAGAGATCATTTGCAATCAAATCAATATAAGAAATCTTTTTTTAAATCATCATATAGAAACAAACACGTCTATTTCCTATTTCAGTTTTTTTATTTTTTTAATTTCGGTTTATTTATAAACCCATGACGATACAGACTGTGTATCAGAAACAGTTTCGTAAAAAACATGGATTTAGACAGCAATTTTCGAGGTAGTCTGCCTGTTAAGCTCACCACTGTTGGAGAGATCTGATAACCTCTCCAATAATTCAACGTCTAGACCCCCTTGTTTAGTCTAATGATTATACTAACCTGAGAAGGATGCATTCACTCTGTGTTAAAGAGGAAAGTATTCTTATCTAAATTACAGAAAAGAAGTATTGAAGATAGAATATGTACGAGAATAGTAGAACGCCTGAGGAACTTCACGATTCATGACTTTATCAGGATCCATTCAACTTTAGGAGCCAACCAGGTTTGTTGAAGTATTTGTCTTTTGTCTTGTTTTTTGTATTATAGAACCAGCACGTGTTGTCTCGATTCACCCTAAGATGACTAATTGTAATGTTTAGGGACAGGTGTTTAATAATCGTTGAGATGCAGAATTTATAAATACAAATAAGTGTCGCTCTGGCAAAAGAAAGGTTAATGCATCTCCGTGACGCACTTAAACAAGCAAGACGTCACATAATTATGCGTCCATAGAATCCATTTTGACCAACTACATCAAGGGGTACAATGGTCCTTCGACGATGCAGAAAATTTACAAATAATAATAACTTTTGACCAATGTCAGCCTTCGCAGACTGACATCGGTTTGCAGATGTATTAAACCCCCTTTTCACAGAGCAGTACTCAAATAATATTTATCAATCTATCTGTAAATCCCACAATGGCACTATGAATTCCTCAGGGAATGAATGAAACACAATGAAATACACCACTCTCTTGTTCGATATTTCATCTATTGCCTTTTTCAAAAGTTCAAACACTTTTTCCTTTAGAACATTTTTTAGCGTAAATTACTGCAGAAATATTGTCTTAAAGCAAAAATATGGCTGCGGTAATTCACGCTAAAAACGTTTTAGAGGAAAAAGTGTTTCGAACTTTTGAACATGGCAATAGCTGATTTATCGAACAATAGAGTGTTGTATTTCATAGTATCTGCAAATCGTATCTAGTATTCTATTGTCAACAAAGCAAATTTCTGCAGAAGTACACCATTCCGTCTAAAAAGGAGTAGGTGAAAGAGAGGAAACACTAGTTCAGAGTCTGCAGTCTAACTTTTCGTTGATCCTGTCGCTTCAATGAACAACATAAGTACCTTTTTTTTTGGTAGAGAATCTCACAAATGTCGCTTCAGTGGGCTACTCATCAGGTGCCTATTGTACAGTTAGAGTATCTCGCAAAATATAAGTTATTGTCTATCAGGGATCAGATAGTCTGTTTTTAAGTGGGCTGGCCTTGACATACACTGCTCACAAGAAGCAAGAAAAGGGGTTACCCTTTTCTCAAACGACAAATTTTGGACACTTCCAAACTGAAAGCATCTACAGAAAACAAATTTGAAATTGATACAAATGAGCTGCAATTCTCTGATAGGGAAGAAAACATTGTGAGAAAGGAAAAATTGCTTCCTCGAATATTTGTTTGGTAAAGAGTTATAGTGGTGCAGCTAATTAACTCAAAAGTGTTGCAGCTAGAGAATATACACAGAATTGATCATTATCTCATCAGAATCAGGTTGTCAGCGTGTATCAAGAAATATCCACCATGACCTACATCTTCAGTATTCTGGATTCTGATGGTGCCAAGAAATGCTGCTTGGAAAATCCTTTGGTTTATTCAAATCTTTCAACTCGGGTCTTGCCTGAAGTTTACTACATGGTATCGGGGTACATCAGGGGCTGGCATCGTCATAGCTGCACTAAGAGGTTGACGGCAATGGTACACGATCAACTGACGTGCGAGGAGGTTCAGAACCTGATACTACTGGTCTACAAGTATGGGATGCACCAGTCAAGAGTTATATGGCAACAAGTCTAACGTAATCGGTGTTTTGGCGTTAATTTGATTCCACTGTAGCCTTCATTCCATTCCAGCCCTTTCCGAATGTTCTTGTGTTAGTGATAAACTTATAATGTTTGTGATAACTTTATTATTATCAAGTGATTCAAATCAGTATTATATTGATTGTAGAGTTTTCTACAAACTTTACATTTTTGACAAGCGAAGCTAGTCTATAGACATCAAGAACCTATTTTCAAAGTAAACAAAAAACCCCACAGTTGCCTAATACTACCTCACAGAAAATACTTCTTTCTGTTAGAAATCTTAATTCTGTTATATATGACAATTTTGACAAAAACCACTAAATCTCTACCACTCCGATTTGAACATATCGTCCTACAAAGTAATAAAGTGAACAAGATGTCATTTATAAGGTACAAGATCTTTGCTTATATGTAAATTAAGTGACCTATGCAAAGCAGAGAATCACTTATTCCTACACCGCTGTAACATTATGAATGACTCTATTAGTAGATACACCTAGGTATTAAGTAGTAGCAAATGCCGGCTATATCAACCCTCACTGGACAGAGAACCTTTGTCATTCATTATTTAGATCATTGTGTACAGTTACACTGTTAAGCTGAACTGTTATTCAACCTCTTACCAAACAATTCCAAGTTTTCATGACACTGGGAAAGAATCCCTTTGAAAATATTGCGGGAATAGGAGAAAATGCTGATAACCATCATTTCTCCGTTTCACACATTGTTTTCTGACCTTTTGGAATCATGTTTCATCAGTTCAGCCACATTTAGTTTATGGTTTGCAACAGCTTTGAATTTGGACGACTGTAAAATCTTTCGTTTTGTAAAGAGAGTTAAATAGTTAACTACATCTTGTGCTATTGGATATTGACTAATTGACTGTGTGGTGTTTAACGCCGTTTTCAACATTGTTTAAGTGATATTGCGGCGGCCAGAGCACCTATCCATGCTTTCCTGGAGTTTCTTTTACCAGCACTACCGCAACTCAATGACCTTTTGAAGACAGTGTGGATTAAGATCAGACGTCACAGAGCGTGCAGTCTGATCTTGGATCTACACTGTCCGGTAAGAGGATATTTTTTTCCAAAATGTAACTTTGAAATAGCAATATTCAGGTGTTCACCATCGGCTTGAAAGTTTCATTTAACATTTTTAGCAGGTTAAGGGTTAAACTTAAACTGGATTATAGTTTAACAATAGCACGCATAGCCCCGGCAGCTCAGTCGGTAGCGTACAGGACTTTAGAACAGGAGGCCGCTGGTTCGATCCCGAACTCTGCAAATTTCTTTCTGAGGATTGATGATAGTCATTGCGACAGAATTCATTTCTCTCTCACATTTCGACGATGATTATGTGGGAAAGCAGCCAGTGGCTTGGAAAGAATTTTGTGCGGAGTACTGGTAGGAGAAACTCAAGGAAAGTATGGACGTGTGCACTGGCCACCGCTACATAACTGAAATAATGTTGAAAACAGGGTCAAACACCATACAAACAATCAATCAATCAATCAAGCAAATTCGCTAGTCTGTCAGTACTTTCAGTACTTTGATTCAAACTTATACCTATACTTTCTACTTTTTTGTTGAACCCAAAAATAAAAAAATAACACTGAGGTAGACTATTTGGGTTTTCATAGAACTAGCTTGCATCAACAGATATTTATTTCAGGAAGACGTTACGGGTGGTTAACAACTATATAGAATATAATAGCCCTTTGTTGAATTTCCTCATTCAAAGTTTTGCATGGTAAACCAGAAGTATGTTACGTAACAAAGGACCTTTGTTAACTTTTTCAGCGCCATTGACAAAGATAAGAGTTTTTGCTGTTGGCATATATCACTTTTGCGGACAGCGTAGATCAAGATCAGACTGCACAGAACGTGCAGTCTGGTCTTTGATCTACACTGCACAGAACATGTAGTCTGATCTTGAATCTGTACCCGTTCGCTTCTTTTATCAAGCCTGTAAGTTAACCCTTATCCTGCTGAATGAAAGAAATGAAACTTTATAGTAGATAGTAGAAGCCCAAAACTTTCTTGTTTCAAAAGTATTTTTGGAGGAAAGATATCTCCTTATCGGACAGTGTAGATCAAAGATCAGACTGCATGTTCTTTGCAGTCTGATCTTGATCTACGCTGTCCGCAAAAGGTCGGTGGGTCGCGATAAGCAGCCTAAGGGTTAAAAATCTGAGTTTCAGTGGATGGTATTTTAAGCCGACGAAAGAGGTCAAGTTTGTATGAGCCATGCTTGTGAAATGGGGCTTAATGCATGTGCGTAATGCATCATGATACCATGCAAGTCATCACATTATCATAGACCCCCTACAATCCATTTTTGTAACAACCGACGGTAGGCTGGTCCTTTGACATGCAGAAAATTTAAAGCGCAGACTGCGCAGGCTGACACGAGTCGATAGTTTTTGCAGATACATTAAGCCCCTTTTTCACAGAGCATGGCTCATATATTTGGCGCTGAACAAGTTATTTAGTTGCCAAATAATTCCTAGTTTTAACGACCCTGAATAATAAAGCTCTGAAAATATCGTGGGAAAAGGAGAAATGATGGTTACCAGCATTTTCTCATTTTCCCGCAATGTTTTCTACCAATCTAAGCACAAGTCCCGTCATTTGAGCAAGATTTAATTTGTCGCTTGCAAATGCTTACAAAGTGGTTGAGTCCTAAATATTGTTGCTTCGTAAAGATTTAATCCGCGTATAATTCAACGGCGATCATATGTCAACTGTATATACACAAATATCATAACCAATTACGGGTAGTATCAGAATTTAGAACAAAGGTTTATGTGTATTTTTTTCAATGGAGTATATTTCTTGTATTATTCATATCAGTGCTTAATACCTAATCTTCCTAAAATAAATTGTTAAAAAACTATAAACTCGATTTTCTTTAAAACTGTCTCCCGAATTCTTAACCTTTTCTCAAACGACCAATTTTTGGACACTTCCAAACTGAAAGCATCTACAGAAAACAAATTTGAAATTGATACAAATGAGCTGCAATTCTCTGATAGGGAAGAAAACATTGTGAGAAAGGAAAAATTGCTTCCTCGAATATTTGTTTGGTAAGGAGTTATAGTGGTGCAGCTAATTTACTCAAAAGTGTTGCAGCTAGAGAATACACACAGAATTGATCATTATCTCATCAGAATCAGGTTGTCAGCGTGTATCAAGAAATATCCACCATGACCTACATCTTCAGTATTCTGGATTCTGATGGTGCCAAGAAATGCTGCTTGGAAAATCCGTTGGTTTATTCAAATCTTTCAACTCGGGTCTTGCCTGAAGTTTACTACATGGTATCGGGGTACATCAGGGGCTGGCATCGTCATAGCTGCACTAAGAGGTTGACGGCAATGGTACACGATCAACTGACGTGCGAGGAGGTTCAGAACCTGATACTACTGGTCTGCAAGTATGGGATGCACCAGTCAAGAGTTATATGGCAACAAGTCTAACGTAATCGGTGTTTTGGCGTTAATTTGATTCCACTGTAGCCTTCATTCCATTCCAGCCCTTTCCGAATGTTCTTGTGTTAGTGATAAACTTATAATGTTTGTGATAACTTTATTATTATCAAGTGATTCAAATCAGTATTATATTGATTGTAGAGTTTTCTACAAACTTTACATTTTTGACAAGGGAAGCTAGTCTATAGGCATCAAGACTGACCTAGATTCAAAGTAAACAAAAAACCCCACAGTTGCCTAATACCACCTCACAGAAAATACTTCTTTCTGTTAGAAATCTTAATTCTGTTATATATGACAATTTTGACAAAAGCCACTAAATCTCTACCACTCCGATTTGAACATATCGTCCTACAAAGTAATAAAGTGAATAATATGTCATTTATAAGGTACATGACTTTTGCTTATATGTAAATTAAGTGACCTATGCAAAGCAGAGAATCACTTATTCCTACACCGCTGTAACATTGTGAATGACTCTATTAATAAATACACCTATGTATTAAGTAGTAGCAAATGCCGGCTATATCAACCCTCACTGGACAGAGAACCTTTGTCATCCATCATTTAGATCATTGTGTACAGTTAAACTGTTAAGCTGAACTGTTATTTAACCTCTTACCAAACAATTCCAAGTTTTCATGACACTGGGAAAGAATCCCTTTGAAAATATTGCGGGAATAGGAGAAAATGCTGATAACCATCATTTCTCCGTTTCACACACTGTTTTCTGACCTTTTGGAATCATGTTTCATCAGTTCAGCCACATTTAGTTTATGGTTTGCAACAGCTTTGAATTTGGACGACTGTAAAATCTTTCGTTTTGTAAAGAGAGTTAAATAGTTTACTATATCTTGTGCTATTGGATATTGACTAATTGATTGTATGGTGTTTAACGCCGTTTTCAACATCGTTTAAGTGATATTGCGGCGGCCAGAGCACCTATCCATGCTTTCCTGGAGTTTCTTTTACCAGCACTACCGCAACTCAATGACCTTTTGAGGACAGTGTGGATTAAGATCAGACGTCACAGAGCGTGCAATCTGATCTTGGATCTACATTGTCGGATAAGAGGATATTTTTTTCCAAAATGTAACTTTGAAATAGCAATATTCAGGTGTTCACCATCGGCTTGAAAGTTTCATTTAAATTTTTAGCAGATTAAGGGTTAAACTTAAACTGGATTATAGTTTAACAATAGCACGCATAGCCCCGGCAGCTCAGTCGGTAGCGTACAGGACTTTAGAACAGGAGGCCGCTGGTTCGATCCCCGACTCTGCAAATTTATTTCTGAGGATTGATGATAGTTATTGCGACAGGATTCATTTCTCTCTCACATTTCGACGATGATTATGTGGGAAAGCAGCCAGTGGCTTGGAAAGAATTTTGTGCGGAATACTGGTAGAGGAAACTCAAGGAAAGTATGGACATTTGCACTGGCCACCGCTACATAACTGAAATAATGTTGAAAACAGGGTCAAACACCATCAAATTCGCTAGTCTGTCAGTACTTTCAGCACTTTGATTCAAATTTATACCTATACTTTCTGCTTTTTTGTTGAACCCGAAAATAAAAAATAACACTGAGGTAGACTGTTTGGGTTTTCAAAGAACTAGCTTTCATCAACAGATATTTATTTCAGGGAGACGTTACGGGTGGTTAACAACTATATACAGTATAATAGCCCTTTGTTGAATTTCCTCATTTAAAGATTTGCATGGTAAACCAGAAGTATGTTACGTAACAAAGGACCTTTGTTAACTCTTTCAGCGCCATTGACAAAAATAACAGTTTTTGCGGTTGGCATATATCAAGATCAGACTGCACAGAACATGTAGTCTGATCTTGAATCTGTACCTGTTCGCTTCTTTTATCAAGCCTGTAAGTTAAAAATCTTAGTTTCAGTGGATGGTATTTTAAGCCGACGAAAGAGGTCGAGTTTATATGAGCCATGCTCTGTGAAATGGGGCTTAATGCATGTGCGTAATGCATCATGATACCATGCAAGTCATCACATTATCATAACCCCCCCCCCCCCCCCCACAATCCATTTTTGTAACAACCGACGGTAGACTGGTCCTTTGACATGCAGAAAATTTAAAGCGCAGACTGCGCAGGCTGACACGAGTCGATACTTTTTGCAGATACATTAAGCCCCTTTTTCACAGAACATGGCTCACATATTTAGCGCTGAACAAGTTATTTATCTGCCAAATAATTCCTAGTTTTAACGACCCTGAAGAATAAAGCTTCTGAAAACATCGTGGGAAAAGGAGAAATGATGGTTACCAGCATTTTTTCATTTTCCCGCAATGTTTTCTACCAATCTGAGCACAAGTCTCGTCATTTGAGCCAGATTTAATTTGTTGCTTGCAAATGCTTACAAAGTGGTTGAGTCCTAAATATTGTTGCTTCGTAAAGATTTAATCCGCGTATAATTCAACGGCGACTATATGTCAACTGTATATACACAAATATCATAACCAATTACGGGTAGTATCAGAATTTAGAACAAAGGTTTATGTGTATTTTTTTCAATGGAGTATATTTCTTGTATTATTCATATCAGTGCTTAATACCTAATCTTCCTAAAATAAATTGTTAAAAAACTATAAACTCGATTTTCTTTAAAACTGTCTCTCGAATTCTTGACGTTTTGAATTGTTTTATGAAAACCCCAACGCTGAAAAAAAAAAAAAAAAAACAGAACAGTAGTTAATATATGACTTGTATACAAGATACATCGTCAGTTAAAAAAAAAAAACAAGAGGGCCATGATGGCCCTGTATCGCTCCACTGGCTTATAAATATAAACCACGAAGAAAAGTCTTCACTATATAAGCCCTTATAAAACTTTGACCTCATGGCTACAGTCTGACTAAATGGGGAATATTGTATTAGAAGAATAACATGCCAAATGTGGGAGTTCTTGGCCTTATGGCTGGTAACAAGATGGTTTCTGAACTTTTCACTCCATAAACCCATGTAAAACTTGTGATCCCTGGTGCAGGGCCAAACTTGATCCTAGAGCTGTAACTTGGGCCCTCTTTGTAACTGTCCACTAAATAATGCTATAATTATATGCAAAATTTGGTAGCCTAAGCCTTATGGCTATGTACACCAAGATTTAAAAGTTTTCCCTATGTAAGCCTATGTAAATCTTGTGACCCCCCCCCCCTCCAAGTATGAGGCCAAATTGACCCCAGGACTATACTTTGGGCACTTTTGGTAGACTCCAACTAGATCAAGCTAAATGCCAAATTTGGTAGCTCTAGGCCTTATGGTTTCAGACAAGAAGATATTTAAAGTTTTCTCTATATAAGCCTATGTATAAAACTTGTGACCCCTGGGGAAGAGCCAATTTTAACCCCAGGGCTATAATTTCAAGAAACATGATAGAGGTCTACTACATAAAGCTACATGCCAAATTTGGTAGCCCTATGCCTTATGGTTTCAGACAAGAAGATTTTTAAAGTTTTCTCTATATAAGCCTATGTAAAACTTGTGACCCCTGGGGAAGAGCCAATTTTGACCCCAGGGCTATAATTTCAAGAAACATGATAGAGGTCTACTACATAAAGCTACATGCCAAATTTGGTAGCCCTATGCCTTATGGTTTCAGACAAGAAGATTTTTAAAGTTTTCTCTATATAAGCCTATGTAAAACTTGTGACCCCTGGGGCAGAGCCAATTTTGACCCCAGGGCTATAATTTGAAGAAACTTGATAGAGGTCTACTACATAAAGCTACATGCCAAATTTGGTAGCCCTATGCCTTATGGTTTCAGACAAGAAGATTTTTAAAGATTTCCAATATTTTTCAGTTTTGTTGCCATGGCAACCAGAGTTTTTGAAGGAATCAAATTCTTTCAAGAAATTCTGAAGAGGACCATGTCAGGATCATTTCTGTGAAGTTTCGTGAAAATCGGATGGGTAGTTTCAGAGAAGAAGATGTTTGAAATAAAAGTTAACGCACGGACGGACGGACGGACGACCGGACGGACGGACGGACGCACGACGGACACCGGGCCATGACATAAGCCCGCTGGCCTTCGGCCAGTGGAGCTAAAAAAACGATAATACAAATATACTATTCTGCGTTGCTCAAAGAAGGCAAAAGACTGTCAAACAAAAACAAGTGAAAAACAGATTGAATCAGTCAAAAATATTCTAAAATATGGATACAATACAAAGTAATCTAATCACTAATTTTCAACGTTAGTTTTTCATTTCTAATTGCAATTTGTTTTGCAAAAAGAATGCTTCCCTGAGCAAGTAAGCAGTGCTACGCAATCTGTTCTTCTCGCTAGATTGAAACAACATTGAGGGTTTTCAAAAAAAAACATTTGTTATTGGGCTCAATCTTTTTTCGGATTTTTTTTTTTTCAAATTTTATGTTGTCGCATTTCCTGTTTTGACTGTAATGGGCACTTTTCCTTAATGATTTTAAGATCAAAATCAAATCTAATTCAAAACTCGAAATCAATCAACATTAAAAAGACATAAGATCTGTCTCAAAATTATTATTATCATCATTATTATTTTGAGAAAAAAAAAAAAAAAAAAGATGAACTACAGAACAAAATCGAAAAACTTTTTTTTAAATGTATTTTATAATAGCACGCATCCAGGTTTTATACAGAAGAAAAAGCTTGTTGAGAGAAATAGTCTAATTTATAATATTGCTCTCTCTTTTCATGCAAGACCAAGTGCATGTTTTATGTCATTTTTTTTTTTAATCAATATTTTTATAATGCTTTTGGTCCCACCCTTTTGACTCACTTAGAGCATAGTATAAAGTTGTAATTCAACGAATTTTCAAGCCGCAACAAAAAGTCGAAACTATGATGTTCGCCAGTAAATTAACGACCTCCAAAAGACGGGTTTGTGCGTGTTAATACTGACTACTTTTGGAAGCACCAAGAGAAATTTCTCATAACAGGCAATTACTCATTTTGCCTTGATGTTTCCATGTTCATATTTTATTACTCAATGTTAAGTACCCACTTTTTATCCGGAGATATTGAATGTCGTCGAAGGAAAATTTGCTTCGGGGAGTAATTATATGAAGTAAGATTGCACGGTTTAGACATTTGTCTTCGTGGTTTAGCCTGGATACCCGTCTGGTTGTTCGTTTTCATATGCAGTCGTTACTTAGTCAAAACTGACATCAGTTACGGAATATAATAACAATTAATTGCAGGTCTCCATAGATCTCACTAAGAGTGATAACGACATTATTAGCGTCCGGTATCCAGGCTAATGGAGTTTCCTAAGCTATAAGAACTATAAGAGAAAAACGGAGAGGTCGCAAACTAAGTGATAACGATTTATTTTGAGTACAACATTGATAATAAAACTCACATGAATAATTTAAACGTTTCTATGTATTAAACAGTAACGATACATGTTGAACCATTTAGCATATATATTTCTCTTGTATAGATATGAAGAAATAAACAAAAGAGTCTATTTTTTGTTAAGAATGTATACATGAACTTCAAGTTCCACAAGACAAAGAAAAGTGAAAAATAGAAAATAGCTTCAGTTATTGAAAGAGCTGTTCCAACATAGCTTAACAGTTTGTTTGAAATATCGTGCACAATTGTGAGATAATATGTCTTTGTCAAGTTCATTTTTTTATATTAACCAGACTAAAGTGAAACATTTCATTATATTTTCACCAATCTGTTCATTGGCAATTTCGTCTTTTGTAAGCTCAGTTGAAGTCAACATAAAATATGAGTACAGGATAATTACTGAAACAAAAAGTTGAAACCATTACAATAACTTTATGAACCAACAGCTACATCAATCATGCCAACAGTTAATTGCGATAATGGCCTAGAAACGATTTTATTTTTCAGATAAGCGTATTCAAATTGTTCAAGCATATTGAATAAATACCGTACAGCTAATTGTTTTTTCTGCAAGACAAGCTTCGCATTTTAACTGAAGTTCAATTCAACCATATAAGCCATTTTTATCTAACCTTCTGCAGAACAAGCTCAGAGAAAACTGACATGTTAAAATAATCGGCCTTTAGATAGCAAAATAGATAATACTAATATTCTTATATACCACATGTATTTGTCCATAATACTGCTAGAATTATCATTCGGGACTGAGTTTTTTACATAAACACATTTTCTCTATCAATTGTCACAGCCTACTGTAAATAAGCTTTATATAATCACGTTATAAAAAAAAAAAAAAAAAAGGTTTCCACATTGTACACAAATCATTTTGCATCCAAAAATTCTTACTCTTTCAAAATATACCTTTTCTGGGTACAAGTTGATGTGAGAACAATGGTGCTTTTGGAAACTTTTAAATCAACAGCAAAATAACACTTTTAGGAGTAATGGGCAATAAATGTCATGGAGTGAGCCCCTTAATCAAGATGGTCAATATTTTCGGTAATCAGGTACTACATCATATAGATAGATGACACACACCTGGAAGCCCAAAAGCATCAATATTAAGCAATTTTTGGGATTTTCAGATAATCTAGGCACGCGCAATACCTTTATTTATTCCATCTAATACTACGTGGTACATACGCGTAATATGTTCTGCTGAAAGCACACAAACTGTCTTTAAGGTAAGAAATCAAATCAATCAATGTGCCATTCTTTCCATTCAACAATGAGTATTGCCGTATCATATAACTGCAGCTTATTTATTGAAATTTCTTGGTCATGGGATCATGGTGGATCTTTAATAAGTAAAACATCAACAATATTCTCACATGATTTCCTCTAGACTACTTTTAACCTTTAAGCTGCTAAGCCCGACTCACTGACCTTTTGTGGACAGTGTAGATCAAGATCAGACTGCACAGAACGTGCAGTCTGATCTTGGATCTACACTGTCCAGTAGGGAGATATTTTTCTTTAAAAAACCATATATGTATAGGTTTAAAATAACATTATTTGGGTTTCTATTATAGGATCGAAACTTTTATTTAACTTATTTAGCAGGGTAACGGTTAATTTCTTGTAGCTTATTTTGAAAAAAAAGGAAGTGATGTAAGGAAACATTGTCCATAAATAACAGTTTCTCCTCTTATCACTATTTTTTTTTTTTGCATTTGTAAATTTGAGCCGAAATAATGTTGACATTTTATGCTTTCAAAGTTTTAAGCTGTAAATTTGTTTCAGGGTATATTGAGTTAATACAATACACGAAGCATCTCCGTAACATAGTGTTAGGTATGTTTCACATAAAATTCTTAACACTGGTAAACATTGTCACGTACATGTATTAAAATAATTAAGACAAGGCATAAATCTTATTTAAAAAATAGGCCTATCTAAATATACACAATTTAAAAAAGTCCTGCACTCCCTGTGTTTTTTACCGACTCATGATTTTCTGGCGTGAATAATACAAAATGAAGTAGACATTAGGGTCCGGCTGCTGCATACACCAACAGACCAATCTTTTGCCTATGAAATGAACTGAACTGAGGTATCCCTTGACCTCGTGTTAAGTAGGAATTTTTTGCTTAGATTTTAAATTTAAGAAAAACGAGAAGCTTTTAAGTTTGGAACTGGGCATTTAATGTCGAAATAAAACTTACGACAGGTTGAAAGTGACCTGCAGAGAACGGGCACACACGGTATTGCGTACTTCCGCCAGGGGCTTGCAGAAAAGCTTGCAGTCTTCATCTTATACCTCTAACAAGAGGGTGAAACAGCTCGATCAGTAGCCGCTGCCATAAGGTCAGAGGATATCTC
Organism: Tridacna gigas; assembly: GCA_945859785.2. Classification (NCBI taxonomy): domain Eukaryota; kingdom Metazoa; phylum Mollusca; class Bivalvia; order Cardiida; family Cardiidae; genus Tridacna; species Tridacna gigas. The sequence continues at coordinate 37,740,650 of OX244040.2, forward strand.
AGTTCAGGTCATTTCAGACGCAACAGACTGGTTTGTTGGTGTATGCAGAAGCCAGATTGTTATTTCCAACCCATTTCATATCATTCACGCCAGAAAATTAAACCTGGTAAAAACACAGCAGGTGCAGCACTATTTTTACTATGTATATATCAATTTCTCCGGCACTTCTCAAATGATTTTTTCCAAAAATACTACTGTCTTAAAGTTCCCCAAGAATTGAGGCAAAATTACTAAGCTTGTCATATTGTATTTCAAAATATAAGCATACACGTTTTCTGTGTATGCATTTGAATCTGAACGTTTTATGCGCTCAATGCTTTTGAGCCCCTTGTGTGTAATAATCGAAGGAAAGAAAACTCAAAGACTGTGCCGTTTTCGATAGGCCATCGAAGTCCAGTATTTGGTAAATTTTGAAGGTACATTTACTCTCCTTAACATCATTCTCAAAATTACGGTCACAGATGGCTCACCGACGATTGTGTGCTTAATACAGTACAACAGAAATAAGTATTGCATTTCAATGAGTTTCTAGCCACTTACAAAATATTATAAGCAATTAACAAGCATAATCTATTGTCTAAAACATTTAGATGCAGTTACATTTGGCATATTTATTTTTCATCATCGATCGTCTATCATGGTTGTTCTAAAACTTATACGATCTGTGATCTGACGCACGCTCTGTGCAGTTTGATTTTGATCTATACCGCCCGCAAAAAAGTTTCTTGTGTCGTCCATGATATAATGTACTGTAAGAATTTTATTGGGTATACAGTAAAATAGTGTTATTCCCCAACAATTCTAATTATTATTTCAATTTCGAATTCCGAGACTAGACGTCTGATTGATTCATGCCTTCCGTTAAAGATATTCAGATAACTAGAATTGGAAATATTAGTTAAAGTTTGAAATATCGAAATGAGCCACGCTTTGCGAAAAGGGGAATTAATGCATTTGCAAAAACTATCGACGCAGGTAAGACTGCACAGTTCGCGCAGGCTGACCTGGCCCGAAACTTTTTTTTTTTTTTTCATTTGGTCAATTTTCTGCATGTCAAAGGACCAGTGTACCTTAAGATTCAGTAGGTTGTTGTACAAAATGGATTTTAGGGGTGTATAATGAGGTGATGACTTGTTTAGTATCACGCTTCACAGAGATGCATTAAGCCCCTTTCGCTAGAGCATTGCTCATTCTTTGAGAACTGTTGGTGAATGGTGGGGCTGATACCTAAACTAATGATCAATACAGGAACAAGTATGAATGGAATTAAAACACCATGCTCGCTATCTGAAACAACATTGTCTATCTGAAATTTATAGTCTGTTTATCTAAGTTCACAGACACTTGCCTGGCTGATTAATTTCGGTCATGTTTGAAACATTGTCTTTTTCACTTGGGTTGTATCTTCTTCGGATGAAAGATTCCTTGTAGATTATACTGGAAAATAAAACGCAGTCGTAAGAAAACGATATTCGTCGAATTGAATTTCATGAAATTCACCTAAATAAATAATGAAAGAGAGGAATTCCAAGCAGAAAACTAAAGCGCCGAACACTTAGCACAAAAAAGCAAGGCACCGAATGTATTTTAACCGCAGCAGTAGTACTTTTGAAATCGGCTTCTATGTTTTTACGCAATAATCGATAGGTTTCGTCGAAATTAAACTAAGATTGACTTTCTAAAAGAATCATAGTTGTCACCATTGTTTGTCGGAATCAGAATTTCATAAGGTTGTCAATATTGGCTTTCTGAATGAATACTATGTCGTATTATAGACTGCGACTGTCGCTATCAGTTATTCCAAATCAGATACCATACAATTATCAGTGACGGCTTTCTGAGTAAGAACATCACACGCATATAGGCTCTCCGGATAAAAGTATCACACAGTTGTCAATATAGGCTCTCTGACTGAAAATATCACAGAGTTATCAATATCGGCTTTCTGAATGAAAATATCACACAGTTATCAACATCGGATTTCTGAATGAAAACATGACACTACTTTCGATATAACTATTCTAAATGAAGATATGATATAGTTGTCAATAATGACTTTCGAATTTAAAATATCATAATTGTCTTTACTGGTTTTCTACGCGAAATTACATGCACAATAGTCGTCCCAACTAGCTTTCTGAAAAAAATCATGCAGTTTCTTTTCAAGTCGGATATCTGAATCAAAGGGTCATGCTTGTAAATATTGGCTCGCTGAATGAAAAGAAAAAATAAACCAGTTGTTAATGTCGACTTCATGATGTTATATATCATAACTGTATCAACATCGACATTAAAAGTAAATACAAAATTATGTTTTTTTTTTCTACTTGCTTTCTAAAAATGAATCATAATTGTACAAAGTCGAATTTCTGACTGAATATATGGCGTGCAATATACGAAAAGGGGCCTTCGGACAAATGCGTAAAGTGATGTCCCGGATTAGCCTGCGCAGTTCGCGCAGGCTAATCCGAGACCGCACTTTACGACTACATAAGATTTTTTCATACAGTAGACTTTCGTGAAATAGAAAATCGCACAAAAACGGAAGTGTCGTCTCGGATTATTCACAGGCTGCATATGTTGATCTGGGACGATACACTTTAACGCATATATGTCCGAAGGCCCCTTTTCGTGTGTTGCACCCCATATCATACGAAGGCCGATACTTGCTCTTTATGTGCTAATCGTATATTATACGTTTGAAAAAAAAAAAGCAGTATCCTAATGCAAGTATCGTATGATTGTCAGTATTAGGCTTTTTAGAATAAAACCATTATATTCGATCATGTGCGTTGAGTAACAATACACCGATTCAAGAGTACTATCACTCTGGAACTTTATTATGTGCCATCAACGAAAATAATCTGCCAGGCAACCAAAGAATGAAAACAATGGCGTCATAAATAGCGTGCATGAGCGGCTACGTATTTAGATAAAATACAACAGTATAAATTTACTAGTACAGCAGATATCTTGGTAACCCTTAAGCTGCTAAGCGCGACTCACTGACCCTTTGCGGACAGTGTAGAACAAGTTCAGACTGCACAGAACGTGCAGTTTGATCTTGGATCTACACTCTCCGATAAGGAGATATTTTTCTCCAAAAGTAAGTTTGAAATAATATTATTTGGGTTTTTACTGTCGGCTTTATTTAAGTTTTGTTTAACTTATTTAGCAGGATAAGGGTTGGTTGTGTTACTATTGAAAGAAAACAATGCTTAAGGAGAAACAATTTATGTATTTCTTATTTTGTCCATTACTTACACTGAATTATATGACAGTTGGTTCCGTCCGTTAAGTAACAACAGTGCTATATAAATGATCCATGCTCTGTGGAAAGGGGAGGTTTAATACATTTGCAAAAAGTATTGAACCATGTCAGCCTGTGCAGGATAGCATGAATCGACACTTTATGTTCTTGGTCAATTTTCTGCATGCCGACGGACCATTTTACCCCATGATTCAACCAATTAGACAAAATGGTTCTTATGGATCTGTAAATATGTGACGACTTTCTTGGTATAATGCAGCACTGAGATGCATTAAACCCCATTTTCCCCAGAGCGCCCCTCAATTGAAATCAATACTTCAGCCTGTGATGGCCACCCGGAGCACATGTTTTACAAAATGTAGGCTGGTAATAACCTAAACTCAATACAATTTATGCAACGTGATCTTGATGAATGCTTTTTACAACAACAACTGGAGACCAAGGATTAAAGCCTGTTTCCTGTACAGTTCCTGTGCAACAGTTCTAATGATTTCCAAAAGCAAAAAAGATCATAAAACCAATAAATTGATGCGATTACATAAAAATGCTCTCTGGAATTAGCGATAAAATTCAATATCTGATGGGTGATGCTAGAAAAGTAGGCCCTAATCCTCATTCAAAATTAATATTGACAATAAACAGGAGAAAAAATATGCACATAATTATCGCATTAGGCCTACATTATAATACTTTAAACGACGCATATATAATTTAGCGATGCTCTGTGAATAGGGGGGGCTTAATGCATCTGCGAAAAGTATCGGCCCAGGTCAGCTTGCACAGTCCGTGCAGGCTCACCTGAGCAGAAACTTTTCGCTATAGGTCAATTTTCTGTATGTCAAAGGGCCAGTCTACCTTATGATATAGTCGGTTGTTCGACTTAATGAATGCGTTAGACTTAATGAGTGTTATGGTTTCCCTTTATTATGTGACGTCTTGCTTGAAATGATGCGTCACAGAGATGCATTAAGCCCCTTTTGCCAGAGCATAGCTCAATTAGTTCATCATGTGCTAACAACAGCTTGTATTAAGTAGCCTCCTGCATTAAGCCATTATCATTTTAAGTTCAAATAGCCTTCAACGGTTGTGAATATAATTGTGGCTGTGTGAAATTGCCATCTAATGAATATGTTTTAACCATTTCTTTGGTTGGTCTGCTTTAAACAAGTTATGGTTTTTATCATTTAACCCTTTACCATACGACCAGATAATAGACCAGTCCGACTTGAAAGCGTTTGCAGAACCAAACTGCCGGCAGAAACAGCATTGGAAAAAGAGAAAATGCTGTTTATCAGACGTTTCTCCTTTTTTAAATGTTGTCAGAAGCTTTATTCCTCATGGCCGTTAAAACACGGGATTTTTTAGCAAAAGTTTAAAAAAAAAACAAGTATGTAGCAATATTTGTGCAAGATATGCAGCAGTATTTCCAGCACCTTTTTGTAATATCTTAAGTATTTATTAATATTTGGTATCCTTTTAAATACTTGATTCTCTAATGCGGTCTTTATAATACTAATAAACAGCTATCAATAAAATTTAATATTAAAGTAACTTTATACAGATAAACACAGCGATCAATATTGCATCAAGCGACCCTGAAAAACAACCTCCTATCTGGGTTGGGTGTTGCGTTGCTTTTTTCTGTTCTGTGTTAAATTTCACCTATGTTAACTGGCAGAAAAACACGACACCAGAAAGTAACATTGTACAAATCTCCATTTCAAGAGAGATCCTCGCAAGTTGTGAGTAGGTATTATGTAGCCACGCTTTGGTAAATGTCAATGAGACCAAACCACGTAAAAACTCATTTATAGGCTTCTCGTAAAATAAAAAGTAACCAAAATTATGGCAATAATTTACAACACTTACAAAAATAAACAAAAAGTTGACAAAGATCATTCTGCGCACGCTGGTGCAGTGTCACGGATGTGTGTCTGCTTTCTTGAATCCGTAAATGAATTCTTCTAGATTTATTATACTACCAGTCAAAATCAGTTGCAGGATCCTGAACATGGGGTTGTAATGTCGATTGTTTAACTCAAAAAGATAAAGGCTTAAATTCGTTTAGAAGAATGTACAGGATCCTAATGAGGCAACCTAAAATCTCGTATGTCTAACAAGTAAGAAAATCTTATTTTCACCATAGTATAACTGGTGCTGACGAGTGCTGAAAGTGGAGTCTTCTGGTGCAAAGGTAAAACCGCATCTTGAAGTGATTATGGGATACTTGCAGCAAACACGGCAACGACATTTGTGATTTTGATTTTTGTGGATGGCATTTAAACCGTGTGTAAACTTTTTGATTCGAAAAAAAATCTTTGATTTGGACATTGGTGATGAAAAGGGTGACGGCAACTTACGTAAAAAAAAAAAATCACATTTGTAAACAAATAAAAGTGACACATATGAATGTGCAGTTAACAGAAACTGTTCAAATGTTAAGCAATTATCCTAAACAAAAACTTTACAAACGAGGTAATGTTAATAGTACCATATGAAAAACTTAACCCATAGAGTGCCTTTTTCAAATGTACATGCTCTCTGTTTGGTCGGATAGTGTATATCAAGATCAGTCTGCACAGAACGTGACGTCTGATCTTAGATCTACACAGTCATTCACTGTGGGATATTCTGACAAAAATAGCTACATGAACTACATGTATGTTGCGTGTATGTACTATACTGTCCATCCCGTTGACTTTACATTCTAGGGTTTTAAGATTAGGCAACAAAAAAAAAACCACATAATAAGCCATAAAATATATCGGTAAATAACAGTAAACTAACCCTTATCCTGCTAAATAAGTTAGATAAAATTCTCAGGTCGATAGTACAAACCCGAATAATGCCTTTTCAAACTTATTTAGACAAAAATATCTCCTTATCGGACAGTGTAGATCAAAGATCAGACTGCACGTTCTGTGCAGTCTGATCTTGATCTACAGTGTCCGCAAAAGGTCAGTGAATCGCGCTTAGCAGCCTAAGGGTTAAAGAAAGCACCAACTAGAACACTACACGCATGTTTCCGTAACACTATAAGCGTACACACGAGATTCCGCCGGGAACCCAATACGTACGTTTCTTACTCGGCGAACGATCGTTCCAATATCGGTTATACACGGCTGGTGTGGCGGACTTCTCGACGAATCTTCGTCCTCTCCGTCAACCAATCGCTTTGGAGAACCGGTCCCGGATCTTGCAGGGGATGAACCACCAAGTTCTTGTCTTCTCGGGGATCTCCGCGCCTCGAAGTCGCAGCCCTCGGACTTGTCAGCCGTTTTGAACGGAGGCTTGTTACTTTCAACAGTTGTTACCATAGCAACGTCCGTCGTCGAGCTTCCATCGACAAAATCCATGATGTCTAGATTTACCGAGGATCGTTCATTATACTTACTGGAATATCCGTGAGGCAACAAAAAATAGAATATAAACAAATATAAGTATTAGTACGCCTATGTTTGAGTGTAAACCATTTTTCCCTTGTCAAAATCATTGACCCGTAACTCGTTGGTTGCTGACAATGTAGATCAAGTTCAGACTGCGCTGATCTTTGATCTGCGCTACCAAATATTGCGAATGGTATTCTTCGTTCAACCTGCACTATTTTGTTCGTTTTTAACAAAAGGAATAGCCCCTTTCCACTTGCTTATCGGTTTAACCCTTTCCCAAACGGCAAAATTTTAGACTTGTGCAGATCTAAAGCATTTGCGGACGACATAGTAAGTGTGACTTAAATGATGGAACATGCCTTTATGACAAGGTAGAAAACATTTTGGAGAAAGGAGAAAATGCTGATTACCAAAATATGTTTTCAAATGGCCTCTCTCTCAAGGCCGTTGAACTCGAGATTGTGTGGAAAACGGTTAAGAATTAATAATCATGGCCATCAGCGAAAACATTTTCTATATATAGAAAACCTGTCAATCAGATTTGACACAGAAAAAGGTGCCCTGATTAACAACACGAACAGATTCAATTACTGTAATAGTAAATCCCAACATGACGTCCGTAATTATAGTCCCTTTAAAAGTTATCGTTCGAGATGTACATGAAATGCTAACCTGTTTTTTTTTTATTTCATCTCATGAATTAGCAGCATACGCTTCCGCTTAAAAAAAAAATCCCCACACGTTTTCATGTGCACTTCTCATATTGCAGGAAGTTTTTATGTGTTTAAGAGCGACTTTCATTGTCCATGGACGCAAAAAGTGTGCAGATGTCTCGGTTTTCTCTCTCTCTCTCTCTCTCTCTCTCTCATAAAAAAGCTTACGGGTACATGCATGTACCAGTCAGATGGCAATCTGTTTACATGCAAGTAATACAAAACAGTGGATTTTAAATTAATTAACCTGAAATGATACTATTGTTTTAAACCATTGATTATTACCACATTGGTCATGCAATGAAACTATAGGTTGGTTAAAGCAATATAGTCATTTCAGATCAACCTCATAACCGTTGTTTTGTTTTTATCAATATGCAAACAGAATTCATTTAGATTGTTTTGCATGATAATAGACCTTTGAACCTCTTGTCTATATCAAGAATGACTCGATGACTGTTACTGGTTCATGGGAGCCCATGGCTCCATGTTCCACGTCGTGTTTATAACTGCTGACAGAACAAGGCTTACGTGCCTCCTCGGACCTTAACGGACACTGTCCCTGCTGAAGCACGATACAAGACCCTTTGCATGCCTACCATTAGGTTAGTCACGTGTGTACGAGTGTGTGTGGAGGAAGAGAGGGAGAGAAGCATTGACAGAAAGCGAGGACAGAGAGAGAGTGGTACCAACAAAGTAATGGCACAAAGTTGTTCGGTCGATAGCCATTATTGTAAATCTAATTCAGGTAGAACAGTTTCATTACAATCTTGTTATCCAGAATTATTGTTCATTCATTTGGAAAAGGTCTGCGTGATGCAGCTGACCGTTTTAATATCAATTCCCGCCTGAACTAGAAATTGAATCAGCTTGACAGATTGGTAACGGTATCTCACTACAACACGCCAAAATATAAGGCGAGTCCGGACTGGAAGCATTTGCGGACAATAAGTTTTAAAAAGTCGCTAAATTGATTAGATTTTCGGCCAAAATAGGAAAACATTGTTGGAAAAGGGGAAAATGCTGGTTGCCAGCATTTTCTCCTTTTCCAAAATTGACTTCAATAGCCTTCTTCCTCAGGGTCGTTAAAATTTGGGCTTATTTGGTTGAAGATGTTTTATGATTATCGAAAAGTGAAGTGTCCGTATTCACCAACCATTCTGAAGATCGCTCTCAGTCTAATTCTCCAGAATTTTCTGAATTTGAAAGTAACACAACTTCTGATTGGCTAAACCATTCGGACCCAGGTGTTGTTAAGGAAAAATCCGACGGAAAGGCGTGGCGGAATGGACGGACGACACCGTAACAATTACCCCGTCTTCCTGCACAAGAAGGGTGCCAATAAATTATCTCAACTTTTCCAAAAGACTTCGTATTTTTGCAGGATTGAAGCAATAAACCCTTTCCAAAACAAGCCCTGGTTTTCACCTGTCTGCAGTACAAGTCTTTTGAAAACACTGTGGGAAAAGGAGAAATTGCTCGTAACGAGCAATTTCTCCTTTTCCCACAGTGTTTTCTACCCCTTTCGATAACTTTCTGCCATTTTCATCAAATCTAAAATTGTCGTCTGCAAACTCTTTCAATTTGGACCAGTCCAAAATTTGTCGTTTGGGAAAGGGTTAAGTAGCTAGCAGTCCAACGTGATTCTTGAAACGCGGCAATAGCAACCCCCCTTCTCGAATCTGCTTGGTTCAAAACCCATTTCATGCTTAATCTAAACCAGAATCTGAACAATCAACTGTGAATAATACCGCTAGACACGTAACACTTACACTTGAACACGTAACATTTACAATTCATTTGTGCCTTTGAAGCTGTCCCACTTGTTCTTTTAAACCTGTTAATCTATGCATAGCATCGACCTTAGCCCTTTTACTGTCATGGATGACCTTATTATCTTTCGCGGACGACATAGATGAAGGTCATACTGCACAGAAAGTACAGTCTGATCTTAGATCTACGCCGTCCGCTATCGTTGTGCTACAATATAACCAAAATCATATTCAACGATTTCAAGTGAAAAACTGGTTTTAAGCCTCCAAAAATTTCGAATTCATTTAGTTTGCAGCGCAGAAGTCACTTCCCAATCGACTGAAAGCACGTTAGAGCGTGTGAGCAACTTAACCCTTTACCATACAATGCCGCCTTTTAACTACCCTGATGAAGAAGGCTTTCGAAAACATTGTGGGAAAAGGAGAAAATGCTGGTAAACAGAATTTTCTCCTTGTTCCACAATTTTTTCCATCCTTTCAAAGACAAACCCTCATTTGAACCACGTTTAAATTGTGGCCTGCAAACATATCCTAAATATTGTTGTGTGGTAAAGGGTTGATAGAAGAAATTGAGCAATAAATTGACGCCAAATATTCCTTTGCCATGGAATGTATTACTCAATGAATTTCTGTGTTTAAAACTACATAGGGTACTACAAAGATCTCCCAACGTGCAGTAAAACACAGATGAAACGGTGCTTCATGCATTGTACATGAAATTAAGCTGGTTAAATGGTTTGGATGCAACCAATACTTCGTCTCAGCATGAAAGTACAGGCTTTTAACTTCTTCAGTGCCAAAGGCGAAAACGGGCTTTCTTGCGGACGGTATAGGCCAAGATCACACTGCACAGAACGTAAATTGTTGTCTTTGATCCATACCATCCGCTTGCTTAGTCAAAGAATTAAGATAATAACCCTTCTGAGTTTCTATGATGTGTATTGTGTGATTTGTGTCCCGCCGAAAGAAGTTGAGCTTAAATCTTTGGCGCTCAGAGAGCTCAGGTCGATTTCTTCAGACTTTAGCCAGTATTGTAGTGATGTAAGACATTCCAACAATAAAGAACAAACATTAAGAAAAAATAGATCTCTTTAATCATACTTATGAGCAGGGATTTTAACATTTGATTTTTATAGCATAAACCTACAGAGATACAAACAGGTATATATTCGCTTTGAAGGTGGTGTTAAAGGGAGATAATCATATTTTTGTCAAGCTACCTGTTTTTCAATGTTTTTTTTTTTTTCTTGGTATAATACCAGATCCGTAATCACCAACCATTCTTGAGAAAAATCTCAGTTTTCTTCTCCAACAATTTCAAATTTTTTAAGTAACTCAACTTCTGATTGGCTATACCAAATATCAAAATGGTTTAGCCAATCAAATAGTTTTGCCAACCAGCAGTTGTGTTACTTTCAAATTTGGAAAATCTTGGATTTGGTATAGCCAATCAGAAGTTGTGTTACTTTCAAATTTAGAAAATCTTGGAGAATAAGACTATGAATATTCCTAAGAATGGTTGGTCAACATGGATATAAACCAATGGAAAACTGTTTCACAGTAAGTTAATTCACTAAGAAGTTACACACTTATTTCTTATCTGTTGATTTCAGTAATGAAAACATTAGCTCCTAACCAGACGACAAAATTTTAGGCCCATTTACATTGAAAGCAGTTGCAGACTACAAATTCAATATGGCTCAAGTAAATATCTTCAGTAATAACAGAGATATTATCAAATGTCAAAGTTTTTACATGACAACAACACCAGGACAATAACAATACCTTGAAACACTGTGTGAAAATAGCCGAGCTAAAAATGCCAGTTAAAGAGTATTTTCTCACAATGTTTTCCACTCTTTCATAGACCTCATCAATCGAGCTAAGTTTACTTTGTCATCTTCAAAATCTATCAATATGGATGAGTCTAAATTTTTTTCCTCTGGTAAAGAGGTAATTTTCCTTATACACACTAAGCAACTCTGAAAGAATTAAGTGAAGTAAGTAGAAGGTAACTTTTGCCATGTCTACTGCATACATAAAAACTAACGAAACAAACTTAATATTGCATTCAAAGTTTTGATCTTAAAAAAAGCTGAATATCTCCCTTTAAGGTTAGCTGTAATAAATGCTTTTCTGGCTATCGACTAGCTTTAGAGCAAGACAAAGCTTTTTCAGCTGCTTTATAAATAAATGTGGGCTTTTAGAAAATTCTGTTCACACAATGTTGTTTCCTGGCCAACTTGAGCTGGTGGTACATCTATTACAATACTCATATTTGGTATGACATTCAAGTATTATTTAAACAAGAGGGCCATTGGCCCTAAAGCGCTCACCTCAGTAAAGTCATCTAGTCATCATAAAGCTGTAATGATGTAAAACACATGAGTGCTGCTGACCTACTTTTTGTCCTACTTGACCTATATTTGAACATGTCAGCAATATCATCAAGACAAATATTCTGACAATATTTCATGACTATCGAACCGAAAATGTGGTCTCCAAATTGCACACAAGATTTTTTTAAGATTTGTCCCGGTGACCCACTTTTTGACCCTACATGACCCAATTTTTAACTTGTCTCATATATCATCAAGACAAACATTCTGACCAATTTTCATTAGAACTGGTCTGAAAATGTGGCCTCTAGAGTCCTCACAAGTTTTTTCCTAAGATTTGGCCCCAATAACCTACTTTTTTACCTACTTTGTGACCCGGCATGACCCTCTTTTGAACTTGCCTAAGATTTCATCAAGACAAACATTCTGACCAAGTTTCATGGGTATTGGACTAAAATTGTGACCTCTAGAGTGCACACAAGGCTTCCCTAAATTCTGACCTGGTGACCTACTCTTTGACTCAGCATGACCCATTTTCGAAGCTGACCAAGATATTATCAACACAAATATTTTGACCAAGTTTTATGGGTATTGGACTAAATATGTGGTCTCTCGAGTGCACACAAGGTTTAGCTAAATTTTGACCCAACATGACCCAATTTTGAACTTGGTCTCTCGAGTGCACACAAGGTTTAGCTAAATTTTGACCCAACATGACCCAATTTTGAACTTGTCCAAGATATTATCAAGACAAACATTCTGACCAAGTTTCTGAGTATTTGACAGAAAATGTGGCCTCTAGAGTGCACACAAGGTAATTGTTGACGCCTGGACGACAGATGACAGACGCAGCACAATCAAAAAAGCTCACATTGAGCACTTCATGCTCAGGTGAGCTAAAAAATAACCCTTATATTGTAAATTTCAAGACTAGCAATCCAATCAGGCATAACAGAACATCTCAGCATGTCAAATGGCTTGTCTTAGGGTTAAGAAACAGAGCGATATCCTGTAGGGGTTACGGAATACCAGCCTTATCTTGTTCTTTGAATTATCAGAGTTGATGGGTGTAAGTAAAACTACAAGTTCTGAAGTGAACTCTTTACCAGATGATAAAATTTAAGACTTACCCAATTTCAAATGATTTACAGATGACAAAGTAAATATGACTCAAAAAAAGAATTTTTCTTTGAAATGGTCAAAAACATGGTGTGAAAAGAAGAAAATGCTGATTACTAGCATGTTTACCTTTCCAAACAATTTGTTCCAAATTCTTCTCCCCAGGGTTGTAAAAAAACTTAGGATTATGTGGTAAAGGATTTAGAGTTGACAAAATCCAAAAAGCATTCTTCAACTATGAAGACATATGTGGTGTCATGGCTATGCTCTCCTTATCACATTTTCAACAGAAAGACAACTATAAAGGGTTCACATCTAGTATGCTTAATACAGTTTCAGGTGATTTTGTGAATGGTGTAGCTCAAGGTCGGATTTCAAAAGTATGAGGTTGGACATCAAAAATGCAGTTTGATGTTGCTTCTACATTGTTTGCTTTTCATGATTACACTTATTCTAGCAAACTTATTGCATGTTTTATGCTGTCTAAAAACTTTTAGTTGTTTAACTCACTTCTTTATGAACACCAACTTCTGTCTTTTGCAGCTTGCCACATTTGAAAAAATTCCAGTAAAAAAAAAAGAAATTGCTCAAAAAAAGCAATACATTCTTTTGTCCCACTGTATTCAAAAGTTTTAGATTTTACTTATTGTTGAATACCTTAGTCAATTCTCAAAACGAGGACTCTTTCTTTCAAACTTTTGCCAAACAATCCTATGTTTCAACAACCATAGGTAGAAGGCTTTTTAAAAATACTGTGGGAAAAAGACAAAATGCTGGTGACCAGCATTTCTCTTTTTCCCATTTTTTTACCATTTTAAGACAAATCCCATCATTTGAGGCACAGGTCTATTATTGATTTGGTAAAGAGTTTTATACGAAATTCAGACAAAGATGCAATGAAGTAAGCCTAGTCAAAAATTTAAGTAGCAAACAAAAATGGGTTGTCATAAATAATATGAAATTAACCCTATACCAGACAGTTCCGTGTTTTAATGACCGTGGGAAAAGTCTACATTTTTGTTGTTTGGTGAAGGAGTTAAGGAGACGCTTTCTTCAAAAGCTTGAATATCACTAACAACAACTTTAGTCTGCACTGAATGGAAAAAAAAAATGTTGTCTTTTTGATGTCTTATTGTCTTACTTTTAAATCACAGGTTTTCAACACAAATACCTTTAACCCTTTACCACACAATCCTGAGTTTTGCCAAAATAGTTTCAAAAAGCCTCTTCATCATGGTCATGAGAACTCTAGATTGCTTGGTAAGGCTAAAGCTATAGAAAGAAGCATGCAACAGAAGTGAATATATACTAGACAGGAAATATGTGTACACAATTGATTCACTGTAACAAAAGGAACATAAATAGCAAGACTGAAAAAAAGCTAAATTTGTCTTAACAAAATCACTAACATACTAGCATAATATGTATTCATTTCCAAAGCAAAAAAATATATATATAAAACAAAACGAAACACAAAATAAACAAGAGGGCCATGATGGCCCTGTATCGCTCCACTGGCTTATAAATATAAACCACGAAGAAAAGTCTTCACTATATAAGCCCTTATAAAACTTTGACCTCATGGTTACAGTCTGACTAAATGGGGAACATTGTATTAGAAGAATAACATGCCAAATGTGGGAGTTCTTGGCCTTATGGCTGGTAACAAGATGGTTTCTGAACTTTTCACTCCATAAACCCATGTAAAACTTGTGATCCCTGGTGCAGGGCCAAACTTGATCCTAGAGCTGTAACTTGGGCCCTCTTTGTAACTGTCCACTAAATAATGCTATAATTATATGCAAAATTTGGTAGCCTAAGCCTTATGGCTATGTACACCAAGATTTAAAAGTTTTCCCTATGTAAGCCTATGTAAATCTTGTGAACCCCCCCCCCCCTCCAAGTATGAGGCCAAATTGACCCCAGGACTATACTTTGGGCACTTTTGGTAGACTCCAACTAGATCAAGCTAAATGCCAAATTTGGTAGCTCTAGGCCTTATGGTTTCAGACAAGAAGATATTTAAAGTTTTCTCTATATAAGCCTATGTATAAAACTTGTGATCCCTGGGGAAGAGCCAATTTTGACCCCAGGGCTATAATTTCAAGAAACATGATAGAGGTCTACTACATAAAGCTACATGCCAAATTTGGTAGCCCTATGCCTTATGGTTTCAGACAAGAAGATTTTTAAAGTTTTCTCTATATAAGCCTATGTAAAACTTGTGACCCCTGGGGAAGAGCCAATTTTGACCCAGGGGCTATAATTTCAAGAAACATGATAGAGGTCTACTACATAAAGCTACATGCCAAATTTGGTAGCCCTATGCCTTATGGTTTCAGACAAGAAGATTTTTAAAGTTTTCTCTATATAAGCCTATGTAAAACTTGTGACCCCTGGGGCAGAGCCAATTTTGACCCCAGGGCTATAATTTGAAGAAACTTGATAGAGGTCTACTACATAAAGCTACATGCCAAATTTGGTAGCCCTATGCCTTATGGTTTCAGACAAGAAGATTTTTAAAGATTTCCAATATTTTTCAGTTTTGTTGCCATGGCAACCAGAGTTTTTGAAGGAATCAAATTCTTTCAAGAAATTCTGAAGAGGACCATGTCAGGATCATTTCTGTGAAGTTTCGTGAAAATCGGATGGGTAGTTTCAGAGAAGAAGATGTTTGAAATAAAGGTTAACGGACGGACAGACGGACGCACGACGGACACCGGGCCATGACATAAGCCCGCTGGCCTTCGGCCAGTGGAGCTAAAAAAGATACTTAAAAAAGATCACCACTCTTGTTCACAGATATCAGTCATGCTTTGTAAAAAGGGGATTTAACCCTTTACCGCACAATGCCGCTTTTTGACGCCCCTGGGAAAGAAGCCTATTGAAAACATTGTGGGAAAAGGAGAAAATGCTGGTAACCAGAATTTTCTCCTTTTCCCACAATGTTTTCTACCCTATCAAAGAAGAACTGCACCATTTGAGCCACACTGAAATTGACGTCTGCAAATGCTTTCAATTTGGACAGGGCTAAAATTTTGTCATCTGGTAAAGGTTTAATGCATCTGCAAGAATTATCGACCCAGTCTGTGCAGGCTAACCTTGGTCAAAACTTTTTGCTTTAGGTAAATCTTCTGCATGTCAAAGGACCATTGTACCTTATGCTTTGGTAGATTGTTTGACAAAATGAATACCGTATATCATTTTTTTTTCACGGGAAGGAAATTTTCGCTATTTTCGCAAGTAGGTTATTCTCGTGAAAATTATGTTCGCTAAATATTCCATACAATCTGAAAATCCTTCCTTTCATACGAAACATCAAGAGAAAAAATTTCTTCGCTTAGACACACTTGTTTATTGTCAACAGAATAGAGAGTAATAATGTTCCTCTTGGGAAGAGTGCAAAGTGGCTAACAGATCTTTACAATCATTTGAAGGAAAAGCCCAACATTGTAAGAAATGGCTTTGAAAATGCTGGTATCTTGAAACAATGACAAAATTTGACTTAACACGATGATCCATCGTTGAAAGAACTATGAATTGTGAATAAATAAACCGACTAGGAAATTCCTTAGTCTAAGATTTGAATAAATCTTTTTTTCCTATTTATGTATATAATATACCATGGTTATCACTGGGAAAAGTGGTAATTTTGAGATTTTGAAATACACGACTACCAAGGTAAATCTTGTGATTCTAGCTTTTTCCCCCAATTTGCAATGCACTAATATGTCCGGTATGTAATACCAGACATATTGATGAGTATTTTTGTCGGGTTTGGTGCTATCATATATTTACGATTTCGCGAAAAATAGAAAAATACAAATGAATTTGTGAATATAAGAAACATGAAAAATTATTCTGACCGAACTCGCAAAAATTTTGGGACACGAAAAAAACCCAATATACAGTATTATGAATCCATAATTATGCGACAACTTGCTTGGCATAATGGATCATGGAAATACACTAACCCCGCTTTTATCAGAGCATGGCTCATATATTTTTTCACACACTATCAACCAGATCCATGTTTTCATAACTGAGACAGAGACAGTGACAGCTTTTGAAAGCATTGTGGAAAAAGGAGAAAATGCTGGTTACCATCATTTTCTCCTTTTCCTACAATGTTTTCTACTCAAAAGACTGTTCTCAAAATTACTCAATCAAGGCCAAGTATATCAAAATATGGGCATTACATGTACATATTTTTAGATTGCTATGCAAAAGCAATTTAAGCCAATTGGAGGCTATTTTCATGGACAAATCTCATAATTTGAGTGACATTTAATATGTTGTCTGTAAATTGTTCAGCGTAGTGGGAAAGGAGAAAATGGGTTACCAACAGTTTCTCCCTTTTCCACAATATTTTCCACCCCATCATTTGAGCAACACTTAATTTGTCATTTGCACGCACTTTCAACATGGATAAGTTTACAATTCTGTTGTCCGGTGAAAAGTACCTTTACCGTAAAATCCCACTTTTAACTACCATGACAAATAATTATTTTGAAAACATTGTGAGAAAAAGAGAAAATGCTGGTCACTAGCATTTTCTCCTTTTCCCACAACGTTTTTAGCTTTTCTCTGGCAAATTTCAACTTTTGAGTTTAATTTCTTGTCCTCAAATGCTTTCAATTTGGACTGGTCTAAAATTTTGCTGTTTGGTAGAGAGTTAAGCCCCACAATACACATTCAGAAGTAATGAGTTGATCCTGAGTCATGTTTGGCCATCTAATTATCATCACACTTAAAGAACTTAGCACAAATTCACTTGGTTTAGTGGACATTGCAGAAAAAGATCAGACTACATCAGAATAAACAGTCTGATCTTGATCTTCTGTCCACTGTTTTAGACATATACTGAAAAAGACAACCAGAACTTTCCACAAACTGAACACTAATTCATTTTTTTCTTTGTTGTGTACTGCATTTTTTTCAGCAGGATAAAAAAAGCTAAGTACATGCATTCTCAATAGAAAGATACACATATCTAAAAGAACACAGAAATGTGCATGCACAGCATATGAACAGAGTGACAATGATCGTGATGATGATAAATACGACGATGTCCTTACTTATCACTGGTATATCCATAGAGCTCATTTTCACGAATGTATTCAATTACGGAATCTTGAAGTAGATACTTCACACTCTCTCTTCTCCTTAGGGCCCTCCTGTAAACGGGTAAGAAAAGAAAAACAGAGAACGAGTCAAATCTGCTTTACTTCACCATGATATTCCTAGGCTCTTTCTCACAAACCTTATACAAAACAATCAAGTATCTAGTTTTTCAAAGATGAATCCAATCATAATATAGACAAGTCTAATGTTTTGTTGTCTGGTAAAGAGTTAAAAGATTTGTTTGTTTGTTTTATAATGCTTTTTTCAACAATTTTATCTCACTAGAACCAGTGCAGGAAACCTTTTATGAAAATATGAAGAATTGGCTGAAACAAATTTAAAGACCTAGCCTAGCACCAGTTCCAATTGCTCATACCAAAAAACACTCTCCATCAAGAAAGTGAGCTTGCTTTTGGGTTGCACTCTTTCTCCCATTCAAACTGAATAGCTAAATACTTTTGAAAGCATCGTTGGAAAATAAGAAAATGCTGGTAACAACCATTTTCTATTCCAACAATGTTTTCAAAAGATAAATCCCATTATTTGAGCAGAATTAAAATTGTCATCTGAAAAAGCTAAGAATTTTGAAAAGTCTAAAATTTTGTCATCTAGAAGACTTGTAGCGAATCCTGAGAGGGCTTTTGGTGCTCTAAAATAAGGAAGCAATTTAACGCAAATCCTATAAATGCATTTTAACAACTGTAGTTCCTTATGCAAACAAAGTAGATTCAGATCAGAGTGTATACAATTTTGAATCTGCACCGTCCACTGCATTAACCCTTAGGCTGCTAAGCGTGACTTGCTGACCTTTTGCAGACAATGTAGATCAAGATCAGACTGCACAGAATGTGCAATCTGATCTTGAATTTACACTGTCCAATATGGAGAGATGTTTCCCCCAAAATACCTTTGAAATGGCAAATTTTGGTTTTTAGTATCGGATTGAAAATTTCATTTCACTTATTTAGCAGGATAAAGGTTAAGATATTCTTCACTATTGCAAATTTTGATGTTTTTCTTTCAGCACAGTACATATCAGTTCTAATCCAAGAAGAAATCTCATGTTTTCCTGACCCTGATAAAGACATCTTTTAAGAAGATTGTTGAAAAAGGAGAAAGGCTGGTATTTTCTCTTTATCGTACAATGCTTTCTAGCCTTCAACAACAAATTGTATCATTTAAGTCATGTCTAAATTGATGTTTGCAAATCCTTTGAAATTGGACTGTTCTAAAATTTTGGCAAAGAGTTAAAAAGCACTCTTAAGTTTTTTAGATCCGTTATAACATTCTCCATTTTGCATCAACATAAGATGATTAAGTGTTTTTTCCAAGAAACAGTATGGAACAAAATTATGGACAAACACACACACACACACAACATAGTGGCTGTATGCCCTGCCCAATTTATGTTGGCCTGCACAAAAATCGTTCAAAACAAGCAAGTTTTCTGTTTGTCACCGTCATTTCTTTCTTTCCTCTGCATCAAAATCTATGGATCATAACTAAATATTTTTCTTTAGAACCTTGTCAGTTAAAGGCAGTCCAAGAATGGCATAAAGGGCAAAGGGTTAAAGCAGTAACTGTTGTGAAAGTCTCTGGATGAATATTCATTACCTAATTTTGGTAGAACTGATTTCATTCTGTATCCATTCTGTCACTATATGGATATTATCCTGAAAGATAGAGATTCCTTGATATGAACCAACCACCAGGAACATATTAACCCTTTACCTAACAATCAGGTGTTTTGACAAGCCTGAAGAAGAAGGCTTTTGAAAACACTGTCAGAAAAGGAGAAAATGCTGGTTACCAGCATTATCTCCTTTTCCCACAATATTTTCTATCCTTTCAAAGACAATTTTCATCATTTCAGCCACATGTAATATGTCATTGGCAAATGTTTAAATTCAAACAAGTCTAAAGTTTCTTTGTTTGGTAAAAAGTTAATGCACATCTTTCCTAGATCTTAACCCCTGATGTAGACCATGGATGAGGATCATGTTACAGTTCTGTGCAGTATTATCTTAGTCTGTACTTTTCTACAACCAATAAATTGTTAAAATCATATACTTTCATAGCGACAAAAAACGTTCAAACTTGATGTGCATTTGACGCTTCTAAGCAGACACTTGAAAGTTGTTTCTGTCAAAACAACCATTTTTCGATAATAACTGTACAAAGTTTCAACACAACTACAGCAAAACTTAAGAGAGGGTTTAAATACAAATATACCTATGTGCTTGCCACAGACAGAACAACAACAAAAAGACAAGAGGGCCATGATGGCCCTGTATCGCTCCACTGGCTTATAAATATAAACCACGAAGAAAAGTCTTCACTATATAAGCCCTTATAAAACTTTGACCTCATGGCTACAGTCTGACTAAATGGGGAATATTGTATTAGAAGAATAACATGCCAAATGTGGGAGTTCTTGGCCTTATGGCTGGTAACAAGATGGTTTCTGAACTTTTCACTCCATAAACCCATGTAAAACTTGTGATCCCTGGTGCAGGGCCAAACTTGATCCTAGAGCTGTAACTTGGGCCCTCTTTGTAACTGTCCACTAAATAATGCTATAATTATATGCAAAATTTGGTAGCCTAAGCCTTATGGCTATGTACACCAAGATTTAAAAGTTTTCCCTATGTAAGCCTATGTAAATCTTGTGAACCCCCCCCTCCAAGTATGAGGCCAAATTGACCCCAGGACTATACTTTGGACACTTTTGGTGGACTCCAACTAGATCAAGCTAAATACCAAATTTGGTAGCTCTAGGCCTTATGGTTTCAGACAAGAAGATATTTAAAGTTTTCTCTATATAAGCCTATGTATAAAACTTGTGACCCCTGGGGAAGAGCCAATTTTGACCCCAGGGCTATAATTTCAAGAAACATGATAGAGGTCTACTACATAAAGCTACATGCCAAATTTGGTAGCCCTATGCCTTATGGTTTCAGACAAGAAGATTTTTAAAGTTTTCTCTATATAAGCCTATGTAAAACTTGTGACCCCTGGGGAAGAGCCAATTTTGACCCCAGGGCTATAATTTCAAGAAACATGATAGAGGTCTACTACATAAAGCTACATGCCAAATTTGGTAGCCCTATGCCTTATGGTTTCAGACAAGAAGATTTTTAAAGTTTTCTCTATATAAGCCTATGTAAAACTTGTGACCCCTGGGGAAGAGCCAATTTTGACCCCAGGGCTATAATTTGAAGAAACTTGATAGAGGTCTACTACATAAAGCTACATGCCAAATTTGGTAGCCCTATGCCTTATGGTTTCAGACAAGAAGATTTTTAAAGATTTCCAATATTTTTCAGTTTTGTTGCCATGGCAACCAGAGTTTTCGAAGGAATCAAATTCTTTCAAGAAATTCTGAAGAGGACCATGTCAGGATCATTTCTGTGAAGTTTCGTGAAAATCGGATGGGTAGTTTCAGAGAAGAAGATGTTTGAAATAAAAGTTAACGCACGGACGGACGGACGGACGGACTGACGACCGGACGGACGGACGCACGCACGACGGACACCGGGCCATGACATAAGCCCACTGGCCTTCGGCCAGTGGAGCTAAAAACCAGGCTAATCCCAGTATACATCTGAAGATGCTCATTTTCCTGGATTAGAAAATGACAACAACTGTAAAACAAGAACAAGAGAACTGCAAGCTGGTGCCAACGTTGGGCTGCAGTTGCTTTTAGGAATAGATGGATTTTGAGAGAAAATTTTAAGATGAAAAAGGGGGCATAACTGCATCAAAAATATTTCATTGGTTCCCCTTCTGATAGTTATAACTAGTTGGAGTTTGAAGTGCGATGTCAAATCAGGCAACACAGACATAGAAGAAGACAGGGCTAGGACATATCTCAATGTTTTTTTTTTGAAAACAACTAAGCTAAAAACAGGAACATAGCATACCGGAGCCAACACTCAGTTGCAGCATGTTTATAAGTGAAAATTCTAAGTCGGTAAAGAACTACCACAGCTGTCTACTTTGCTGAAGTGTTTGCTGTAATTAATCAAACATTATAGGTTCTACTCCAAATCTGAACTCCAAAAATAGCCATCTGATTGGATAATACAGATCATCAAAGCCAATCACAAGGCTAGTTTTGTAATCTTTCATTAGACGTGAGTTTAAAATGTTGTCTCATACCTCCTCAGGTAAAGCCTTAGCCATAAGCTTTATGACAATAAATAAAATGTATATATGAACCTACCTGATGTTTTGTCAGTACATCAGATTCATAAATAAACTTTCTGGGGTCTGAACCGTTCCGTGTTATACAAACCAAACCATAGTTTGATACAATTTTCTCAATCTGTAAACGAAACAATTAGTAAAATAACACCTTTTTTACAGGTCTCAAAGCACTATCTAACACATTACCAAACAATTACAGGTTTTGACAGCAATGTAGAAGACAGAGCTTCCAAAGCATTGTTGGAAAATGCTGCCAACCAGCAATGGTGGATTATGGTTTGATATTTCATGGTTAAACCAGTGAAAAATACTGATATCATGTTTTCTAACTCTTCAATTGAAAGCGGAAACAGTAGTTCCTGCACTCTAGTTACCTAGGTAAAAAGCATGTGCCATTCAACCAGAGGGAAATACATGTATGACTTAATTAATGCACATTTACCCTATATTTCTCGCATTTTACATAACATTGCAATTCATCCTTATGTTGGGGCAGCTACACCATTGGGAATAACGGAAAACAACTGTGCTTGATTTTGATGAAAGCCCAACAAAAAAAGGGTTAGAAGCATGAAATAATAGAATATTTGTTTTTCTCAGTGAAAGATCAAAATTTATTTCTTCTCATGAACATCATAGGTAATATTTTCACTCACGGCTGTGCCACTCATGAAAATATTACCAATGATGTTCACTCAATTAAATAAATTTGATCTTTCACCGGAAAAAAAACCCAAATATCCTTTATTTATTGAGCTACACTTACTTTGTCATCTGCAAACATATTCAAAATGGACAAATCTAAAATGTTGGATGACTGTTCACTCTTTACCAAACGAAAACATTTTAGACTGGTCCAAATTGACAGCATTTGCAGACGATAAACCAAATGCATCTCATATGACAAAATTGGTCTTGGACAGAATAGAAAACATCGTGGGAAAAGGAGAAAATGCTGGGTTACCAGCATTTTCTCCTTTTCCCACAATGTTTTCAAAAGCATTCTTTTTCAGGGTCGTTAAAACTCGGGACTGTGTGGTAAAGAGTTAAACAGTACAGTACAGAAGTATACTATGTGCATGATGAACCTGTATTGCAATTCACTTGAAACTCATTACCCTATGAAACCAATTATTCTAAGCCAACAAGTTTGAAAGTACTCATAGCAACAATAAATAAACTCTTTTGCATCCAAATAAATCAATCAGACTTTTTGTGGATTTCCAGTGCAGTTGAAAATGATTCTGGTCAAACTTTGGCATCAGGTAGCAGACAGTAAAGATCTAAAATTATGCTGCACATTCTTTGCAGAGTGATATTAATCTTTGCCTTCAGCAAAAGCGACTTAAGATGCATTTAGCAGTGAATAAATTACTGTCTGATATTAACTGTCCAGGCTACCAGTACAGCTTTGAACCAACTTTTAATGTATTAACCCTTTACCACAAAATTCTGAGTTTTAATGACCCTGAGATAGAAGGCTTTTGAAAACATTGTGAAAAAAAGAGAAATGCTGGGAACCAGCATTTTCTCCTTTTCCTACAATGTTTTCTACCTATTCAAGGGCAAAAACTATCATTTGAAAAATATTTGAATAGTGGTCTGTAAATTCCTTCAATATGGTAAAGTCTAAAATTGTGCCGTGTGGTAAAGGGTTAATCCCCTCTTTTCTCGAATTTGCAGCAGGTGACTTTTAAAACATCCTTGAAAATCACCACTGACCCTTATGAACTAGAGTTTAGTATATGAAGAAACAAATATGAAAACATTGTGGCAGGAGAAATTCTATCACCAGCAAGATCTTCTTAGGCAAGATTTGCAGAAGTTTTCTGCTGCACAGGTAAAATGTCATCTGCAAGACGAATGCCAATAGTTCACTCATTCCCCACTGGAACAAATATGTCACTTACCATACTGAAAATATCCTTGGTCAAAATGAATTACCTCAAATTTGTGAAAACATTCCAAATTGATGTAGCTAAAGAAGAAAACTACTCACATCTTCATCTTTCCAGAGACCGGGCACAGAAAAAGACTCTAGCAAGTCTCCACCACACAGAAGTTTTAACTGTACTGGCTCAGAGTCATCTTTTGAACCATTCTTTAATGTATTGATCTCATTATTTCTGTCCAGCTCATCTGAAAAAGGAATAATACTTAAACCTCTTCCTAAATGCATATACCTTTTTGTCCCTTTGTTAAAAAACATCAGGACTAATGAAGAAATTGCCAAGCTGTAACAGTTTCTCCATTTGTTAGACTATTCTTCTTGGCTGTTTGAACTCTTTAATGCACATTCCCGAGTTTGAATGACACTGAAAAAATGACCTTTTGAAAATATAGTGGGAGAAGGAAGATGCCAATAACCTGCATTTTCTCCTTTCCCAACAATGTTTTCTGCTCTTTTAAAGACAACTCCAATGACTTGGACCAAATTTGGTTTCTCATCTGCAAATGCTTTTAAGTTGGATATGTCTAAAATTTTGTAAATCTTGGAAAGAATTAAAGCCAAGTTAAATGACAATGTATCTGAATTTTCCTTATATCTAGAAAGCCCTAACATTGAAAAAATGTAATATTTCTTAGGCCTTCACTAAAATATACTGTCCTTGCTGACTCATTGCCTCCTTAATACCATTAAACCCTTTACCACACATTCCCAAGTTTTAACGACCCTCTGTAAAGATGCCTTTTGGTAACCAGCATTTTCTCCTCTTTCCACGATGTTTTCTACCCTATCAAGGACATATTTTGTCAATTTGTCCCCTGCAAATGCTTTCAATTTGGCCAAGTCTAAAATGTTGTTGTTTGGTAAAGTGTTAAATCGGTTACCACAAAAATGTGGAAATTTATATTTTTAGAATTCCATAGTCCCTACCTACCTAGACCCTATCTGGGGGTAATTGTAACATACAGTCGAACCGCGTTTATCCGGGCTCCATAATTCCGGAAATCTCAGGATCCGGACAAAAACATCAGGGAACGGATATTTTCTGTACAAATTTTACTTTTTATTCCGGAAATCCGCGTTCCGGAACCGGAATGAAAAAATCGGGAACGAAGGGTTAAAAATTAGTACAAATCTTATCCAAGAAACCGGACGTGGCCTGACTGTGTATCACACAATTTAAACTGGTACCCGTTGTATCTCCCGTAACCGTCCGATAAATACAAAAATCGATAACAGGCTACTAGTTTACACACAATTTAGACTTGTTATTTTCCCCGGGACCATAGACTGATTATCATAAATATCATAAATACAGTCTACTTCGAGCGATTTCGGACTGGTTCATCGTGAATAACACGGGTATCAGTCTAAATAGTGTCAGTTGTTGCAGACGATTTTCACACGTTTTGAAAACACGCGTGTTAATTAGTACTGTTTTCGAAAACCGTTAAATGACGTTCTCGTGCCATCGACAATTGTCAACTTAACAGATTATCCATACACATAGTACTGAAGTGACAATTCCACGCTTTTGTTATTTAATTATTACTGGATCTACTTGATTACAGTAACAATCGCTAAAAAAATAACTGAAATGTCCGCAAAGATTTTGTGGGCATGTTTAAACTTATCTTTCAAAACTAAACGCAAAACTAAAATATGAACATACCGTCTGCTTGCATATTCAATAATCCTTCGTTTCAAAAACAATCATTTTCAATTTAAATGGTAAACCATAGGAAAAAAAAAAAGTTTGATCCATGTGTTAACTCGAGATGTTTATGTTCCCCAAAGTACACACAAAATGGCTGCCAAACACGATAAATTTCGTTAGGTTTTTCGAAAATATTTTACTCCTAACAGACTGTAAAGATGATTGAAAATATGCCTGTCTTCGATATCGAATCAATTGGCAATCAATCTCAATTAGTCTTTGCCATTTTACCGCTTTGAAAGTACGACTATCAGAAGCCAACAGAATGTCTACACCACCAGCAAAAGACGAGTTGAAGTTTCGACTTCCGTGAAAAAAGACTTTTGTCAGTACAAAGAAGACCATCCAAAAAAAAAAAAACACTTTTGCAGGAATTTGACAACACGTCATGTACATTTAAAATACTGTGCATATCGTGTTTTCCTTTTGTTTCGCCCTTTTCATGGTGTTTTCAAAAGTCATAAATGTGCCGAACTTTACAAGCACACCTGTTTGCACAATAGGTATGCATGTGCATGTAATTAGGTACAAGTAAAAAGACATGTACAAAAACAGACAAATAACAAAAAGGCAAAATGCAAATTTATAACACCCTTTATTTTATAAACCTGAAAAATCGTAGGAGCAATAATGACGTGTATACAAGTGCTTGTGTAAAACATACGCTGTTGTAATTCTTACGATACACGGTGTCCCTTATCAACATGGAGGTTATTGACCTAGCTTAACTCTTGGATGCCATGCCAGCAATCACAGTTCGTCGATCCGGAAATACGGCTGATCCGGAAACATTCATAGGAAACAGAAGTGGCCGGATAAACGAGGCTCGACTGTACATAATACACACTAAAGTTACTCTATAACAGATGAAAACTTACCTTCATTTATCTTGTCTTTTCTTCTTTTCTTTGAAGGTGTGGCTTTTACACATGTGTTGTTTTGATTATCCAGTATTTGTTTATGATGTGACAGTACCTTCTCTGTCTCCAACCAGATGGGCTGCTCACATTCCCATTTGTCCAATCTATGACAAACAGTATCATTTGAATTTGAGCAGTGCTTTGCCAAAAAGAGATTCATTGCATCACTGTAATGCATTATACCGAGCAACCAGGCTGCATAGCTCAAGTGGTAGAGCATAGGGCTTATAAACATTAAAGAACCAGGCATAACTTAGGTTGGGTTTGGTCCTGTAACTTGCACTATCTTCCGTCACAAAAACTTACAGCCTTCAGGGGGCATCCCCCATATGGGCAACTGGTGGGGATGTTAAATAAATGCAAATTCAATCAATTATACTGAGCATATAACCATGGATCCACAAAATCCATTTTGTCTTACAACCCACTGAATCATTAAGGCTGACTTGGGTCAATACTTTTTGTCGATGCATTGATCTTCTTTTTCCCAGAGCATGGCTTATTCATTTTTACACCACTTTCAATGACATTTTGGTCAGGTCATGGCAACAGTTATTTGCGTCATTCCTAAGTTTCAGCAGGACAAGGCTGAATCTCTACCTTGCCAAAGGACACTCAGTGACAAGATCCCACAAAATCAAGATCGAGATTTCCAAATTACAAATCCAATGTATTCATCAATAAGCCACAAACAACCCCAGAAATATTTTCTCCTTTTCCCAAAATGTTTTCAAAAGCCTTCTTCAGGGTTGTAAAAACTTTGGATTGTTTGGTAAAGGGTTAATCCACTTCTATACCTTAACCCTTTCCCAAACGGCAAATTTTGGACTGGTCGAAATTCAAAGAGTTTGCAGACGACAATTTTAAATTTGATGAAAATGGCAGAAAAGTCTAAAAAAGGGTAGGAAACGCTGTGGGAAAAGGAGAAATTGCTCATTACGAGCAATTTCTCCTTTTCCCACAGTGTTTTCAAAAGACTTATACTGCAGACACATGAAAACCAGGGCTTGTTTGGGAAAGGGTTAACCCTCTATGCTCCTGCAGTAGATAGCTTTGAAAACCTTGCTGAAAGATATAGTTGTTTGTTCCTTGCAATGTTGGCCAAGCCCCAGTAGCACCGTCAGTGACCTATAGGACTTGAGAACATGAGGTCAATGGTTTGTACCCCCAGCCCAGCCAATATTTCTTTATAAGGATTGATGACAGTCATTGCTACAGGCTTCATTCCTCTCTCACTGCTGATCATTGTTTCGACAGCAGTTATGTGGGACAGCAGCCAGTGGCTTGGGAAGAATATTGTACAAAGTAATGGGAACAGAAACTCCAGGAAAGCATGGGTAGTTGCACTTGTTGCCTTAATATAATTGAAATAATGTTTAAAATGGTGTTAAACACCAAACAATCAGTCCTTGCAATGTTAGCTTCTCCAACAACTTTTTACAATCACATCATGGTTCATGACTGTCTATATCCTTAACAACAAATAATTCTCCTTAATGTCATTTGTACCATTAAACATTTTTCCTTGGGTTGCCAAACAGCGGAACATTTCAGGCCAGTTGGACATATAAAAATAATAAAAAGTTGCTGCTTTGTTTGCAAGAAAATATTAGTGTTAATGGTACAATCTTTGTGAAGGGAAGTAACTCTTGAGGGAATAATTTCGCCTTAAAGAGTTACCTGGAATGAAAGACTCTCTAGAGCGGAGGTTCTGGGCGGGAAAGACAATGTTAGTTTGCAGTGTACTAAACGAGGAATAAACAGAGTTTTAATTCAATTAGCGTTATCAAATGGTAGCAGAGCGAAAACAGCACCCCTCAAGTAAATTTGGACTCAGGTTTTAGAGTGAGTAGACTGTATGGAAAGAAAATGGCAACGAAAATTAATCCACCTAGCTTAAAGTCTAAAAACTATGAACTTTATAAACAAGAATTATTAGCCTGGCGAGAAATAACAGATTTAGAGAAAAAGAAGCAAGGGGTAGCGATAGCGTTGTCCTTACCAGAGGATCATGAAATAAGAGAAAAAGTATTTGATCAACTCAGTTTAGAAGATTTGAAAAAGGAAGATGGGTTGCAGACACTAATAAACTTTTTGGACCGTCACCTAGCTAAAGATGACTTGACGGATAGTTTGGAGAAATTTGAAGAATTTGATGACTATCAGAGGCTGGAGAGTCAAAGCATATCGGATTTTGTAGCTAATTTTGATGCGAAATACAGGAAAATAGCGAAGAAAAATATGAAATTACCCTCAGAAATTCTAGCTTTTAAACTTCTAAGGAAGGCCAACATTACTAAAGAAGAGAAAATGCTTGTTCTAACAGGAATGAATTATGACAATAAGGATGCCCTATATGAAGAAGCAAAAAAATCACTCAAAAAATTCAAAGGTGACACTCTAGAAGGTAGTAAATCGGAATCGGTCAGCATCAAACTCGAGCCGGCATTCCTTGCACAGCATGAGGACGCTTTGTTAGCTGCAGGCTACACTAGATCTAAACCAGCTTTTTCTGGATATAATAAATATGGGAATCAGAGGGGAAGGGGCTATTACAGGGGTGGCAGTCAAAGAGGAAAAGAACAAAGTGTTAGTAAAAAGATCAATCCTGTTGGAATCAATGGAAGAACAATGATTTGTAAGTCATGTGGGTCATATAGACATCTTTTAGGTGACTGTCCTGATAGTTGGGAGAATATGGCAAAAGTAAATGTAACAGAGGAAGAAGAAAATGTCGTTCTATTTACAGGGTATAATAAGACTGACATTTTAAGGCTAGGGATAGATGCAAGGAACTGTGCAGTTTTAGATAGTGCTTGTAGTAGCACTGTATGTGGGGAATCTTGGTTAAAAGAGTATATGTCTTCTTTAGATGAGAATATCAAAGGAAGAGTCATTCAAAAGGAAGGAAACAGAGTTTTCAAATTTGGTGGGGGGACAAAACTGAAATCCAAAGGAGAGTTTACTCTTCCAGCTATAATGGCAGGTAAAAATGTTCAGATAAAAACGGACGTTGTTGAATCTGATATCCCACTTCTACTTTCAAGATCGGCCATGAAATCAGCTGGAGTAAAACTGGACTTAGAAAATGACACAGCTAACATGTTTGGCAAAGATGTGATGCTGAATTTGACCGACTCAGGTCACTATTGCATACCAATCAGCAATGTAGATGTAAATATTGAAAATGTGTGTTCAGTGAAGCTAGAAGAAATGGATGGGAAAGGAAAATACGACACTCTTCTTAAATTGCATAGACAGTTCGCACATCCGTCTATGAACAAACTAATTTCTCTACTGAAGGATGCCGGTATTTGGCACATTGACTACACCGACATTTTGCAAAAGATAGAAGAGAGCTGTCATCTGTGTAAGATCCATATGAAAACACCCCCAAGACCTAGTGTGGCATTGCCAATGGCAAGAGAGTTTAATCAGAAAGTGGCCATGGACCTTAAAAAGTGGAAAGACCATTGGATTCTTCACATGATAGACATGTGGTCAAGGTATACTATATCTGTGTTCATTGAGAGGAAGAGACCATGTGACGTCATAGATGCATTAATGAAAAACTGGATAGCGATATTTGGAATCATGCAGTCAATCATGACAGATAATGGTGGAGAATTCAGTTCTGATGAAATGCGAGACATCACCTCAATCCTGAACATTCGTGTGTGTACGACAGCTGGAGAGAGCCCTTTCCAAAATGGTTTGTGTGAGAGGGTTCATGCTGTCACAGATATGATGTTACTTAAGCTACAGTATGAACATAAACACACAGATCCTCAAACTTTGTTGTCTTGGGCTAATATGGCACGTAATTCCCTGCAAATGTGGAACGGTTTCAGTAGTCATCAGCTGGTCTTTGGCTGTAATCCAAAATTACCAGGGGTAATGACAGATTCTTTACCATCCCTAGAAGGAACAACTCGCAGTGAGGTGTTTGCTAGCCACCTAAACACCCTTCATGCAATGCGGAAAGCTTACATAGAAACAGAAGCATGTGAGCGCATTAGAAGGGCACTTAGAACAAAAGTGAGAGCCGCTGAACAAGTATTTGAAAATGGAGATAAAGTGTACTACAAAAGGGAAGGAAGAGACAGATGGCTTGGTCCAGGAAAGGTAGTTTTCCAAGATGGGAAGGTAATCTTTGTGAGACATGGTGGGGTATTTGTAAGAGTGTCTCCAAATCGACTTATTAAGGCTGAAACAGAAAATGAGAGTCTGAATGGAAGCGAATTTCAAGATACTACCAAAAATGATGGAATAGTTCGTGAAAATGTCAAGCAGAACAATAGAAACAAGGGTGAAAAACAGTCAGTCTGTGAGTACATGTCAAGTAAGTCTTCACAGGAAGAGGCTAGCTCTCCAGGTAATGACGACAACTTATTACAAAGCCTGAAAAAGGATGACATTATAAGATACAAACTTTACAATGACTGGATTAAAGGTAAAATTATAGGAAGAGCTGGGAAAAGTTCAGGATTGTATAAGCACTGGTATAATGTAGAAGATGAGAATTTTGAGCTGAAAAGTATTGACTTGGAAAAAATACCATGGGAAAAGATTGAACAAATTGATGTCAACTTTGTGAATAAAGATTCACTTTGCAATGATGAAGCAGTCCACCGGGCAAAAATGTCAGAACTTGAAAAACTGAGAGCATTCGACACATATGAAGAAATACCCAATAATGGGCAGAATACATTGTCAACAAGATGGGTATTAACACAAAAAGATGGGTATGTAAAAGCAAGATTGGTTGTACGAGGATTTGAAGAAGATAGTATTGTTCAGCGGGACAGCCCTACTGTTAATAAAGGATGCATGAGACTGATTCTGGCTATAATTGCGCTGAAAAAATGGACTGTGAAAACAACTGACATTAAATCAGCTTTCCTACAGGGAAAAAGTCTTGACAGAGATGTATATTTGGACCCTCCACCTGAAAGTGACTCACCACACGACATGATTTGGAAACTGAAACGTGGACTGTATGGCCTGAAAGACGGGGCGAGACAATTTTACTTGAGTGTGCAAGAAGAATTGTTAAAACTTGGTTTCAGACAGTGTAAACTAGACCCAGCAGTATTTTTCATACAAACTGAGAACAAATTGAGAGGGATCATTTGCTGTCATGTCGATGACTTTTTACATGCTGGCGATGACTTGTTTGAAAACATTATGGAGAAACTCAGAAAAAGATTTACTGCAGGAAGAATAGAAGAAAAAGACTTTAATTATGTTGGTTTTCATGTATGTCAGACCGGAAGCCAAATTTTAATGGATCAATTTGATTTCATGGATAAGATTGAAATAAACAGGTTAAACTCAGAAAAAGCTCTGAATAAAACTAACTTGCTGAGTACAGCTGAACAGACTTTATTCAGAAAGTTAGTTGGAAAGATCAACTGGGCTGTGCAAGGTTCAAGACCAGATCTAGCATTTGAAATGATATATTTGAGCACAAAACTCAAACAAGCAACCACTGGCGATTTAATCAGAGGCATGAAGCAAGTCAATAGGCTTAAAGATGTACAATCAGTTTTGAAGTTTCCTTCTTTGAATTGGAAGAGTTCGGAGTTGAAACTAGTTCTGTTTACCGATGCTTCTCTTGGAAACATAAATGATGGTATAGGTAGTGTCGGAGCATATATCATCTGGTTAATGGATGGTAGTGGATACTGCTGTCCAATAACTTGGCAGGCTAACAAGATTAAAAGGGTAGTAAGATCAACCATAGCTGCAGAGGCTCTAAGTTTACAAGAAGGTTTAGAAGCAAGCTATTGTTACAGGGAGATTCTGGAGGATATTTTGTGCCTTCAGCGTCATTCTGTATCAATAACGGCATACACAGACAATAAGAGTATCATTGAGGCACTTCATTCTACAAAACTTGTAGATGACAAAAGGTTAAGAATTGATATAGCTGCAATGAAAGAGTCACTGGATAACAAAGAGGTTAAAAACATATTATGGTGTAAAGGTGCTAATCAGTTAGCTAACTGCGTGACAAAACAGGGTGCATCAGGATTTCCTTTACTTAAGATTTTGCAGAGCGGATACATGAGTTTTGAACTTTGTCCTGGTTGATGGTATATCAATCAATATTGTCCAGCACTCATTCAGTAAATCTCATCTAGTGTAGAGATTGAAAATTAATTGTTTTTTATTCATTAGACTTTTATTTTTCATTTTCAGTCAAGTAACTGTTTTTTTTTTTTTTTTTTTGTTGTTGTTCCATAAAGTTTAAGCAACAAATCAAAAGACAAAATATAATGAATGTTAATGGTACAATCTTTGTGAAGGGAAGTAACTCTTGAGGGAATAATTTCACCTTAAACAGTTACCTGGAATGAAAGACTCTCTAGAGCGGAGGTTCTGGGCGGGAAAGACAATGTTAGTTTGCAGTGTACTAAACGAGGAATAAACAGAGTTTTAATTCAATTAGCGTTATCATTAGACAACATAAATCTGAGATCTGCAGACTGGCAAATTATACCTGATCCATTTGGAAGACCTCAAGGCCAGATTCACCATATTACATCTGTGCTTGGCTGGGGCCAAATCCTGGAAAAGAAAATGGAGAGGTTCCTTAACTCTTCACCAAACAACAAAATATTGCTCATTCAATTTCAAAGTTCAAAGACAATTTAAGATAAAATGTGTGCCTCAAAGAGTATAAAAAGACTGTGAGAAAAGGAGAAAATGCTGGTAACCAGCATTTTCTCCTTTTCTCACAATGTTTTCAAAAGGCTTTTTCTCTTGGATTGTTAAAACATAGGACTGTTTGGTAAAAGATTAACTGATAGTATTCTGTCTAGAGATATATTTTCTTGTTTTAAACCTAATTTGGATTCATTTGAATAACCGTAAGGAGAAAATTCTAATGTGTACCCACTAAGTAGGAATAAAAAATAGATTAAATATGAAATCTGCTGTTGAAATTTTTAACAAAGTCAGTCCTGAAAAAAAAAGCTGTCTTTGAATGACAAATGAACATTGCAAATGATCATTGTACTCAAACTGCCTCATTCCAAACCTTTTTAACTCTTTACCAAATGACAAAATTTTAGACTGGTCCAAATAGAAAGCATTTGCAGACAACAAAATAAATGTGACTGAAAAAATGAAATGTGTTTTCGGAAGGGTAGAAAACATTGTGAGAAAAGGAGAAAATGCTGGTAACCAGCATTTTGTCCTTTTCCCACAATTTTTTCAGGGTCATTAAAAGTCGGGATTGTGTGGTAAAGGGTTAATCCTTAGGCTGCTGAGAGTGACTCAAGGACCTTTTGCGGACAGTGTATATCAAGATTAGAGTGCACAGTACTTGCAGTCTGATCTTGGATCTACACTCTCTGATAAGGAAACACTTTTCTCCCCCCAAAAATAACTTTGAAATAGAAACATTAATTTTTGGGTTTTTACTATTCACTTGAAAGTTTCATTTGACTTATTAAGCAGGTTAAGGGTTAAAATTTGCTAAATTATTCCTTTCACTAAATATATGTACATGATATGGCATGCAACACACGAAAAGGGGCCCTCGGACATATGCGTAAAAGTGTGTCGTCCCAGATCAGCCTGTGCAGTCTATGAATAATCCAAGACGACACTTCCCGTTTTTGTGCATTTTTCTGTTCCACGAAAGCCTACTGTATGAAAAAATCTTATGTAGTCGTAAAGTGCTGTTTCAGATTAGCCTGCACAGACTGCACAGGCTAATCCGGGACAACACTTAACGCAAATGTCCGAAGGCCCCTTTTCGTGTGTTGCACGCCATATAACATTTTCAACACCTAGGATGTATCAACATATTGTTCAAGGCTATTTTGTATAAGAATATCATAGAATGTGACATTTTACAAGACAGTGATGACCAAAGATTGATTATACTTTGCTCAGTCTAATCTTATTCATGGTGTTACCATAAACAGCTTGGCTGCTTTTTGACATTATGAATTGTAAGTAATTTGGCAAGATCAAGGTCCAGCATGGGAGAAAGTAAGAAAACAGGTAACCCTTGTGAAATATTGACTTTTTTTGAACATGTAGTAAATATTTACTGTGGTCACCCAGTTGATATTGAGATCACAAGTCTGTACTTTTTTTAGCCTTAACTCTTCACCATAAGACAAAATTTTTGACTTATTAAAAGCATTTGAGGATGACAAATTCATTATGGCTCAAATGATGGTATTTGTCTTTGAACAGGTACAAAACATTATGGAAAAAGGAAAAAAATGCTGGTAACCAGCATTTTCTACTTTTCACACAATTGTTTCAAAAGCTTTTTATTTTCATCACTGCCATTAAAACACAGGATTGTGTGGTAAAGGGTTAAAGCTCATTTCACAACTGCAGTTGCTTTTGCAGCTGGAACAGATCAAGATCATACTGCACAAAACATGCAGTCTGATTTTGAACTACACTGTCTGCATTGCTGGGATATTCTTGACAAGACCAACCTTGAAATTACCATTAGTTTCCATATTCACCAACCATTCTTAAGAGCATTCTTAGTCCTATTCGCCAAGATTTTCTAAATTTGCGAGTAACACCTCTGATTGGCTATTAACTAAGTGGTTTAGCCAATCAGAGGTTGTGTTACTTTCAAATTCAGATAATTCTGGAAAAGAAGACTAAGACCGTTCTTGATAATGGTTGGTGAATACGGACCCTGCACTAAGGGTCATCTCTTTACCGCATGACAAAATTTTAGATTGATCCGTACTGAAACCATTCACAGACAACAGATTACTGTGGCTAAAATTATGGCATTTATCTTTGAGAGGGTGAAAAACATTGCTAGATTCCAGCATTTCCTCCTTTTCTCATAATGTTTTCAAAAGCCTTCTATCTTATGGTCGTTGAAACATGGGCTTGTTCAGTACAGAGTTAACTCTTTACCATGCGATGTCGAGTTTTAACACCCCCTGGGAAAGGTAGCTTTTGAAAACATGAGAAAATGAAAAGATGCCCGACCCCAGCATTTTGTCCTTTTCAATCAATGTTTTCTATTCTTCAAGAACAAATCACATTATTTTAGCTTACTGTCTGCAAATGTTTATAGTGTGTACAGGTCTAAAGAAAAAGGCTTTTGAAACCATTGCAAGAAAAGGAGAAAGTGCTGGTAACCTGTATTTTCTTATTTTCCCACATTGTTTTCTATATTTTTCACAATGTTTTCTACTCTTTCAACATAAATTCCATTATCTGAGCTACATTCAATTTGTTGTCTGCAATGTTTTCAATTTAAACAGGTCTAAAATTTTGCTGTGTGGTAAAGAGTTAAACAGTTACAGTTTGAGCTTTCATCAGGATTTCAAAGATGGAAAAGGATCAGGAAAGAAGATCTCATCCTCTCATTTCCTAAACTTAACATACCTTAAAATTCTAGATAGGTCCAAATTGAAATCATTTGCAAACGACAAATTAAATGTAAGTTAAATGATGATTTCCGTCTTTGATTGGGTAGAAAACATAGTGGGAAAAAGAGAAAATGCTGGTTACCAGCATTTTCTCCTTTTCCCACAATGTTTTCAAAAGCCTTTTTCTTCTGGGTCGTTAAAACTAAGGATTGTGTGGTAAAAGGTTAAGAAACAAACTGCAACAGACAACTTCAAAATCATACTCATGTAAAATAAAGATAATCAACACAAATTAAGGTTTCATTCTGAAATCAATGCATAGTGTAAGATATGACCCATGTGGAACTGGTCGTTACAAATCAATGGCTGGTCAACAACATTTCCTGTCTGGCTAAACAGATAATAATTACCACATTGATGAACGACAAAATTCTAGACTCCTCCGAATTGAAAGCAGACAACATATTAAATGTGGCTCAAACAATGGGTCCTGTCTCCAAGAAGGTAGAAAACATTGTGGGAAAAGGAGATTATGCTGCTTTCCAGTATTTTCCCCTTTTTCCACAATGTTTTCAAAAGTCTTTCATAGAGTTGTTAAAAAAACGCATTATGTGGCACTGGATTAATTCTTTCCAGAATGAAAAAATCTTAATGCTCTTCCATGCATTGAAAGCATTTTTTCAGACAACAAATCTAATGAGGCTCAAATAAAAAGTGTTGACTTCGAAAGGGTAGAGAACATTGTGGAAAAGTAAAAACACCTCCAAAGAAACCGTGTCTTCAATAGCCTTCTTTGTGGTGCACGACATTTCATCGAAAATGTGTTTCGTCGAAATCCATGTATGTTTTAAAACAATGATTGCTAAATTTACTAGATTTATGTCATGGAAAGCTCTGTCTGGGAGGGAGATTTGGGCCACAATTCGTCTGGGTTAGGGTAAGGATCAGGGCTAGGGATTGTTTTCAACAAACATGGCTTTCGACGAATTGTCGCACACACCCTTCTTTGTCACATTCATGAAAACATGGGATGCATGGTACTGGGTGAAAAAGATTGATATCAACTTCTTCCCTTCCAACAATGGTTTTCACTCTTTACCACACAATCCCGACTTTTAACGACCCTGAGAAAGAAGCCTTTTGAAAACACTGTGGGTAACCAGCATTTTCTCCTTTTCCCACAATGTTTTCTACCCTTCCCAAAACAAATTTTAATTTTTCAATTCCATCTATTTTGTCGTCTGCAACAATTTACTGCTTTCAATCTGGACCAGTCCAAAATTTTGTTGTTTGGTAAAGAGTTAAAAGTGGTCTTCTGTTCTGAGGAAATAAATGTTATTATGTTTAATAAAGCATTTGTGTCAAAGATCAGACTGAATATTTAATAAAGGCTGATTCTGTTCTACACTGCAAACAAAAATGGCTTTAAGTTACAATGATGTAGCAGAATGAAGGCCAAGAGGATTTCATACATTCACTACTATGTGGAAAGTTTTAACTTTTTATACCAAACATCAAAATTTCGAATATTTCAAAATGAAAAGCATTGTAGACAACAAATGAAATGTTGCTGAAATGGTGGGATTGTCCCTGAAAGGACTGAAAACATTGTGGGGAAAGGAGAACAGGCTGGTTACCAGCATGTTCCCCTTTGCCAACATTGATCCTCAGGGTTCTTAGGGGTCCTGCCTGGCTCAGTGGTAAAGTGTGGGACTCGTAACCTGGAGATCCTGGGTTTGAGCCCCACCTGATCTGCTGGGCTTTTTGTAGGAATGTCCTTGGGCAAGACACTTCAGAGCCCTAGCCTAGTACTGGTGAAACCCCAGGAAATACATGAATGAGTATGTGAGCTGTTGCCGTGATATGACTGAAATAATCTTGAAAGCGGCGTAAAACACCGTTCAATCAATCAATCCTCAGGGTTCTTAAAACTCTGGATTGTGTGCAAGGGTTAAAAATTATTTTACTGTAAAAACAAGGAAAATACAGTCATCGTGACCTCGTGATCTCGCTATTCAAGTAATTCTATGCTGTTGTCATTTTAGCAGCAAATTCCCTCAAGGTATTTATTTTCAGACAGCTATATTAACCCTTTATCACATGACAAAATTATAGCCTCGTCCAAATTAAAAGCATTGGCAGACGACAATTTCAATGTGACCCAAATGGTGCAATCTTATGTTGATAGGGTAGAAAACATTGTGGGAAAAGGAGAAAATGCTGGTAACCAGCATTTTCTCCTTTCCCCACAATGTTTTCAAAAGGCTTCTTTCCAAGGGTCATTAATAGGCATCATTGTGTGGTAAAGGGTTAATGTATTTGAAGTCATTGCAGTACTCATTCAAAGTTGCAAGGCTGTTCTCTTAGGTTGACCTTTGACCTTTTCTCAAACTAATCCCATGTTTTCATGACCCTGAAGAAGCCTTTTGAAAACACTGAAGGAATAGAAGAAAATGCTAGTATACAGCTCCTTTTCCCAAAATGTTTTCTACCCAAACACAGACAATTCATATAATTTGAGTGGCATTTTACCTCTTACCACACCACAAAATGTTAGTCTGGTCCAAATTGAAAGCATGCGAAGACGACTTATCTAATTTTGCTGAAATGATTGTAATTGTCTATGAAAGTGTAGAAAACCTTGTGGGAACAAGGAGAAAATGCTGGTTACCAGCATTTTCTCATCTTCCTACAATGTTTTCAAAAGGCTTTTTTCTCAGGGATCGTTAAAGCTCAGGATTGTGTGGTACAGGGTTAATTTCTCTTCTGCAAATACTTTCAATTTAGACAAGTTTAAGATTTTGTCGTATGAAAGAGTTAACCAAAACAATCACGTTTTTACAACCCTGAGGCTGGAGGCTTATGGAAACATGGGACATCAGCAAATCTAGAAAATGCTAGAAACCAGAAAGTCAACAGTGAGCGGGGCTTGACATTAACTTTCAGTGTAGGAGTCCCTAGGCCCTTGCTGACCTAGATTTAGATTTAATTGATTACCATTACCAAACAACAAAATTCTGGACTCCACTGAATTGAAAGGCATTGGCGAACAAAAAATCAAATGTGGCCAAAAAAGTCATGTCTTTGAAATGCTAGAAAACGTTGCAGGAAGAGGAGAAAATGCTTGTCGTTTTCTCCTCTTCCCACAAGGTTTTCAAAAGATTCCTTCTTCAGCCTCGTTAAAACTTAGGATTGTGTGCTTATAGGTTAAAATGCTGAATCTCAGGTGTCCCTTTTCAAGTTTTGTGCATAAAGGAATCTGGGAATATTATCTATAGCATTGAGACCTGTAAAATAATATATTACACTGTCATGGCTGTTTAACCCTTTATTACACAATCCCGAGTTTTAACAACCCCAAGAAAGAAGCCTTTTGAAAACTTTGTGAGAAAAGGAGAAAAAATGCTGGTAACCACTATTTTCTCCTTTTTCCACAATGTTTTCTCGCTTTCCAACAACATATTTTCATTTTTCAGTCACATTTATTCTGTCGTCTGCGAAGCTATCGATTTGGACTTGGATTTTGTCATTTTGTTAAGAGTTAACCTTTTACCACACTACAAAATTTTGACCTGTCAATATTGAAAGAATTAGCAGATGAAAGATTGACTGCAGAAAGAATGATAGGATCTAGTTTTGAAACTGCAGAAAAGAGTGTGGGAACAGGAGAAGATCCCAGATACAAGTCTTCTTTCTCAGGGCCATTAAAACTCCTGATTATTTGTTAACTCTACCAAACAACAAAAATGTACACTTGTCCAAATGGAAAGCATTTGCAAACAACAATTTAAATGTGGCTCAAATGATGGAAGTTATCTTTGAAAGGGTAGAAAACATTGTGGGAAAAGGAGAAAATGCTGGTCACCAGCATTTTCTCTCTTTCCCCACAATGCTTTCAAAGGGCTTCTTTCTCAGGATCGTAAAAAAGTCGGAACAGTGTGGATAAAGGGTAAAAATAAATCAAGATTGGCACAAAATATGGCCAGTAGACTAAAGTTTAAACTTCACAAGTCCATAGTTCTTC
This sequence comes from Tridacna gigas, assembly GCA_945859785.2. Taxonomy (NCBI): domain Eukaryota; kingdom Metazoa; phylum Mollusca; class Bivalvia; order Cardiida; family Cardiidae; genus Tridacna; species Tridacna gigas. The sequence continues at coordinate 37,780,569 of OX244040.2, forward strand.
AGTCTTAATCTCTTAACCCCTTACCACACAATCATGAGATTTAACGACCCTGATGGAGAAGACTTTTGAAAAAATCGAGGGAAAAGGAGAAAATGCTGGTAGCCAGCCATTTTCTCCTTTCCCCTCAATGTTTTCTGTCCTATCAAGGGCAAATGTTGTCATTTTAGCCATCTTTAATCTGTCGTCTGCAAATGCTTTCAATTTGGACTAGCATTAAAATTTTATCGTTTGGCAAAGAGGTAAGCATCGAGAGAGTCCATAGTCCATAAGTTGTGTAATTAACCCTTTACCATACAATCCCCAGCTTTAACAAGGTTGGAGAAGAAGGGGTCTTTGAAAACATTGTGGGAAAAGGAGAAAATGCTGGTAACCAGCATTTCTTCCTTTCCCACAAATGTCCTCTACCCTGCCATAGGCATATTTCAATTTTGGAGCCACATTTGGTATGTCGTCCATAAATGTTTTCAATTTGGACCAGTCTAAAATTTTGTCATCTGGTAGAGAGTTCACTCTTTTCCAGGAAGCACAGTTTCACAAATTCTCAAACTGTCAAATTGAGAGCTCATTGCAGACATGAAAATGTGGCTCAAATAAAGGGTCTCTTTACTGCAAAGAGTGGGAGGCATTGTAGAGTATGGAGAAAATGCTGGATACCAGCATTTCCTCCATTTCTCAAAATGTTTCCAAATGCCCTGTTTCTGACTGTAGTGAACAAACAGAATTGTCTGATAAAGGGCTAAACACTCCCAATATGAGGTACAAGAAGATTAATAATGATAATGGACTGTATTAAACTATAAACGGAAATCAATTACTGGCTTTATAGCAATTATCAGACTCTCCTTGATTGGAGGTAGAAATATGTCTTAGCCCTAAGAGTGCTGCGTAAACAAAATCATCATTTTGAATCCCTAGGAAAAACCCTAGCACTGCAAACTGAAGGATTTTCTTGTGCAAGAACATTTAAGAACGTAATCAGACGGTGAAGATGAAAATAAAATGGTGCTTTCTACCCAGTTTTACCTGAAGCTGTGCAAGAATACCTAATGCACTCTTTTGGCGAGTAAAGAGTTAAAACGTAATTTGTACTGCTAGAAAAATACTTGAATGTCAGTTGTGACTGCTGGAAAATATTTTGATACATTCCCTAGGGCTGTTTTCATCTACCACTCTAGAGATTATGCCACTTTAAATAGAAATTCCAAGATCAGCAACCTCTCTGGCTGAAATGTTCTGTCTCAGTTGATCTGGCAACTAGTTTTCAAATCTATGCCCCTACAAATGCTACAAATGCTGCAAAATGCGATTCCAGTCAATCCTTCATCATGACGGCCTTCAAAACATCACATGCTTAACTCTTTACCAAACGACAAAATTTTAGACTCGTCCAAATTCAGAGCATTTGCAGACGACAAAATAAATGACTCAAAAGCTGAAATTTGTTTTGGGATGGGTAGAAAACATTGTGGGAAAAAGAGAAAATGCTGGTTTCCAGCATTTTGTCCTTTTCCCGCAATGTTTTCAAAAGGCTTCTTTTTCAGGGTTGTTAAAAGTTGTGATTGTGTGGTAAAGGGTCAACTATTTACTACACAATAAAATTTCAGACCCATCCAAATTGAAAGCATTAGCAGATGAAAAATTAAATATGGCTCAAGAGATTATTTCTATCCCTGAGAGGATAGAAAATATTGTGGGAAAAGGAGACAATGCTGGTTACCAGCATTTTCTCCTTTTCCCACCATGTTTTCAAAAGCTTTCTTTGTCAGTGTTGATAAAACTATAGATTGCATGGTAAAGGATTAACTCTTACTAAACATGCCCATTTTCAACAACTCCGAAGAAGAGGGTTTGTGAAAACTTTATTGGAAAAGGAGAAAAATGCTGTTAACATTCTTCTCTTTTTCCAAAATTTTTCCTTTTCAAAAACAAACTTTATTGTTTGAGCAAAATTTATTTTTATCTTCTGAATCTGTTTTCAATATAAAAGGCTGTTTTTGTTTATGAAAAGACTTACTGACAGGTTAAGGCTTACATAAAATATATAATGAAATGCAATTAGGTTGGATAAAAGATCAAACAGATTCTAGACTATATGATATTTTAGCATGAACTTCTTCCATGACACTTATTGTAGAGAGTGTTAGTAAAGATCGCAAACATTTCAAACCAGTCATATGATTGGCTGAGACAAAACATCTCAGCTAATTAGATCGCTTATGTGCATTTAGAAGGGTTACTATGGCAACTAGATTTTAGTCATAATGTTTTCATTTTCTCTCTTGTCTTTAACCTAACATAAATGCTGCTTATCCCTATTTCATGAGAAAAGTTATTCTACTGAAATTTTGTTTCAGCAGATAATGAGTGAATATTAACCCTTTACCAGACAACAAAATTTTAGACCTGTCCAAATTGAAAGCATTTGCAGACGACAATTTCAATTTGGCTCAAACAGTACAATTTTATCTTTATAAGGTAGAAAACATTGAGGGAAAAGGAGAAAATGCTGGTTACCAGCATTTTCTCCTTTTCCTGTAATGCTTTCAAAAGGCTTCTTTCCCAGGGTTGTTAAAAGGCGGCATTGTGCGGTAAAGGGTTTAGGAGGGCACCATAAGATGCTTTTGTTGAAAAAGATATCAAGATAAGACTGTACATAGGATAAAACCTGATCGATTCTTCTCAGTTTATTATTTTTCACCACCTCATTCTGCCAAAAGCAACCGGAAGGGTTTTTTTTTGTAATATTATAGGGTTTTTTCTCCAACAGATAATATGTGTTTCACTCATTTTGTGATGTTTAACAGATCCTTTTACATTTTTCTTGCCATAAATAATTTTTTTTTGCAAAAACAAACACTGTAAAATATATGCCACTTGTTTACATTCAAATGGTGCAATTTCAGTGTTTAAGTCTTCAACAGATGATAAAATTTTAGCCTGGTCCAAATTGAAAGCATTTGCAGACGACATATTACATGTTACTCAAAACATAAATTTGTCCTTCAAGGGATAGAAAACATTGTGGGAAAAGAAGAAAATACATGTACTGGTTACCAGCATTTTTTCTTTCCTTTCCCCCCACGATATTTTCAACCCCCCCCTTCCTCAGCGTCATATATATGGGATATATATGGTAAATGGTTAAATAAAGGGATGGTAATTATGCTATCAGTATTATTCCATCTACCAATGAATTTGGAATCAAATATGACATCAGGGTACCTACATGTATTTGAATACCATCCGACATAAATGTCACCTGTTACTGACCATGTGACATTCCTACAAGCATTGCAAAATCCTGATGCAAAATCTATATACCTTAGATGCTATATATCCCACTATGGGAAATACCGTACATGTAACACAGAAAATTTTCTCTTCCTTTCTTGATGGCTTACAAGTTACTATTCCCTTACTACATTCAGTGCTAAAACATCTTTGGCTTGGCTTTGATATTAAAAATCTGAATAGCCCCCTTTAAAGTAAGCTGCAGCTAGGAACTGGTTAAAGAAAGCTTAAACTCTCTAATGTTAACCTCCAGTTATCAGGGAAAGAGAAAATGGACATTCTACACACTAATTTGACCAGAATTTCTCACAAAATATAAAAAAAGAAAATCTTATTACAGCAGCTACAGTTTCTGATGAGAAAAAAGACAATGTGAAATAAAACTGCACAATTATTATGCAACACAAAGCTCCAATCAATATTTCTACAGCAGACTTTCCTATAACAAACCCATTACTTCACTCCAATTACGGATCTACAACAAGATTCAGTTATAACGGAGTTGTTTGTTTGATTGCTGTTTCATACTACCATCAACAATATTTGGTTATGCCATGACATCATTTCATTTATTCATGTGTTTCCTTGGTTTCAACAGTTCTGTTCAGGAAAAACTTGTATGCAACCAGGGCCGGTTTTCACCAACATTTCTTCATTTCATTCTTGGTCTTATACTAAACCAAATGGTTAAAAAAACACTAGGCCAGAAGTAAACAAAACGTGTGTTAAAATGCATGTAAATCATACCATTAAAAAGTATGGAAATTGTTGTGAAGATGCAATCTGTTATTGTACACTCGGTCCAAAAGTTAGTCACAGCAAGTGAAATTAATTTCAAAACTAGGTTAACCCTTTACCACACAATCCCAACTTTTAACGTCCCTGAGAAAGTGGCCTTTTGAAAACATTTTGGGAAAAGGAGAAAATGCTGGTAATCAGCATTTTCTCCTTTTCCCACATTGTTTTCTACCCCACCCAAAACAATGTCAACTTTTGATTCACATTTATTTTGTCGTCTGCAAATGCTTCGAATTTGGAAATATCCAAAATTTTGTCGTTTGGTAAAGAGTTAAATGCTGCAAGGTCACTCTATCTTTTGTTCACTTTTTGCCTGATTTTGAAATTCATTTTTCTGCCAGCAACTAATGCTCATTTTGCAGTTTTTCCACATGTTTTCAAAAGCTTTGCACCACAGGACTGTCAGAACATAGTTTTTTGTCAAAAATGGCGTGCTGTAAGATGAAGGATATAGTCTGCAGGAAATTTCTAGTTGTTGTCATCAACATAGCTTACTAGGACAAGTTTATCTCTTTACCAAACAACAAAATTTTATAGTTGTCAAAATTGAAAGCATTTGCAGACGAAAATATTTTTGTTGCTCAAATGTTGCAAGCTGCTTTTTTTTTTTTTTTTTCTTAAAGATATAAAACAGCCATTTAACACTGTTGGAAAAGGAGAAAATGCTGGATATAAGAATGTGTCAAAGTGAGAGCTGCTATGAATAAATTCAGAGCTCATGCAAAATAACCTGATTTCTGCTTTACAAAATAAAATTTGTTTAATCAGCTATATAATTTCATCCTGTTCCTAGCCCATCATCATAATGTGCTTGAGAATTTGTAATTTAGATTTTATAATCAGGATTTAGCAATTCTTTATCATCATTATTATGAATAGGCTTAGTTGATTTTTACCCTGTACCAAACAAACCCTGTATTTTAGCAAGTTTGAAGTAGAAGGCTTTTGAAAAAATTGTGGGAAAAGGAGACAATGCTGATTACCAGCATTTTCTCCTTTTCCCACAATCTTTTCATCTCTTTCAAAGACATATCCTATCACCTGAGATGCATCTAAATTATTTTCTGCATATGCTCTCAATTCTGATCAGTGGTTTTTTTTTTTTTGTCATCTGATAAAGAGTTAACCCTTTAGCACACATCTCCTAGTTTTAACAACCTTGACGGAGAAGGCTCTTGAAAACACTGTGAGAAAAGGAGAAAATGCAAAAAGGGGTTTAGTGCATCTGTAACAAGTACGGATCCAGGTTAGCCTACAAAGTCCCTGCAGACTGACCTGGGTCCATACTTTTTCGAAATGCACTAAACCACCTTTTCATAAAGTGAGCTGACATATATTAAACATTCAACTCACACTATTTATCCCTGTGTCTCAACAATTTTTACGAAGTTATATGCATGAAATGTGTGTAAGGAAGTAATCAAATAAGCAAAAAACAATACAAACAATCAAAATTTTTGTATGATGATGGAACAATAGCTCTGGAGAATGGGGCAATATATGCCAGAAAGATGCTACCAAGGATGTCACCTTTGCCTACCCTGCCATGACTTTGACCTTGGAACTTGTCAATCTGAAACCTCTGTTCATTAAGGTGCACATGTGAGAAATATTTTCAAAATCAGACATGCGGTTCAAAGGATATGGAGTGGACAACATATTGTTAACAAACAAATAGACAGACAACAATAAGCATCACATAATACATGTATGTCCATTTGGATGTATTAAAAGTCAGGGACACCATTCAACCCTTTACCAAACAATTCTGTATCTTAATTCCCGATGAGAGAAGGTATGGAAAGTATTGTGGGAAATGGAGAAAATGCTGGTAACCAGCAACATTTTCTGCCATTTTACAAAAAAATTCCAGCTTTTGAGTCACATTTAATTTGTTGTCTACAAATATAATGCTTTTGATCAGGACAGGCCCTGTATTTTGTCATTTGGTTCTGAAAATCAATGACTTCTAAATGGTCGATTAGCCATAACTTTATAGATAGATCTCTTACCTTTTTATTGTACCCATCACTGACTGGGGACATGATTCCAGCAATCACATTGTATCTACCACATCTCTGCAGATAATCTCTAGCCAACTCTGTAATATTTCAATTGTTATAAATACTATATGATGTATATAACCTTTTAACCCTTTACCATATGTCCCATTTTCAAAGACCCACAGGAAAAAGCCTTTGAATAAATTGTGGGAAAAGCAACAAAGCTTCTTAAACAACTTTTCTAATATTTTTTTTTGCCATAATTATGTATTTACGTGTAACTCTAAAAATTACCAAACTACAAAATTTTGAAATTGTTGAAATTGAAAGCACCTGTAGACGACAATTTAAACCTGACTCAAATGATGGAACTTGTCTTTGATATGGAAGAAAGCATTGGGGGAAAAGCAGAAAATGCTGGTTATCATCCTTCTCATGTCACAATGTTTATCATCAGTCCTGGAATAACTTTGACAAAGCTGTAATTTCAACTCATGACATTAACTCTGCATATTATTACCTACTGAGCCACCTGACTTGGTAAGTAATTATACTCATTCTGGACTGAAAAATGAAAATATGGCATCCTTTCAAATGGCTGCATATGCAGGCCCGTCGCCGTGTCGTCGAAAGTAGTCCTGTGGAGTGTCAAAGCACAAGAGAGGAGAGCATATAATTCTGAGTTTTAACAACCCTGACAAAGAAGCCTTTTGAAAATATTGTGGGAAAATGCTGGGTACCTGCTCCTTTTCCCACTGTCTTTCCTACCCTATCCATGACATACTCATTGTTCAATCATTTGAGCCACATCTAAATTGTAGTCTGCAAATGCTTTCGAATTTGACAAGGCATATTTTATCATGTTGTAAACAGTCAGATCTCATCTACACACACCCTGCAAAATATGACCCCTTTCTTTTGCAATGTGTCGAGGGAAACATTCTATTCTTTTTAATTCATGAAAACAACATTTATCTATCTAGTCAGTATTCTTGAATTGCAAAGCATTTGTATTTGAATACTTTAGAAACTATTTAACCCAATGACTGGTGGTATTGAAAAAGAGGTGGTTATTAAACGTATGTCGTTTGAGATCAACAAGTCTACTTTCGTTTTCAGTTGTCATTAACATAAATTATTAAAATATTTACCAAACATTCGCAGATGCATATTAGTCGGCGGGTTAAAAGAACCACATGCCACCAAAACAACTTTCTGTGGCACTGACATCATGTAGTCCTTGAAATCAATGCAGATCCACTCCTTTTAATGCCAGTATTCAGTAAGAAAATCCGTAAACATACTCGCTATATGTGACTTTTCCAATAACAGACATTACTGCACAAACACTGACCAATCACAGCAAGTCTTAGTCGGAACATTGATTTATCTGTCCTTCTGTTTGATCCGAAATACTGCGAATGCAGCGGAAACTGCATTCGTTCTCCGGATTACTCGAAACCTGTACTCTTCTATTGGATATAATTCGAGGATTTTGTCATAATATTGGTTCTAGTTTCTAGATTTGATTGTTCACATGGAGAAAATAAAGATGAACAAAACTGAGAAATACTCTTTCCATCAATGGTGGCAATTTAAATGACGATAGACTTAATAGAGCAGCTCTGGATTTTTTAGCTCTACTGGCCGAGCTGTCTTGCGTCCTACCGTGTGTGCGTGCGTGCGTTCGTCCATCCACTTTTATTTGAAACATACTCACTTTAACCCTCAATCCAATTTTTACGAAATTTCACAAAAAATATCCCTTTTCAGAATTTCTTAGAAGAATTTTATTGCAGAAAATGCTCTGGTTGCCATGGCAACAGAATAGAAACATATTGAAAACCTATTTAAAAAATCTTCCTGTCCGAAAGCATAAGACCTTTGGCTACCAAATTTGTTATGTAGCTTCATCTAATAGCTTCTACAAATTTCTTAAAATTATAGCCCTTGGGCCAAAATTGGCCCCACCCTGGCAGGTCACAAGTTTTCCACAGGCCTATATATAGTGAACAATCTTTAAAAAAAAAAAAAAAACTTGTTCCCAATAATTAAGCATAGGGCTACCAAATTTGGCATGTAGCTCTTTCTAGTGCACCCTTACTAAGTTTATTCAAATTATAACCCTGGGGCCAAAATTTTTAGCCCTGCCCCAGGGGTTTGACATTGGCTTATTGAGTACTTTAAAAATCGTCCTGTTCTTCACAGTAATGTCTAGGGCTACCAAATCTGGCATGTAGCTTCATTAACAGACTTCTTCTATGACTTCCCAATTATAGCCCTGGGATCAAAATTGACCTTATCCTGGGGTCACAAGTTTTACATGGGCTTATAAACTGAAACAAAAAGAATCTTATGACTCCAAACAATGTGAGCTAGATCAACCATGTACTGCATGAACCTTCATCTGAGGGGCCTGTGGCAAAACTTAAAACTATAGCCCTGGGGTCAGCCCTGGGACTTATACACTGGAAACTTAAAGAAATCTTCTATATGACTTAAGTAGTTATCAAGGGATGTAACTCACATTTATTCGTAACAAACCTATGCAGTTTGCTACCATTTACCTCCTTTGATTATCAACCTAACTGGTACATGACTGGTGTTGTGTATTCAAGTTTTTTGGATAGAAAATGTTCAGTTTTCAATGAGATTGTTATATTTTGATGTCAGTAATTATGCTTATGCTTGGATGAGTTGAATATATAATATGAATAAAGGTTTGTATCATTCATTTTTTTTTTGTTCCAGAACTTTACCGTTTATGCCACTGAAAAAAAAATGTTTTCTGCTACTAATGTGTTGGAAATCTTCTTGCCAAAGAACACTTTGTTAGAGTTCATTGATATTTAGTATGAACAATACTTGTTAAGACCTGCTTGTATTTGCTTACATCATCTTTGCATTTGAAAAAGATACGACTTGTATTGGGGTAATAGGCTATTTTCTCAATGAAAGTTTATTGCCACACAGACTTTTTATGATTCAATGTCTCAGTCAATGCAAATTAAGGTCATGATACATTTATATAAAGAAAGTGGAGCAATACAGGGCCATCATTGCCCTCTTGTTATCTCATCTTACAAAGTAGGACTTCAACCAGTCCAATTCCATTGATCTTATCTTATGCCTGGTGATATTATATGATATTAGGATTAGAACTTAACTTAAGGAAGTAGCTTTTTGAGTCTGTATTTTTATTAATTCCTTACTAAACCAAAACATTTTAGCCTCTTAGATTTATAGGGAATTTACAAACCAGGAGATGACAAAGCAAATGCAGCTAAGATGATGATATTTGTGGTTGAAAGGATAGAAAGTATTGTGGAAAATGGGAAAAATGCCGGTAACTAGCATTTTCTCCTTTTCACGCAATATTTTGAAAAGTCTTGCTCCTTGGGCTCATAAAAAATAGAAGTGTTTGGTTAACCATTTACCACACAAAGAAAATCTAGAGTCATCTGCATTGAAAACACTTGCAGATGGCAAATCAAATGTGCCTCAAATTATGAGATTGGTCTGTTATACAGTAGAAAACATTGTGGGAAAAGTGAAAATGATGGTTAGCAGCATTTTTTCTTTTTCCTACAATGTTTTCAAAAGTTTTCTCCATCAGGGTTATTATAATATGGGATTTTGTGGTAAATGGTAAAGAGCGTGAGAAGATCAAAATGCTGAGATTAAGACATGATTATTTTTCGCCCCCCCCCCCCACCATTTAGTTTTTTATATTTGAAGGGAGATCACTCATGATGGCAAGTAAAAATACATTGACCAGTTTTCTACCTTGTTGTTAGAGCAAAATTGTTGCTGAGAAACCTAGCTGGTCTGAACCAATCAAAAGATTTCTCTTAGAATATAGCAAAATATTTAAATACAGTAAAATTGTTCTCGCATTTCCTCTGCATGTTTTTCAGAAGCTTTCTTCCTCAGGATCATAAAGGTATTGATAGGGAAAAGGATTATTTGTCACGTATACATGTATAAATTATCATCTCCTGAAAAAATTATTGCTGCTGCACCAGTTCTGATTGTGTGCGATAGTAATAAGAGCTGCTACTGCTACAATATCATCCAAAGAAATTTTACTCAAATGCTTTGAAGACACTTCTCACCAAGCAACAAAATTTTAGGCATGTCTGAACTGAAAGCATTTGCAAACGAGAGATTGAATATTACTCAGTCATAGAATTTGTCTTTGAATGGGTAGAAAACACTGAGGGAAAAGGAAAATACTGGTGTTTAAAAAACCTTCTTCTTCAGGTTCATGAATAACACAGGATTTTTTGGTAAAGGGTCACTACAATACGTTGTTACCACCGAAACAAATTTACAGCAGATGACTTAGAACCACTGTTGTACCATATGAAAAAAAGTACACGGAATATGGTGGAAAACATGTGTATCTGTGAAAAGGAGGACTCAAATGAGCCATACTCTGGCAAAATGGGGCTTAATGCATCTCTGTAATGCCTTATACCAAGCAAATCATCATATAATTATAGATCCATAAAAACCATTCTGTCTAACAACTGACTGTATCATAAGGTAGACTGGTCCTTTGACATACAGAAAATTGACCTATAGCTAAAAGTTTCCACCCAGGTCAGCCTGTGCGAGCTGGCCTGTGTCGATATTTTTCGCAGATGCATTAAGCCCCCCTTTTCACAGAGCATGCCTCTAATATTTTAAACTATTTCTTCTTTGGCCAATATTTTATCAGAAGTGGCGCACGATACCAAAACATCATTGTGTTCAAATTATCACATTTGATATGAATACTAATTTATCAGGATTTCTTGGTAGGAACACAACAAACAAATACTGCTTATTGTTAAAAGGCACTTTACTTGGTGCAACAAATTTCACGAAAATACCAAGCAAAGTGTCAAAAAAATATCACAGATTTATGCAGATTAGAAAATTCTTACCAAACAAATGCATTCTAAAATGATGCAAAATTCATGTTTTGAAAGTACAGGTATAAAATATTTAGCAAGTGATTTAACTCTTTACCAAACGACAAATTTCAGACTGGTCCAAATTGAAAGCATTTGCAGACGACAAATTAAATGTGGCCCAAGTGATGAAATTTTTCATTGATAGGTTAGAAAACATTGTGGAAAAAGGAGAAAATGCTGGTTACCAGCATTTTCTCCTTTTCCCACAATGTTTTCAAAAGGCCTCTTTCTCAGGGTCGTTAAAAGTTGGGATTGTGTGGTAAAGGGTTACCCCTTCACAAGTCATTCCTAGGTTTTACCAACCTTAGGTAGGCAGCTTTTGAAAACATTGTGGGTAAAGTAGAAATGCTGGTAGCCAGCATTTTTCTCCTTTTCCTACAATGTTTTCCACCCTATCTAAGAGATATTCTATTGAGTCATATATAATTTGACATCTGCTAATGCTTTTAACCCTTTACCTGGTCCAAACTGAAAGCATTTGCAGACGACAATTTCAATGTGGCTCAAGTGGTGCAAGTTTTCATTGATAGGGTAGGAAACATTGTGGGAAAAGGATAAGGATCTCCTTTTCCCACAATGTTTTCTACCCTATCAAAGACAGAAATCATCATTTCAGCTACATTTAATTTGGCGTCTGCAAATGCTTTCAATTTGGTTAAGTCTAAAATTTTGTCGTGTGGTAAAGAGCTGAGGTAAAAAAGGGATATAGTCATTTTCATTTACTTTGTAACATAATTTTGCTTTTAAACCTCAGTGCTAATCAAACCTTTACTTATTTTTTAACCCTTTACCGCACAATCCTGCATTTTAATAAACCCTCAGGAAAAAGGCTTTTGAAAACATTGTTGGAAAAGGGGAAAATGCTTGTAACCACCATTTTTTTCCTTATCCCACAATGTTTTCTACCCTTAAAAATACAAATTTCAGTTTTCAAGTAACATTTATTTTGTTGTCTGCAAATGCTTTCAATTTGAACAAGTCTAAAATTTTTCTTGCTTGGGAAAGAGTTCAGACAATGTGGATCAAGGTCACACTGCCCTCTTCTCACAGTAAAGATCAAGATCAGACCATGGAGCTACAATGTTCACAATCTTAAGAAATATTCTTGAAAAACAACCTCGAAATAACAATGCATTAGCTGGTTTTTCAGACTTTTCATTTAACACTTTACCACACAGCAAAATTTTAGACTTGTCCATATTGAAAGCATTTACAGGCTGTAAATTGAATGTGTTTGAAATGATGAGATTTGTCTCTCAGAGGATAGAAAATATTTTGAGAAAATGCTAGTTTCCAAAAGCCGATTGTAATTTGTCTTTTGCAGATGCTTTCAAATTAGAGAGACCTAGAGTTTTGCGGTTTGGTAAATTTGAGCTAAGTCTGAAGCAGTTTACAAAATTGTAGACTTGTTCATGCTAAAAATCTGAGCAGACAACGAATCATTTTCTCATTTTTCCCACAATGTTTGCAAAAGCCTGGTTCCTCAGGGTCATTCACATTTAACATATTGTGGTAAAGAGTTATTTTTTTACCAGATAATCCCAAGTTTTAACAATGGTTGGGATGAAGCCTATTGAAAACATTGTGGGAAAATAAGAAAATGCTGGCAACCAGCATTTCTCCTTTTCCCACAATGTTTTCTACCCTGTCAAAGACAAATTCCATCATTTGAGCCACATTTAAATTGTCTTTGGCAATTTATGCTTTCGATTTGGGCAAGTCTACACATTTGTCCTGTGGTAAAGAATTAACCCTTTACCACACAATCCCAAATTTTAATGACCCTGAAGAAGAAGGCTTTTGAAAGCTTTGTGGGAAAAGCGAGAAAATGCTGGTAACCAGCATTTCTCCTTTTCCCACAATGTTTTCTACCCTATCAAAGATAGAAATCATCATGTGAGCTGAATTTAATTTGTCGTCTGCAAATGCTTTCAGTTTGGTCACATCCAAAATTTTGTCATCTGGTAAAGGGTTAAGCCTTCTACCTCAAGGGCTGTTATGATGATATGGTAAAGACTTTAACCCTTTACCAAATAATGAAATATTAGGCTTGTCCAAAATGAAAGCTTTTGCAAACAACAAATTAGATAATATGACTTATACAATGGAATTCGTCTCTAAAAGGGTTGAAAACATTGTGGAAAAACAAGAAAATGATGGTTATCATCATTTTCTTCTTTTACCACAGTATTTTTAAAAGGCCTCTTTCTCAGGAGTATTAAACTCACATTTGTATGGGAAAGGGTTAACAAAGCAAGTACACATAATTCTTCTGTAATTGTGAAAAACATGATTTTTTATTTTTTTCTTCCTTCTTTTCGTCACATGTATGAGATGATACTACATAATGATACTACATAATGATAAAAATGATTTTTCAGTCTTTGTCTGTTTAAAGTCTTTTCACTCTGCTACTTTGTGTATCTTATTTATTCTTTGTATTATCTGGTTCTCTTTTTCTCTCAGTTTCACCCCTACTTCATTCTGAAAAGAGAAGCACAAGTAGTGTCATAAAAGCTGACTTAACCAAGCCAAGAGCTTTACCCTTTATCTGTGTTTTAATGACCCTTTGGAAAATATTGTGGGAAAAAGAGAAAATGCTGGTTACCAGCATGTTCTTCCTTTCCCACAGTGTTTTGTAAACTTTCAAAGACAAATCTCACCACTATTGCCCCGTTTATGTTGCTTTGTGCAAAGCATTCAATTTGGACAAGTCGTAAGATTTGCTGTGTGGTAAAGAGATCAAAGAGAATACAGAAATGAAAACCTAATACATGTAAGCATTAACCCTACACCACACGATCCCAAGTTTTAACAGCCCAGAGAAAGAAGGCTTTCAAAAAACATTTTGGGAAAAGGAGAAAATGCTGTTAACCATCATTTTCTCCTTTTCCCAATAGATTTTCTTCTATGTCCAAGACAAATTCCATTATTTGAGCCACATCCCTGTGAAAGGCAAATGCATTTATTTCAGCCACATCTAATTTGTCATTTACAAATGTGTACATTTGGATATGTCTAGAATTTTGTTATGTGGTAAATGGTTAAATACAAACACATTTGAATTCAATGGAAGATTATTCTTCAATGCTTTAACTCGTTACTAGGTGACAAAATTTTGGAGTCCTGCATACTGAAAGTATTTGCAGACGACAAATTAGATGTTGCTCAAATTATGTTTTTAAAAGGGTAGAAAAAATTGTCAGAAAAGGAGAAAATGCTGGCTACCAAAAGCTTTCTTCTTTCGGGTTGTTAAAATACATGCACAGAATTGTTCAGTAAAGTGTTTAAGTTTTATTATCACTTAATTACAAATGAATTGCAAGTAAACCTTGGATATCTTCAGTCCCTTGTAAATCCTTGTGCTAAGTTTCAATGCAGTGACACAAAATACCAATGCTACATGCACTATGCCTTGTTACTTCAAAGTTCAAGGAGAAATCACTTTTCAGTACTTAAAAGCACTCATCCCAATATAGTTTCCCTCATATCTCAGGGTAGGAAATCATGTGCTTTTTGTTTTGATACTCTGCACAGGAAAATCATGGAATTTGACAAAAAGCTGAGTTAATTGCCTTTTCTGTATTCAGTGCTTAATATTATGGATTGATCTATGCACCGAGGGCTGAAGATAGTTATTGCGACAGGATTCATTCCTCTCTCACCGCTGACCATTGTTTCAACAATGGTTATGTCGGAAAGCAGCCAGTGGCTTGGAAAGAATATTGTGCAGAGTACTGGTAAAAGAAACTCCAGGAAAGCATGGATAGGTGCACTGGCCGCCGCGATATAACTGAAATAATGTTGAAAACAGCAAGCTTATGTTTGGAATTAATGATAGCATAATAGTGTCATAAGAATTCACACTGTTTGCAAACACCTTGTTATGAAATTTTAAGCCATGAGCATTGTAACTAAAGATTTGAACTTACAATACAGATATATTTATAAGGAACAAACCTGAAGGTTTCCAAGCATTTCTTTTGCAACACTCTCCACAACCTCTCTGACATCATCAGCTGTTAGATGTGAGAATAAGTCAGACTGAGCCACTTGCTCCTCCAACTCCTTGGCTGGATCAGGCTTCTCTTCCTCTTGCTGCAAGAACATTGAATGTTCTCCATTAACTCATTACCACATGACAAAAATATAGACATGTCTAAATTGAAAGCAATTCCTGATGACATTTTTACTTGTGGCCCAAATGATGGAATTTGTTTTTGATAGGGTTGAAAACATTGTGGGAAAAGGAGAAAATGCTAGTCACCAGTATTTTCTCCTTTTCCCACAACATTTTCAAAAGACTTCTTCCTCACCTTCATTAAAACTTGGGATTGTGTAGTAAAGGGTTAAGCTACTATATCCTATAAATTGTGGGAATTTCGTTGACTATGTTTGGACACGGCACTTTGATAATGACCCATTTCTTACGTCTTATTTGAAGAGACTAAAGAAATTGGACAGGACTGGTGTACATTTGTACTACTACTGGTATAACTACTTTTATCATGATTAAACATAATGATGGTAACTGTGGTGACAGTAGTACATGCAAATCTAAAGACTTGCATCTAAATGGAACTTATTTTTGGTTTGATTTGATCAACTTATCTAAATTTCTTCAAATAACACACATGTAACTTTGATAACTGACCAAGTGCCATTCCATACTGAAATCTTTAATGATGAAAATACAAACAATTACAAAGTGCAAACACATGTAACCACATGATGCGACTTGAAAGCTAAAATTCATTAAGATATTATGAGAAATACAGAAATTGCTTAGATACATTGTATTTTAAAGCTGTACACTGTATGTGTAGTACGAATTTGTCTGACTTGAAGGGAAAGTAAAAAGTTTCAAGGTAAAAGGGTAATGTAAATATTATTTTCAAACAAATAAATACTTCAAGCAAATTCGAAAGACATGTATTTAAACTTACAAAAGATCTAATACCGGTATCTTTGAAGAATATAGCTAAAAAATAATTAAATTTTCTAAAAAGAAAAAAAAAAAAAAAACCTTCACAGAGCTGAAGAAATGTTACAGATATTTTCAATCTTTCTTTCAAAAAAAAAAAGAGTGGAATATGTGTATATTTATTGCATAATTAAGGCAAATTCAGCAAGCATATCTTCAGCAAGTCATTCTACTGTGCTAAGATTCAAGATCAGCCTGTACATATCATACTGTAGGATCTTTATCCAACATTGTTCCTGAAATCATCTAAAGTTGCCCCAAACATACCAATTAAGATTTTGTAACATGAATGAAGTGGATAAGTGAATTTAAAGACATTCAAGATTTGTGAACAAGGTATATGAGTAAACTATAACAGTTAACCCTTTCCCAAACGACAAATTTTGGACTGGTCCAAATTCAAAGAGTTTGCAGACGACAATTTTAAATTGGATGAAAATGGCAGAAAGTTCTCAAAACGGGTAGAAAACACTGTGAGAAAAGGAGAAATTGCTCGTTACGACCAATTTCTCCTTTTCCCACAAAGTTTTCAAAAGACTTGTACTGCAGACACATGAAAACCAGGGCTAGTTTGGGAAAGGGTTAAGTGTAAACTGGAGGGTGAACTCTTGTACTGTGACTGACAATATCAGAAGCTTTTGCAGATCATGAAGATACAAGACTTCACTGCACAGAATGTGCTGATTGAGCTTGGATCTAAACTGTCCATACTTGGTTCCAATCTTATAATGACCAAAAGTCTCTTTAGTTGCAATGGAACTCTAGTTTTACTTATCAAGATGAACAATGCTCCATTTACCCAAATGTTTTCATATGCATCTATGTAACAGACCTTAATTCATAATTACAGCCCATATTTAACAATGATTTCTTTGTTGTCTGTGACAAATTTGTTTCAAGATATATGGTTAAGCCCTGACCAAACAATCAAAAGTTTTAATGACCCTGAGGAAGATAGCTTTCAAAAACATTGTCGGAAAAGGAAAAAATGCTAGTAACCAGCATTTTTTCCTTTTCCCACACTGATTCCTAACCTTTTTCAGACAACTTTCTTCATTTGAACCACATTTAATTTGTAGTCCGCAAATGCTTTCATTTGTTTAAAATGTTCAAACCCTATACCAAATGGTACAATATTTCTATGACCCAGAAGAAGAAAGCTTTCGAAAACGCTCTCATAAAAGTAGAACAGGCTATGACCAGCATTTTCCCCTTTTCCCTTAACCCTTTACCATATAATCTCTAGTTTTAATGACTCTAATAGATGGCTTTTGAAAACATTGTGCGAAAAGGAGAAAATGCTGGTAACCAGCATTTTCTCCTTTTCCCACAATGTTTTCTACACTTTCAAAGAAAAATTGGAGTTTTTGGAGCACATTTGTCTTGTGCAAATGCTGTCAATTTGGTCAGGTCTGAAATTTTGTTGTTTGGTGAGGAGTTAATGTTTTCTATTCTTTTAAACCTTTACCACACAATCCCAACTTCTAACAACTCTGAGAAAAATGCTTTTGAAAACATTGTGGTAAAAGGAAAAAATGCTGGTTAGCAGCATTTTTCTCCTTTTCCAACAATGTTTTCTACCCAATCAGAGACAGAAATCATTATGCTAGCAACATTTAATTTGTTATCTGGAAATGCTTTCAGTTTGGTCCAGGCCAAAATTTTGTCATTTGGTAAAGAGTTAAAGACTAATCCTATCATTACATGTAGCCACATTTAATTTCTCTGTCCGCAGCTGTTTTCAATACAGGCAAATCTAAAATTCAAGGAAGCTTATTTTTCTATGAAGCAGAGATTTCTACAGAAATGAAACCATTCCCCTTTCTGTTAACATTCTGGAAACATTCAACCTCTCTACATAATTGAACAAAGTTTCCAGTAATTGATTTATGTCGAAATGTAAAAATATATGTTTCTCTACTGACTTAATTTGCCACTTAACCCTTTACCACACAATCCCGACTTTTAATGACCCTGAGAAAGGAGCCTTTTGAAAACATTGTGGTAACCAGCATTTTCTCCTTTTCTCACAATGTTTTCTAACCTACCCATAACAAATTTCAATTTTTCAGTCCCATTTATTTTGTCTTCTGCAAATGCTTTCGATTTGAACCAGTCTAAAATTTTGTCGTTTGGTAAAGAGTTAAAGATTCTACCCTTTAGCAGGAAATCTTATGTTTTAACCTATCCAAAGAAAAAACACATCTGAAAGTAAGAAAAAGACAACATGCCTGTAAGCAGTATTTGTTTTTCTTGAGATGCTTTCCAACCTGCCCAAGACAAACCCCATTTTCTGTGCCACATTAATTTGTAGCCTGCAAATACTTTTAAATTTGGACATACCTTAACCCTTTCCCAAACGATGAATTTTAAACTGGTCCAAACTGAAAGAATTTGCAGACAACAATTTCAAATTTGATGAAAATGACAGAAAGTTCTCCAAAAGAATAGAAAACACTGTGGGAAAAGGAGAAATTGCTCGTTACGAGCAATTTCTCCTTTTTCCACAGTGTTTTCAAAAGACTTGTACTGCAGACACGTGAAAACCAGGGCTTGTTTGGGAAAGGGTTAAACTTAGTAGTGTGGAAAAGAGTTAACCCTTTACCACACAATCCAAGACTTTAATGATGCTGAACAAGAGAGCTTCTGAAACATAGTCGGAAAACAAAAATTGCTGGTAACCAGCATTTTCTCTTTTTCTCACAATTTTTTCTAGCCTTTCCACAACAAATTCCACCCTTTCAGCAACATTCAATTTGTCATCTACACATTCTTTTCATTTGTACAAGTACAAAACTAGGTCATGTGATAGAGTTAGCCCTACACCAGTGGAACCAACTTAAATTGCTCCTGTGGACAGTGCAGTTCAAGATCAGAACACACAGATAATGCTGTCTGATCTTGGATTTACATTGTCTGCTCATTTTCTTCATGTTCTATGGTAAATAACCTTTAAATAGGGCTATATGGGCTATATTTCATTATTGAGAAGGTCTAGTTCAATAATTTAGCATTTTAACCCTTTACCAAACAATCAAGTGTTTTCACAACCAAGAAGAAAAATCCTTTTGAAAATATCATAGAAAGGAAGAAAATGCTGGTAACCAACATTTTCTTCTTTTCCCACTTGTTTTGTTGTCTGGTAAAGAGTTGAGGGTTAACACACCGAGTCCCTACATTGAAGTCAGAAGGTATAGACATGTTACAGGAGAATACCATCTTACCACCTGTTTGCTTTTAGAGGATGCCACCCTAGACTGGGCCCCTTTAGAGGAGCCCCTTGAGGAACCCCTAGATTTTGAGGTGGACCCACCACGTTTTGATTTCGAGGTGGATGCCCTTGATTTAGGGGTTCCATCCCTAGAGCGGTGCAAGCCTGCTTTCAACTTTTCTGGTTGATCATTCTGCTGTAATGGGTTTATGTTTAAAGACTATTCAAATATCATACAGCAGAGATTAACAGTAACATTCTATCTGAGTACAAGTTTTGAATACAGATTTGTTACTGACCACCTTGAAATGTCAATATTCATTAACAAATTACCTTCCTGTGGACAACTTCTTTTTGATTTGTAGCATATCATTTTTGGAAACATTAGTACAAAAGGAGAATACAGGGTGAAATTGCCTGTAATAAGTTATTTTAGAACCCAAAAGAAGAATAATTAGGTGTTTGAAATCAAAGTGGGAAAAGAAGTAAATGCTGGTAATCTACATTTTCATTTTTTCCTACAATGATTTCTTTTTCTTTAATGACAAATGACATCATTTGTGGTCTGCAAATGCTTTCATTTGTGGTCTACTAAGTCTAAAATTTTGTTGTTTGATAAAAAGTTAGGAAAAGAATAAAAATAATTTTTTGATAAATAGTCTTCATAGAAATATAAAGGCATTTTTTTTTTTTTTTTTGCATTTGAAAACAATGCTGCTGTTCTCAGCTAGAGGATATGAACTGCTTCTATACTGATTTTCAAAGATAGGGGCTTTTCAGCCTGTTCTTTGAAATATACAGTACATACTTTTATATCAAGATTTTAGCATAAACATATATAAAAAGAAAACACACTGCAAAAATATAGTCTTCCAAAGTCAACCTTCATCGACATGTATTTTTCATGTATAGTTATCTTGAATTATCATAAACCTAAAAGGCGTATTCACTATAGAGATAAATCCAAAGAAATTGCAATTTTAAGGTTGCTCTTGTTGAGAATGTCTCAGCAAAGCAGGCAAAGTAGACCAAAGATCAGACTGCATATTTTGTGCTGTCTGGTGTTGATCTACACATGCTGCAATTGAAACTAAAGTTGTAAAAGAAGCTTTAAGGGTTAAGAATAGTTGGTGAATACCATCATAGGTCTCTTTATCAACCTAGACTCATCCTAGTTAACCCTTTACCACACAATCCAGACTTTTAAGGACCCTGAAGAAGCTTTTTGAAAATATTGTGGGAAAGGAGAAAATGCTGGTAACCAGCATTTTCTCCTTTTCCCACAATGTTTTCTACCCCAACAAAGACAGAAAACATCATTTTAGCAACATTTAATTTGTCGTCTACAGATACTTTCAAATTGAGCCAATCTGAAATTTTGTTGTTTGGTAAAGAGTTAAACATTAGCATTGGCACAGATCAGAATGCAAAAAGTTAGTTTTATTATGATCAGATCTTACATTGATAAACCCCTTATATATGGACAAAGTTCTAAAATTAAGATTGACTGAAAATGCTCATTTTGTCTGTTTGGCACCCTATGGGCTACACAGCTTGCTTTATTTTGGAAACTATTATAGGTTTTCCTAAACCATTTCCTATCTACACAAACACAACAGCAATCATACATAATACATGTACAGAGGTATATGTACAATATGGTCTCACCTCTGGTAACGGTGTCGTTGGAGGGGTAACAATATAGTCACTAAACATGGCTTCCGTAACTCCCTCATCAAGGGGAGGAGGGAACGGAACATCTGCTGCTTTGGCAACTTCTACTTGTAACTGCAAATAAATGATACATAACTCTTTACCAAATGACAAAATTCAAAACTAGTTCGAATTGAGAGCATTTGCAGTGGACAAAATTGATGTTTTTGCAAATGATGCAAGTTGTCTTTGAGAGAGTAGAAAACATAGTGGGAATAGGAGAAAATGCTGGCTGCAAGCCTTTTCTCCTTTTCCCACAATGTTATCAGACAACTTCCACCTCGGGGTCATTTAAACTTGAGACTGTTTTGTTATGAGCTAAATAAAGATTGCTCATACATGTAATTAAAATGAAGGATACTTACAAGCCATCATTTTTTCCACAAACTACATTTGCATTTAATGAAAATTTGAGATTCAGGCACAGTTTAGGTCTGTTTCATACTCTGAGAATGTTACTCCTCTTGGGGTGTATGACTGCCACAGTAGCCCAGTCCTAAACTGATGATTGTTGTATCTCCCATAAATGCTAACTTTACCACACAATCACTGGTTTTAATGACCCTAAACAAAAAGACTTCTGAAAACATTGTGGGAAAAGGAGAAAATGCTGGTAACCAGCATTTTCTCCTTTTCGCTCAATGTTTTCTAACCTATCAATGACAAATTTCATCATTTGGGCCGCCTTTAATTTGTCGTCTGCAAATTTGGACAAGTCTAAAATTTTGTCGTTTAATAAAGAGTTAAGGATATTTAGCAAAGATATTGCAAAATGTCAAAGTTTTTGCATGACAAATCCTCTTCCTAATGGTCATAAAAAGTCGGGAGTAAAGCGTTAAGGCAAGAATCTGCAGAACCATAGTCTGGTACTGGTAAATTTCAACAAGACATAGATACCTCAATCCTTTACCATACAATGCCAATTTTTAAAGACCCTGCGAAAGGAGCCTTTTGAAAACATTGTGGGGAAAAAGAGAAGATGCTGGTAACCAGCAGTTTCTCTGTTTCCCACAATATTTTCTACCCTATCAAAGGAATCGCATCATTTTAGCCACACTGAAATTGTTGTCTGCAGATGCTTTCAGCTCGGACAAGGCTAAAATTTTGTCTTCTGGTAAAGGTTTAAGTACGTAAGTTGCTACTGTTATATTACTGAAATAATACTAAAAAAGGCATAAAATCTCATTCAAACAGGTAAAAGTTTTAAAGTAAAATTGTAACTTGTCCATGGTAACAAATAATGTGTAACAAAAACATCCAGGCAAAGCTGTGACCACAAGGACAAGCATCACAATATCAAAAGCTCAGTTCTAGTACCGGTACATCATGGTATTTACTAAATTTTATGCAGCTATCGGTGGTCATATTTGAATTATTTTTCCAATCCTGGTGCAAGAGACTTGTTGCAGATTGTTTGCAATGATGAGTTTCTCCTTTTGTCATGATGTTTTGCATATGAAAACTACATGCATGGTGATAATCCCAATTTTAGAAGGATGATTTTAACCCTTTACCAGACAAAAATTTTAGACTGGTCCAAGTTGTGCAGAGTTGCAGACAACAAATAAAGTATACTTAAAATTATGGAAATTTGGTTTTGAAAGGGCAAAAAACATTGTAGGCAAAGGAGAAAATGCTGGTTACCAGCATTTTCTCCTTTTCCTACAATGTTTTCAAAAGGCTTCTTCCTCAGGGTCTTTAAAACTTGTCACTGTAGTAAAAGGTAAACCTTTACCAAACAATCCTGTGTTTTCAAATTGCTGAGAAAGAGGCCTTTTGAAAACATTGTGGTGAAAGGAGAAAATGCTAGTTACCAGCATGTTCTTCATTTCACCACAATGTTTTCTACACTAGCTGTCCAAGAAGTTAAGTTCATTTGTACCAGTATCAAATCTGTCGACTGGATATGAACTCAATATGGAAGAGTCTAAAATTAATCCGTTTGGAAAGAATTCAAGTCACCACCTGCAAAATTGTTTCAGGTGGTACTAAGTTAAGCTAATACCTACTAAATCTTCACATGTGTGTGCTTTTAGTTGTAGAATGAAGTGAAAACTAAACAGCGTAATTAACAACTAATTTACAACAGAGTAAATACTGAACCTTTATATGCCTCAGTGTACTAAACTGTAACACAAATAGGAAGAAGGCAGTTTTACCTGTATTTCATATAGCAAATATGCTTTTTGTCTCTATATACAGCCAAGATACCATACCCATATACCGGTAAACCAAAAATTCTTTAGTTTACTCAAAGATATTCAAAAAATTACTTACTTCTCGTTCTAATGTAGTCCCTAATTTTAGCAGCAGTAGCCCATTAATTTAGAGAGTATTCTATAGATTTTCCATTAACTACTATGGATAACATACAGGGCCAACATTAATTTTGAAGGAAAAGAAAAATTTTTTTTTTTATCAAAATGGAAAACTGAAAAACACAGTGGAAACAGGTTTAAGGAATTGCTCCTTTTCCCAAAACATTTTCCAGATCTGTCCACCACAAAGAGCATAAAAGTTACATGACCATGGCAATGAGTTAATGAATAGTAGTTTGCCTATATTATTAGATTTTGGAAATTAAAGATTGAGCTCTTTCTCAAAATTTTAGCCTAATCCAAATAAATAGCTTTTGCAGATGAAAGCTTAGATGTGGCTTGGATGATACAATTTCAAGGAAACTTCATATTTGGAGCCAATGGCTCCGACGAGAAAATGTTGTGTTGGTCTTCCAGTTCTGAAATTGTCGGCTCAAAAACAACTGAAAAACAGGTAAGCTTTGCATGACATTCTCCTTTTTCGGAATTTCAAAGACATAAGAACACATAATTAAAAAGAATAAAAAGCTTACCTGTTTTTCAGTTGTTTTTGAGCTGACAATTTCGGAACCGGAAGACCAACACAACATTTTCTCATCGGAGCCATAGCATAATTTTTATTCTCCTTTTTCCACCATATTTTGGAAAGCCTTCTTCCTCTAGGTCAAAATCCATGGGATTGGTAAGAAAAAGGTTTGAATATTTTCTATGTGATTATAAATGTACTTACATCTGTTCCAATGATTTCCTCTGCTTGTGAATGTGAGAACATGTATAGATAAAGTTGGTAATGCTGGAAAAAACTGAAAAAAAAAAGAGAAATAAAATCAGGCTACATAACACTCTGCCAAAAAATCCTGCCTTTGTATGAACCTTGGGAAGAAGGTGACTTAACTCTTTCCAAATGACAAAATTTCAGATATGTCCAAATTAAAAGCACTTGCTGATGCTAATTAAAGGGTGACTTCTTCTTCTTCTTTTCCTGCAATGTTTTTAAAAGCTTTCTTTCTCAGGGACATTCAAACTTTGGATTCTGTGGAAAAAGGTTGATAGCCCTTCCCTCTGGCAAATGCTTTAACAGAGAAACAAATATTTAAAACTATATATAGGATAAAAAAAAATCATAAAAAACTTATCTTTGTATCTAAAAAGAGAGTCATTTATATATATGCATATAAAAAGTATGCAGAGTCTATGAGCTCAGTCAGTAACTTACTGGGCTGGAAGGCAAGCAATCAATGGTTCCATTCCCAGCTCAGGTTGATGATAGTCACTGCAACAGAATTAATTCCTCTGTCACCACTGAACATTGTTTCAATGATGTTTATGTGGGAAAGGAGCCATTGGCTAGAACATTCTGTGAGGTACTGGTAAAAGAACTCAAGAAAGCATTAATAAGTGTGCTGATTGCTCATAAGTTAAAACTGCAAAAAGCACCAAAAAACAAAAGAGGCATGGTTTGTGAAAAGAGGGTTTATGTGTCTGTAAAAGTATCAGCCCAGGCTGACTTAATCCTTTACCACACTATCCCGACTTTTAATGACCCTAAGGAAGAAGCCTTTTGAAAACATTGTGGGAAAAGGAGAAAATGCTGGAAACCAGCATTTTTTCTCTTTCCGACAATGTTTTCTACTCTATCAAGTACAAATTTTGTCATTTGAGCCACCTTTGTTGTCTGCAACTACTTTCAATTTGGACCAGTCTAAATTATTTTCGTTTGGTAAAGGGTTAAATTGGGTAAAAAATTTTTGCTGTTGGTAAATTTTCTGCATGTCACAGGACAAGCCTACCTCATAAATTTAGTTGGTTATCAGAAAAAATGGATTTTATGAATCAATACTTATATGATGACTTGCTTGGTATGATGCATCAATGAGATGTATTAAAACCAGAGCACCACTCTAATAAAAAGTACCTTGTGTTTATGTAGTCTGCAATCAATTTAGCCTGATCCACTGTGAAGAAATCAAGGCCCTTACTCTTTATATCATCCACACCAATGCCCACCAGCATCTTTTTCATTTCATTTAAATTATCGACCATATTTAACTGTTTTTCTGTAAAATGAAATTATTCAAAAAATTGTACTTGGATAACAGTTAACTCATTACTGTTCAATCATGACTTTCTATGCCTATGAATTGGGTGCCCAAATGATTTGATCTATAATACTTTGGGCATGCAATCTCAACATATTGAGATTGATATTGACATACACCTTTTGTTTGTGTATATATACAAACTTGTATATTAGGATCACATGACAGGACTGATCAATCAAATTTTGTATTAAACTGTTCAGATGTAACATTTGTTTTGTCATTTCAAAGATTATTTGCTTTATGACACGAGCAAAACTTAACATCAGAAAATGGACCTCTAATAGTATTGTTGCAGACCCTGCATATGAGTTATCTTCCTGTGATGCATAGTGTTTGATGATGCACAGCCTCTTTATACAAAAGACCATCAAAGAACTGGCCAAACCGGTTTTTTCTGCGCCTCCAAATGGCAATATGATAAAAAAGAATATTTGACAGCCAGTCTGCCAATATATATGGCCAACCTAGCCCATTACAGTACAGTGACATACTAAAACTGTTTCAAGAGGAATCAAGAATAAACATTTTAAAGTGAAATTAAACCAGATTTTAAACCAGATTTTGTTTCACAAGTTTGTAAGGCTGCTTAATTTCATTTGGGTGCAAATGTGGGTATAAAAAAACATGTACAAACAAATAATAACAAAAAGATTACCAAGGGATTACTTTTTATTTTTACTGTGAAATTTCCCATTCTTTTGGCAATGGTATAGCCTTTAACCCTTTACCACACAATGCCACCTTTTAACGACCCTGG
The DNA here is from genome assembly GCA_945859785.2 of Tridacna gigas. Lineage (NCBI taxonomy): Eukaryota > Metazoa > Mollusca > Bivalvia > Cardiida > Cardiidae > Tridacna > Tridacna gigas. Next base: position 37,806,707 of record OX244040.2, read on the forward strand.
AAAATTGAACTTTTGAAAACATTGTGGGAAAAGGAGAAATTGTTGTCTGCAAATGCTTCCAATCTGGACAAGTCTAAATTTTTGTTGTCTGGTAAAGGGTTAATGCATAATAAGCAATAAATATACTGGTACACAATCGGTTGGCTCTATGGCTCAGCTGGTAGAGTTGTTGGCTTTGGTTTAGAGGGCAGAGGGTTCGAATCATACCACATATCACATTCACATCATAGGGTGGTATGCAGAACATTGTGGGAAAAGGAGCAATTACTTGTAGAGGCAAATGCCCATGTTCTCACATCTTTCAAGGTATAGATATGATAAGTCTTAATAGTACAAAAGTGGGTTAAGTACTGGTTCAATAATCGTCCATTTAACTCTTTACCACACAATCGCCAGTTTTAACGACCAGGAGAAAGAAGCATTTTGAAAACATTCCGGGAAAAGGAGAAAATGATGGTAACCAGCATTTTCTTCTTTTCCTTCAATGCTTTCTACCCTTTTGAAGACAAATTTTATGTTTTGAGTGACATTTAATATGTTGTCTGAAACTGCTTTCAATTTGGACTTGTCTAAAATTTTGTCCTGTGGTAAAGAATTAACAAAGGAATAGTTTCCTGTAAACCATGGAAACAGAATTGAGCTATGGCATTAAACTCCAATCAATTTGCATTCACTAATTTAATTTCAAAAAAGGGGGTATCTAGGTTTCCATTATTCTTTTGTAGGATTAATAATGTTTTACATAAAATGTTTCTTAATACCAAAATATTTAAAATATTATCTGATACCCCTATTCCATTATCAAACAATTCTGAATTTTAATGACCCTGAGTGAAAAAGCTTTTGAAAAGATTGTTGGATAGGGAGAAAATGCTAGCTACTGGCATTTTCTCCACTTCACTCAATGTGTTTCACTCTATCAAAGACAGATGTCACCACTTAAATTCCTCTTTTCATCAGTAAATGCTTAATCTTTACCAAACAAACCCATGATTTATGACTCCTAGGAAGAAGTCTTTTGAAAACATTGTGGATAGAGGAGAAAATACTGATTAACTGCTTTTTTTTCCCTTTTCCAACAATGTTTTATACCCTTCCAGTGAAAAATCTCATTATTGAGGTAAATTATAATTTATCGTCAACAGGTGCAACTGATCATATGATATTCCATCAAGTCTTTGCCTGAACTGTGGCATGAAACTTAAAAATATCTTAACAGGCTATGTAGTCCATTAGCAATTACCAATATATTACAGCTACCAATATGTTTTTCTTATATTTGTCTTTTTTCTTTACTGAAGGTTCTCCAGCTATTGTCTTACTTAACTCAGTAAGAAATCATTTTTAATGCTTGGTAAGACTATAAAAACCTGAATAGCTCTGTATAGAACAAGCTCATGGTAAACAACTTGCCTTTGACATTTTCTAAAAGAGTATAAACAACAGTAAAGAACCCTGACAGTTGCTGTGCAGTAAATTTCTGTTGGAGACCCCAGTATATGGCTGATGTGTAAAAATCCAATGTGGCAGCTTGAGTAAGGTCTATCTGATAGTCCTGGAGTCCAAATCGTTCTTTTAATGTACTGTAATGGAAAAAGAAAACAGTATCAAGAAACACTGGTTTAAAGATCACTTATTTCATCCATAATGGTACATGCTATTTTAGACCAACAAAAAAACCTTTCATCAATAGAGAAAAGGCCATACTTCTAAGGAAAAATAAAATTTTTATACAGTATGTAAAATCTTATTAGGAAAGGAGAAGTTGCTTCTTGCTTGTTCCGTAATAATCTTTCCAAAGATGTCAACTGCAGATGTGTATATCTTTCCCTTAGAGACATAAGTATGCATATTATTATGAGTCAAATGATATGTTACAGTACAGTCTGTCAACTTTCCATCATTAGCAGAAAAATGAACCTCAAAACTACAACAGAAGTTGGCAGCTTTAATTCTAATTTTACAATTCATTTTTCTGCCAGGAATTTGAATGTTGGCATCTTAACATATTGTCAGACTAATAATAATATCCATTACCCCTTAGAGCGCCGAATAAACCTGCCAGACATCTTCACTAGAAGTACAACCATGATAATTGCAATTTCATGATTGCTTTTGGCTGCAGTGATTAAGCAAAGCGGACAGTGTAGAGCAAAGATCAGGCTACATGTTTTGTGCAGCCTGATCTTGATCTACACTGGCCGCAAATGCAACTATAGTCATGAAAGGCGCTTTAAGGGTTACTTTTAAATGATATGAATCTTTGCTTGCAAAATTACCACCAAATCTGTTTACCTTTGGCTGCAAGCCATTAAGTCACATGGGAAAAGTAGTACCGGGTATTTGAAACTTGGGGCTGTTTTTTAAGAGGGGATCTCCTCAAAGAAAATTGTGGTACAGTAAAACTCTGATATAGTGAATTTCACAGGACCGTCAGATTTAATTCGCTATAAGCATAATTCGCTTTATTGATAGTACGAACTTCGTTATATTTCGGGACTCAAAGGTGGACACATGTACATGCAGTCTAACATTTATTTACCAGAAAAATGTTTTTCTAACATACTTTGACAAATATGTGTTATATTTATAGTATCCAATGACATTTATGACAGGTAGGAAAAACTAGTAGCCGATTTCGTATTTATTTAATCGAGTGAGCGATGTTAATCATTCAAAACACATTTTATACCGGTAGGAATTGAAAGCATTTGCAGACGACAATTTTCTACTTGTGGCAAATTATACCTTACCATGATAATTATCGATCGATAACGCAGTCAGTTTACACACTTTTAAAATGTTTACTCTTCTTCAATATTTCGGCTTACGCCTTTTTCAAGAAAATCAACATGAAAATAATGCCCTCTACATTTTGTGACAGCTTTCATACCACCATTATTTTCAAAACTCATGTTGATTTTCTTGAAAAAGGCGTAAGCCGAAATATTGAAGAAGAGTAAACATTTTAAAAGTGTGTATAATTAATTCCCTTTGGAATACAAGTGAAATTGGCAGTCAGTTTATGTTGTGTAGATCAACGCTTCTAGCGTCAACATGTTAATTGGGCAAGCGGGAAGGTGTGAATAACTGACTTGGTAATTAAAGACCCTTAGATGCGACTTCAGTGTAACCAAGGTATTTTCAGTTGAAATGGATATCTGCGGACCTGATTTTTTATTCGCAATATGCGAAAATTCGTTACATCCAAATTCGTTTTAACAATTAATTTTTACAAAGGCGAAAGAAGGTTTTTGCCGGGGAATTGATTTCGATTCGTACTAAGCAAAAATTCGCATTATCAGAGTTCGTTATAATTAAGTTTTACTGTATATCAATTAACCCTTTCCCAAATGACAAATTTTGGACCCTTTCAAATTAAAATCATCCTCAGAGAACAAATTTGAAAGTGGTACAAATGAACCTAAGTGTTTTGACAGGGTAGAAAAACATTGTGGGAAAAGGAGAAAATGCTGGTGACCAGCATTTTCTCCTTTTCCCACAATCTTTTCAAAAGGCCTTTTTCCTCAGGGTCATGAAAACACAGGATTAGTTGGTAAGGGGTTAACTTGCACTGATTCCTTCTATTTATTTCACAAAATCTCAGAAGTATTTCACCTACCGTGAGGAAAATTTGAAAAAGTGAGAAGAACATGAGGCTTTAATTCTTTACCAGACATTACAACTATAGATCTGTTGATATACTGAAAGCATTTGCAGATAGCATATTAAACATTGTTCGAATGATAGGGAACTTGTCTTTCAAAGAGTAGAAAACATGGTGGAAAAAAGCAAAAAATGCTTGTTACCAGCATTTTCTCCTTTTCCAACAATGTTTTCAAAAGTCCTTTTTAAGATCGTAAAATCATGGTATCATTTGATTCAGAGTAAATACATGTACTATTACTTACAATTACACTAGTGTATCTTACCTCTCAATCTGTAGAACAGTGCATGACATTAAAGCGTTTGTGTCTGATGATGACAAAATTTTGAATGCCATGGCGTCTTTATCGTCCCCCTATATACGAGTAAAAATGAAGAATGTGCTTCTAGGCTCACAGCCTTTTGTCTACAATCTTTTCTTCTTAAAGCAGACAACTTCAGAAAACATTGTACAAAAGGAGGCATTGCTAGTAACAAGCAAATTCTTTTGTAGTAACAATGTTTTTAGCATCTATCACTTTCGCCATATTCAGTATGCTCCTACTGATTGGTCTTTGCTTAACTCTTTACCAAACGACAAAATTTTAGACTAGTCTTAATTGAAAGCATTTGCAGATGACAAATTTAATGTGACTTAAGAAGTGAATTTGCTATGGGACAGGTAGAAAAGGAAAAATGCTGGTTACCAGCATTTCCTCCATTTCCCACAGTGTTTTCAAAAAGCTTCCTTTTAGGGTCGTTAATAGTCGGGATTGTGTAGTAAAAAGTTAAATCTATTTAAGTACATGTATATAAATTAATATGGGATTTTAATGAAAAATATTTTCAAGTAAAGAAAAAATGTCGCTTTTTAAAAGATTAACAAAGAAGAAAACTGGGTTGAATACCACTGCCCTGTGATGGCATCCTTTGATTAATTATGCAGGTAAATACGTTGGTTAAATTTAGATCTGATATACATGTAAACATCTTTCTGTATGCTCTTAGTTTACATGGTAGTTCATGAAATTGAACATAAATGAACCAAGGTAAAAGCACCTGATGGCAAGAGGCAAAAAATGTTGCGATAACATATACAGATGATGTTGAGCAGTCTAGGTAGCTCAGTGGTTCGATCACTCACCCTAAAGGTGAGGAGTCTAAGCTGTGGATCCCAAACTCCCACCATTTTTCACCACCATATTATCAATAGTATCAGAAGTGGCTGTATACTATCATTACAGAAATAGTCTAGTAAGAACCATAGAAATGGGTTTGCATTTTCCATCCAGAGTTTTAACGAATGTGTGATGAAATCTTTTGAGAACATTGTGGGAAGAGCAGAAAATGCTGGTAGTACAGATAAATGTCCCCAAAGGTGATTTTATCTTTTTGATTGGTCGCCTCCAGGTGCAGAGACAATCATGAAAAAAACAGTTGGAATCCGCACACAGATTTTGTGTGCACTTTGAAACTCTCTTATTTTCACAAATAGGGAACAAAACTAGAATCCTGTTGTTTAAGGATTCAATAATCCTTTGTTCCAAATACAAATATTTTCAATTTAAATGCTAAGCATATGAAAAAAAAAGTTTCATTCATCTGTCACTCGAGGTGTTTCGGTCCCCCAAAATACACACAAAATGGCCATCGAAAATGATAAGTTTCATTTGTTCTGTTTGAGATTTACATGTTATTAATGACTTCTATGAGTGTTTTAGGTAATGAAACATTTAATAATTTGTCCTTTGTTATGTGTGTCGCTAAAAAAATAATTGTATTTCGCTGCAATACAGATTAAACTGATGCCAAACTTGCTGCTGGAAAATTCATGATGGACTTGAGACGGTGCAGTGTGCTGTAAATGTCCAAATAAGTAAGAAGCACCGTAAACGTTTCATTATTGAGATTAAAAATGCTGGTTAGCAGCAGCATCTCTCTTTCCAACAATGTTTTCTTTCCTATCCAAAACGGAATCCATAATTCAGCATTTTTCTTTCGTTCCAACAACGTTTTCTTCCTTATCCTAAACGAATTTTATAATTTAAACCACATCGTATTTGTCGTCTGCAACTGCTTTCAATATGGAAAAGTTGCAAAATAAAATATCTCTGCTAAAATGTTGACAATCGCAAGATTTTGTTTTTAATTGTGAAAATCGTGTAAAATGAACAAACGAAACAGAAACCTCCATTGTCACTTTTTTCCTCCCTCCTTTCCCATCCCCTTTCGCTGACAGACTGGAGTTCGAACCCCCACTTTTGCTCCCTTTTCCTGACAATCTCTGCTGACTTTTTGCGGCCATAGTTTATGTGTTGCTATGTTTACTTTTACTTTTCATTATTGAAGAGTAACAATATAAGGGCGATAATTCAATACTTACCTTGCTGGCTTTTCGCCTCCCTTTACTCTAGAAATGAAAATTAGACACAGTTAGCCCATGTTTATTTTAGTTTTATTTGGTTTACATAGATATCTAAAAATTGTTACAAAAGACTTTTACTTGAATTGGATAAGAAAAGAAAGAAAGTACTAATCGGCTAACTCCGAAACTGAGTTCTATATCCGTTAAAAGTAACTTGAATGCTCTGTCCAAGAGATTGATCCTTGTAGCGCCTTTTACAACTAGAACTGCATTTGCGATATGTGAAGATCAAGAGCAGACGACACAAACCTTGCAGTATGATCTTTGACCTACACTGTCAGCTTCGCTAGACAAGAGCAGTCTTGAAATTGTAAATATTCGGTTCTTATGAATATCTAGACTGAAAATGTCCTTTTGGTTCAGTCGACGCTCAAAAGGTTAATATTTGATCTTTGTATTTTTTCAGATAGAGACATAGGTAGAGATCTGAATCAATGTAGAAAGTTCATATACAGTTTGAAAAAAATGTATCAATCAAGATGAACAAAATGGATAAAATCAAATGTTTACAAAGACAGCTTTAAAGCATCGAGGAAGAATGCTTGACGGGAGATTACACCCTGAAACAAATTAGCAGCAGACGATTTTCAGAGAGAAAAACTCTTGTAAAGTGGATATAATCGACACGAATAATAGTGCAATACATTAATACTAGTGGGGAAAAATGAGAAAGTATGGGACAGTTTTAAATTTCAAGCGTAAGTTTGGGGGTTAATTCCCAGTTTAAACAGGGATCTTATGTGTATATATGATCCCTGGTTTAAATTAGGCAAAGTACAGCACAAAGTTTAATAAAGATACAAATTTGTTACAGTAGTAGGCTAATGGGTTAACTGTTATGCTGTATTTTTAAGCTTTTGTGTAATGGGGGAGATTCTCTGTAACTAAATACAATAAGATGTCCGTTCCATCAATTTATTCTTCCTTGGTAAACGTCATCAAACGTATATTTTACAACAATGGGGAGATTAGCAAAAGTGTAGAGCTAAAATTCCAGATAATAAAATGGTTTGCATAACAGCTCAAATTAGAATATGAATGCTTCTGTCACAGTGTTTTTAGCTGTAATATTTCTTTACAGACTACAAACACTGCAATTGAAATTAACCATTTATTTTGTCACAGTGTTTCCCAGTTGACAATGCAAGTCACTACAAAGAACAATCAAGTAATTATTTCCACGTGTCACAATGTTTCTAAGTTGACATTGCAAGCCACTACAAAAACCAATTAAGTAAGCATTTCCATATGTCACAATGTTTTCTGCTTACAATCTAACAATCAATTCTTTCATGCAACTTGTTACAATCTTATCCAATAATACAATCAAACTCAAATCCTCATAATCAATACTTTTTTTTTTACATTGTTTTTAACTAGCAATAAGACTTCAACTAATCCAAGGGTGTTCTTTTATCACAATGTTTTCGAGTTTACATACCAGTCTTTATGGACCTAAGCCTACTCTTTAACACATTCAACTTTTGCCACAATGTTTTCATTTTTCAATGATTTCGTCTGTATAAGCCTAAACGAATTCAACATTGACCACATTCCAAAAAGTATACACAATCAATGAATGTTAATCATACTTCATCTTAATAATTTCTAATTTACAAAAAAATCAAAGAACAGTGCCTAATTTCAAAACATATAAAATCTAAACTCACCTAAATACGATAAGATGTCCGTTCCATCAATTTATTCTTTCTTGGTAAAAGTCATCAAACGTATGACTTGTTAGTGAAACGGACGCATCTTATACCATTTCAGACTTGAGCAATATTAACCAATGAAATTATAGTTTCATAACACTATCAGCCAATGAAATTTCAGTTTCAGTCAACTAATTAAGCACATTGACATTGGCGAGCAATTATTTTGTAGGCTGAGAAAGAAGCCAATGGATTAAAAATACAAATAGTACGAAATTCTTAAAAACAACATCGGTTTAAATGGATATTGACTCTTGACCAAAATAATGACTGAAGAAAGGATGTATGCAGGCTTAACTTGATCACAAGTCAAGCATGTCACAAGCCCTTTATCTATGAATTCCTTCTTAACAAACTATCTGCAAACTGTGAAATCTTAAGCTTCTTTGGGCATCTTTAGCCTGATTACTTGAAAAAATTACCAATTATATTCATACTGATGTTTCAAAACCTTAGCAAAAGTGAACACAAAATCAAGCATATGTAATGATCGTATAATAAAATAACTTGCAATTCAAACTAGAATTCTAACTCATTAAAATATTTAAGTATTTTGTTGCATTGACGACTACAATTTTACAGCATTCTTTGACTGTAATTTTTACTGTATAACATAACCCTCCAAGCATTATTAATTTCGGTCCTCCTACAATCATCATTGGTAGTAGTAGTAGTAGTATTACTACTAATATCTATTATTACTATTATTCTCTTGGTCAAGAACTTGTCCGGAGCCCGTAAATTCAGTAAAGTTTCTAAATTGTAGTTCTATTCTAGATCAAGACAATAACACATTGGTATTTGTTTGGCTAAACCAATCATTAAGTAAAAAAAATTGCGTTACTTTGGAATTTCTTGAGATTTTGATAATGAATTGTTGGTGAATACGGGCCAAGATCATCAATTACATGTAGTTAATTCAAGGTGTCTGGATTAATCGGATTAGCGAAGTCCGAGTCTTAAAACTTTTCTACTCATTTTCTTGCGTTATTCTGTACACTATCATCAATACATACCGGTAGATCGTGTACGGAATACGCCGAGCACATTCGACCATCATAGTCATACAATGCCGAGAGAGTTAAAGAAAAAAGTTGAGTTTTGCAAATGCAATCATGCAGGTGGGCTACACGTTAACCCTTTCCCAAACGATGAATTTTAGACTGGTCCAAATTGAAAGAGTTTGCAGACAACAATTTTAAATTGATGAAAATGACAGAAAGTTCTCCAAAAGGGTAGAAAACACTGTGGGAAAAGGAGAAATTGCTCGTTACGAGCAATTTCTCCTTTTCCCACAGTGTTTTCAAAAGACTTGTACTGCAGACACATGAAAACCAGGGCTTGTTTGGGAAAGGGTTAAAGAAGGGTGCACGAAATCATGCAAAAATAAAGATAAATAGAATATTAAAACTATACATACATCACTCTACAAGAAAACAATAAACAGATAATAATTCATATTGTGCATATATATTAGGCTTTGTCGCATAATTCACACCTGAAGGAGAAGGCTTTTGAAAAGATTATGGGAAGAAAAAAAATAAAATGCTAGTAACCAACGTATTCTCCTATTCTCTCGATATCTTCTACATTATCAAAGAACTTTAGTTCATTTGTATGACTTACGAATTTGTCGTCTTCTAGAAGCTTTCGATTTGAAATTGGTATAGACTTAAAGGCATTCTTTCAGTGAAGCCTGTAGCTGAATCGTAGTATCTAAGCCCTCACATATTTTTTATCATGACCGTTTTGAAAAGAGATTTAAAATTTTTAAATTCAGTAAGTATGTTCAAGACTCCATTTCCTGCAGGACGACAGTTAAAAAATTTAAGCCTGTCCATACTGGAAGAAATTGTGGTATTGGACACAACTTCAGATCCATGCGTGCAATCAGCCAAATACTTGATCTAGATAACACAAATGTTTGGGCACAAATAACATTTCACCTTTTCATGCATGTCTCGAATTTTGACGGTATTTGCGAAGGCGAACTTTGTTTCTTTACTCAGAAGTGAAAAATAAACTTTCAGAATATATCTATTCGATATTCGGCTAGCACCGAAAAAAATAAAGAGAAATAAACTTACCCCCTTTTTGCTCATTGTCAAAATTTTCTAAAGGTCACGAAGAATCTGAAAATCAAACAACCCAGTGTACATAGTAATTAAAAAGGCTGATTGTAAAATAGAGCTTTTATCCTACTTTTGCCCAAGACACCTAAACTCGGATGCCATGGAAGCAGCGTTCCTAATTACGTCATGTCCAACGACGTCAAAAAAATTACGTTTATCACAGCCCTGTATCCACCAATCATATCCTTTCAATTTTTATTTTAAAGTCAAAAACCAGCCATTTTGATAGGCTGAGACCTTACTTCTCAGCTGATCGGATGACTTGTCTATGACTTTAAAATTAAACGACATTTAGAGTGGTTGGTGTATACGATTACTGGATGTAGTATACTCTAAATCTAGTCTTTGAAGCATCAATGCTGTTTGTTTGTTTGTTTGTTTTGTTTTGTTTTGTTTTGTTTTGTTCGTCGTTTGGTTGGTTGGTTAGTTTCGTATAGCTTGTCAAACCTAACTATTTGACTGAGACATAAAATCAGGTTGTATTTACAACAAATGAAAGATTTTGGCTATTAAGGCTTTTATTGTGTTCAAATCATGACTAACAGATCTGTGGAATGTCATTGCTAGAAAGTTGCTCACGAAAAATTATTATAATACAATCGCACACTACCAAAATATTATGCATAGGCTATTTATTTTCTAATGGGAGAGTCGATTTCAAAATTACAGGTAATACACGATCGGTTGTACCCGTTCGATCCTGCAAGCATGATTAGTTCAATGACGGTACAAGCCAAAATTAGGAATTGCAGAAAATACGGTATTTCTTAGAACGATACCATTTGGTTCATGCCAGAAAACCTTGAAATTGCGGTGTCTGGGGCTATATTTACTTACAAGCATGCCCAATCTATTTGTCTAGCAGTCTAATGTTTAAGATAATCTTACAAAAGGCTATATACTATAATACAGAACGTTGACATTAAAGGGATTTTAGTACAAGAATAACAATTCCCATGAACATTAAAATTCAACCCTTTCAAATAACCAACATTTCTGTATTTTAGGTACGTAGTCTTTTGCGCAGTAACATACCAATAATCCAACATTTATTTTTCAGAACTATCATTTACCTCATCAAATCGCAAAAAACTAAACTAATCAAATGTCGCTCAATTAATGAAATTTGTCTTTGAAAGGATAAAATATGGTCATGGGAAAAGGGCATAATGCTAGTGTCCTCACACAGCTTTCATCCCACTATTTATTGCATAGATGCCTAGCTTTTTAAGTTTCTTTTTCAGTAGGCCTACTTTCAGTGCTTTGATTAATAGGTTTACCAATTTCTCACATTTCCATGATTTTTATGTAATGGGCCATCATTGGTAAAGAAACTGTTAATCGGGTCACCTGAATGTAGAAAATTTATTAACGCCAAAACGTTCTCCCAACTTTTACTTCTGATAATTTAAGAGCCCCTTTTCCTACTTTTCCTCGCTCCGGAAGAAGAACTAATCGGTCCATTCAATTCAGACGAGGGAACTGACAAAATATTGTAAGCACTTACAGAACCAAATAGAACCAGTATGATACAAAGACATAACTATTGCAATTTTAGTGTTCTTTTTGTAAGAATATCGCCCACAAAATATCGGACAGTGTAGGTCAAAGACCAAAGTCTACATTTATAGCAGTCTGATCCTTGTTTGAACCGTCCGCAAAAGCTATTTAAGTCGTGCCCGTCGCTCTGTAGGTTAATCTTTTCGAGGTGATATTCACCCACTGAAATGCCCTTAATCTGGATAATAAGTAAACACTTAACCCTTACACTTCTAAGAACATCTTAACCTTTTATGAAAAGTGTAGATTCAGATTAGGCGACACAGAGTGTTTAGCACAATATATGATCTACTATGTCCAGAATGGTGAGATTTTTCGGGGGGGGGGGGGGAACCCTTCGAAATCTGAAATAGCATGTATTTATACTGTTTTTTTTTTATCCGTTGGAAAATTCTATTCATATAACCAGGAGTTAAGAATTTATATTTAAGCCATGCTCTGGCAAAAGGGGGCTTAATGCATCTCCGTAATACATTATAACAAGCAAGACCTCACCTCATTATGGATCCATAAAATCCATTTTGTCACACAACCGATTGATTTATGAGGTAGAATTTTCCCTTGACATGCAGAAAATTCAAAGGTAGCGAAAATTTTCGGCCCCTGTCAGCCTGCGCAGGCTGACATGGGTCGATGCTTTTTCGCAGATGCATTAAGCCCCCTTTTCACAGAGCGTGGCTCATAATTATTTTTTAACACGGCTTAAGTGTTCAGACTGCGGATCAACCTTTCTCTTGCTGAATTTAGGCGGGAGAAATAGCGTCGGAATCAATCATCGAAGGTCACTCGGGAATCAATTTGCGTGGTGTTGTGTCGGTATTGCAAGGGTTAAGTCTTTACCAAACAACAAAATTCTAAACGCGTCCAAATTGAAAGCATTTGCAGATGGCAAATAAATGTAGCTACAATGGAGGAGAAAATGCTGGTGACCAGTATTTTCTTATTTTTCCCAAAATGTTTAGGCTATAATCCGTCAAAGACAAATCCCGTCGTTTAAGTCACATCTTAACTGCCGTGTGCAAAGGCTCTCAATTTAGTAATGTCGACAAGTCTAAAATTTTCTTGTCTGGTAAAAAAATAAATCTAAACTACATAAGTAAAGTAAATATTGATGTAACTGATTCATATGAGCCATGGTCTGTGACAAGGGGGCTTAATGCATCGGCGAAACGTATCGATTCAGGTCAGCCTGCGCAGTCCGCGACGGCTGACCTGCGCCGAAACTTTTCGCTATTGGTCAGTTTTCTGTATCCCCAAGGACAAGGTTACCGCATGATTCAGTCAGTTTGCATACAAAATGGTTTTTATGGATCCATATTTATGTGATGTTTTGCATGGTATCATGCATCACGGAGATGCATTAAGCCCCCTTTTGCCAGAGCATGGCTCATATGATTATATCATTTTATTCTTCTTTTGGGCACTATACAGCTGTGTAAGCGATTATAGAAAATCTGAAAAGGAGCACTCGCATTCAGTAAGCAACTATTGTCCCTCTCCTCTTCCACATTGATATCCAAATCCGTTTTCTTTTTTTTTTTTTTGCGGGGGGGGGGAGGGGGGAGGAAAGGCGGGGCGGGCAAGGTATTGATCATACAGGTACCTTGACAACAAAACCCAGGTAGATGTTTCATGTCCCTGTACAACTCATCCAAAGCCGTTTAACTCTTTTCAAGACAACGAAATATTTCGAAATTGAGAGCATTTGCAGACGACAAGTTAGATATGGCTAAAATGATGGATTTTGCGGGCTTCTTTGATGCTATGCATAAAAAATTTGTCTTGTTGAATAATAAAATCCTATCCCCCATAAATACAAGGAGCGTCATTGTGTCTGCAGTTTTCATAAGGATACTGCATCCACAAGGGCTCTCTCTATCTTTGTCTCTCTTTCCCTTTCTTCAACTCCCTCCCTCCTCCGTCTCGTTCTCTCTGAAAAGTTATAAATGATATCTGGAAGTCAATTGTATATACAATTAATAGCTCTTTGTCCCAACTGCACTGTTATTTAATCTCACTAGATCTACAGTTATTTTTTTTATTATTGCAACACTATACACAGTTGGGATAAAGGGCACAGCCATGTTTATTATTTCATATTGCCCTTGTTGTATATTTGATATACCTGGGTGAAAATAAAAGATATGTTCTGTTCTGTTCTGTGATAGAGCAGAAACACCGCAGTTACCAGCATTTACTCCGTTTCCCACGTTTTCAAATGCCTCTTTTTTCCAGGGTCGTAAAAACCCGCTATTGATTGGTAACGGGTGAATCTATTTCTCCTTTAATTTGAGAGATGCTCTGTGAAAAGGGCTCTCAATGCATCCGTGAAAAGTATCGACCCAGGTCAGCCTGGGCAGTCCGCGCAGGCTGACCTGAGCCGAACATGACTTTTCGCTCCTAGTCAGTTTTCTGTATCTCGAATGACCACTTTTACCCCATTCATAAGTCGATTATTTAAAAAAGTGGCTTTTATGGATCCATAATTATGTGATGACTTGACTGGTATTTTGCATCACGGAGATGCATTAAGCCCCCTTTTACCACAGCATGGCTCATTTGTAATTAAGCCATGGTTTGGCAAAAGTGGGCTTAATGCACCTCCGTGGAGTATCGTACCCGGCAAGTCATCACATCATGCGGGATCCATAAAATCATATTTGTATCACAAACTGAATCATGAGGTACACTGGTCCTTTGACATGCAGAAAATTGATCGACAGCAAAAAGTTTCGACCCATGCCAGCCTGCGCAGTCTGCGCAGGCTGACATTGGTCGAAACTTTTTGTAGGTGCATTAAGTCCCCTTTTCAAAGAGCATAGCTCAATTGTATTTATACATATCTCATTATAAACTGAAGAGTAATGGGTTGACGCGAGTTTTCAGCACTTACCTGGCGACTCAACATTGAGAACAAATCCCGAAACACTCACAAAATAATCAACAATCCATACCATTCAATATTATTATCAGTATTGAACCTAAAAGGTGGGAAGTTTTAATACTACGAGTATACAGCATTGTACATGTTGCCTTTTTATCGCATGTATCTTCGATTGCCGTCTTTGAGTATTCAATCTACTATCACACACAAACACCCTAGAGTTGTAACTATTTCAGCGCCAAATATAATACTGAATCATGCTCCGTGAATAGGGGGCTTAACGCATCTGCGAAAAGTATCGACCCAGATCAGCCTGCCCTGACCTGGGCCGAAACTTTTCGCTACTGGTAAATTTTTCCTTTGTCAAATGACCAGTGTACCACCCATGCATGATTCAGTCGGTTGTTAGACAAAATGGATTTTATAGATCTATAATTATATAATGGCTTGCTTGGTATCATGGATCACGGGGATGCATTAAGCCTCCTTTTGCCAGAGCATGGTTCAAATAATCATTATAAAGTCGACCTCTTTCGACGACCGCAAATTGATCGACTGAATTCGAAAAAGTCTTTTATCTAATAGACTTGACAGAACGAGCGGACTGTATAGATTCAAGATCAGACTGCACGTTCTGTATTGTCTGATCTTGATCTGTGCCGTCCCTTTAAGCTCGAATTTTGTTTTATCGCACTGAAACGGTTAGATCTTTGGTTTTCTTGTTTATTTACGTGTAGATTAATGCTATTTCTAATGGAATATTATGTTACCACGGCCAGTGCAACTATTTATGTTGTCAGGTATCATTACGCGCAAGGTTCTTTCATGTCATGATCACTATTGAGTTTTTTAGGCTTGGCTGAAAATATAGAGGGAACAGGAAAAAGCTCCGAAACCAAAATCATACCGCACATTTCTTTTCAAACCGATTTTCTCTTGATATACGCCGTATACAAAGCTGCTTCTGTTGCATATAGCGGTTAAAGGAGATAAACTGTAAATGGGGCGATAACTCGCTAGCTGAAACACGTCTATACAGTACACTGTTACTCTATCACTTCAAATTACTGTCATTTTAGATTCAGTTTAACTCTTAGAGAGCTAAATAAATCAGATGGACTTTTCTAATCGGGAAAAAAAAAATAAACATTGTAAAGTCAACTTTGTTTTAGCCATACTATTTCACGAGACAGTGGGCAGTGTAGATCAAAGATCATGCTGCACGTTTTGTGCAGTCTGATCTTAATCTAAAATGACCGCAGAAGGCAATCGGCAGTCCAATCTTCAATTTACATTATCTGCTTAAATACATGTAACTGGGGAGTGGATGCTTTTGCGGACAGTGTAGATCTAAATCAAGAACAGTATGAACAGAACGAGTGCACACTTAATTTTGCTCTCGCATGTTAAAGGTTAAGTCTCCGTTATAATGTAAATTAGATCAATCAATGTTTATGGAGGTTCCTTATAATATTGAAATAAACTGCACAAAGGATTAGGTATATCCTTCTATAGAATTAAACAATGCTTTTTTTACTCGAGCATATAGTTGAATTGTTGAAGAATACTGCAATCCGATATCGGCGGATCGTTTTGTTTACGAGGATACCGACTCAGTGACAAAACAGTTGAAATTTGATTTACCTGCAGGTGTAGGCCTATATGTTACTTTCGCACACACATTGCCCGACCATGATTTTGCCTGAACTGTTTACCAAACAATACCGTGTTTAAGGACCCAGTTGATTGATTAATTGATTGAACGATATTTTACGCCGCTTTCAACATTATTTTAGTCATATCACGGCAACAGCTTACATATTCATATCTTTCTTGGGTTTCATCAGTACTAGGCTAGGGCTCTGAAGCGTCTTACCCAGGGACACTCCCACGAAAAAACCACAAGGATCTAGTGAGGGTCGAACCCGGGACCTCCAGGTCACGAGTCGTACACTTCACCACTGAGCCATGCAGGACCTAAGGACCCTGCTGAGGAAGACTTTTCAAAAGATTGTGTGATAGAAGTAATGCTAGAGAGAGAGAGAGAGAGTTTCAAAAATAAACCAGATACCACAAACAAAACAAAAGAATTTGACTGTCATTTTTTGTTTCAAAAATGTAAGAGGCATTAAAAGTTGGGTTAGAAAGGCGCAAAACATACATGTTCATAGTCTTTCATTCATGGTAAATAGAGAGAAAAGATTTCGTATGAAAATGCTATGGAATCCTGAATTAATTCATGCATAATGGCTTTCACAGATCACCATACATATTCGTATATCGTACGGTCGCCTCTGTTATATTCAGCTTTCGAATACATTGCAAAGAAGTAATAATTCTTCTATACAAACCATTCCCCATTTTACTCTACAAGGTTTACCATGACAATAGAATGTGATCTCTCATGGAAACAGTCGTTCTTTGTGTTTCTTGTATGTGGTACATAAAGGGTTAACATTAGATGTAGCCATGGATGAAAGTTTTCTCTTGTTTTCTGGTAGCCGAGCCCGAACGGCAGGGTCAGTGACATGTAGTCATCCTTATTACTTTGGGGCACAGTTGTGACATTGCGACATAAAACGCGTGATAATGTGGTTAAGAATAACGCGTAGGAAAGGGAGAAAATAATGGTAAACAGCATTTTATCCTTTACCCACAATGTTTTCTATGGTTTCCAAATCCTTTCATTTGAATTGTGACTCCCAGACGAAAAAAATTTAGAAAGCATTTGCAAACGACAGACATGTTAAGTGCGCTATTTAAAACTGATTGAGAATGCCACAGAAAATTGAGAAAACATTTTGGAAAAACAAGAAAATGCTGTTTACCATCATTTTCTCGTTTTCACACAAATTTTCCAAAAATTCTCCTTCTCACGGTCGTTGAAACTCAGG
Organism: Tridacna gigas; assembly: GCA_945859785.2. Lineage (NCBI taxonomy): Eukaryota > Metazoa > Mollusca > Bivalvia > Cardiida > Cardiidae > Tridacna > Tridacna gigas. The sequence continues at coordinate 37,823,962 of OX244040.2, forward strand.
ATTGTGTGTTAAACGATGGTTAACTTTCACGGGCGTTACTATGGCACCAAAATCGTTACGCATCCCGAATCTAGAAGACAGGGCAGATCGAATACAAGACATAAACTTGTATTTCCTCCAGGTATGCGAAAATACATACAAGGAACAAGCATGAAGGAGGGGGAGATAGATTTCAAAGTTGGAAAAAAACTGCAGCTGTCAGGTTTTTACTTACATTTCAAATGATAACGCTGCCGCATTAGTTATTTTTCATTAAAAAAAATCTTCGATGTGTGAAAGGGATATTTATGAGCCAAATAAATCATAGAGAATTCTCAGTCACGTGTGGGGGGGGGATACAATATATGGAGTGGATTTCCGAGATTATTTCATAAAATATAAGATAAATGTAGTGAATGTCAGTGCCAATCTGCACGTCTTCAATAGTATGCCATCTGATCTCGATCTGCACCACCTTCAATGCAAAGTGCAAGTCCTAGTGTATATCTTGTATTTGATTCTAAAATCATGGTTAACATGACCCGATCATTTTTTACAAAGTAAAGTCCGGATATAAAAAAGGAAAAAAAAAATGACTGGACTGGAACCCAGGCTATGGTTAACCCTGTACCACACAATCCCGACTTTTTAGCAACTCCGGGGAAAAAAACTTTCGAAAAAAATTGTGGGAAAAGGAATAAATGCTGGTAAGCAGCATTTTCTGCTTTCCCACAAAGTTTTCTACCCTTATAATGGAATTTTCATGCTTTGAATAACAGTTACTAGTTATTTATCGCTTGCAAATCCTTCAAATTTAGACATGGCCATAATTTCGTCGTCTGGTAGGGTTAAATAAATTAACTTTCTCGACCGATCCAATTCTAGGAGAATTTTAAGGATGTTTTGCCAGTAATAAAATAGTGGATAGTGTAGATTCATCATCGATCAAGTTCATTTGTAACAATTTGTATCATCGATCAAGTTCATTTGTAACGATTTGCAACATTAAAGTGGGTTATGTAACTCCCTCAACGTGAATGTGGATGAGCTTTGTTGCTGCAGTTCCGTTGCTCTCCAATTACGAAGGCGATGGGGTTTTCCCAAGTGAAACGAAAGTTACTAACGATGGCTCCCATTTCAGCAACGTATAATATAAGGAGAGAGTGGTAGCCACGCTATCTCGCGCCAAATTCGACACCTGGCGGAAACATCCGAGCTATTTCGTTATCCAATAAATCTCAAGAACGTAAATTTTGACCAGTCGTTACAACAACAGAAGAGTTAAGGCGAGAAATCTCCGAAAAGTTCAAGCTTTCTCGTGGGTTTTGGGATAAATCAACGAACAAAGAAAATGGTAAATAGTAAAAACTGTTTGAAATATTCTTGTCCTATTATAAACACAGAATTTTTACATGTTTCAAACATGATTTGACAATCCAAACAGCTCTTTTGATATTGAAAAAAACCAAGCGCGTACGGTGCTCAGTGAAACGTTCAGTCAGGGATCGTAAATTGTTAGGCCAATACGATCCCTGGTCCAGTTCACATATCCGCAAATATGAATTGCTTTAAAAATTGTTAGTCATCAGTAAAATATACCAAATCTTCAATAACGTAATTCTGTTTACCTTTCAATTTACTAGAAATAAATGATCTGAAGAAGATCGGACCAGAAAGTTCTGTTCAAACTTGATTCGTACCGGGATCACTCGTACCTTTCAAAGGTTGATTTTGTTTCTCCTTGACCCCCTACTTATTGAGGCCTATTAACACTTGTAGTGCTAAAGAAATGGAATCGGAAATCTCAATCATAACTTAGATGAAGCTTTTGGCAAGTGTAGTCTATTTATTTGTTAGTGAAAGAATTCAACCTTTACCAAGTAGCAACATTCTAGGCTAGTGCAAATTGGAGGCTTTTGCAGATGACATAATAATTGCGAGTGGAAAAAAGGAACTTGTTTTGTGAGGAGTAGAAAACACTGTGGGAAAAGAAGAAAAAGCTGGTTACCAGCATTTTCTCCTTTTCCCCCACAATGTTTCCTAAAGGCTCCGTCTTCAGGGTTGTTAGAAGTCAGCATTGTGTGGTTAAAGAGTCAAACCTGTGCCACACAATCCTGAGTTTGAATGACCTTGTGGGAGAAACCTTTTGAAAACATACTGGGAAAAGGAGAAAATGCTGGTAACCAGCATTTTCTCTTTTTCCCACTATGTTTTCTGCCCAATCAGGGATGTTAAATTCTTTTTTAGCACTTTCAATATGTCGTCTGCAGATGTTTTGAGTTTGGAATGGGGCTAGAACTGTTGTTTGGGGAAGGGTTAAGAGATGGTTTCAAAGTTTTGTGCGACAAGTTGTTTCCTGAAGGATATGAGTCCACTTTATCTTTTTATTTCCTCAACAGAGTTGTGAGCTCAATTTAACCGTTTAACCCTTTACCATACAACAAAATTTTGGACTGGTCCAAATTGAAAGCATTTGCAGACAACCAATTAAAGGTGGCCCAAATGATGAAATCTGCCCTTGACAGATTAGAGAACTTTCTGGGAAAAGGAGAAAATGCTGGTTACCAGCATTTTCTCTTTTTCCCATAATGTTTTCAAAAGCCTTCTTCCCCAGGGTCGTTAAAACTCTGGATTGTGTGTTGAAGAGTTAAGCGCCTTTCATGACTTTTGTCACCTTTGCAGCTGGTGCAGTTTCAAGATCAGACTGCACAAAACATGCAGTTTTATATTTGATCTGCATTGTAGGCTTTGTTGACACATTCTGGATAAGGACAGCCTTGAACTTGCCTTGATTATTTTAATACATGTTTTTTTTACATGGATTGAGAAACATGAGTTCTTACAACTTATACTAATCTCTTTGGATGTTACTTCCTGGAAACTACCCCAGTGCTCGCGCTAAATGTGTGGGCCAATGAAGAGTTCAAAAGTTGATACCCTTACAGCCAGAGAGAAAAAATGTTGTGAAAACTTGAAAGTGTATAGAGTGGCTCAGAATCTGGTCAGCTTTGTAAACATAGATAAATTACTGATATTTATGGTGTAAGGGATTGGGAAACTCATGGGATTTGTCCTCATTTAAAACTGGAAACAACAAGTGATTTCTTTTAAGGCTGCCAAAAAATGAAATACATTTTCTATTCGTCGTAATCTGTGCAACCTTGCAGCCATCAGGGGCAACATTTGGCATGAAGATACTACAAGAATGATAATGAAAATGAAATAAATATGAAATGGGTTAAAAACTGTGTGAAAAGTGTACATATGTATCTTTAAGTTGTACTTTAAGTTGTACTTATCATGATATGAGGTGAAAAATCTGAATGACAGGTGGTATATAGTGCTTTGATAGAAAGCAAACATAAAATAAACCCTCAGTGCTCATAATAAATCCAACCAATATTTTCAGTCAGAAATAAGGTGGAAATAAGAGCAGTTTCAAGCTTGTGTTTGTCCAAACTGTTTAATAAATGCAGACATTGTAGATCAGAGATCAGAGTGCTTATTTTGTGCTGTCTGGTCTTAATCTACACTAGCTGCAAAGAAAAATAAAGTTGTGAAAAGAGTTTTGATGGTTAACCCTTTACCGCACAATCCCAACTTTATCAACCCTAAAGAAAAGCCTTCTGAAAACATTGTTGGAAAATGAGAAAATGCTGGAAACCAGCATTTTCTTCTTTTCCCACAATGTTTTCTACCCAATGAAAGACAGAAATCATCATTTTAGCAACATTTAATCTGTCGTCTGCAAATGCTTTGAATTTTGTCCTGTCCTAAAATTTGTGGTTTGGTGAAGAGCTAAGATGTAAAGATCCAGATTGTAATCTCTTGTTTTGTCATTTGTCAGTGAGCTTTGATTGGATTAGATAATATTTCCTGAAACTTGTTTGCTGTACAAACAGTGTAAAGTATTATATCAGATAAGGGTTAAACAGCAAAATATTTAAGGTATTTTTTGCTGTGACATTTAACCATTGTTTCTAGGGCAACGTGTCTGATCCAATTTTTGATGTCAGGCATCAACATTTTGTTCCACTTTCTACCAGTCTTTGTTCAATGAGCTTCATTGTGTTATAAATGAACATTAGGATTTCGAAGGATGACAAAAAGTGATAGAAAAAAAGGACTTAATCTTCCCTCAATAGGTAGAGCAATACAGGTCAGTAATTTACAGATTTTTTCAGGTGAAAATCTCTGCATTGACTCTCATAACCCTTTAACCTTTTACCACACAATCCTGACTTTTAACAACCCTGAGAAAGAGGCCTTGGAAAGCATTGTGGGAAAAGGAGAAAATGCTGGTAACCAGCATTTTCTCCTTTTCTCACAATGTTTTCTACCCTGTCAAATGCAGATATCATTATTTGAGCTACATTTAATTTGTCATCTGCAAATGCTTTGAATTTTGTTGAGTCCAAAATTTTGTCGTTTGGTAAAGAGTTAACAAACAATCCGGAGTTTAATGGACATCCAGGGTATCAGCTTTTTAGAAAGAAAAATGAAAAAAGAGAAATGTTATTGCCTTGTGTTGTTTTGAACATCCAGGGGTATTTTGATTTTCAACCCTGTTCTGTTGACTGTTTATACCCTGTAGAATATACTTTTTATACCCATTAGAAACATTTTGCTAATATTTTTCTCACCTATATTTGATTATTTCACAGCCAAAACCTTAGTCTCAATAATGAGAAGCTTAAAGTGCTTCTTTTCTTATTTGGACATTTACTGTGCACCGGAGACGACCAATCAAAAATTAAAATTGTGGACAGTTATCTGTGCTGTGGAAACTTTAGACATGAGTATTGGCCATGTAGCCGATGCATACTGCACAATTATAAAGTTTGATTTGATCTTGGTCATGGCTTTTCCACAATGTATTTTGATGTAGAACAGAGCAGTTCTGTTCTCCATAAATGTATGGTTACACTTCACGGGATAAGAGTTTACTTGGCATGTTGCATTGAGGAGAACAAAGTGCGATATCGAAGCCATTTTCTAATTCTTCGGCTGACATGCTTTCTTGCCATCAGCAGGGATCCTTTATGAAATGCCTTTTACACATGTAAATGCAACATTTTCACAAAGCTGGTTTGTAATTCATTTAACTCTTTACCAAACGACAACATGTTAGACTTGTCCAAATTGAAAGTAATTGCAGATGACAAAATCAGTGTGACTGAAAAATCGAAATTTGTTTTTGGAAAGGTAGAAAACGTTGTGGGAAAAGGAGAAAATGCTGGTTACCAGTTCTCCTTTCCTACAATGTTTTCAAAAGGCTTTCTTTTTAAAACTCGGGATTGTATGAAAGGGTTGAAAACATCGTGGGAAAAGGAGAAAATGCTGGTTACCAGCATTTTCTTCTTTTCCCACAATGTTTTCTAAAGCCCAAAAGCTTTGTCTTCAGGGTCGTTAATACACGGGATTGCACGATAAAGGGTTAAAGGGTGTTTATTTTCCCAGAATGTTTACAAAGTAGCTGACAGGATAGATTCAAGATCAGACTGCAACTTCATCTGATCTTGATCTGCACAGTCTTCAAGTGATAGTTTGATCTTCAAAAGCAACTTCAGGTGACTTCACTTCAGATTTTATCCAATTTCAGCAGAATGTTGCATTTTGGCAAAATGTGGCAACAGCATCAGCTAGATTTTTCATTTGCAACGTTGCAAAATAATTAATGTCACTTCTCCAAAATAGTTTTTGATTTACTCTTTACCAAACAGCAAAAATGTAGACTTTTCCAAATTCAAAGCACTTGCAGACAACAATTTAGATGTGATTCAAATGATGAAAGTTGTCTTTGGTCAGGTAGAAAATATTATGGGAAAAGGAGAAAATGCTGGTTACCAGCATTTACTCCTTTTCCCACAATGTTTTCCAAAGGCATCTTCTTTAGGGTCTTTAAGAATTAGGATTGTGTGGATGAGGGTTAAATGTCCTAAAGAGGATACTCATGCTACAAGATAACTGAACATTTTGTCTCAACTGGTAAAAAATTGGCCATAAATGTACAAGCATTTTGAAGCAACATAAGGAATCGAGCAAATTTTCTAAAATATCATCAAGATTAAGATAAAGAAGCACTTATCACTCATCAAGATGTTGACTTGTTTATGAAGAGGTACTTCCTGTGTCATAATAAACTATTTTTTTAACTCTTTACCAAAGAAAAATGTTTTGGACTCTTCCAAAATAAAAGCATTTTGCACACCACTATTTAACCCCTTACCACACAGTACTGTCTTTTAACGACCCAGGTAAAGAAGCCTTTTGAAAACATTGTGGGAAGAGGAGAAAATGCTGGTAACCAGCATTTTCTCCTTTTCCCACAATGTTTTCTACCATATCAAAGAAAAATTGCACTATTTGAGCCATACTGAAATTTTAGTCTACAAATGCTTTCAATTTGGACAAGCTAAAATTTTGTCATCTGGTAAAGTGTTAAATGTTGAATAATTAGGAGATGTGGCTGTAAAATAGGAGAAAATATTGTGGGAAAAGGAGAAAATGCTGGTCACCAGCAATGTTTTCAAGACCTTTCTTTTTCAGGGCCATTAACACTCAAGATTGAACGGTTAAAAGGGTTACTTTACCGCACGACAAAATTAGTGTTGACCTATCCCAATGGAAAGTATTTTGCAGATGATATTTAAACCATTATCTTGCTAAATAAGTGAAATAAAACTTTCAAGTTCATAGTAAAAAGCAAGATTTTGCTGTTTCAAAGGTATTTTTGGAGGAATGATATCTCCTTATCGGACAGTGTAGATCCAAGATCAGACAGCATGTTCTGTACAGTCTGATCTTGATCTACACTGTCTGCAAAAGGTCCTTGAGTCGCGCATAGCAGCCTAAGGGTTAAACTTGGCTTAAATGATAGAAATTGTCTTTGATAGGGTACAAAAGATTATGGGAAATTGAGAAAATGCTGGCTTTGAGCATTTTCTTCCATTCCAACCGCCAAGCCCCCCGTAGCTCAGTCCGTAGCGTACAGGACTTGAGAACAGGAGGTCGCTGGTACGATCCCCGGCTTGGCCAATTTCTTTCCGAGGAATGATGATAGTCATCGCGACAGGATTCATTCCTCTCTCACCGCTGACCATTGTTTCGACAATGGTTATGTGGAAAAGCAGCCAGTGGCTTGGAAAGAATATTGTGCGAAGTACTGGTAAAAGAAACTCCAGGAAAAGCATGGATAGGTGCACTGGCCGCCGTGATATAACTGAAATAATGTTGAAAACGGCGTTAAACACTATACAGTCAATCAATACAATCCATTCCAACGATGTTTTCAAAAGCTGTATTGCTCAGTGGTGTTAAAACTCAGCATTTAGTCAAGGGCTAATTGACAATATAAAAACCATGAAAGAAGTGCATAAGATTTTTAAATGATTTTATATATTCATGTACTCTGTACTTATGGGCTAAATTTTAACCCTTTCCCAAATGATAAATTTTAGACTCTTTCATATTCAAAACGTCTTCAGACGACAAATTCGAAATTGGTACTAATAAGCTGAAGCTCTCTCACAGGGTAAAAAACATAGTGGGAAAAGGAGAAAATGCTGGTTACCAGCATTTTCTCCTTTTCCCACAATGTTTTCAAAAGCCTTCTTTCCCAGGGCCGTGAAAATCCGGGATTGTTTGGTAAAGGTTTAAGAGCTATCTGATTGAACCAAGAGCAATGGTGACAGGTGACAGTGTACCATTGCTGGTGACAGGAGACAGTGTACAAATGCTGAAGCATACCACTGCCCAAGCATACCACTTTTGGTCATAAAACTCTTTACCAAACGACAAAATTTTAGACTTGTTCAACTTGAAAGCATTTGAAGACAACAAAATAAATGTAACTTAAAAATTGAAATTTGTTTTAGGAGGGCTAGAAGACATTGTGGGAAAAGGAGAAAATGCTGGTTACCAGCATTTTCTCCTTCTCCAACAATGTTTTTTTAAAAGGCTCCTTTCTCAGGGTCATTAAGAGTCGGGGTTGTGTGGTAAAGGGATAATACTACATTAATAAATATATACGAAAAATGAAGGGATCAAATTCACCCATGTTGTGTTTTTTTTTTTTAAAGATAAAATAGCAGGGTTTCGTTTCCACTGTCGACCACCAGATAAAAATGTCTTGAAAAAATGAAGTACTGGAGTGTGAAGGATGCACATGTAACCGTTTATCTCAGTTAACCCTTTCCCAAATGATAAATTTTAGACTGGTCCAAATTGAAAGAGTTTGCAGATGACAATTTTGAATTTGATGAAAATGGCAGAAAGTTCTCAAAAAGGGTAGAAAACACTGTGGGAAAAGGAGAAATTACTCATTACGAGCAATTTCTCCTTTTCCCACAGTGCTTTCAAAAGACTTGTACTGCAGACACGTGAAAACCAGGGCTTGTTTGGGAAAGGGTTAATTAAGCTGATGCCCAGATGAGTCATTTATGAAAGTGTTATGATAATGTTGATCGGCTTAATATAGGTTTTGAAGTAACCTGCTAACGTAAACTGACATATAAATGGTAAATCGTGCAGAATGCTTCTTCAAAAACTATTTTGCATGAAAAAATAAATGGCTGCAAAATCACAAAAACCCTTGACACTGCATTGGTCAGGTAGACATGGTCTGTATCAGAGGCATGATAAGCCCAACCAAACAATTCCATGTTTTTACATTTCGGTAGAAGGCCTTTGAAAATTATAGGAAAAGGAGAAAATGATGGTAACTAGCATTTCTCCTTTTCCCATAATGATCTTTTGCCTTTCAAAGACAAATGCCTTGACTTCTGGTAAGTTTTAGGATAAGTTTACTATTTTGCTGTCTGATAAAGATAGGTTGATTTTACTTTAACCCTTTACCACACAATCCTGACTTTTAAAGACCCTGAGGGAGAAGTCTTTTGAAAACAATGTGGAAAAAGGAGAAAATGCTGGTAACCAGCATTTTCTCCATTTCCCACAATGTTTTCTACCCTTTGAATGGCAAATGTCATGTTTTAAGCAACATTTAATTTGTCACATGCAAATGCTTTCAATTTGGACAAGGCTGAAATTTTGTCGTCTGGTGAAGGGTTAATTAACTGTATTCATCAAAGGAGGGAGCACAGTCAGCTGTCAGTATAGTCAAGTAATCTGCATAATTAGATCATGAATTTTTCATTAACTGACATGCAAGTTATTGAATCATTCATACTGTATTACAACAAATATGTTTCTTGGGATAATGAGTTATCCCTGTAACCTCTTACCACATGATCCTGACTTTTAACGACCCAGAGAAAGAGGCCTTTTGAAAACATTGTGGTAAAAGGAGAATATGCTGGTAAGCAGCATTTTCTCCCCTTTCCCACAATGTTTTCTAGCCTATCAATGACAAATTTCATCATTTGGGTTACCTTTGATTTGTTGTCTGCAAATGCTTTCAATTTGGACCAGTCTAAGATTTTGTCATTTGGTAAAGATTTAACCCGTTTACTTATGCAATCCAGACTTTTAATGACCCTATGGAAGACGTCTTTCGAAAACATTGTGATAAAAGGAGAAAATGCTGGTAACCAACATTTTCCCCTTTCCCACAATGTTTTCTACCCTATCAAAGACAGAAATAATGAATTAAGCAACATTTAATTTGTTGTCTGCACATGCTTTCATTTTGGACTATTCTAAAATATAATTGTGTGGGAAAGAGTTAACTCTTTACCAAACAACAAAATTTTTGACTGGAGTAAATTGATAGCATTTGCATTTTCTCCTTTTCCCACAATGTTTTTTTAACTCCTTAACAAACGACAAAATTTTAGGCTAGTCTAAGTTCAAAGCTTTTGCAGACAACATAATAAATGTAACTGAAAAATTGAAATTTGTTTTGGAAAGGGTAGAAAACATTGTGGGAAAAGGAGAAAATGCTTGTGTTACCAGCATTTTCTCCTTTTCCCACAATGTTTTCAAAAGGCTTCTTTCTTTAGGGTCGTTAAGTCGGGATTGTGTGGTAAAGGGTTAAAGACATTCTCTTTAATGGTACTTAAAGTTTGGAATTGTGTGGTAAAGAGTTATCACACAATACCAAGTTTTATGACCCTGGTGGAGAAGGCTTTTGAAAACATTATGGGTAAAAGAGAAAATGCTGGTAACCAGCATTTTCTCCTTTTTCCATGATGTTTTCTACCCATCACAGACAAAACTCATAATTTAAGCCACATTTGATTTGTGGTCTGCAAGTGCTTTCAATGCAGATGGGTCAAGAATTTCTTTGTGTAGCAAAGGATTAAGTCTACCACTTGACAAAATTTTAGACCTCTCCAAATTCAAATCATTTGCAGACGACAAATAAACGTAACTCAAAAACTGGATTTTGTTTTTGGAAAGGTAGAAAACATCATGGGAAAAGGAGAAAATGCTGGTAACCAACATTTTCTCCTTTTTCCCATGATGTTTTCAAAAGGCCTAACCCATTTTTCCTCAGGGTTGTTAAAACTTGGGATTGTGTTGCAAAGGGTTAACCCTTTACTGCACAATGCTGCCTTTTAACGGCCCTGGGAAAGAAGCCTTTTGAAAACATTGTGGGAAAAGGAGAAAATGCTGGTAACCAGCATTTTCTCCGTTTTCCACAATGTTTTCTACCCTATCAAAGAAAAATTGCATAATTTGAGCCACATTGAGATTGTCGTCTGCAAATACTTTCAATTTGGACAAGGCTAAAATTTTTACGTCTGATAAAGGGTTAAGTAGTGAGTACTCAGAAGGTTGCTTTTACTGTTACAGGAAGATGAGCTGCCCAAAATAACCTTCAGGAGGAACAGAAGTAGAGATCACCAGAGGTAACCTAGTTTTGCATCTCACAAAATATTTAACTCTTTATCAAACGACAAAATTTTAGACTTGTTCAAATTGATATCATTTGCAGACGACAAAATAAATGCAACCAAAACACTGAAATTTGCTTTTGGAAGGGTAGAATACATTGTGGGAAAAGGAGAAAATGCTGGTTACCAGCATTTTCTCCTTTTCCCACGATGTTTTCATAAGCCTTCTCTCTCAAGGTCATTAAAAGTCGGGATTGTGTGGTAAAGGGTTAATAGGTAACATTAACCCTTAACCCTTTCTCAAATGTCAAATTCTAGTCTTATTCAAATTTGAAATAACTGGAGATGACAACTTTAGAATTGTAATAAATGAGCTTAAGTTCTGTGATAGGGTAGAAAACATTGTTGGAAAAGGAGAAAATGCTGGTTACCAGCATTTTCTCCTATTCCCACAATGTTATCAAAAGCTTTCCTACTCAAGGTTGTTAGATCTCGGGACTGTGTGGTGAAGGTTTAAAGTGCCAATTAAACATTTCAGTCTAGAAAAAAGGCCCATATATAATTTTTCAGGTCACGCTTTTTCAGATTGTCTTAGCAAAATGGACAATGTAGATCAAAGATCAGACTGCATTTATATGCCGTCTAATCTTGATCTACACTGGCCGCAAAGGCAACTATAGTTGTGAAAGGTGCTTTAACCCTTTACCACACAATCCCGACTTTTAACGACCCTGAGAAAGAAGCCTTTTAAAAACATTGTGGGAAAAGGAGAAAATGCTTCTTAACAGCATTTTCTTCTTTTCCCACAATGTTTTCTACACTTCCCAAAACAAATTTCAGTTTTTGAGCCACATTTATTATGACGTCTGCAAATGCTTTCAATTTGGACAAATCTAAAATTTTGTTGTTTGATAAATAGTTAAGGGTTAATTTCTCTTCGGGTTTTTAGCTCCACTGGGGAAGGGCTGTGGAGCTTATTGTCATAGCCCAATGTATGTCATGTGTCAGTCCATGTGTCCACCTCAGCATGTGTCATCATTTTACCACGCAATCCTGAGTTTTAACGACCCTGAAATAGACAACTTTTGAAAACATACTGTGTAAAAGAGAAAATGCTGGTAACCTGCATTTTCTCCGTTTCTTACAATGTTTTCTTTCCCATTAAAGACAAATTCCATCTTTTGAGGCACATTTGAATTGTTTTCTTTGAAGAGCTTTCAATTTGGCCAAGTCAACATTGTCGATGTGTGGTGAAGAGTTATCTTCTCCTGTGCAACTACAGAACTAATTTCGACAGAACTAAATTCACGGCAATGGTCCTACCATTGTCATTTTCCAGTTTGGTTCCTGCCTGAATCTGTTAACGCTTATCTTAAAATTATCATTCTATATTTACTGTCATTTTCACCAGTATCTGAACTCCATAAGGACAAGCATTGCACCTATCTTTGCATACCTCAAGATTCATACCTCAAGGTACATGACCTTGTGACCTTGTGCATCGACGCATCTCTGTAAGCTTCATCTTGCTTTCCCCTAAATTTTGAAAATTGTGAAATTTTGGTAGAGAATTGAATTCTTACATAGTCATTTAACAACCCATGGAAAGAGATGTGGATAAGTTTGGTCTTTAACTCTTTACCTCATGGAACAAATTTATACTTGTCCAAATTGAAAGCATTTACAGATGACAATTTAAATTTGGCTCATTTGATGGAATTTTGTCTTTTATGGGGTAGATTTAAATTTTGTTCATATGATGGGATTTGTCTTTAATGGGGTAAAAAACATTGTGGGAAAAGGAATAAATGCTGGTTACCAGCATTTTTTCCATTTCTCACAATATTTTCAAAAGGATTCTTCCTCAGGGTCATTAAAACTCGGGATCGTGTGGGAAAGAGTTAACTTGCAGCTCCTGAATTAGTAGAATTTGGCTTACTTATAAGGTACTGAAACTTGGAGGCTTTTTATAAAATTTCTTCTTGAAGCAAATTTTAGTAGACATTTAACCCTTTACCAGACGACAAATTTTTAGCCTTGTCCAAACTGAAAGCATTTGCAGACGACAATTTCATTGTGGCTCAAATGGTGCAATTTTTCTTTGATAGGGTAGAAAACATTGTGGGAAAAGGAGAAAATGCTGCTTACCAGCATTTTCTCCTTTTCCCACAACGTTTTCAAAAGACTTCTTTCCCAGGGGCGTCAAAAGGCGTCATTGTGCAGTAAAGGGTTAAAATGTTGTTTTATCATAAAAAGGTTTACCGTAACCTTTTACAAACGATTCCATATTTTCACTCTTTACCAAATGACATAATTTTAGACTGGTTGAAATTGAAAGCATTTGCAGATGATAAGATAGATATGGCTCAAGCATTGAAATTTGTTTTTGAAGGGTAGAAAACATAGTGGGAAAAGGAGAAAATGATGGTTACCAGCATTTTCTTTTTTTTTCCCCACAATATTTTTCAAAGCTTTTGTCCTCAGGGTCGTTAAAAGTCGGGATTGTGTGGTAAAGAGTTAAGAACCTGAAGAGGAAGGTTTTTGCTCTGTGAGAAGGGGGCTTGATGCATCTGCGAAAAGTATTGACACAGGTCAGCCTGCATAATCAGCACAGGCTAGTACTGCAGGCTGACCTGGGCCGTAACCTTACACTATTGGTCAATTTTCTGTATGTCCAAGGACCAGCCTACCTCATGAAAAGCTGCTTGTTCAAAAAAGTCACTATTCTGGATCCATAATTACGTGATGGCTTGATTGCTTCAATGCATCACGGATATGCATTAAGCTCCCTTTTGCCAGAGCATGGCTCATAAGGAGGAGTCCAAATTTCTGCTGTCTGGTATAGACTTAAGTCTTTACTAAATATCAAAATTTTATTCTTGTGCGAATTAAAGGCATTTGCAAATACTAAAATTTGTCTTTGGAAAAACAGAAAAGATTGTGCGAAAGGAGAAATTGCCTACTAGCACCTTTTGTCTTCTTTCCTGCAATTTTTTCTTGAGGCTGCTCTTGGGTCATTAAAACATTGGATTGTTTTGTAAAGGGTTAATTGATGTTGTCCCTTTTATTTGACTAGGATGGATGTCATAGGGTTTAAGCCTTTAGCAAAGAACAAATTTTAAACTTGCAGTGAATTGAATGTGACTCAAATGATGGAATTTGTCTGTGATAGGATAGATAACATTGTGAGAAAAGGAGAAAATGCTGATGACCAACATTTTCTCCTTTTCCTACAGTGTTTTCAAATGGGCTTTTGTGAATTGTGTGGTAAAGGATTAAACTTCTTTTGAATTGTACATTTTACATTAAAGTCTTCTTTTTAGATTACGAAACTTACAGCAGCAGAAACAGACAAGAGATGAGGAGAGTAGAGTGCCCCCATTGCCCAGTATCACAAACTTATACTCAAAGGAATGGGATGATTTGCCAGAGTTAGGAGGCCAAGAAAGTAGAGCCAGCCATTATGGAGACAGTTTACCGGACTTATACATACCAAGGGAAGATGCTGTAGAAAGTCTACTTGACACAGATGATCAAAGCAATAATGAGAACAGTCTCCTTGCAGCTAAAAGAAATCTTGTAAGGAGCAAAAGCATGGTGGAGTATAGCGGCAAGCATCTGGAAAGGGACAGAATGAAATTCAAGCGGAAAAAGAAGAAGAGGATGTCTGTGGATATGATGAGATCAAAGTCGAATGCCATCCTTGGAGAACTTTTTGCTGTTAATCAGTCCTCAGACAGTGACTGTATATGTGTTGTCCATGAGACTCCTGTGAAACTGTTAAAAGGTAGTGAGGCTGACTCCTGTGATTCTGATGTTCCAGTTAGGCGCTGCATCAGAAAACCTAAATGTATCATTATCAGTGAGGATTCAGAATTATCTGATACCTATTTAGACAATGTATCTCACAATCTCTCTAGAGGAGAAAGTCAGCTGAAGAATTATTCTCAGAACAAAAAGGTTTTAAAAGATGGAAAGGAGAAGAGCTCTTATTCAATCAAAAAAACTATTCTCACTGAGAGTGAGGAAGTGCCAAAGTTACAAAATAAAGTAAAGGTAAATATAAAGACTCTCCAGGAACAAACCGACAGTTTACAGGATACTGCAGCAGGAGGAGACAAAGAATTTTCCAGGCAAAGGCCACCATCAGGTAAAGAGATAAATAGCTGTAACTCTGGATCGTTGAATTCAAGAACTGGCGGAGTATTTGATTTCCTTAATTCACTTAAATCGCCAGAAATTGATAGAAATGCAAAAAAGAAACTTAATTCAGAATGTTGTGTTTTACTTAGAGATTGTACATTGGTTCAAGGTAATGACACTAACTCAGACAGAGATAGACATTTTATGGACATATTATCAAGTGAGATAAAAGAACTAAGTGATGAAGATTCTCCCTATTCTGCTGATAAAAGTCTCAATTATAGCCTAAAAAGTAGTGAATACAGCGATATATCTGATACAGATGATGATAGAGGTGAGGAAGTTCCATCTCATTTAGTGCCAAACAAAGACCTGCTAAAACATCAAAGACTGTCAAGTGCTTATAGTGATATTAGTGAAGAGAGTGGGACAGAAACAAATGATAAAGAACTAGATCCATCTACAGGTTCATCTCAGATCATGAATTCAAGTCAGTCAACAACATTTATGGCAATTCAAACTGTTGAACTGAAGCATCCAGTTTTTTTGAGACATGATCGGACATGTAACGAGAACAGTGATATAAGTGATCTTGAGGATAATAAAAGCAACAATGATTTAACAGAGAAAGAGGCCCAGTTTGCTTCAGAGAGTAACTGTGATACAAATAAAACACTACATGATTTATTTATCAACGGTTTTCAGAAGCAAACTGAAAATACTGGTTATGATGTCATAGCTCAAGAAAAAGCTGTGAGCAACTGTCAAACAGAAGAAGATAGTATTGGTAAATTCTTGGAAAATAAAGCTGAAAATTTTCCAAAATACAAGTATTTTGATCAAGACAATCATCATCTTGTGCATACTGATGAAAATGATAAAGAGACAGCTGAAAACATATTGATGGAAGAAATAAGTGACAATGAAAGCTCTTGTACAAGATATTATAGCAATGAAAGTAGTAAGGCAGAAATAGAAAAGTTCTTAGATGATGTTTGTAGTATTATTTCAACACCTGACTCTTCAGATTATTCAGATAATGATGAAGATGATGAAATATCATGGGACAGAGGAGACAATAGAAATAACAGACATCCCTCCAACTTTACAGGGACAGATTATAACTTAAAATCTGATATCTCTGAAATATATCATGAGAGGGATACCTCAGAAGAAGAAGAAACTCTGTTGTATAGTAATGGTGTTCCAGTCACACAGCAAGGTTTGTCATTTAGAGGCAAAATTATTGGTAGCGATACTGGTTGGAAACTTACATCTGAAAACAGAATAAATGATGAGGGGGGAAAGTCGGAGGTAAATGAAGTATCATATATAAGAGACTTGAACAAGTTTGATACAGAGTTACCTGACTTGAACTTAACCCAGACATATGTGTGCAATAGTGAGGATTATGGTGCAGAAAGTATGCATATGTCCAATGACATGTTAGATTGTTCTCAAAATACATCAATGCCATACTTGTCAGCTGTGTCACCATTAACCTTTGATAGTTCATCATATAGTGCTGAAGAAAGTCGTTCCACACATGTAAATACACATTCCTCAGTGAACCATTCCTCCCCAGTCATGCCTGTGCTAAGTCCAGTGAGACTGAACTGTGAAACTGCAGAACAATTATCCAGTTCAGTCAGGCGATATCCTAGAAAGCGTACGGTACGCTGTATAAAAACTAAAGACAGTGTTAAACAGTCATTGTCTATTAAACGGAAGAGATATGTCTCAAAAGGGAAAACAGATCCAGAAAAGCTGAGTCAACTAGGAAACAGTGGGATGATAATGAATCAGTTGTGTCATTATGTGAAAAATTACTGCTGTGTTTCAGGATATCAATCACCAAAGGTTTTGTTGCCCTCTACACAGATGAACATTTTAGATGAATGCAGGGTAGATGGATGTCATAATTTCAGCCATTTTTTCTACTTTCTGTCTCATTATTGCTCAAACTATATCATTCCGTCTGAAGTTTATAGTTTCATCTGTAAGAATATTCTGTTTGAAAATGGTGCTAGTCAAAGTGTTATACGATGTGCTCAAGATTTTTTATCAAAAGTTACCTCGGATTGTAGATCAACCTTTGAACTTACATGGAAGGAAGTTGAGACCTGTATACAGGGTATGATGAATTCTGATCTCTCTGTCAAAACTCCTGAAGAAGTTTTGCAGAATGAAGTGTTTTTGGAACTTGTAATAAGCATTCTTAAAACAGACCTGTATAATAGAAATTTATCTAATCAGAGGGAAATCCATGGTTCAAAAGTGTATAGGTTGTTGTCTACAGATGTGAGCTCCACAAACCTTAAAAAAGTGATCTGCTTTATCCAGCAGTTGTCACATACTATGGCAAATAACTCAACAATGGATGGCTTCAGTCCACATCTGATAAAACTGTTGAACATATTGCAGGTAAGAGTTGGGTCGGTATTCATCAACCGTTCTAAATTTTATTCTTATTCTATTTGTATGTTTACAAAGTAACACAATGTCTAGATGGCTGTACCGAGTAAACCAATTAGTTAGGGCCTAGTGTGTTTCTTTTGAATTCAGAAAATTTTTGAGAGTAATTACTAGAATGCAGTTTAGAATGGTTGGTAACTACACATATGATCTCTGAGCTTGATAATAATGACTGTATTTGGCGTGCAATACATGAAAAGGGGTCTTTGGACATTTGTGTAAAGTGTTGTCCTGGATTAGCCTGAGCAGTCCGCGCAGGCTAATCTGAGACAGAACTTTACAACTACATAAGATTTTTTCATACAGTAGATTTTCGTGAAACAGAAAATGGCACAAAAATGGGAAGTATCGTCTCAGAGTAGTCACAGACTGCACATGCTGATCTGGAATGACACACTTTTACGCATATGTCCGAAGGCGCCTTTTTGTGTGTTGCACGCCATTTAATCTTTCACCACACAATCTCAAGTCTGTTGCTCTGAAATGTACTGAACTGAGGTATCCCTTGACCTTATGGCAGCGGATACTGATCAGGCTGTTTCACTCTTTTTGTGAGAGGTATGAGATGAAGACTGCAAGCCCTTGGCGGAAGTACGCAATACTGACTTTTGTGTGTGCCCATTCTCTGCAAGTCACTTTCAACCTGTCGTAAGTTTTATTTCGACATTCAGTCGACAGATTTAATCAGACTTAAAACCTTCTCATTTTTCTTAAATTTGAAAGCAATATCTGAGCAAAAAATTCCTACTTACCATGAAGTCAAGAGATACCTCAGTTCATTTCATTTCATAGGCAAAAGACTGGTCTGTTTGTGTCTGCAGCAACTGGATTCTAATTCCTACCCCATTTTGTATTTTTCGTGCCAGAAAATCAAAGTCGGTAAAAAACACAGGGGGTGCAGGACCTTTTTTACTGTGTATATTTTCAAAAGCTTCTCTGTCAGGGTCGCTAAAGCTCAGGATAGTACAGCAAAGGGTTTTAGGCCAGACCTAACTGTACAAATACAACTTTAACCCTTTCCCAAACAAGCCCTGGTTTTCACGTGTCTGCAGTACAAGTCTTTTGAAAACACTGTGGGAAAAGGAGAAATTGCTCGTAACGAGCAATTTCTCCTTTTCCCACAGTGTTTTCTACCCTTTTCGAGACCTTTCTGCCATTTTCATCAAATTTCAAATTGTCGTCTGCAAACTCTTTCAATTTGGACCAGTCCAAAATTTGTCGTTCGGGAAAGGGTTAAAGCATTTTTAGTAAACACATTTTGAAATTTTGTGGGAAAACGAGCTATCAAATGTAGAAAGCAATTGACCCCCATTCACACATTATTTCCCATAAATTGTAAAATTATTTTTTTTTTCCTTCTTTTATTGTTTTCCCTTGAGTAATTTTTAGCTCCACTGGCCAAAGGCCAGCGGGCTTATGTCATGGCCCGGTGTCCGTCGTGCGTCCGTGCATCCGTCCGTGCGTCCGTGCATCCGTCTGTGCGTTAACTTTTATTTCAAACATCTTCTTCTCTGAAACTACCCATCCAATTTTCATGAAACTTCACAGAAATGATCCTGCCATGGTCCTCTTCAGAATTTCTTGAAAGAATTTGATTCCTTCAAAAACTCTGGTTGCCATGGCAACAAAACTGAAAAATATTGGAAATCTTTAAAAATCTTCTTGTCTGAAACCATAAGGCGTAGGGCTACCAAATTTGGCATGTAGCTTTATGTAGTAGACCTCTATCAAGTTTCTTCAAATTATAGCCCTGGGGTCAAAATTGGCTCTGCCCCAGGGGTCACAAGTTTTACATAGGCTTATATAGAGAAAACTTTAAAAATCTTCCTGTACCAAGCCATAAGGCCTAGAGCTACCAAATTTTGCATGTAACTATATCTAGTGGGCCTCTACCAAGCAGGCCAAAATTTTAGCCCTGGGGTCAAAATTGGCCCTGCTGCAGGGGTAACAAGTTTTACATGGGCGTACATAGTGAGACAACTTAAGAAATCTTCCAGTACCTAGCCATAAGGCCTAAAGCTACCAAATTTTGCATTTAGCTTGATCTGGTGGGGGTCTACCAAAAGTGCCCAAATTACAGTCTTGGGGTCAATTTGGCCTCATGCTGGGGGGTGGAGGGGGGGGGGGCGAAGGTGCACAAGATTAACATGGGCTTATATAGGGAAAACTTTTAAATCTTGGTGTACATAGCCATAAGGCTTAGGGCTACCAAATTTTGCATAATTATAGCTCTGTCTAGTGGACAACTACAAAGAGGGCCCAAGTTACAGCCCTAGGATCAAGTTTGGCCCTGCACCTGGGGTCACAAGTTTTACATGGGTTTATGGAGTGAAAACTTCAGAAACCGTCTTGTTACTAGCCATAAGGCAAGAACTCCCAAATTTGGTCATAAACATGTGCTTATAGGGTGAAAATTCAAAAAATCCTTTTGCTCCTAACCGCAAACCCAAGGGCAAATCTGGAGCACTTTTGATTTTTTTTTTGAAATTAGCCTTGCATTAGGGGTCTTATGTTTTACAGAGGCTTCATATGGACGAAACTTGAAAATCACCGTATTTATAACCATACAGCATAGACCTGTATTATTTTGGCATGTGGCTTTATCTTGTGGACCTCTACCAGGGTTCAAGTGATTATCGCTCTGGGATCAAAAATGGCTTTTCCCTGCGGGTCTCAACTTTAACATGGGCTTTTACAAAGAAAACTTTGTAAGTCTTCATTTTGAAACCATTTGGCTCAGAATTGAAATGTTTAGTATTTATGGTTTATATTTATAAGCCAGTGGAGTGATACAGGGCCATCATGGCCCTCTTGTTGTAATAAATTTGGGTAGGTCAGAAATTATCATTAAGCTGAATGGATGTATGAATAATGTAATATAATGTTTGAATCTTTATCTCAGGATGAATTTTGCTCTGGCAAAAGGGGACTACATACATCTTCGTAATGCATCATACCAAGTAAGACATGACAGAATTAGGAATCCATGAAATTCATTATGTCTAACAACCAATTGTATCATTAAGGTAGATTGGTCCTTTTACATAGAGAAAATTGACTAATAGCAAAAAGTTTCGGCCCAGGTCACCCAGCATGGACTGCCTGGACAGACCTGTGTTGATACGTTTTGCAAATGCATGAAGCCCCCTTTTCATAGAGAATGCCTCATTTATATGTTATAATTGTGTCTTTTGCAGGAATTCCTTACTTTCTCTATTGAGGTCAGTTCAAGCTGTATGGACTGTGCTAAATCTATGGCTCTTGATCTCAGAAACATTTATACATATCTACCGAACATTTCCACAAGATATTTACTCCTACAGTCCATGTCATCAGAGCTGCTGCTGTTCTATTTGTGTGAACTTATTCTGGAATCCAGGTTTGACAATACCTCACCCCTTTGTGATATCTCATTAGGATCAGTCATATCCAGTTTTTTCAAGGTAATTTTTTTGTGATCTAGTGTCCTGTAGCTACAGATTGTGTGTGTGTATGTGTGTGTGTGTGTGTCTGTTGGAGTGTTATTTCATAAACTCTTAACCCTTTCCCAAACAAGCCCTGGTTTTCACGTGTCTGCAGTACAAGTAATTTGAAAACACTGTGGGAAAAGGAGAAATTGCTCGTAACGAGCAATTTCTCCTTTTCCCGCAGTGTTTTCTACCCTTTTTGATAACTTTCTGCCATTTTCATCAAATTTAAAATTGTCGCTGCAAACTCTTTCAATTTGGACCAGTCCAAAATTTGTCGTTTGGGAAAGGGTTAATAAAATGATCTGATTGTTGTGACAGTTCTGGGGCAAAAGGCTTTCAAACAAAGGAGAAGATGCATGAAACCAGCATTTTCTCTTTTCCTCACAATGTTTTCTACCCTTTCAAGGACAACTCCCATCAATGAGAGACACATCTATTTGTTGACTGCAAATGCTTTCACTGTGTGGGAGTCTAGAACTTTGGCTATGAGTCAGTCAGAATGTAATATTTGTTAAGTTCAACTTCAAAAACTGATGTTTGGTATAATAATGACAGTCCCAATGAGCAGAATTTTTGTACATCTGCAAAAGGAATGTTATCTGGGGTAATCTTGAATCTGAGTGACTGTAATATGTCCATCTGTTGACATACACATTAATATTTGTGATGCATGCTCCTTGCATGTTTTTGCTGTCATTTTGAAATTTGTTTAATCTTTTTATTAACTGCAAATGTTTAGACCTGTCCAAATTGAAAGCAAAAATTTTGCAGACAACAAATTAAATAGTACTTCATCATGAAATTTGTCATCAAAAGGGCAGAAAACATGGTTGGATAGTAGAAAATGCTGGTAACCAGCTTTCCTTTTGTGTTGCAGCAAAGCATGTTTGAAAACATTGTGACAAAGCGAGGGCTATCTTTGTAATGAACACTTTCATCATTTGCTACAAATTTTAACACAGATTTATGTACCATACTCATTGTACACATGTTCAGTATGTTATTTATTGTACTCGTATTCAGTATTTACTTTTAGCTGACCTGAGCAGAAGGTTCAAAGGTCAGCTGATAGTATAGCCCATGGTTTGGCGTCAGTTGTCGGCAGCCAATATTTCCAATCAAGTATATCTCTAAAGCTACCTGAGCAATCTTGATCAAATTTTTCACGAAGTGTTTTTTTTCATAATCTTCTGCTACCGGTTTACTTTAGGATTAAATGAGATTCTTGTAAATTTTCACAATTATATTCCAGGCTCTTCCTCAAATAGATGTAACCACCCCTCCAGCAACTCCGTCGGATGACATGATTGTCAATTCTAGGGAATTAGCGTGTAGATATTTGCCGGAGCAGGTGGAAGAACTTACCATGTTGCTGTATTTGATAGTGAAAAGCTACTTGAAAGTCACTACAGGTACTAAGATCTATTATGTTTTCTTCTCTTTCCCATTAACCCATTACCACATAATCCCGACTTTTAACGGCCCTGAAATAGGCCATTGAAAACATTGTGGGAAAAGGAAAAAATGCTGGTAACCAGCATTTTCTCCTTTTCCCACAATTTTATCCACCCGATCAGAGATAGAAAACATCATTTGAACAACATTTATTTTGCCGTCTGCAAATGCTTTCAATTTAGTTGAGTCCAAAATTTTGTCATTTGGTAAAGAGTGAACTCTGCCAAATGACAAAAATTCAGAGTGTTCCAAATTGAAAGTATGTGCAGATGACAAATGACATTAAATTCAGCTCCGATAATTACTTCTTTCTTTGATAGGATAGAAAACATTGTTGGAAGAGGAGAAAATGCTGGTTACCAGCATTTTTTCCTTTTCCCACAAAATTTGAAAAGGTTTCTTCTCCAGGGTCGTTAAAGGGTTAACTCTTTACCACACATGCAAAATATAGACTTGCTTGAATTTAAAGCATTTGCAGACAAAATTAACTGTAATGCATATGATGGAATTTGTCTTTGTCAGGGTGGAAAACATTGTCAGAAAAGGAGAAAATGTTAGTTACCCGCAATTTCTCCTTTTTTCACAATGTTTTCAAAAGGCTTCTTCCTCAGGGTTTTAAAAACCTCTAGATTGTGTGGTAAAGGGTTAACTTATACAGGAAACAAGTTTCAGGCTTATCCAAATTGAAAGCATATACAGTTTACAAATCATATATGGGTTTAAATGATGTGATTTTCTCATAAAAGGGTAGAAGACATCATGGAAAAAGGAGGAAATGCTGGTTATCAGCAAATGACAAATTAGATGTTGTTGTAATGAGGTTTCTGAAAGGGTAGAAAACAGGTTTGGAAAGGGAAAAAATTCTGGTTACCAGCATTGAGATAATGCTGGTATTCCCATATTATTTCTATAAGCCCTCTTCTTTGAGATAAAAAAAAAACACTAGACCTTTTGGTACAGGATTAATTCTTCACCAAATTGAAATAACAAAATTCTTGACTCAACCAAATTTAACAGTAGCTCATCAGGTGATTTCTGATATTGAAATGGGAAAAAACATTGTGGGAAAGGATAAATTGCCATTGACCAGCATTTCCTCCTTTTCCCACAATGTCTTCAAAAGCCATCTTCTTCAATGTCATTAAAAGTTTAGATTGTGTGGTAAGAGATTATACTTTTCAGAACCATGGCAGTCATAGGTGAGCTTTAATGGACCTATTAGCCCTCTTGTTAATCTGTTTACAGGAAAACTAAACATGGCAATAAGGAGGAGGTCACTGTGTTCCTCTGAAGAGTTAGGGCTGGAGCCGGCAGATGTACAGATACTGGAGAACTGGTCTGGTTATGTAAACAGCCTACAGAAACATCTGGGAAGGCTCAGTTCTTGTACGACAGCTCAAACCAATCACTTTCTCATGCTTCTTGAATGTTTGGCAGATTCTGTATAAGGTTAGAGATACAGTAAATCATAAGCCTGTGCCAGACAACAAAACTTTTTGCAGAAGGCATTTAAAATGTAGCTGAAATGATGGAAATTTGAAAGGGCGGAAAACACTGTGGAAAATTGAGAAATGCCATTTACGCGCATTTTCTCCCTTTCGCACAATGTGTTTAAATATAGCCCAACCCCAAGGTTGTTTAACCCTTTACCACACAATCCCGACTTTTAACGACCCTGAAGAAGAAGCCTTTTGAAAACTTTGTTTGAAAAGGAGAAAATGCTGGTAACCAGCATTTTCTCCTTTGCCCACATTGTTTTCTACTCTTCCAAAACTAAATTTCAGTTTTTGATTTACACTTGTTTTGTTGTCCTCAAAAGCTCTCAATTTGGACTGGTCTAAAATTTTGTCGTTTGGTAAAGAGTTAAAGTCAGGATTATGTGGTAAAGGGTGAGACCCTGGCAGGGGTAAAATATACATGTAGTTTCAGCATTGTTCATCCATCTGTATCTTCTTTCCATCAAATTCATTTTCTTGTTGAAAGTATGACCCTTTCAACAGGGAAAATCAAATCAATTTTGTCTTATATCAAGTTTTTTGTGTTTCAGTGATCTCAGATTCTACCCTATTTGAATCATTGTAGAATTTGGTCTGAGGTAAATATATTCTTTGCATCATTAACTCTTTACCACACAACAAAAATTTAGACTTGTCTAAATTGAAAGCATTTGCAGACAACAAATTAAACATAACTCAAAAACTAGAATTTGTGCGGTAAAGGGTTAAATAGGCAGAAAACATTCCCGCAATGTTTTCTAATCTATCAAGGGCAGATTTCATCATTTGGGCTACCTTTAATTTGTCGTCTGCAAATGCTTTTAATTTGGACCAGTCTAAAATTTTGTCATATGGTAAAGGGTTAAATATGGAAAAGTTTAAGATTTTGTTGTGTGGTAAAGAGGTTATTTTGTACCAGATAACAAAATTGGCAGTATGTATGTATGTATGTATGTATGTATGTATGTAAGACATTTCCTGATGACAAACATTGAAGGAAAAGGAGAAAATGCTGGTTACAATGTTTTACTAAGGGTTGATAAGACAATGGATTGCTTTATAAAGATTTAATTAGACTTGTTGACACAAGATTTTCACTTGCTTAATTAAGATAATGACCTCTGTTAAATCAAAACCTCTAATGAAGAGGTTATAGTTTAATTTTGTTCATTTGTATTTTTTTTTCCATAAGTTTATCTTTTTTATTCAGGTGTAAGTTATGTTGTTTTGTATCAAAATATATATTTTTTACTACAGAAAAGTGTTTGCTATAGTGGTATTTAGAGCCGTTATGTTTGTAAAATTTTCACACAGCTTTAAAAGATTTCTGATCAACTCTTCACAACACAATTTCAAGTGTTAAGGACCCTGAAGAAAAAGGTTTAAGAAAACATTGTGGGAAAAGGAGAAAATGCTGGTAATCAGCATTTTCTCCTTTTCCCACAATGTCTTCTACCTTGTCAAAGACAGCAATCACTACTGAAGCTACATTTATTTGGTTGTCTGCTGGCTTTCAAGCTGGCCCTACTTTGCCTACTTTTCCCTACTTTTTTCTGGCCCCCTACTTTTCCCTACTTTTTTGAAAAATGCCCTACTATCCCTACTTTATTTCGATAGGAAAATTGAAAATATTTATAGTAAGAGTAAAAAAGGTGAAAGGTCATGGGTGAAAGTTTTCATATTATGATGGAATTCTGTATTTGCAGGGTCCAACTAGGTCATTTTTCCAAATGGTCTAGATAAATCTTGTATCTACGGCATATTGCAACTCAACTGATCTCTAGGTGTTGTATCCATAAAGTTTATTTCCTATCTGCCTTTCTTTTGAGGCTATTCCTGGTCATTTATGGCTCTTATTGAACATCTGGTAACAGAGATTCCATTATGGAATCAGATGAGTTTAATGGCTGAGTAAACTTGGAATATTTATAGGAGCATTTCATGCTACCTACTTCAAAAACATCTTATGATTGGACCAAAACATATCAATCAATCAATAGACAATTATTGAACTGAGAAATTTCGTCCCGCATCATAACATGGCTGCCTAGTTAAAATGAAGATATTCCTGGTTTAGCCATTTTAATTCAAAAGAAATTGAGAAGGACATGTGGAATAATTGGGGGTGGGAACGGCTAAATGAAAGAGATTTAGGTAGCAAATGATGTGCATCCGGTTAATAATGCCCTATGTAACTGGAGTTTTATTTTTGAAGTGTGCATGAAAATAATGAACTACAGATCAAATGAAAAGAAAGCCTTTAGGCCTGCATGCCTGTACACGTAAAAGATTTTTATGTATAAATGAATGTAAGTAAGTTTAAAGGGTTGATTATTGATAGAACCATGTCCTTGAAAGAATCAATCCCTCTGTTAGCCTGCCTAAGTATGGCACTAGTTTATTGACAAAAACTGAACTTGTATGTTAACTTAAAAATAAAAATTGAAAGGAAAAACACATGAAGCCTTTTTGAAATGAGGGCGTCAGGAAAAGGGTTTTAACATGAATGAAAAAGCAATGTTTCTGGAGCTTCCGAGTGCCGGTGGACCCCTGGTATGCCAGCCAGGATGTTGCCCTGGACCCACCGGGGGCCCTAGCAGCCCCAGGGCCCCCAGCAAAAAAAGTGCAGTATTTCAGTTTTTTGAACTTTCACCCATTGAAAAAAGTATTTTTCATATTCTGGTCTGTAGTTATTAGCTCACCTTAGCACAACGTGCTAAAGGTGAGCTATTGTGATCGCCCTATGTCCGGCGTCCGTCAACAATTTCTTTAAACATCTTCTTCTCCTAAACCACTGGGCCAATCTTGATGAAACTTGGCAGGGATGTTCCTTGGGTGAAGCTCTACCAAAATTGTTCAAAGAATTGAATTCCATCCACAACTCTGGTTGCCATGGCAACAAAAAGGAAAAAAAAGCAAAATCTTTGAAAATCTTCTTCTCTGAAACTAGAAGGCGCAGAGCTTTGATATTTGGTATGTAGCATCTCCTGGTGGACCTCTACCAAGTTTGTTCATTTGATGCCCCTGGGGTCAAAATTGGCCCCGCCCCAGGGGTCACAAGTTTGAGCATAGTCACAAAGAAGGAAAACTTTAAAAATCTTCTTCTCTGAAACTTGAAGGCGAAGAGCTTTGATATTTGGCATGTAGCATCTCCTAGTGGACCTCTACCAAGTTTGTTCATGTGATGTCCCTGGGGTCAAAACTTGCCCCGCCCCAGGGGTCACAATTTCCAACATAGGAACAAAGAAGGAAAACTTTAAAAATCTTCTTCTGTAAAACTAGAAGGCATAGAGCTTTGATATTTGGCATGAAGCATCTCCTAGTGGACCTCTACCAAGTTTGTTCATATGATGCCCTTGGGGTCAAAACTGGCCCTGCCCCGGGGGTCACAAGTACGAACATAGGAACAAAGACGGGAAACTTTAAAAATCATCTTCTCTGAAACTGGAAGGTGTAGAGCTTTGATATTTGGTATGTAGCATTGCCTAGTGGACCTCTACTAAGTTTGTTCATATGATGCCCCTGGGGTCAAAACTGGCCCCGCCCCAGGGGTCACAATTTCTAACATAGGAACAAAGAAGGAAAACTTTAAAAATCTTCTTCTGTAAAACTAGAAGGCATAGAGCTTTGATATTTGGCATGAAGCATCTCCTAGTGGACCGCTACCAAGTGTGTTCATATGATGTCCTTGGGGTCAAAACTGGCCCTGCCCCGGGGGTCACAAGTTCGAACATAGGAACAAAGAGGGGAAACTTTAAAAATCATCTTCTCTGAAACTGGAAGGCCTAGAGCTTTGATATTTGGTATGTAGCATTGCCTGGTGGACCTCTGCCAAGTTTGTTCATATGATGCCCCTGGGGTCAAAACTGGCTCCACCCCAGGGGTCACAAGTTTGAGCATGGTAACAAAGAAGGAAAACTTTAAAAATCTTCTTCTCTGAAACTTGAAGGCGTAGAGCTTTGATATTTGGCATGTAGCATCTCCTAGTGGACCTCTACCAAGTTTGTTCATATGATGCCCCTGGGGTCAAAACTGGCTCCACCCAGGGGGTCACAATTTCCAACATAGGAACAAAAAAGGAAAACTTCAAAAATCTTCTTCTGTAAAACTAGAAGGCATAGAGCTTTGATATTTGGTATGTAGCATCGCCTAGTACACCTCTACTAAGTTTGTTTGTATGATGCCCTTGGGGTCAAAATTGGCCCTGCCCCGGGGGTCACAAGTTCAAACATAGGAACAAAGAAGGAAAACTTTAATTTTTTTTTTCTCTTAAATGGGAAGGCATAGAGCTTTGATATTTGGTATGTAGCATCTCCTAGTGGACTTCTACCAATTTTGTTCCAAGGATGCTGCTTGGGTCAAAACTGGCCCAGCCCCTGGGGTCACAAGTTCGAACATAGGAACAAAGAAGGAAAACTTTAAAATTCTTCTTTTCTGAAACCGAAAGGTGTGGAGCTTTGATATTTGGTATGTTGCATCTCAGAGTGGACCTCTACCAAATTTGTTCATATGATGCCCCTGGGTCAAAACTGGGTCACAAGTTCAAACATAGGAACAAAGAAGGAAAACTTTAAATTTTTTTTTTCTCTTAAACGGGAAGGTGTAGAGCTTTGATATTTGGTATGTAGCATTTCCTAAACTTGAAGGCGTAGAGCTTTGATATTTGGCATGTAGCATCTCCTAGTGGACCTCTACCAAGTTTGTTCATATGATGCCCTTGGGTCAAAACTGGCCCAGCCCCGAGGGTCACAAGTTCGAACATAGGAACAAAGAAGGAAAACTTTGAAATTCTTCTTTAAAACTGGAAGGCATAGAGCTTTGATATTTGGTATGTAGTGATTCTTTTCTAAGTTTGTTTGCCCATCTAAGCGCAACAAGTTCATTGAGTTCAAAATTGGGTCATCTTGGGTCATAAACTAGGTCACTAGGTCAAATTAAAGAAATACCTTGTTGGCACTCTCGAGGCCACATTATTTGCTCAATTGCCTTGAAAATTAGTTAGAAAGTTTGTCTTTATAAAGTCTCATATAAGATTAATTTGGGTCAACTTGGGTCATAAACTAGTTCACTGGGTCAAATTAAAGAAATACCTTGTTTGCACTCTGGAGGCCACATTTATTGCTCAAATAACCTGAAATTTGGCCAGAATGTTTGTCTTAATGAAATACCAGATGAGTTTGGATTTGGGTCACCTGGAACCATAAACTAGGTCACTAGGTCAAAATAAAGAAATACCTTGTGGGCACTCTAGAGGCCACATTCTTTGCTTAATTGCCTTGAAAATTGGTCAGAATGTTTGTCTTTGTAAAATCTCACACGAGTCTGAATTTGGGTCAACTGGGGTCATAAACTAGGTCACTTGGTCAAATTAAAGAAATAGCTAGTGGGCACTCTAGAGGCCACATTTATTATTCATTTGATTTGAAAATTGGTTAAAATGTTTCTTTTGATATAGTCAAAGACCAGTTCAAATTTGGGTCACCTGGGGTCATAATCTAGGTCACTAGGTCAAATTAAAGAAATATCTTTAGGGCACACGAGGCCACATTCTTTGCTCAATTGACTTGAAAATTGGTCAGAATGTTTGTCTTCATGAAATACGAGTTTGAAATTGGGTCACCTGCGGTCAAAAACTAGGTCACATGGTCAAATTAAAGAAAAACCTTAAAGGCACTCTACTAAGGTGAGCGACCCAGGGCCATCATGGCCCTCTTGTTTTTCAGAATGTCTTTACTAAAGGCACAATGGGGGCAGGTGGGATTCATAGTGATATGGAGCTAACCCTTGTCAAGCCTTATTGTCTATGTAAGGTTACTCCTGCTATGAATTCTGACTGAACACAGATGTTGTTGGATGTAAAGAGAGAAAGTATATTTACATGAAGTAGCCAAATATGTAACTGAATAGTAAAATCTTCATTATCATTGATGAAAAATATGGGAAGTTCTCTAGAACCCTACTATCCCTACTTTTTCTTCCTCATAATCCCTACTTTTTCACTGCTTTTCAAAAAGTTTAACCCTACTTTTTCCCTACTTTTTTGCAGAGGGGCACTTGAAAGCCTGCATCTTCTAAATGCTTTCAATTTGGTCGAGTCCAAAATTTTGTTGTTTGGTAAGGATTCAAAACTTTTTACAAGGGGACAAATTTGCCAAAATGAACAAAGGCTAACTCAAACAGCTTCATCTAGTCATAAATATCTCCTCTGAAAAGTCTGGATGACATGAGATTAAATTATCACTCTTTTTTCAAGTTACGCTAAGGAAACTTTTCTCTGAAAAATAAAAATATTTGTATTGTTTTTTGGGTAATTTGCTAGTTTTGTCAAGAATATTGAATGTATTTAAACATGATTGAATGTATATTTTTCTTTTTTTTTTTTCCGTATGTTCCTAAATAAATCCCTTCTTTTTAGTTTGATATTTTATGGTTATCAGGGATTTAACAATATCACAGGTTTAAGCAATTATGTTTTCATTCTTCAGTTTTTGTAAGTTCATTAACAGAATGTAATCAAAGCATTGAAAGCATTGGGGTGGCATTTTGTCAAGGGAGCCATTGTGTGGAATTAATAATTTGAAAAAAATTGAAATATTATCCAATATTCACTTGAAAGTCAATTATTTTGATCTGAAAATTTGATTCATGCACAATCCAATTTAGGGTAGTGTGTAATCATGTAATGCTCTTTTCAATGAAAAAGAAATATTTCACCATCGGTGGCCTAATCCAGCTTATTTTAATACACCATTTTCAATTTTATACCTGAGTGCTATCAGAACATTTATTTGTTGGAGAAAATTTGACTTTAATTGGGTTTACTTCCTTGGATTTTGCACAAACTACGATACATGATTTTCAAAATGCCTTATTGAACTCATAGTGGCATTGTCTTCAACAAATGCCACAAAAAATGCAAAAATTCAATATCTTTATGTAGTAAATAAAACTATTGACATCATTGATCCTGATCCAATGGATGCTTTTCTATTTGATTTCTTGATTATGCAAAAGGCTATGAAGGCAAATTATCTTTAGTTAACGCATTACCAGACAACAAAATTGAAAGCATTTGCAGACGACAATTTCAATGTGGCTGAAATAGTGCAATTTTTCTTTGATGGGTTAGAATGCATTGTGGGAAAAGGATACCGGCATTTTCTCCTTTTCCCACAATGCTTTCAAAAGCCTTCTTTCCAAGGGTCATTAAAAGGTGGCATTGTGTGGTAAAAGGTTAATTTGTAGTCCTTTTATTTGTGTGTGTGATTTTTGTACCGTCTTGCATTTTGTATTGTTTTATTGAGTTCCTCTTTTTTTCAGCTTTACTTACTGCATAATTCAGTTGTATTTTTATAGTTTATATTTTTCTCTGTACCACCATAAATAAATCCTTATACCCTTAAAGTGCCATATAAAAATCAAAGTACTGAAAGTACTGACAGACTAGCAAATATGATTGTATGGTGTTTAACCCTGTTTTCAACATTATTTCAGTTATGTAGTGCTAGCCAGAGCACATATCCATGCTTTCTTGGATTTTCTTTTACCAGTACTCTGCACAATATATTTCCAAGCCACTGGCTGCTTTCCCACATAAAGCGAGAGAGACGCGAATCCTGTCAGAAAGAAATTGCCGAGTCGGTGATCGAACCAGTGACCTCCTGTTCTCAAGTCCTGTATGCTACCGACTGAGCTGCTGGGACTATGCGTGCTACTGGTTAATTATAATCCAGTTTAAGTTTAACCCTTAACCTGCCAAAAATGTTAAATGAAACTTTAAAGCCGATGGTAAACACCTGAATATTGCTATTTCAAAGTTATATTTTGGAGTGTAGATCCAAGATCAGACTGCACGCTCTGTGCAGTCTGATGTTAATCCACACTGTCTGCAAAAGGTCATCGAGTCGCGGTCGTGCTGGTAAAAGAAACTCCAGGAAAGCATGGAAAGGTGCTTTAGCCATCGCAGTATCACTGAAATAATGTTGAAAACAATGTTAAACACCATGCAATCAATTAGTCAATATCTAATACATGTAGCACAAGATGTAAGCTATTTAACTCTAGTTACAAAACGAAAAATTTTACACTCATCCAAATTCAAAGCTGTTGCAGAATTAAATGTGGCTGAACTTATGAAACCCGATTCCAAAAGGGCAGAAAACAACGTGGGAAATGGAGACAATGATGGTTGCCAGCATTTTCTCCTTTTCCCGCAATGTTTTCTTCCCAAGTTTCGTTAAAACTTGGGATTGTTTGGTAAAGGGTTGATATTCAAGATGTGGAATAATAGTGTAGCCTAACAGTTTAACTGTACACAATGATCGAAAAATGAATGACTGAAGGAATGACAAGGGTTCCCTGTCCAGTGAGGGTAAATATAGCTGGGATTTGCTACAAGTTACCTAGGTGTATCTATTGATAGATTCATTCATGTATGTTACAGTGGTGTAGCAGTAAGCGATTCTCTGCTTTGCTTAGGTCATTTAATTTACATATAAGCAAAGATCTTGTACCTTATATAAATGACATCTTGTTCAGTTTTATTACTTTTTAAGATGACATGTTCAAATTGGAGTGGTAGAGATTTAGTGGTTTTTGTCAAAATTGTCAAATATAATAGAATTAAGATTTCTAACGGAAAGAAGTATTTTCTGTGAGGCAGTATTTGGCAACTGTGGGGCTTTTTGTTTACTTTGACTCCAGGTCAATCTTGATGCCT
Source organism: Tridacna gigas (assembly GCA_945859785.2). NCBI lineage: Eukaryota > Metazoa > Mollusca > Bivalvia > Cardiida > Cardiidae > Tridacna > Tridacna gigas. Next base: position 37,856,498 of record OX244040.2, read on the forward strand.
ATATAGACTAGCTTCGCTATTCTGAAAATGGATATTTTCAGGCAAAAGAAAGAAGAACCATATAAAGCAATTTAGTGGCTATTATGGGGCAGGATCTCCTGTCATCATCATGTACATTGAAGATCAAAACTGACTTAAAAGAACTTGTCTGATTTTGATGAACACTGTCTGCTTATTCAAACAAAGTCATGTAAAGGGATAATAAAGATTTATTAATATGAGATTATTTTTTTCAAGTTAACCCTTTCCCAAGCAACAAATTGTTGACCTTCTAAATTAACCCTTATCCCACTAAATAAGTTTAATTAAACTTTCAAGCTGATTGTAAAAGCCGGAATAATGCTGTTTCAAACTTATACTTTGGACAAAATATCTCCCTATCAGACAGTGCAGATCCAAGATCAGACTGCACATTTTGTGCAGTCTGATCTTGATCTACATTGTCTGCAAAAGGTCAGTGAGTCGCACTTAGTAGTCAAAGGATTAAAACTAAATGCAAATGACAATTTGGAAATTTATACAAATGAACTGCAGTTCTTTGAAAGGGTAGAAAACATGGGAAAAGGAGGAAACGCTAGTTATCAGCACTTCCTCCTGTTCCCACAATGTTTTCATGTCTTCTTTCTTGCAGTCTTAGAAACTCAGGACTGTATGGTAAAAGGTTAACACATTTAACACACCTTTATCTGTATCAAACATAAGTGGATATATCTTTCATGATAGGTTGGTAGTTTAGTTTAATTCACAATGCACATAGAGGCAATCAACCAAACATAAGAAATACATCGTAGCAAATTTTAACAATTTGTCATTAATTATGAAAACAAAAACATTATTAATATGGATATATGATATGAAAAAATAAACAGAAAATTCTAGACCCGCCCAATTGAAAGAAAATTGGAGGGAACAGAAAATGTTTTGATTTCTCAGGAAAACAATATGGGAAAATGACCTATCGCCTTTACTGAGTAAGTGCTCCTTCTTTCAAAGTATTCTTGAAAGCTGACAAAGTTGTAGACTTGTCCTTGTTGAAAGCAGATGTGACTTGGATGATGGCATTGTTTGATAGGAAAAGAAAAGCATTGGAAAAACGGAGGATTGTCTGGTAAAGGGTTAACTGTTTACCAATTGGCAGAATTTTAGACTTGTCCAGATAGAAAGCGTCTGCAGACGACAGATTAAATGTGACTATAAAAACTGAAATTCCTCCTTTGAAGGGTAGGAAACATTGCGAGAAAAGCATTTTCTCCTTTAACCACAATGTTTCAAAAGCATTCTCCGTCAGAATTGTTAAAACTCAGGATTGTTTGGTAAAGGGTTAAAGAAAATGCTTGTATCTCACTGGTATATTAATCCATTGTTGTATAAAATTTTACACCTCTGCAGTTGACAGCTGTGGATAAAATTGTGGGAACAGGAGCATTTGCTTGAAACAACAAAGTGCTGACAGAAAAAATGAACTTTAAAATCAGGTAAAAAGTAATCAAGAGATAGAGCGGCTTGGCAGCTTTTACTTAGTTTTAAAATTAATTCTTCTGTCAGAGACTAACACTTGGAATGACTGCAAAATAACAGATTGTCATCCTCACAATGATTTCCATACCTTTCAATGGTAGGATTTAGATTTTAGATGTATTTAAACACATGCATTGTCAACTTTTGGCAGCCACTGGGCTGTCAAGTTGGAAAATGAGTTTGGTAGCACTTTTGAGCAAAACGAGAGACATGTTATTTTGTGAAGCCAGGCCCAGCATTATTTCCTTCCTTTCCCACATTGTTATCTACCCTTTGAAGGACAGATTTTGTCATTGGAGCCACAATTGATTTGTCATTTACAAATGCTTTCGATATGGACGATGGAGATAAAATTGGAGGGAGAAGAAAGTAATTGGGATGTTGTAACAAATAATTGAGCCATGCTCTGTGAAAATCGGGGCTAATGCATCTGCAAAAAATGTCGACCAGGTCAGCCTGCGCAGGCTGGCTTTGGCGTAAACTTTTTGCTATTGTTCAATTTTCTGTCTGTCAGAGGACCTGGCAGATTTTAGGGATGTATAGCACTGATGACTTGTTTGGTTTGGTGAATCACAGAGATGGAATAAGCCCACTTTTGCCAGAGCATGGCTCAGGTATGTTGCAATGGATGAAATGTTGTGTACATGTATTTGTTTTTTATAGTGTCTCTTAACCTTTTACCTTTAATGACCCTGAGAAAGAAACCTTTTGGAAACATTGTGGAAAAAGGAGAAAATGCTGGTTACCAGCATTTTCTCCTTTTCTCACAATGTTTCCTACCCTATCAAAGGGTGAAATTACCATTTTAGCAACATTTGATTTGTTGTCTGCAAATGCTTTCAATTTGGACAAGTTTAAAGTTTTGCCATTTTCTAATGAGTTAAGGTCACACAAGTCAAGTAGTTATGTTAATTTACCCTGTACCACAAAATCCGAATTTTTAAATACTCTGGGGAAGAAGGCTTAGCCATGTTGAATTTATTCAAACAACAAATTCTTTCTGTAAAATTGGAATTTGTCTGTAGTAGAGTAGAAAACATTGTGAAAAAGAGGAAGGAAATGCTGGTTACATACAATTTGATCTTTGATTTATTCTGCTGAGAAAGCAGTACATGGACCTAAGAAAGAGAAACAGTTTCACAAAACTTTGAGGGTTTTTAGCTCCACTGGCCGAAGGCCAGCGGGCTTATGTCATGGCCCAGTGTCCGTCGTGCGTCCGTGCATCCGTCCGTGCGTTAACTTTTATTTCAAACATCTTCTTCTCTGAAACTACCTATCCAATTTTCATGAAACTTCACAGAAATGATCCTGCCATGGTCCTCTTCAGAATTTCTTGAAAGAATTTGATTCCTTCTAAAACTCTGGTTGCCATGGCAACAAAACTGAAAAATATTGGAAATCTTTAAAAATCTTCTTGTCTGAAACCATAAGGCATAGGGCTACCAAATTTGGCATGTAGCTTTATGTAGTAGACCTCTATCATGTTTCTTGAAATTATAGCCCTAGGGTCAAAATTGGCTCTGCCCCAGGGGTCACAAGTTTTACATAGGCTTATATAGAGAAAACTTTAAAAATCTTCTTGTCTGAAACCATAAGGCATAGGGCTACCACATTTGGCATGTAGCTTTATGTAGTAAACCTCTATCATGTTCCATGAAATGATAGCCCTGGGGTCAAAATTGGCTCTGCCCCAGGGGTCACAAGTTTTACATAGGCTTATATAGAGAAAACTTTAAAAATCTTCCTGTACCTAGCCATAAGGCCTAGAGCTACCAAATTTTGCATTTAGCTTGATCTAGTTGGGGTCTACCAAAAGTGCCCAAATTATAGTCCTGGGGTCAATTTGGCCTCATGCTTGGGGGGGGGGGGGATTCACAAGATTTACATAGGCTTACATAGGGAAAACTTTGAAATCTTGGTGTACGTAGCCATAAGGCTTAGGCTACCAAATTTTGCATAATTATAGCATTATCTAGTGGACAACTACAAAGAGGGCCCAAGTTACAGCCCTAGGATCAAGTTTGGCCCTGCACCAGGGGTCACAAGTTTTACATGGGTTTATTGAGTGAAAAGTTCAGAAACCGTCTTGTTACTAGCCATAAGGCCAAGAACTCCCAAATTTGGCATGTTATTCTTCTAATACACATATTCCCCATTTAGTTCGACTGTAGCCCTGGGGTCAAAGTTTTATAAGGGCTTATATAGTGAAGACTTTCCTTCATGGTTTATATTTATAAGCCAGTGGAGCGATACAGGGCCATCATGGCCCTCTTGTTTTTTTTTTGGAAGGGCTTGTTTAAAAATTTGTTGTTTTTATGATCATAGAGGTTGAAAAATCCTTTATCTACCTTGCCAATTTGTCTGTTTATATTATAGAATTCTCTGATAAATTTTTTTTAAGTGTCGCATATTGCGCATAACATATTTTGGCAAATGGAAAAAATTCTTCATAACAATTTCTCTCTTTGCCATGGTGTCCTCTTGACTCTATAACTACGGTACTTGTATCATATAAGTGTTAACCCTTTACCCCTTGACAAAATTTTTAGACTTTCCCAAACTAAAAATATTAGCAGATGACAAATTAAATGTGGTTCAAATTGTTGAATTTATCTTTGATAGGGTAGATAACACTGTTGGAAATGGAGTAAATGCTGATTACTAGCATTTTCTCCTTTTTCCACAATATTTTTATCCCCCGCCGAAAAGGCGGTGGGGGATATGGTAATAGTCTCCGTCCGTCCTTCCGTCCCACATTTTTGTCCGGAGCATATCTCCAAAAGTATTTGAGATATCAACTTCAAACTTCACAAGTGAATAGATCTCATTAAGGAGGCGTGCTGTGTACAAGAACCATTACTCTATCTTCAGTATTTTTGGAGTTATTGCCCTTTGTACATTTTTTTTCTGGAATTTTTGTCCGGAGCATATCTCCAAAAGTATGAAAGCTAGGAACTTGAAACTTCACACATATATAGAACTCATTGAGGAGAAGTGCAATGCACAACAACCATAACTCTGTCTTCAGTATTTTTGGAGTTATTGCCCTTTGTAAATTTTAACTTTGGATTTTTGTCCGGAGCATATCTCCAAAAGTATAAAAGCTAGGAACTTGAAACATCACACGCATATAGAACTAATTAAGGAGAAGTGCAGTGCTAAAGAATCATAACTCTATCTTCAGTAATTGTTGAGTTATTGCTCTTTGTAAATTTTCACTTTGGAATTTTGTCCGGAGCATATCTCCAAAAGTACAAAGGCTAGGAACTTCAAACTGTATACACTTATAGAATTCATTAAGGAGAAGTGCAGTTCACAAAAACCAAAACTCTGTCTTCAGTAATTTTTGAGTTATTGCCCTTTGTTAATTTTTACTTTGGATTTCTGTCTGGCGTATATCTCCAAAAGTATAAAAGCTAGGAACTTGAAACTTCACACACATATAGAACTAATTGAGGAGAAGTGCAGTGCACAAGAACCATAACTCTATCTTCAGTATTTTTGGAGTTATTGCCCTTTGTAAATTTTTACTTTGGATTTTTGTTCACACATTTCCCATTCTTGGCCAAGTTTCATACTTATGGCATAAACACAAAAAAGTTTTATAACTCTTGTATGCATTTTAAAAAGAAAAAGTGTCTTTTTTTCTTTTTCAGAAACTTCAATATTGATTAAGTTTTAATGTTTTGTAGTTATTATATCAATGCCAACTTTCATAACTTGGACCTGTATTTCAAAAAAGAAAATATGCTTGTTTTTTTATCTTCACTTCAAGCTCTTATTTCGGTGCTGTGTTAGAAAAAGCCCAATCGGCAGGGGATCTGGTGCTTGACAAGCACTTGTTTAAAAAGTTTCCTTTCTCAAGGTCGCTGAAAGTCAGCATTGTGTGGTAAAGGGTTTACTTAATGTTCTTTGTTTTCAATTGTCTTAGGTCTTTACCAAACAACCTCAAGTTGCAAAGACCCTGAAAAGAAAGTTTGTTGAAAGTATTGTGGGAAATGTAGTAAATGCTGGTTACCAGTGTTTTCTCCTATTCCCATAATATTTCCAACCCTTTCAAAGAAAAATCTCATCATTTGAGCCACTCATTGAATTTTCCTCAGCAAATGCTTTCAATATGGATAAGTCTAAATGTTGTTGTCAGGTAGGGAATTAACACTATTTCTTTGTGTTAACCCTTTACAGCACAATCCCGACTTTTAACAACCATGAGGAAAATGGCTTTTGAAAACTTCATGGGAAAAGGAGAAAATGCTTATAACCAGCATTTTCTCCTTTCCCCACAATGTTTTCTACCCCATCAATGACCAGTATTGTCATTTGAGCCACCTTTGTCGTCTGCAAATGCTTTCAATTTGGACTGGTCTAAAATTCTGATGTTTGGTAAAGAGTTAACTTGTCGAAAAATGTTGAATACTAGTATCACAACTTACACTTTACACCCACAAACTTATGGTATTCATTTGTATTTATTGGAAAAGATTTTCGAACCAAACAGACATACTTGTGTTTTTTTCTTCCCTGTATATTTTTCCTTGGTATACTACGACTCCTCATAAAACAATAGATTACATCATGCAGTCATTGTCCATATATTGTGATGCTCCCATCACAGATTATTTGTGAAAACATTGTGGCAAAAAGAGAAATTGATGATAGCCGGCAATTTTGCCTATTTCCCAAATGTATTTTTTTTTTTAAATTTTAAATCTGTCCTCTCAGCTGTCAAATAGTTTAGCCAACATTTTTGGGTTTGTCTAGTGCTTTAACCCTTTACCACACAATCCCTAGTTTTAAGGACCCTCTGAAAGAAAGCCTTTCAAAAACTTGTGCAAAAAGGAAAAAAAATGCTTGTAACCAGCATTTTCTCCATTAAAAGGAAAACAATGCTTATAACCAGCATTTTCTCCATTTCCCACTATGTTTTCTTCTCTTTCAAAAACAAATTTCAATCATTTAATCACATTAAATTTGTCTTCTGCAAATGCTTTGAATTTGGATAAGTCTAAACTTTTGTCATTTGGCAAAGAGTTAAGGGTTCAAGAAGAATGATTTAGTGCATGATCATGGGTTATCTTGCAGGTCTTGTGGAACACGGTGGTGTATTGCTGAAGTCTTGGCCTCTGACACCAAGGGTTCTGGATCTGAATCACGTAATGAGCAGGCTCAACCGTTTTAACTACCCACATCAAGGCACAAGTACTGGTTATTGTTTCCAGGGAGCAATCATCAAAAGTGATTAATGTAAAAGTTGTCCTAACTTGGTTCACAACTGATGTAAAATAAAGGCTCTGTAAAAAGTTGGCGTAACCCTTTACCAGACAATACTGAGTTAAATGACCCAGAGAACGAGGTCTTTTGAAAACACTGTTGGACAAAATTTGTCCAAAATGAAAGCATTTAGACAACTTATCACATATAACTCACAAGGTGGGATTTGTCTCTAGAGGTAGAAAACATTGTGGAAAAAGGAGAAAATGCTGGTTACCAGCATTTTCTCCTTTTCCCACAATGTTTTCTAAAGGCTTTTTCTTCAGGGTCACTACAATTCAGGATTGTGTGGTAAAGGGTTAACCCTTTACCAGATTACAAAATGTTGGATTCACCCACAGCATTTGCAGGCCACAAATTTAATATGGCACAAATATTGATATTTGTGAGAGAGAAGAAAACATTTCAGGGTCACGCAAAGACTGTATGGAAGGAAAAAATGCAGGTAACCTTTTTTTAAAATGCTGCTGCTTTCAGCACTACCTCAGTTATACCATGGCATCACATTAATGTGTTTTCTGGTTTCATTCAAATCAGGCATGGGCTCTGCAGGACACTTACATCTTACAAATGTCCCCAAACTTTCAACCAAGAATCTTTGGATCAACCTGCAGGACCATGAAAAGGAAAACTAAACAATGAGTATTACAGATGGTTTTTTCATTCATAATTTGATAAATAATATTGTTAGATCTACACTGCTCCAAAATGAAATGGGCACACAAAACATTCACACACAAAATATTTATATAAACCATTTTTGTAAAAATGTAAAAGATGATCATGATAGTTCTTTAATTTGTTCAACGTAGTTTAACCTATTACTACACAATCCCAAGTCTTAATGACCCTGAGAAAGAAACCTTTTGCAAACATTATGGGAAAAGGAGAAAATGCTGGGAACCAGCATTTTCTCCTTTTCCCACAATGTTTTTTACCCAATCAAAGACAAATTTTATCAATTGAACCACGTTTAAACTGTCGTCTACAAATGCTTTCAATTTGGACAAGTCTTCATTGTTGTCTTGTGGTAAAGAGTTTAACGCTTAAGTCTATACCAGATGCCAAAACCTTAGACTTGTCCAAGTTGAAGGTATCTGCATACCACATGCAAGCAAATATGGCTGAAACATGTCAACAGTCAAAGAAGACATGAAATCCATTGAAAACGGTTATCTCTGGTTGATGATTGAATAATGTTTCACACATCTTTTAATATGGTTTCAGCTTAATCATGGCAAAAGCTCACCCTTCATATGTTTCACATGTTTCCTATATTTCTCCATTACATGGCTGCGGCTCTAAAGAGCTTTGTTACCAAAAGTCCAGTGCCCCACCTGAGGGTCAAACCAAGGATCTCTGAGAGTTAGACAGAACCCCTGGCCATCGTTGATCCATGGTTTGAACAAATCTGATGAAGGAGCAGTTGGCAAACAAAAAGCTTTTAAGTTCTTTACCAGAAGGAATAAGTTTACTCTCTCCCATATTCAAAGCAATATGCATTTGACAAGTTAAGAGTGGCTCATGTAGTGTAATTGTCTTTACATTGGTAGCAAACGTTGTGGGAAAAGTGGAAACTGCTGGTCAACATTATTTTCTTCTTTTTTCACAATGTTATTGAAAGTCATCTTTCAGGGTTGTTGGAACTCAGGGTTGTTTGGTTGAGGGTTGAACCTTGTGGCTCAAGACAAGAAGATCTAATAATAAACTGGTATGGACCATAGCAGTGTGTGAAACATGGCCCCTTTGAAGGGTATATTCTTTTTACACCTGTCTCGTCCAGTCAGGTGGCTAATTTAGACCTAAGAATTTGATCAACACCAAGGCTGACAACAGACTGCCAATTCAGTCCAAGGTAACAATGCAAAAATAGACCAAGTAAGATCTTAAAACAGAAACAAATACCCCTTGCCTTACACAGTAGTTTAATTGTTAGAGAAAAATATATGTGAGCCAACCTCAGTCAAAAGGGGCTTAATGCATCCCCATGATCCATGATACCAAGCAACTCATTAACTCTTTACCACACAACAAAAATGCAGACTTGTCCAAATTCAAAGCATTTGCAGACGACAATTTAAATGTGGCTCAAATGATGAAATTTGTCTTTGGTAGGGTAGAAAACATTGTGGGAAAAGGAGAAAATGCTGGTTACCAGCATTTTCTCCTTTTCCCACAATGTTTTCAAAAGGCTTCTTCCTCAGGGTCGTTTAAAGTCGGGATTGTGTGGTAAAGAGTTAAATAATTATGGAAGTATAAAATCCATTTTGTCTAACAACCGACTAAATGGTACACTGGTCCTTTACATGCAGAAAATTGACTGATAGTGAAAAGTATCGACTCTGGTCAGCCTGTGGGGACTGTGCAAGGCTGACCTGAGTCGATACTTTTCGCTGATGCATTAAGCCCCCTTTTCACAGAGCATGGCTTAAATTATTTAAAAAAAAAAAAAAAAATGTGTCATAAAATATAAGTAAAAAATATCCCTTCCACTCTCTGGTAAATAAATAATGGAGAAAAAATTACCGTTCTCTTCTCATATATGGTAAGTAGATCTACAGTTAGTGACCATCAGTATTTCATCAAATTCCAAATCTCCATTAACTTACATGCACTTTCCAGGGTTGAGAAAATATATTATGCAGTCTTTGTTTATGCTGTGATAATGAACACTACACAAGAAGAAAGCAAGGTTACTGGAGGTATTGACACTACTTTGCTATTATTGTTAAACATCAACATCACAGTTGTAGCTCTTTGAAACCTAGTGGTGTCACTATTTTGTCAAATGTTGTAGACATCGCCGTAGACGTTAAAGTAAAACAAAAAAAAAATCCGAAAATATTTATCACTTTTAACCCTTTACTACACAATGCCGACTTTTAACGACCTTGAGAAAGAAGACTTTTGAAAACATTGTGGGAAAAGGAGAAAATGCTGGTAACCAGCATTTTCTGCATTTCCCTTGATGTTTTCTATCCTATCAGAGATAACTTCCACAATTTAGCCACATTTAATTTGGTGTCTATATGCTTTGGTTTTGGATAGGTAAAAAATTTTGTTGTGTGGTAAAGGTGAAACAGCTACACATTTTACCACATTGTATCAAGTGTAACTTGTATACACTGTATATTTGAATGACTAATTCTTTTTGCTTCATCATCATGTATGTTTCACAAGAACACAGCACTATCATTTGATACACACTGAAAAATTTAGCTTAGAATAAATGTAAGTCAATGTGGATTTGGAATTTAATGAAATATTTTATGGCCTTACAGAGTAAAGTCGGGGGAAAAATCCCTTCTGATGTTTTACTACATCAACTCTTCCTGTACGGACTATTTTTGGAGTGAAATTTATCACTAGCATTTCCAAAGTAAACAGAGAAGAGGGCATTTCAACACGATGGAAACCAATGCTGGAGAAGAAGCAAAATTATTGAAATAAGAAGATGCGCTTTTTTTCCAAATGTTTTCCACAGCTGTCAAAGCTGTCAATGAGCATAAAGCATATTCATACAGTAAAACTTTAACCCTTAACACCTCTTAGGAAGAAGACTTTTGAAAATACTGATTATGGTTACTAGCATTTTCTTCTTTTCAAAAGCCAACATTTTCTCCTTTTTTCACACTGTCTTCTACCATTTCAAATAAAAATCATATTACTTGAGTCACATTTGATTCTTCGTATGCTAAAGCTTTCAATATGGACAAGACTACAATTTTATTATTGGTAAAGTGATTTATAGTGCGATGTCAAACACTGCTTTCAACATTACTTTAGTTATATCATGGCAGCCAGTGCATCTATTAATGCTTTGCTGGAGTTTCTGTTACCAGTACTTTGCACAATATTCTTCCCAAGCCACTGGCTGCTTTCCCACATGCCCATCATTGAAAAAAGTTATTGGTAAAGATTTAACTCTTTACCAAACCAAAAAATTTATGACTCACGCGAATTGAAAACATTTCCAGACATCGAATTCTATGTAGCCCGAAAGCAAAGTTCTGTTTTTAGATTAGTACAATACATTGTGTAAAAAGGAAAAAATAATGGTTACCAGAATTTTCTCCTTTCCCACAATGTTTACAGAAGTTTTATTTGTTGGGGTGGTTATAACATGTAATTAGTCAGTAAACACTTAAATTATGACAATAACGCTGTGCTGATCCCCTATCCTATACAAATGAGCCATTCTCTGTGAAAAGGAGGCTTAGTGCATTTGCAAAAAGTACTGACCCAGGTCAGACTGCACAGGCTAATTTTTGTCAAGAGTTTTTGCTTTTGGTCTATTTTCTGCATGTCAAAGGATCAATGTACCTCATGATTCAGTCGGTTGTTGTACAAAATGGATTTTAGGAATGAATAATACTGTGATGACTTGCTTGGTATCATGCATCACAGATGTGCATTAAGCCCCCTTTTCCTAGAGCATGGCTCAAATACAGACAAGACCTCTCACTTGTAAATATATAGTCACATACAAAAAGCTCCATTTATACTCCTGAGACATGATCAGATGATCCAACAAAACATGACAGTCCTATTTACATGTACAACAATCCTACATCGTCTGAAATCTTAGAAATCGCCAAACAGGTACACTATCAAATTCCCTGGTGAGTTTCACTTTAACCCTTTGCCACATGATCCTGTGTTTTAACGACTCCATGCAAGAAGGCCTTTGAAAACATTGTGGGAAAAAGTCAAATAGGTGTTGACCATTTCCCACCATGTTTTCTACCTTTCAAAGGCTAATCACATCATTTGTTCCACACTGAATTTGACAGCTGCAAATACTTTAACTCTTAACCAAACGGCAAGAATGTAGACTGGTCAAAATCGAAAGCATTTGCAGATGACAATTGAAATGTGAATCAATTGATGTAAAGTGTCTTTGTTAGGGTAGAAAACATTGTGGGAAAAGGAGAAAATGCAGCATTTTCTCCTTTTCCCACAATGTTTTCAAGAGGCTTCTCTTTTGGGGTCATTAAAAGTCGGGATTGTGTGGTAAAGGGTTAAACTTGGACAAGTCTGCAATTACAATACAGTTGTTTTGCAAAGGTTTAACTCCTTACCAAACAACAAAATTTTAGACTGGTCAATACAGAAAACAGTTCCAGACGATAAGCATTTTCTCCTTTTCCCACAGTGTTTTCAAGAGGCTTCTCCCTCAGGGTCGTTAAAAGTCGGGATTGTGTGGTAAAGGGTTAAACTTGGACAAGTCTACAATTACAATACAGTTGTTTGGCAAAGGTTTAACTCCTTACCAAACAACAAAATTTTAGACTGGTCAATATAGAAAACAGTTGCAGACAATAAATGTGGCTCAAATGATGGGATTAAGTCCTGAAAAGTTTGAAAAAACCAGCATTCTCTCCATTTGCTACAATGCTTACAAAAGTTGACATGGAATTTCAAAAACACTGTTTTAATGAGCCTGAGAAAGGCTTTTGAAAACATCATGGGAAAAGGAGAAAATGCTGGAAACTAGCCTTTTCTCCTTTTCCCACGTTTTCTACCCTTTCAGAGGCAAAATTCATCAAATGAGCCACGTTTAATTTGTTGTTTGCAACCAATTTGAATTTAAGTTGTTTGGTAAGGAGTTAAGTCTTTACCAAATTACAAAATTTTACACCTGACCAACTTGAAAGCATTTGCAGTCAACAAGATAGATATTACTCAAATTTGAAATTTGTTTTGGGAAGGATAGAAAACATTGTGGGAAAAGTAGAAAATGCTGGTTACCAGGGTCGTTAAAGTCAGGATTGTGTGGTAAAGAGTTAACCCAATACCACATAATCCTGACTTTTAAAGACCCTCAGTATGAAAGCTTTTGAAAACACTGGGAAAAGGAGAAAATGCTGGTAAACACCATTTTCTCCTATTCCCACAACGTTTTCTACCCCTCCAAAGGTAAGTAACACCATCTGAATAAAATTAAATTTGTCGTCTGCAAATGCTTTCCATTTGGATAAGTCTAAAATTTTGTCCTTTGGTAGAGAGTTACGGGTTCAGAGCCAAACATCATGACATCACGCATCGCTATACCATTGATACCACAGTTTTCAAAAAAATCTACTGTCTTCAAATACAAGGGCAGTTTATTTACTCTTTTACAAGAAAAATGTAGACTGCTCAAAATGGAAAGCTTTTGCAGACGACAATTTTAAAATGGCTCAAATGATGGGTATTGTCTTTGATAGGGTAGAAAACATTGTGGGAAAAGGAGAAAATGCTGGTTACCAGCATTTTCTCCTTTTTCCACAATGTTTTCAAAAGGCTTCTTTCTCAGGGTCATTAAAACTTGGGATTGTGTGGTAAATGGTTAAACCTTCACCAAACAATCCAAAATTTTAATGACCCTGAGGAAGAAACCTTTTCCCACAATGTTTCCTATTCCTTCAAAAAAGCAAGCCTCACTTTTTTATCCACATTTATTTGTGGTCTGCAAATGCTTTGAATTTGGACAAAGTGTAAAATTTTGCAATTGGACGAACAGCCTTATATGTGGACAAATATGCAAATGTACATTTGTACATATAACTGATTATACATGTATGTATTACAAAGATAAATTACACATAATATTTTCTCGCAAAATATATCTTATCAATAGACAAAAAATATCTTTAAAAAAACACAAAGCAATCATATTACAAATTTGACACTTGACTTTGCATCTATTTCGCTGAAAGCTTATAAGAAGAGCAAAACTATATATGTACATGTACATAACTCTATATCAAACAACAAAATTTTAGACTATGCCAAACTGAAAGCATTTGCAGACAAAAACATAAATTATGGCTCAAATGGTGGAAGAATTTGATTTAGCTAGGGAAAAAGATGTGGGAGAAGGAGAAAATGCTGGCTACCAGCATTTTCTCCTTTTCCCACATTGTTTTCAAAATCCTTCATCTGCAAGGTTGTTAAAACTAGAGATGTGTGCTATAGTGTCAAACTGTTGCAGTTTTGCCATCTTCTTTTTTTTTTTTTTAAATGATCTAAACAGGAAAGCCTAGTAAATATTTACCCTTTATGTTTTTCTTTTCCTTTGGAAGGTCTCAAAGTCAGCTTCCCAAAATTTATGCTCTCTGCCATCTGTTTCCATTTTGATGATGGCGTAAATGGAGATATCTAAATATTTTGTCCAAAAAAAAATTTCTCATTTCTCAATGTTTTCAGTTAGCATTTTATCTGTATAAACTTCAGTAAAAATTGAAAAGTCAGTTTGTATTTAGACAAATATTTGAGCCATGCTCTGTGAAAAGAGGGCATAATGCATCTTTCATAACAAGCAAGACATAATCAGGGATCAATAAAAATCATAATGTGTAACAACCTTCTGTTTCATAAGGTAGACTGGTCCTTTGACATATACAGAAAATTGACCAAAAGCGAAATGTTTCAGCCCAGGTCAGCCTGCGCGGACTGAGCAGGCTGACCTGAATTGACACACTTTGCAGATGCATTAAGCCCCCTTTCCACAGAGCATGGCTCATTTATATTTTGACTTTAACAGGAAAACATTATCACTTTAGAACAAAATTCTGTGTGTTAATGATCCAAAAGAAAAAGGCTTTTGAAGACATTGTGGAAAAAGGAGAAATGCTTGTGATCAGAATTTTCTTCTTTTCTCACAATGTCTTGTATCCATTCTGGTACTCCGTCCTTTGTTTGTTCCACTTTTAATAGTTCAAATTGAAAGCATTCTGCAGTGCATAAATCCATTAGCATTCAGTATTTTATCCAAAAATCATGTTAAATAAACTCATAGGTTAACCCTTTACCGCACAATGACGCCTTTTGACGCCCCTGGGAAAAAAGCCTTTTCAAAACATTGTGGGAAAAGGAGAAAATGCTGGTAACCAGCATTTTCTCCTTTTCCCACAATGTTTTCTACCCTATCAAAGAAAACTTGCACCATTTGAGCCAAATTGAAATTGTCGTCTGCAAATGCTTTCAATTTGGAGAAAGCTAAAATTTTGTCGTCTGGTAAAGGGTTAACAAGTGCCTAAAATATCAAAGCTGTCAATGCACAAACTAATGAGTAACAAGTGATTGAATACATAAAAAGATGGACAGCAAAGAAATTAAGAATATCATTCTAAGCCTTTATCAAATAACTCTGTGTTTAAGTCTTTATTTCACAATGCAAAGTTTTAACAAACCCCTATGGATGAAAGGTTTTGAAAACATTTAAGGAATAGGAAAAAATGCTGGTAACCAGCATTTTCTCCTTTTCCCAAACATTTCCACCCATCCAATGACCAATCCCACCATTTCTGCCATTTGTTGTCATCTGCAAATGCCTTCAATTTGGCCAAGTCTAGAATTTTGTTGTTTCGTAAGGCCTCAAACAATCCTGAGGAGAATGCTTCAAACAACAAATGTCTCCTGCAAATGCTTTCGAAATAGACAAGTCTAACATCTGAAATTAAAGAGATTGATGAAATCTTTATAAGACAACACAACTGCAGATGACAATCAAATGCAGCCTAAATAATATAGTATATGTCTTTGAAAGGGTAGAAAACACTCTGGGAAAAGGTAAAAATACTGGTTACCAGCATTTTCTACTTTTCTTGCAATTATTTTTAAAGCTCTTTCCGTCGGGGTCGTAAAAACATGGGATTGTTCAGTAATGGTTTAACTCTTTCCCAAACAACAAAATTTCAGACTGGTCCAAATTGAAAGCTTTTGCAGACGACAAAAAAATGTGACTAAAAAATTGAAATGTGTTTTGGGAAGGGTAGAAAACATAGTGGGAAAAGGAGAAAATGCTGGTTACCAGCATTTTCTCCTTTTCCCACAGTGTTTTCAAAAGGCTTTTTCCTCAGGGTCGTTAAAAGTCGGGATTGTGTGGTAAAGGGTTAATCAAATACAATGGTGGAGTGCTGAAGGAACAAGAAGGTTAGCATATGGGGATATTTGTGAGATTTGTAAGATGGTGAGCAGTGATACATGTATCAGTCAATTAGTCAACAGGGCTTTATCATTAAAGCACCTTTCATGACTACAGTTGACATTGTGGCCAGTGCCAATTAAGGTCAGACTGTACAAAACATGCAGCTTGATCCTTGATTTACTGTACACCTTGTTAAAACACTATAGACAAAAACAATTACAATCAAGCAAAAACTATATCACTTTAGCCACTTTTAAATTGTCGTCTGCAAGTGCTTTGAATTTGGAACAGTCCAAAATTTTGTGGTCTGGTACAGAGTTAAGTACTGTAATAGACATGAGCCACACTCAGGCAAAAGGGGGCTAAATGCCTCTTCATGATGCATGATACCAAGCATGTCATCACACAATTATGGATCCATAAAGGCCATTTTGTCCAGCAACCAACTGAGTCATGCCATAAACTGATCCTTTGACATATAGAAAATTGCCCCATAGCAGGAAGTTTTGACCCAGGTCAGCCTGCTCAGACTGCGCAGGCTGACCTGTGTCGATACTTTTTGCTGGTGGATTAAGCCCCCTTCTCACAGCTCATTGCTCATTAACTCTTTACCACACAATGATGAGTTTTAACACCTCTGGGAAATTGGACTTTTGAAAACATCATGGGAAAAGGAGAAAATACTGGTAACCAGTTTTTTCTCCATTTCCCACGATGTTTTCTAACCTTTCAGAAACAAATCCTATCATTTCAGCCACATTTTATTTGTCTTCTGCAAATATTTTAAATTTGGGCCAGTCCTCTGGTAAAGATTAAATATAGAATATCAACTACACACACTGTTGGCATCACAACTCCATGTTCTCCTCCTCCTCTGATTGGCCATCTGGCTGGCACTCTGGCTCGGGTAAAAATGGAATGTACTTCAATATCTTTGATGATTTTAGCTCATAAGGCAGCCATGGTTTATAGAGATCCCCAGACTCTAAATAATCTGTGTCTGCACTGTGCATCCCTTGAGGGCTTGTCCAGGCTAGAATACCACGCTCCTCTTTGGTCCCTGAAAATAGCAGTTATACAAGTTCTTTTGTTTGTTTGTATGGTGTTAAACGCCATTTTCAACATTATTTCAGCTATACCCTTTCTTCTCAATACATAGACAAGAACTGTGATAGCTGAAATAATGCTTGCTTTCCCACATACATGTACCTTCTTCCCACATGATCATTTTCATAGCAATGTTAAGCTGTGACGTATAATATTTCTGTACATATTTATGTCCCGTCCCGTCCCGTCTGTCTGTCTGTCTGTCTGTGAAAGAAGAATGACTATTATCAATCCTCTGCCAGAAATAGGCCCAGCTTGGGAAGGGAAACTGCAACCCCATAGTGTCAAGCCCTGTATGTTACCAACTGAGCTGGGGGCCAGGCCTCTGCCAACTCTCAGACTTTGGGGAGAAGTGACTTCTCCCTAGTCTGAGAATTGTGAGAAATTTTTCAAAATGGAGAGAAGTGGTCAGACTTTGAGGAGAAGTTTAGGCGGACCTTAAAATGCGGACGTGGTCGGACTTATAGAAGGAAATAACAATATTTTAACAATTTAACCGTTTGATTGGATACAAAACCATGTAATTAAATGAAGATATTTTATACTGTATATCTTTTTAATGATTAATATACTTATTCCTATTAGAAACTACTTAAAACATATTTATTCACTGTTTACTATGCTCAATTCATACACTTTTTGGATAAAAACATTATGGAAAGAGAAAACAAATACTTGTGAGCAATGGTTTCTCCTAGCACATTTTTTTCCCAAAATCTTTGAAGCACTATTTTTTTTCCCCCAAAAAATCCTTGGCAAAATTTTTGCTGCAAATCATTATCTTTACAGGGGATCATGGATATTACAATCCCTGTCCCTGATCAGGTTAGAAAAAATTCTAAATCTCAAATCAAAAGCATTTACAGCAGGCAAATAGATAATTTAGGATGTAAGTAACGTTTACAAGAGGACCATGATGGTCCTATATCACTCACCTGAGTATATTTGTAACTTATATGGTTTATCAAGGGCAGGCTATTCTCTTCAAATAGGCATATTCTGGTTATAAGCCGATGAAATTTTTGGTTTTTTACACAACTCCCAGTAGGTTATACTGAACAAGTGTATTAAGTTATATCAAAATCATCCTAACATATTCAGAGATTTCATCTGGAATCGGAAAAGCAGATGAACAAAGACAGACAGACTCTGCTGCCAAAAACAACAGCGGGGAGACATAATTTTAAGTTTTAGATAATTGGACTGACATAATGGTCTGAATCCATCAATGTGGGGGCATACGAGACACAAGAGCATCGCATGCGGGTGCCTACGCCAAGAACGCCAACAAGGTGGATGCCAAGGCTATAGATATACCTCAGATATTCTTTGAAAACAGCCCAAGTAATAAAAAACATGACTTCATAATAGGCTTTGCTTTATTTTTCCAAGTGAATTTCCAACTGGAAAGATTAATAAAACCAATGCAATACTATTAACTGTTGTTAGTTGGTAAACAGTGTATAGGTATCTTTTATCATTTGCAACACAGGCAGTTGTTGTATATAATGTGAGAGTTTTGCCATTTACAAAAAAATTATAAGACGAGGTATCCAACTGTAACCAAAACTTAACATGATTGGTAAGTCATTTATCTGTGGTATTTCAATGCTGAAAAATCAGATGATGATGAAGATAGAGGTTAAAATATTTGGCTGATATAGCTTTGGCCAAACCCTACGCAAAATGGCAATTAAATAGGGCTAAATGCAAATGTTTGTTTTTTGATTGGCCATTCAGGTAATAATAATAATGGTTGTTTGAAGAGGTAAAAATATATATAACCCTTATTTCATTTTCATTTATTCAGACTTGAATCAATTTGAAGAAAGTAATTGCAAATTTTATTTGTTAAAAGTTTTTAAGACTGAATTTAGTGTAATTGTTATATCATGAAATAAGGTGAACAAAGCAAATTCTTTGGAAATTTTAGCAAGGTATCAAACACATGTATTTTCACCAATGTTATTCTTTTAATATTCAGGTGCTTTTTTCTGATTGTAGAATCAATGGAAAGAAAAAGTATCAAATAAACAATGTAAGGAAAAAAGCTTTCAATTCAACATAAAGAGAATGTCACAATTTGTAAAGTTGTTATGCTTTGGATTTAGTTTGATACCTTGTTTTATTGTATCGATGTACATGTATATATCCATCTTTTAATGGTAATATTAGAATGATCACAAAAGTGGTGCCTGTGAACTACACTACCTTTGTAGTGTAGTTGGCTAAGATATCAGATGCATGATTATAACAATTCAATCATTAACATGAACTATCAAGAAAGTTGAAACTACTGTTATACTATATTTCTCCTACTAAATGGCAGTAAATGCTTTGTTAGATCAATATTAAGGAAATGATCATAAATTTTAAATAAAGATCATTTCAATCAATTGATGTACTACGAATTACCATGATTGTGAGGTTATTTAAGCTAATGTTGCATGAGGAGGTACTATTAGAGGTAGCTCTTATTAAGAGAAATATGGTACAAACAAGATGCATGTTGCTTCTAATGAAGTTTAACTGTGCCAGTTGACAAAATTTAAGATTGTTCCATCAAGTAATGGTAATGTGACCATTCTGTTTTCTAGAAATTGCGCCAAGAGCAAAAAGTTTCGACCCTGGTCGGTCCAAGCATGCTGCTCAGTGTGACCTGGCCAGAAGCAATACTTTTTTCACTTCCCATATGGTCCTTTTTCGTGTAATGGGTTTTCAAGACTGTAGAAACTTGAGATTAAAGATGTAGGTCCTCCAAATGGATTCTTTACACATTTTAAGTGGGTAAAAAATTAAGTACCGTATTTCTTCGGCCATAAGTCTCTCTTGCTCATAAGTCGAGGGGGTACTTTGGAGGCATGAAAAGTCAGATTTTAAGTAGACTCGTCTATAGGTCTTTCAATCTGGACACGGTCAAAATTTTGTCGTCTGGTAATGGGTTAAGCAGTATATGTTTGACCTTTCACTAGAAAATCATGCATTTTCCATTTTGTGAGCAAGAAATATTCTTAAATTGCAACCAAAAGTTTTTAATTTATATGAAATAGGAACCTATCGGGTGACGCTACCCATCAGATTTCAGTGCTACTGAAGCCAATTTTTCATAATCAAAAAAATCATTTTCAATTCCAATTCATGCCATTCTTTCATTTTTGTGCACATCTAGTCAAACAAGTTTAAAATTTGTGAATTGAAGAAAAAAACTTTTTTCCAAAATCTGCTGAAAACTACCTTTAATGCCACATTGCAAATGATAAAACTACAGGCCTCATGGTTTGTCACAACAAAATCTTCACATATTTCCCTGTTTATTTGTTTATTGTTCTCTCTTTCTTTTTTTTCCTTTTTGTAAAATGGTTTCAGCCTGTTTGACTTATGATTTATTACGAGAAGATCTTTAAGGAAATTGTGGACAGGCAGCTTTGGTATAGGCTCAAGACAATGATGCTATATATAGGGTTTTCCATGACCCCTTGTTTCTTTGAATTTTGAGGGTTTTGACCCCCCAATTTTTCTAAACGACCCCAAAAATTTCTTGTTTAGCTTCTTAAATTCATATGAAGGGGGTCATTGTGACCCCTTAAACAGGAGGTTGAGGAAAGAATACCGTATATACCAGATACAAATAATAGTATATCAAAGCCAGAAGCCATTCTTATTTGATTGGTTGGTTGGTTGTATTCGGGTTTAACGCCACTTTAACAGCTAAGGTCGTATCATGGCGGTCGGTGACGCACATGTGTTTTCCTGGCTTTCTCACACCAGTACTAACACTACTTTTCTTTCCAAAGCCACCGACTACTTTTCTCACATGCTTCTGCAGAGGTGAGAACACATACCCGGGGCATTGGAGGAAAGCCATAATGTGACCCCAATAAGAATTACTCTAACAACTTTTGGCAGAGGGTCCCCAGAACTTTGCTACAAAGAAAACATGAAAGTTTTAGTCTCTCACTGGTCACATGTAATTTTCTTCCTTTTCAATGTTAAATAGGGTGCGCCCACGCAGAGCCCAAACTCCACCCAAAGGTCAATTTTTAAACTTTTGGTACAGGGTCTCAAGATCATGTTACATACAAATTAAGAATCCTCTAGCCCTTATGATTTGTCAGAACGAGAGTTTTAAAAGATTTTCTTCTTTGTTTCCATGTAAAATTGGGTGCACCCGAGCAGAGCCCAAATATGACCCAAAAGAGATAATTTTAACAATTTTTACAAAGGGTCACCAAATGATGCTACATGCAAAATATGAATGCTTTGGCCCTTATGGTTTGTCACAAAAAGATTTTAAAAGATTTCCAACTTTAATTCTATGTAAAATAGTGTGCGCCCGGCCAGAGCCCAAATATGACCCCAATGGGATAATTATAACAATTTTTGTAAAGGGTCACTAGATGATGCTACATGCAAAATATGAATGCTCAAGCCAATATGGTTTGTCACAAGAAGATTTTAAAAGATTTCCTTCTTTGTTTCCATGTAAAATAGGGTGTGCCCTGGCAGAGCCCAAATATGACCACAGAGGTTTAATTTTCACAATTTTGGTAGAGGATCATCATATAATGCTACAAACCAAATATGAATTCTCTAGGCATTATGGTTTGTCAGAAGATGATTTTTTAAAGATTTCCTTCTTTGTTATTATGTGAAATAGGGTGCACCCGGGCAAAGCCCAAATATGACCCTAGGGGATTAATTTTAACAATTCTGGTAAAGGGTCACCCAATGATGCTTCATACAAAATATGAATGCTTTCGGCCTTATGGTTTGTCACAAGAAGATTTTTAAAGATTTTTTCCATTTTCAGGCATTTTGTTGCCATGGCAACCACAGTTTTTCATGGAATTAAATTCTTTTAACAATTTTTGTAGAGCTTCATCCAAGGAACATTCCTGCCAAGTTTTATCAAAATTGGCCATCTGGTTTTGGAGGAGAAGATTTTTAAAGAAATTGTTAACGGACAGAGGGACAGATGGACGGACGACGGACAATGACCGGTCATAATAGCTCACCCAGACCACTTCGTGCTCAGGTGAGCTAAAAAGTAACGTAAATATTGTGTCAAAGGAAGGAAATCTTGCTACCAGCATTTTGTCCTGTTGGCACAATGTTTTCAACTTCCTCATGGTAATTAAAGCCAGTTTCAGACAGCTAGAGAAATTGAAGATAAGTTTGTCTGAATGCTGTTTGTCTTTTGCTGATGACTGATAAATCATGAATGAAAACATCGCTAAATACATTTCCAACTTAAATACCTGTTTTAACCTCGTAGATCGTTCGTTCGTAGATAGGGTCCGATCAAGAAAAATGTCAAAATTTTGACAGAGTATAGGATCAATAACAATATATGTATATTTTCTTTAATTTCATCTTTTTTGTTCGCGTCAAAGAAAAATATACAATTTCATCCAAACTTTTGAAAGAAAACCGCCCTTGAGCTATGTGAACGTACCCCGTTGTCTGCGCATGTCATATTCTTCGAAGATTCGACCTGTCTTATATGACGCATCACCCATCCCCCGTATACCAGGGGAAAGTAGGGCTTATATCGAAGCTATTGGCCCATTACCAAAGCATGTAGGCGCTGTTTTAATAAATGGTCGGTGCATAGGTTACATGCTTGCCGATCATAGCTGAGTGAATGGCACCAGGTAGCATTTTATTGAGTAAACGTTTATTTCATTTGAAATTCAAAGTCACGGTTCTTGTTCTGAAAAATTACTCCGCTACTGTACCCAGGATGCCCAAATTAGATAGATGTGTATTTGTAGAATGCCATCTAGCGGGAGATAATGGAACGTACCCAGCAGCCATTTTGAAATTGAATCGTGTGACTTGCTGGAATTCGGCAAAAAAAATCAGTTATAACGTGACACAGTCGGCGCCAATTTGTAGTCACATGATTTAAAAAAATGTTGTTTTAAAAGCAAGGTGCCGATTTCAATTCAATTTTGGGACATTAAATAAACGTTGATATCTGAATCAGGGTTTTACACTGAAAAAAGATGCCAGACAAGCCGCTAGACGGCGCCGATGTTTGTTATGACGTGAAAACTATTGGTTGAACTTCGGAAGAATTTTTAGCGACTTGACGGGCAAAGGGGTGAATATTGTCGGTTAAGATGATACCTACCAATTAAGAAGGGGGATTTGGTACCCGAGAAACTAATTAACAACTGCTTGTCAAATTGTACAGATGAAAACAATTAATTTCGCTGATTGGACACCGGCTGTGAACTGGGTATAACACACTGTTAGGTAATAGATCTACACACGCTGATTGTGTATCGAGTACCCGACGCATGGTCAATTTTCGCTAGGCGACTTCCCCATTTTTTCAGGCGACTTCGATTTCGCTTTGCCCGGCAAAATGGGCGAAGTGTTTTTAAATCAGGCGACTTTTTCGCCTAAGTCGCCCACTCGGCCGAGGCCTGGGGGCTCAGCACATTTAAATTATATTAAAGTCTTTAATCCTAGTGTTAAGCTTCACACCTACTTTTTACCAAAATATCCCCTGTCTAAATGACCTTTTTGTGAAAAAGCTCTCAAAAAAATATTCTGTCAGTTGAGCTGAATTATAACTTGTCTTTAGCAAATACTAACATCAAAAAGACATCAGTAGGTGGAAAGCAATGGATAAAACTCTTTACAAGATGAAAATATTAAAGGCCTGTGCAAATTGATAGCATTTGTAGATGTCAAATTGATTGTGGCTAAAATGATTGAAATTGTCTATGAAAAGTTACAAAAAAATTGTGTAAAATAGCAGAAAATGCTAGTTACCTGCATCTTTATTCCTAACGGTTGTTAAAACACTGGATTGCTTGGTAGAGGGGTAATTATACAGGGAAAATTATATGTTGCTTTACCAACGCATCCAACATTGTCTCTTGTTTTCTACCCTTTAAAAGATAGAACCCATCATTTGACGCAAGTTTGCCTTCTGGAACTGCCTTCAATTTGGGAGAAGGGTAAATTTTGTAGTCCACCAATTCCATTACTGTGTACCAACCAACTGACTTACCTGGTACAGTATTATCCAGTATAAATGCACATAGTGCACCCGCAAAATTTGCGTTTCCAAAAAACATCTTCAGAAAGTTTTTTAGAGGTAGATTATCTGTAAATAAAAAACGCAAAAAGGGTATGACACAATTAACCCTTTATCAAATAACCCCAAATTTAACAACCTGGACAAAGATAGCTTTTGAAAACATCTAGGAAATGAGGGAAACTGCTGGTGACTGGTAACCAGCATTTTCTGTCACAAGTAATATTATTGTTTCAGAGATAACTCTTACCATATCAAATGATTCCAATGTCAGTGTTTTCTATTCTGTGAAAGACAAGTTCAATTTTGTGACCAATAGTAGTTCTGTCTTTTGCATTTTTTTTTTTAATTAGGACAAGTTTAAAATATTGTTAATTGGTTAATAGTTATTAGCATTTGCAGAGGACAAAATTAACCCTTTATAACACAATCTCATGTTTTGATGACATTGTGGGACAAGCAGAAAATGGTGGGAACCAGCCAGCATTTTCATCTTTTCCCACCCTTTTTTTTTTCTACTCTTTCACAGACACATCCCATCATTTGGGTCACACTGAATTGTCTGCAAATGCTCTCAGTTTGGACAAGTCTAAAATGTTGTGACTGTTAAAGACTTTAACATGCCTTAAATGAAGGGATTAGTCTTAAAAAGGGTAGAAAACATGGTGGGACAAGGAGTTAATTTTGACCTCTAGCATTTTCTCCTCTTCCCATAATATTAAAAAAAGAAAAGGCCTTCTTCCCCAGGGTCATAAAACATGGGTTTGGTTTTCGATGAGTCAAGGTGTGGGTTTCATAATCAGGAAAATTCTGGTTTGATCCCTGCTGCCTGCAATGTTGACATGGGAGTGTTATAGACAAATTACTGCAGAGCCTCCACAAAATACGGTAAAACTTGTCTTAGTGACCACCTGTACTTACTCTTTACCACACAAGAAAATTTTGGACTTGACCAAATCTAAAGCATTTGCAGATTAAGAATTAACTGACACTTAAATGATAGAATCTGTATTTGAAAGAATGGAAAAAAATAGAGAAGAAAAGGAGGAAATGCTGGTTCACATCATTTTCTCCTTTTTCCACATTGTTTTCAAAGGCTTTGTTCTTTAAAACTCAGGATTGTATGGTAAAAGGTTAGGCAAACAACCTGAATTAACTCTCTTTACCATACAACAAAACTCTAGACTCATTCAATTTCAAAGCATTTGCAGACAACAAATTAACAAGAGGGCCATGATGGCCCTGGATCGCTCACCTGAGCCAATAGGCAAAATGACCCCAGGTGACCAAATTTCAAACTCATCTAAGATTTAATTAAGACAAATGTTTTGACCAATTTTCAAGTCAATTGAGTGAAAAATGTGGCCTCTAGAGTGTCCACAAGGTATTTCTTTAATTTGACCTAGTGACCTACTTTATGACTCTGGATGACCCAATTTCAAGTTTTCTGAGATTTAATTAAGAAAAACATTCTGACCAATTTTCAAGTCAATTGAGCGAAAAATGTGGCCTCTAGAGTACCCACAAGGCATTTCTTTAATTTGACCTAGTGACCTAGTTTTTGACATCACATGATCCAATTTCAAACTTGTCCGAATTTTATCAAGACAAACATTTTGACCAAGTGTCACAAGTATCTGACTCAAAATGTGGCCTCTAGAGTGTACACAAGGTTTTTCTAAGATTTGACCTAGTGACCTAGTTTTTGACCCCACATGACCCACTTTTTAACTTGGGCGAGATTTTATCAAGACAAACATTCTGACCAAGTTTCACAAGTATCTGACTGAAAATGTGGCCTCTAGAGCGTACACAAGGTTTTTCTAAGATTTGACCTAGTGACCTAGTTTTTGACCCCACATGACCCAATTTCGAACTCGTCTCAGATTTTATCAAGACAAACATTCTGACCAAGTTTCATGAAGATCAGACTGAAAATGTGGCCTCTAGAGCGTACACAAGGTTTTTCTTAGATTTGACCTAGTGACCTAGTTTTTGACCCCACATGATCCAATTTCAAACTAATCCTAGATTTTATCAAGACAAATATTCTGACTAACTTTCACAAGTATCTGACTGAAAATGTGGCGTCTAGAGCGCACACAAGGTTTTCCTAAGATTTGACCTAGTGACCTAATTTTTGACCCCACATGACCCAATTTCGAACTCATCTCAGATTTTATCAAGACATACATTTGGACCAAATTTCACAAGTATCTGACTGAAAATGTGGCCTCTAGAGCGTACACAAGGTTTTTCTAAGATTTGACCTAGTGACCTAGTTTTTGACCCCACATGACCCAATTTTTGACATCACATGATCCAATTTCAAACTTGTCTGAATTTTATCAAGACAAACATTCTGACTAACTTTCACAAGTATCTGACTAAAAATGTGGCATCTAGAGCGCTCACAAGGTTTTTCTAAGATTTGACCTAGTGACCTAATTTTGGACCCCACATGACCCAATTTCAAACTCGTCTCAGATTTTATTAAGACAAACATTTGGACCAAATTTCACAAGTATCTGACTGAAAATGTGGCCTCTAGAGCATACACAAGGTTTTTCTAAGATTTGGCCTAGTGACCTAGTTTTTGACCCCACATGACCCAATTTCGAACTCGTCTCAGATTTTATCAAGACAAACATTCTGACCAAATTTCATGAAGATCAGACTGAAAATGTGGCCTCTAGAGCGTACACAAGGTTTTTCTAAGATTTGACCTAGTGACCTAATTTTTGACCCCACATGACCCAATTTCGAATTCGTCCGAGATTTTATCAAGACAAACATTCTGACCAAGTTTCATGAGGATTGGACTGAAAATGTGGCCTCTAAAGCGTACACAAGGTAAAAAGTTGACGACGGACACAACATGATCACAATAGCTCACCATGAGCACTTCGTGCTCAGGTGAGCTAAAAACCTATCAAAGTATGGGAGTTTTCTTTCAATGGATAGAAAACATTGTTTCCACTATTTGTTTTCAAAAGCGTTCATCCCTGAGGTCGTTAAAACTCAGGTTTTGTGTGGTACAGGGTTGAGCAAGTATAAGATTATTTCCCTATCCAGGCAAATATGTTGAAATGTATCTGTACTAGGCAAGCATCTGTCTTATATAAACAAATTTTTGGTGTCCCTTACTTGCTTGCAGGTTTGATTGTAATGGCAAAACCCTTGAAAAATGTGGTGAAAAAAATTAATGGTCACCCTGGTATCACTAAAATACTATTGAAAGGTGCAGAAAAGCCCAAGAAATTTTAACTCTTTACCAAATGACAAAATTTTGGACACATCCAAATTGGAAGCATTTGCAGACGACAAGTCAAATGTGGCTCAAATGATGAAATTTGTCTCTGATAGGAATATAACATCTGTTAGGATAGAAAACATTGTGGGAAAAGGAGAAAATGCTGGTTACTAGCATTTTCTCCTTTTCCCACAATGTCTCTAATGGCTTCTTCATCAGGATCATTAAAACTCTGAATTGTGTGGTAAAGGGTTAAATGATCCAGATGCCAGATCTTGTATTCAACTAAAATCATCTGTTCTGTTCACCTTGTTTTTATACAGAAAGTCTAGTTACCTGTTTCGATGATTTCTGGGTAGTCTTTGATGAAGCTGGGAACCATCAAACCCACTAACAGAGACAGGCCAAGTATAGCCATATTTCTGGAGCTTTTCAGCGAGATTTCACTCAAATTTGAGAGTATTACACCTACAAAAGTATTTATAACTTATTTCGTGGTTTTTTCAGAGATAGATCGAAATTTATTTCATCAAATGAACATCATACAGTAATATTTTCACTCATGGCTATGCCATAAGAGAAAATATTACCAAATGATGTTCACTTGATGAATTAAATTTCGATCTTTCAAAGAAAAACAAATATCCTCCATATATATATATATATATATATATATATATATATATGATGAGTGTGAGGAAACAAAACTTTCTTTGTTTACAAACTAACAATGATCTTGATCAGCACTTTAACTCTACCACTCAATCCCGACTTTAACAACCCTGAAAGAAAAGGCTTTTGAAAACAATGTGGGAAATGGAGAAAATGCTGGTAACCAGCATTTTCTCTTTGTCCTTCAATGTTTTTTACCTTATCAAAAGAAAAATCATCATTTTAGCAACATTTGTCGTCCGCAAATGCTTTCAATTTGGTCCAGTCCAAAATTTTGTTGTTTGGTGAAGAGTTAAATACTGAAACAAATTTACAAAACTGTTCTTGCAAAGGAAGAATATCAACATGAATTAGAGTTCACTATATGTGTATATGAAAACACTGTGACAAAAAAGGGAAATTACATCAAGATATTAAGTAAATGAGGATCAATGCCCTAAATGAAATGGTTAATTAAAATCTTTGCACATACTGAAAACTGGAGTGATTCTTGAATAAACAGAATATACTGATAATTCAAAGTATTTTGTTTGTCAAACTGTATAGGAATTATCAAATTCTACCGTATTTCAAGGGCTGTGAAATACAAAGCAATAACCCTTTGCCAAAACAATTCTGGGT
This sequence comes from Tridacna gigas, assembly GCA_945859785.2. Classification (NCBI taxonomy): domain Eukaryota; kingdom Metazoa; phylum Mollusca; class Bivalvia; order Cardiida; family Cardiidae; genus Tridacna; species Tridacna gigas. The sequence goes on from OX244040.2 coordinate 37,884,908, forward strand.
CTACTGACCTCGAGGTAAGAGCTTTTGAAAATATTGTTGGATGAAGGAAACCTGAACTGTCGCAAAGCGGACAAATACCCCTCACCAGCACCTTGTCACTGAAGCAGCACAATCTGAGAAAACAAAGTTCACCTGTGACATTGACCTTTGACCCATGTGCCCCTCCCCCAAAAAAAGGGCACCTCCTTGGGTCATGAGGAACACTTGTATAGTTTCATGGTCTAAGGTCAAAAGGCTTTTGAGTTGGAGCATGGAAAGAAAAACATGGACGGATTGGCGGATGGATGGACAGATGGATGGCTGGACAAACGGATGGACAGACAGACAGACATGGTGAAACCAGTATACGCCCCTCTACTATGTACTGTAGGTAGGGGATATAAAAATGCTGGTAACCACCATTTCCTCACAATGTTTTATTCCCTTTCAAAGAGAAATCCCATCATCTGAGACACATTTAAATTATTGTCTGCAAATGCTTCCAAAATGGGCAAGCTTAAAATTTTGTCATAACAGATAAACTACAGATGAACAATCTTATCCTTCAAAAATGATCAGGTTTATGAAATTTTATCTTACCTATAAAAACACCTGTAATTGATATGAGAGCTCCACCCAACACTGGTTCAGGTATCAGAATAAAAACAGCAGAAAACTTGCCCAGAATTCCAAAAGCCATATAAATTATCCCTACAGCTATGAATACCCAGCGGCTGGCCACCTGAAATAATGACTAGATTTAAGACTTTGGAATAAAGAGCACAGATCCCCCATGTTGCCCTTGTCTCTCTAGCTGTAAAAGATACACAACAATGTTTTAACAGTTTACAACAAGATCAGGATCTTGGTAAATATAAGGACTGAAGGTGCTGAAAAGAGGTTACATTAGTTAATCTACAGATCTGTACAAGAATAACAACAATTTATTGTAAATTTTTTTTGTGATAATTCAAAACAAGAGGGCCATGATGGCCCTGTATCGCTCCACTGGCTTATAAATATAAACCATGAAGAGAAGTCTTCACTATATAAGCCCTTATAAAACTTTGACCCCAGGGCTACAGTCGGACTAAATGGGGAATATGTGTATTAGAAGAATAACATGCCAAATTTGGGAGTTCTTGGCCTTATGGCTAGTAACAAGACGGTTTCTGAACTTTTCACTCCATAAACCCATGTAAAACTTGTGACCCCTGGTGCAGGGCCAAACTTGATCCTAGGGCTGTAACTTGGGCCCTCTTTGTAGTTGTCCACTAGATAATGCTATAATTATGCAAAATTTGGTAGCCTAAGCCTTATGGCTATGTACACCAAGATTTAAAAGTTCTCCCTATGTAAGCCTATGTAAATCTTGTGAAACACCCCCCCCTCCCCAGCATGAGGCCAAATTGACCCCAGGACTATAATTTGGGCACTTTTGGTAGACCCCAACTAGATCAAGCTAAATGCAAAATTTGGTAGCTCTAGGCCTTATGGCTAGGTACAGGAAGATTTTTAAAGTTTTCTCTATATAAGCCTATGTAAAACTTGTGACCCCTGGGGCAGAGCCAATTTTGACCCCAGGGCTATAATTTCAAGAAACATGATAGAGGTCTACTACATAAAGCTACATGCCAAATTTGGTAGCCCTATGCCTTATGGTTTCAGACAAGAAGATTTTTAAAGTTTTCTCTATATAAGCCTATGTAAAACTTGTGACCCCTGGGGCAGAGCCAATTTTGACCCCAGGGCTATAATTTCAAGAAACATGATAGAGGTCTACTACATAAAGCTACATGCCAAATTTGGTAGCCCTATGCCTTATGGTTTCAGACAAGAAGATTTTTAAAGATTTCCAATATTTTTCAGTTTTGTTGCCATGGCAACCAGAGTTTTTGAAGGAATCAAATTCTTTCATGAAATTCTGAAGAGGACCATGGCAGGATCATTTCTGTGAAGTTTCATGAAAATTGGATGGGTAGTTTCAGAGAAGAAGATGTTTGAAATAAAAGTTAACGCACGGACGGACGCACAAATGGACGGACGCACGACGGACACCGGGCCATGACATAAGCCCGCTGGCCTTCGGCCAGTGGAGCTAAAAACATTCAGAACTAAGATTGCTTTCAATGAATGAGACCTAGTCACAATGATCTGACTTTTAAGGTCAATACCAATGAATAACACCTCTCTCATAAGGACAACAGCAGATAATAATAAAGAGGCATAACTCAAACAAGTATAATGAAAGAGTGATGTCCCTTTATGACTTCAAGGTTACATAAGCTACATGCAAAGAAGTACATGTGTACTCTAAATCTATCTCAGAAAATACATATCAGCGAATATAGTAGAAGCAAAACATAAAGCAGTTACTTGTAGGAATCCCGACAGTCTTGAGTAGCTCACCTGAGACACTTTACAACGCACAATATTGGTGACATTTTTCCACTTTAAAAGCAAAACAGGTAGACCATGGTTGGAACTTGTGCAGATGGACAGCCTCTAGAAGCTGATAATGTAACCTCCTCTTTGACCTTATGTCTGTGATTTTAAAGCTCATCAAAGGTATTTTAACCTGACTGAATTTTATAAAATTTGGGGCAAAGATGTGGTCCCACCAATGATTGCTAAGCTTGACCCAGTGCTCTCATTTAGACTTTATATCAATACATGTATCATGACAAAAATTCTCACATAGTTTCTGATTCATTTGCGCAAAAATATCATTGTAAGTCTGACAACAAGGTTTCCATGCCAAGTGAGATTTTTGGCTCTAACCACCTATATGTAATCTTCTCTGCAACAGGTACCTCCAATTGAATTGACAACAGATAACAATGTTCAGTATTTGACCCAGCTTAATTTTCTTATCACTGTGACCAATTGTCAAAGTTGTCCAAAATCTCATGCAAACATGATAACAAAAGTTGAAAAGAACTGTGCTTTTTCTATAATTTGACCCCATGGACTTTTTTCCTCCATGGTTTTAGCTTAAAGAACATAAGATTTTCCCTTGAGCTGGCCTTGTTTTTTTTTTTTTTTTTTTAATGCCATTTGCAACAATATTTCAGTTATATTACAGCCACCACTGCACTGGTCCAGCTGTTTCTGAAGTTTCTTTTTCCAGTACTTTGCACACCACTCTTTCCATGCCACTGGCTGCTTATCCACAAAAATAGTATCGAAATCACATTCAGCAATAAGAGAGGAATAAATTCTTTCACAAGGACTAACATTGATCCTCAAAAAAATTGAGGTTCAATCACACAATCCCTTGATTAGTAGTTCTGTATGTTGCAGATGTAGCTACTGGCTTGCAACCTCCTGAGATTTTACCTTGTTTTTTTTACCCAATGGGCGATCTGAAATTCACACAAAGCAACTATAGAGCTCACCAAGCCAAAAATCCTACTAAGTTTATTGCAACTGGGACCAATGTTCTGCCACTTAATTTACCAAAGGAGTCCTCAAACTTGACCTGGCAACATAATTTTTTTACCATGGGGTGACCAATAAATATTCACAATTGTCTGTGATGAACATTCTGACCAAGAGTCAATTTGTTGCAAAGATATTACTCCTAAAGTGACAAAAAGGTAACTTCTGATGATACCTATAACAGATGGAGGAGAACTGACACTGAGGTATCATAATTTCTAACCTTTGAGCATTTTGTGCTCAGGTGAGTTAATGAAAGTTCATATTATCGCTTGAAATGTCAATGTGAAAATAGCTTCAGAAAGAGGCAGCAATTGCAAAGGAAAGGCAATGGCTGTCGCTTTCACAACATTTTATCAACTTCCATAAAGTACATAAGTTTAGCATATCGGCAAAAAAAGTTTCAACACCTACAGCTTTGACAAAAAGAAGAACAAGTTACCTTTGCATACCTTAGTTATGGTTTAAACAGTCAACAATGGAGAGACTAGCATATGTCTAAATCTTACATGATATTTTAGCATACCTGTAGACAGCTTTCGGTTCTCCTAGAAATAAGTATTTTGTCTTCAATAATTTGTCAGATCAAAATGGCTCCTTATAAGTTAAATATTTCCGCATGCCATCTTTTCTGATTCAAGATGTCACCTATAATGGAAATATCTGGGCATAACTTTAGAACTCCTTGTCTGTCAAAACAAATCTCCAAAACAAATAATTCATGTTTGAATGCAATTCAAGACAAAAAATGAGAGAACCCTGGGGATCCTGAATTGCTCACCTGAGATTGGTAATATCAAGACAGAATTTGACTTTGATGATGTTTGCAAACAAAAGAGAGAGAAGCCATAGCTGAAGCTTGTGCAAGTGCATGAGGAGTGCCTCTATACATTGATGCTGTGATCTTTTTTACCCCAAAAGATTTGTTTTCACTTTAAACAAATTTAAGGTCATAGCAAGAGTTTTGAGCTTATTTGGGCAATGACTTAAGATAAGATGGATAACAGAGATTGCCTACAATTTAAACTTGGCACAGTACCCTAGTTTTGGATCATGGATAAACCATACTCTAACTCTTCTGAGATATTACAACCCTGACAAACAACCAGAAAAGTTCATTAAAATTAGTGTAAGAATTGGGCTTCTAGAGAGACTGCAAATCAACTACTTCAGTAACTTTTTGTAAACTCACCAACAATTCAAGCAATCTGCGATCTCCATCAACCACAAAGTTTTTTCATAATTTGACCTTATCCCACTGTTTTTGACCTGAAGGATCCATTTTATTGTCTTAAGTATTACAAGAACATACATTCTGACCAAGTTTTTTAATGAGTTAAAATTGTAGCAAAAATGTTAGACAGACACAGATGTTGCAAGCATTGACCTTTTGAGTAACATTATTACTAATAGTAGACAGTTTTTAAAATAAATTGTAATATATATCAAATAAACATCCTGATCCAGTTTTATAAGGAATGGTGGAAATTTCAAGCTTCCAGAGTAATCTCAAGTTTTGTTTTTGTATCTTTACATTTACCAATGGACCTAGTTTAAAATCTAATGTGGCCAATACTGAAAATACTGAAAATAACATAGATTTCATTAAGGAAATGTTGTAAGTTGTACATATTGGCAAATGTGTAGCCTATTGGGAGATCATTATTTATCTTCACTTTGACCTAGTTCTACAGACCCATATTCAAACTTATCTAAGCTGCAATTGAGGCAACCATTCTAAATGAATTCCATCACATTCCTTGTTAAATGAATGCACCTATAGATTGATTACAGAATATTTTTTTCCATCATTAGGTCCAGGAGCCTTGACTGGAGGTGATCCATATTAAAGCTTGTTCTAGATATTATCAAGGTAAATATTCTTCCTATAGCACTGAGAGTGGTGTCTGTGGTTGTGAGGTAGAGCATCAGCCACGTAACCATAAGGTCCTGAATTCGATATCCCAGAGCAGGTGTCAACTTTTGGATTGGCTCACAAATTCAGCACAAGTACTGGTGTAGTTCCCAGGAAGCAGAAATGAGAGAGATTAGTATAAGTTGTAAGAACTTGTTTCTCAATCAATGTAAAATAAATATGTTTAAACTAGCACTGAGAAATGGGTAATAAAAAAGGCCAAAAAAAGACAGATAACATGGTAAATGTTGATGATGGACTGCAGACACAGGGTATCACAATAGCTAACCTTTAAGCACTCTATGCTTAGGTCAGCTAAAAAATATAGCATACAAAAAAGTGCAAAAAAGAAGGGAAACAGTGATGGAAAATACCAATCAATCTCAACTGAATGACCTCATGGGTAACACATTTTCCAAAGCAACAACTACAGGGGATGGCACCACATGAAAAATTAATGGTTTGCATAAAACTTCTGTTTTTACCATGACTCATCCTAATTATGAAATAAAACCTGTCAGATAGGGTAAAACACAAGCCGAGTCCAATTACTCAACAACACAGATGTTGAGATGTACCGATAAAAAATATAAAGTGAAACTACATCTTATGAATTCAAAACAGACTATGTCAAAACATCATAAAGGAATCTTGTAATCATGGAAGACGACACAGTTTGCAAATGGATAACAAACAAAAAGACAAACAAGAAAAAAGATCAAATTCATATGTAACCAACACAAGTAATTATTGATATTAAAAGCAGAACTTAAAAGGCCATGACCAGTGCCAGGCAGAATTATAATCATCTTTATCCTCCACACCAAAAATGTATATGAATGTGTTATATCATAGAATGAAAGGGGAAAACCTCAGAATATCTAAAACTTGTTACATATCCTAACTAAAAAGCCTGGAAACTCTGTCACAAATCATTACTAAAAAAAAGTGAGAACTCTGTTACATATCATAACTAAAAAGCCTGGGAACTCTGCCACACATCCTTACTAAAAAGCCTGGGAACTCTGTTACATATTGTTACTAAAATGCCTTGGAACTGTTATATATCATTACTAAAAGCCTGGGAACTCTTACATATTCTTACTAGAAAGCCTGGGAACTGTTACATATCATTACTAAAAAGCCTGGGAACTGTTACATATCCTAACTAGAAAGCCTGGGAACTTCATTACATATCATTACTAAAAAACCTGGGAACTCTGTTACATATCCTAACTAAAAAGCCTGGGCATTTCCTTATCTGGATCTTCACAACTGACAAAGATGTCCATATTATGATAAATGAAGCAACAATATGGTTTACCCTTTACCACACATTCCATTGTTTTAACTACCCTGAAGAAAAAGCCTTTTGAAAACACTGTGGGAAAGAGAAAATGCTGGTAACCAGTATTTTCTCTTTTTACCACAATGTTTTCTACTGTTTCAAATATAGGAATTATTATTGTGGCAACATTTGATTTGGCATCTGCAAATGTTTTATATCTGGGCAATTGTGGAATTTTGTGCTTTGGTAAAGAGTTAAAACAGTAACCCTATCATGATAGAGGAACCCTGCTATTACTTCTCACTGTAATATTTTATAAATATAACTCAAAACAAGCTTAGGTTATGTTGGATAAAAATAAAACTGATATTTTGAAATTTGAAGTCAGCATCAAACAAACCGATCTCCATCACTTTATTCAAAAGACAAGAGGGCCATGATGGCCCTGTATCGCTCCACTGGCTTATAAATATAAACCATAAAGAGAAGTCTTCACTATATAAGCCCTTATAAAACTTTGACCCCAGGGCTACAGTCGGACTAAATGGGGAATATGTGTATTAGAAGAATAACACGCCAAATTTGGGAGTTCTTGGCCTTATGGCTCGTAACATAACGGTGTCTGAAGTTTCCACTCCATAAACCCATGTAAAACTTGTGACCCCTGGTGCAGGGCCAAACTTGATCCTAGGGCTGTAACTTGGACCCTCTTTGTAGTTGTCCACTAGATAATGCTATAATTATGCAAAATTTGGTAGCCCTAAGCCTTATGGCTATGTACACCAAGATTTAAAAGTTTTCCCTATATAAGCCCATGTAAATCTTGTGAACCTGCCCCCCCCCCCCCCCTGCATGAGGCCAAATTGACCCCAGGACTGTAATTTGGGCACTTTTGGTAGACCCCCACTAGATCAAGCTAAATGCAAAATTTGGTAGCTCTAAGCCTTATGGCTAGGTACAGGAAGATTTTTAAAGTTTTCTCTATATAAGCCTATGTAAAACTTGTGACCCCTGGGATAGAGCCAATTTTGACCCCAGGGCTATAATTTGAAGAAACACGATAGAGGTCTACTACATAAAGCTTAATGCACAAATTTGGTAGCCCTATGCCTTATGGTTTCAGACAAGAAGATTTTTAAAGATTTCCAATATTTTTCAGTTTTGTTGCCATGGCAACCAGAGTTTTTGAAGGAATCAAATTCTTTCAAATAAATTCTGAAGAGGACCATGGCAGGATCATTTCTGTGAAGTTTCATGAAAATTGGATGGGTAGTTTCAGAGGAGAAGATGTTTGAAATAAAAGTTAACGCACGGATGGACAGACGCATGGACGGACGCACGCACGCACAGACGCACGACAGACACCGGGCCATGACATAAGTCCGCTGGCCTTCAGCCAGTGGAGCTAAAAACCAACTACCTCACAGATAATTAGGAGTTTGGGGGAGAACAGACTATCCTTAGAGAAATGCCTTCCATGCATCAAAAGCTGCTAAAAGCTCAGCAATAGAATATCAAATAACAGTTTCCCAAGATAATATCTTTAGTTATAAATTAGATATGAGCCATGCTCTGTGAAAAGGGGGCTTAATGCATTTGTGAAAAGTATCGAATCAGATAAGCCTATGCTGTCCGCATAGGTGGACCTGGGCTGAAACTTTTCCCTACTGGTCAATTTGCTGTAAGTCAAAGGACCAGTCTGCCTTATGATACAGTCGGTTGTTAGACAAACTGGTTTTCATGGATCCAAAATTATGTAATGGCATGATTGGCACAATGCATCATGGAGTTGCATCAAGCACCCTTTTGCTAGAGCATGGCTCATATTAACTTGGTCTCAGAAGAATTGAAAAGTTTCTGATCAAGGTCTTGAGCTAACCTACCTTTGTCAGTCCCATAGCACCAATGTTGCCTGCATAAGTGGTTGTGGCATGCCCACATCCAACAGCTCCCGACAAAAATGAACATAAACCCTCCACAGTAAGCCCTCTGTTCACTGCATGGCGAGGTGGTGGGGGTACATGACAAGCTTTTGCACATGCAAAGTAATCGCCAACCGAGTCCAATATTGACAGCATGGTGGCCAGTAGACAGCCAATCAAAGCGCTTCCACTAAAGGATGGCATGCCAAACTGGCCTGTAACAGATTGGATAATACCTTCAAACTGATCTGCAACTGCCTCTTCAATGAAGATTTGATGCCAAAAAAGGGAACTTACAATGTCAAGACAATATTTTTATGGGTACCTTTATTTCAGTAAACCAGTGTTTTCTGCTTTTACCATAATGTTTTCTACCTTTTCAAAGACAGGTCCCATTTTTTGAGTTATGTCTAATTTGTCCTCTGAAAAGGCTTGGTTTGGACAAGTCTAAAATTTTGTAGCTTGGCAAAGAGTTAAATTGGTTTGATGACTTTAAGTCAGGTTCCACTGATGAATCATTGAATGCTTCCTTACATGGTGTCATACGCCACTTTAAACATAATTTCAGTAATATAACAGTAACATATATTTATGTTTCCTGGGTTTTATCCATACTAGGCTTGGGCTCTGGTTCTTTGCCCAAGGACACTCCCACAAAAAGCCAGCAAAGCCAATGAGCATGGGACCCCAGCCCATTCTATTACTAATGTAACACTGTAACCACTCAGCCATAGGATACCACCATGAATCTGAGATATATAGGATCTGGCATGAGTTAGCGTTTAAGATAAAATTTTATTAAATGGGTGTACAAATAACATTATTAAGCCAGCCTTTGGCAAGCTTAATGACATTTTCTGTGGACAAGTTTAATAAAATTTCACCTAAAAAGCCAATGAGCATTAGATTCTTTTTATCACATAACTGTATAACAGCAAGAATTATAATCCATGATGTGTTAACCATTTATCAAACGACAAATATTTAGACTGGTCCAAATTGAAAGCATCTGCAGACAACAAATCATGTGATTGAAATGATGGAATTTGTATCTAACAGGATAGAAAACATCGTTGGAAAAGGAAAAAATGCCCATTACTAGCATTTTCTCTTTCTCCCGCAATGTTTTCAAAAGCTTTGTTTCACAGGGTCATTAAAACACGGGATTGTTTAGTAAAGGGCCATAGGTCAGCAATGTTTAAGTGTATAATTACAGAATGTTGACCAAATACAGCACTGCTATCTTATCCAAACGTGTGTGAGACAAGAAAATTCATAATGCCTGTATTACAATGAAAACAAGGGGAGTTATGTTATAAAATGACATACCTGGATAGGGTATGTGGAACCAGCTTGCCTTGTCCACGACATCAACACGGGCATCAGTTCTGGTACGATAGTGTGGGTTGTTGGGATCATTTGGTACAAAGTCGTAGGCTGTCATTATTGCACACACCACTATCCCCACAAACATACCTATTAATATCTGGAGATAAAGGGGAAAAAATAAAATGCAAGAGAAAATTATTGGTACTGTATGCTATACATATGCACAGAAAATATTAGATGTAAGGAATCGATGGATGGATGGCCATTCACTACCAAATAAATATGAGCCATTCTCTGTGAAAAGGGGGCTTAATGCATCTGCTAAAAGTATTGACCCAGGTCAGCCTGTGCAGAATGCGCAGGCTGACCTGGGTCGAAACTTTTTGCTATTGGTCAATTTTCTGCATGTCAGAGGACCAGTGTACCTGACAAATTAGTCGATTGTTATACCAAATGGATTTTATTGATCCATAATTAAGTGATGTCTTGCCTGGTATAATAAATTACGGAGATGCATTAAGCCCCTTTTTCCAGAACATGCTTCAAATACAAATGATGCTTCTTCTCATTAGCTACACAACAGCCCAAACAGAGACAGTTCAGTAGCAATCTAAAATAAAAAGAATGGACAGTGTACATCAGAGATCAGACTGCATGTTCTGTGCAGTCTGATCTTGATCTACACTGTCCACAATAGCTCTAATGTTGTCTATGGTAAGGAAAGAGTTTAGGTGAAGTAAAAAAAACACAGTGGTTGGCAGGAGGTGATGAGTCAATGATATTAGTCCAGAGGTTTTCAGTTGGAGTCCCAGCCACACCAAACTATTTGAAGATATAGAGGATATTTGTTTTTTTCAGTGAAAGATTGAAATTCATTTCATCGAGTGAACATCATCGGTAATATTTTCATGAGTGGCTACTGTGCCACTCGTGAAAATATTACCGATGATGTTCACTCGATGAAATAAATTTCGATCTTTCACCGAACAAAACAAATATTCTATTTATTTCGTGCTTCTAACGCCTTTTTATGTAGAGAATTCCATGAAAAACAAGAGGGCCATGATGGCCCTGTATCGCTCCACTGGCTTATAAATATAAACCACGAAGAAAAGTCTTCACTATATAAGCCCTTATAAAACTTTGACCTCATGGCTACAGTCTGACTAAATGGGGAATATTGTATTAGAAGAATAACATGCCAAATGTGGGAGTTCTTGGCCTTATGGCTGGTAACCAGATGGTTTCTGAACTTTTCACTCCATAAACCCATGTAAAACTTGTGATCCCTGGTGCAGGGCCAAACTTGATCCTAGAGCTGTAACTTGGGCCCTCTTTGTAACTGTCCACTAAATAATGCTATAATTATATGCAAAATTTGGTAGCCTAAGCCTTATGGCTATGTACACCAAGATTTAAAAGTTTTCCCTATGTAAGCCTATGTAAATCTTGTGAACCCCCCCCTCCAAGTATGAGGCCAAATTGACCCCAGGACTATACTTTGGACACTTTTGGTAGACTCCAACTAGATCAAGCTAAATGCCAAATTTGGTAGCTCTAGGCCTTATGGTTTCAGACAAGAAGATATTTAAAGTTTTCTCTATATAAGCCTATGTATAAAACTTGTGACCCCTGGGGAAGAGCCAATTTTGACCCCAGGGCTATAATTTCAAGAAACATGATAGAGGTCTACAACATAAAGCTACATGCCAAATTTGGTAGCCCTATGCCTTATGGTTTCAGACAAGAAGATTTTTAAAGTTTTCTCTATATAAGCCTATGTAAAACTTGTGACCCCTGGGGAAGAGCCAATTTTGACCCCAGGGCTATAATTTCAAGAAACATGATAGAGGTCTACTACATAAAGCTACATGCCAAATTTGGTAGCCCTATGCCTTATGGTTTCAGACAAGAAGATTTTTAAAGTTTTCTCTATATAAGCCTATGTAAAACTTGTGACCCCTGGGGCAGAGCCAATTTTGACCCCAGGGCTATAATTTGAAGAAACTTGATAGAGGTCTACTACATAAAGCTACATGCCAAATTTGGTAGCCCTATGCCTTATGGTTTCAGACAAGAAGATTTTTAAAGATTTCCAATATTTTTCAGTTTTGTTGCCATGGCAACCAGAGTTTTTGAAGGAATCAAATTCTTTCAAGAAATTCTGAAGAGGACCATGTCAGGATCATTTCTGTGAAGTTTCGTGAAAATCGGATGGGTAGTTTCAGAGAAGAAGATGTTTGAAATAAAAGTTAACGGACGGACGGATGGACGGACGGACAACCCGGACGGACAGACGGACGGACGGACGCACGACGGACACCGGGCCATGACATAAGCCCGCTGGCCTTCGGCCAGTGGAGCTAAAAAGGAAGTCGGTATTCTCACTGGTCGTACCCGTGTAATATCGAAAAATATTTTCACCGCTATTTCTCGATATCCTACCGGAAAGCATGAAATAAGATAATATTCACTGCTAACGGATTAACTGCCCTCTCAGTATTGGAAGCTATGTTAACTGCAGATGTGTAAGCAGCCAGAGGCTTAGAGTGAGTGCTGTTAATCATACTGCTTAAAAAAAAGACACTGGCAGCCATGACATAACTAATACTAGCATACTTTTTAACTCTTTACCAAACAACAAACTGGAAACATTTACAGAAGACAAAATAAATGTGAACAAAAAATTGAAATTTGTGTTTGGAAGGGTAGAAAACATTGTGGGAAACAGAGAAAATGCTGGTTGCCATCATTTTCTCCTTTTTCTACAATGTTTTCAAGTCCTCTTATTGAGAGTCATTAAAATACGGGATAGTGTGGTAAAGGGTTGAAAAATAAACCAGTGCTAAGCATCAACCAAACAATCATAATACAAAAAGCATATCAAGAAAACACATACAGTCAACAATCCGTCTTAGCAGCCACCTGTAATGAGCAATCAGCCTATCTTACAAGGGAAATAACTGATTTGTGAACAACAGCACTTTATCTCTTTCCACACAATCCTGACTTTTAAAGACCCTGAGGAAAAAGCCTCTTGAAAACATTGTGGAAAAAGGAGAAAATGCTGGTAACCAGCATTTTCTCCTTTTCCCACAATGTTTTCTAATTTCAATTTTTGAGTAACATTGATTTTTTCATCAGCTGAAGCTTTCAATTTAGATTAGTCTTATATTTTGTCATTTGGTAAAGAGTTAATGCAGATGAAAACGACTGGCTGCAGTTTTTTTGTGTCTGAAAAAGGAGCTGTGCATGAATGTGTCAAATATATTTGAGGGTTGCTTCTGCCTTTCTATATTGGTTCCCCTTTTGACATCTATAACAGCTAGGCCCAGCTGATGTAAATCACAGAGATTATCAGAAAATTCCAGAGATTTTGCAAAACTTACAGCGAACACTTGATGAAAGGGGTATCTGATAACTCTGAACCCTTTTCTACGGCTCCAAACAGGGATAGGGGTTTTGACCCTTCCAAGGTACAAGGACAGAATAAGGGTTACCACAGCTGTCCTGAAATATACATGTAGATATTCATTGTTTTGAGGTAGGGTCAAGATACCATTTAACTCTTTATCAAACAACATTGTCCAAATTGAAAGCATCTGCAGACAACAAAATAAACTTTACTCAAAAATCGAAATTTGCTTTGAGAAGGGTAGAAAACATTGTGGGAAAAGGAGAAAAGGCTGGTAACCAGCATTCTCTCCTTTTCCCACTATGTTTTCAGAAGCCTCTTTCATCAGATCATTAAAACTCGGGGCTGTGTGGTAAAGGTTTCATGTTTTACCAAACAATCATGCTTCTTGCAAGCCCAAAGAACAGTGCTTTAATTTTTCATCAATGGACAAAATCTAGACCTGTCCAAAGTGAAAGCATTTGCAGATGACAAAATAAATGTGGCTTAGAAATTGAAATTTGTTTTTGGAAGGGTAGGAAACATTGTCGGAAAAAGTGAAAATGCTGGTAACACAATGTTATTAAAAGCTGTCTTCCTAAGGGTTGTTAAAACTCAGGTTTGTGTGGTAAAGAGTTAAACATAAATAAATATGAAAAGATAGTGTTATATAAAGAAACTGAGCATTTAAAAGAAACTGAGGATTTGAAAGACAAAAATAATTATCTACCAACTAAACAGAACTCTATGTTGCTGGTACATGAGTTAATTTGAATTTCTGATTCATTCATGCATGACTAGCTATAAAAAAAGTTTTGATGAAGAAATTATCGCTTGAAAATATGAATACAGTCTAACCTGTGTTGAGCAAGAACCTTAGTGACACTGAAAATGTGCTTCCATGAGACAGGCTCTTGTTGAACTTTTTAACCCTTTACCAAATGACAAAAGTTTAGACTAGTCCAAATTGAAAGCATTTGCAGACGACAAAATAAATGTGAATCAAAAATTGAAATTTGATTTTGGATGGGTAGAAAACATTGTGGGAAAAAGGAGAAAATGCTGTTTACCAGCATTTTCTCCTTTTACCACAATGATTTCAAAAGACTTCATTCTAAGGGTCATTAAAAACTATGATTGTGTGGTAAAGGGTTAACAGACAAGAAAATTCTAGACTTGTCCAAAGTGAAAAAACATGCAGACAATAACTCAAATGCTGTTCAATTGAAAAGTCTTTTTCCACAGGTTGAAACGACTCAGAACTATGGGGTAAAGGGATGATGGATGTTGCTTGCTTAATCCTTTACTAAACAAGCCCATGCTTTAACGCCCTTCAGGAAGATGGCCTTTAAAAGCATCATGGGAAAAGGAGAAAATGCTGGTTACCCTTTTCCAACAATGTTTTCTAATATTTCCAAAACAGAAATCATCTTTTGAGCTACATTGAAGTTGTCCTCCTTTTTCTACAATTTCTTCTGTTCTCTTGAAAGCAAATGCCGTTATTAGAGCCACATATAATTTTTCGTCTGCAAATGCTTTCAATTTGGACAAGTTTGAAATTTTGTCGTCTGGTAAAGGGTAAATGGAGGAAACCACTAAGGCAGGTTTTACTGGACTTCCTGGACTTATCTGAACATGCTTTAAGCCTTTAGCACACAATCCTGAGTTTTAATGAGCCTAATGGAGAAGGCTTTGGAAAACATTGTGGGGAAAGGAGAAAATGCTGGTAACCAGCATTTCCTCCTTTTCCCACAATGTTTTCTACCCTTTCAAAGAGAACTTCCATCAGTTAAGCCACATTTCAATTGTTGTCTGCAAATGCTTTCAATTTGGACAAGTCTACATTTTTGTTGTTTGGTAAAAAGGCACTGATGAAACAATGTACTTACATTAAAGCCACAAACCAATGAACGATGACAAACTTCGCTGTGGCTTTTATCATGTACAGACCAATCAGCAATACAGTTGGGATGATGGTGATTGGTCCAATAAACCGTAGTAGTATTCCAACCAATCCTGTAGCACCAACAAACGTGTGAATCACGCCAGCTACCATAAGAGATCCCTGAAGCTATAATAGAAACATGTCGGTTATTACCTACTATAGATAAACTTTCTTCATCTTAAGGCAGACTGCTTTAACTTGTTACCAGATGACAAAAATGTAGACTTGTCCAAAGCATGTGCAGACGACAATTTAAGTTTAGTTCAAATGGTGGAATTTCTCTTTGATATGGTAGAAAACATTGTGGGAAAAGGAGAAAATGCTGGTAACCAGTATTTTCTCCTTTTCCCAAAATCTTTTCAATAGGCATCTTCCTCACGGTTGGTAAAACTCAGGATTTAGTGGTAATGGGTTAACTCTTTACCAGATGTTAAATTTTTACACTTATCCAAATTGAAAGCTTTTGCAAACAACAAATCAAAATTAATGTGGTTCAAATGCTGGAATATATCTTTGCAAAGGTAGAATACATTGTGAGAAAAGGAGAAATTGCTGGTAACCATAATGTTTTAACCCTTTACCACACAATGCCAACTTTTAACAACCCTGGGGAGAAGCCTTTTGGAAACATTGTGAGAAAAGGAGAAAATACTGGTAACCAGCATTTACTCCTTTTCCTAAAAAGTTTTCTACCCTTTCAAAGAAAAGTGGCATCATGTGAGCCACAATGAAATTGTCATCTGCAAATGCTTTCAATTTGGACGGGTCTAAAATTTTGTCGTGTGGTAAGGGGTTAAAGTTTTATCCTTCAGGAATTGTTGCGTAGGGGGTTGAAGCATTGTGGCAAATGGATCAATGGCAAGTCTTCCGATCTTCACAATCTTTTCACATGTATTCATGAATTAAAATTTTATCCATTTTCATAATCCCAGTATTTTACAAGGATGTTTTCAAAGTTGTCTGCTATAAATTTGTGACAAGAGGTCAAATGGTAGGGGTCACAGTGATAGCACACTGGATTTGTACAGTATTCTCTGGACACTTGAGGATACAGGTTTGATTTTCAAGAGTTAAAGACCCTGGGAAATGGGACTTTTGGAATCATCGTGAGAAACGGAGAAAGTGCTGGTAAACAACATTTTCTCCTTTTCCAACAATTTTTTTCCATCCTTTTGCATAACAAATTCTATCGTTTAATTTGTATTCTGAAAAATGATTCCAATTTGGGCAAGTTCTGACTCTTTACGAAACAATCCCGAGTTTTAACGACCCTGAGGAAGAAGCCTTTTGAAAACATTGTGGGAAAGGAGAAAATGCTGGTAACCAGCATTTTCTCCTTTTCCCATAACGTTTTCTATCCAATCAAAGACAATTTACATCATTTGATTCACACTTCAATTGTCGTCTGCAAATGCTTTCAATTTGGACCAGTCTACATTTTGTCATTTGGTAAAGAGTTTAATTTTTGTCATGTGGTAAAGACTTGAGAATCAGGTGTAGCTAAAAATAGGTTTTTGTCCTATATCTTGCGATATCCCCCACTAAAAATGGCTTCCAGCTTTCTGGGGGTGTCCCCCATATGGGCAACCAGATGCAAATCAAACAAACTAAAGGACGAAGGGTACCGTTGTAATAGCAGTTGTGATGCGCTCTCTATCAGACATGTTTGTTACATTCATTGTGGCATTGGTAATGGCTGCTAGGTGTACTGAAACATGACAAAAAGTAATGCATTGAGCATAAACTTGATGAAATTGACAGTTTACAGTTCATTTAAATGGCATTTTAGCCCTTTACCATCAACAAAAATATAGGATGTTTTGAACTATTTCATAATACACATGGTCATGTACCTTGAAACTTTTACCAAACTATCCCAAGTTTAAGTTATCTGAGGAAGGGAGGCTTTCAAAAACACTGTAGAAAAAGGAGAAAATGCTGGTTTCCCACAATGTTTTCTACTCTTTTAAAGGATAAATACCATTACTTCAGCCATATTCAACTTGTTGTCTACAAATGCTTTCAATTTGGACAGGTCTGAAATTTCATCATTTGGTTAATTTAATGAGTTAAATTAGAGTTCTTGCTTCACTGTCAATGTAAAATATTTCAGACATAATTTAACTCTTACAGCCACAATTAAAGACAGCAGACATTTACAGTCTAGAAATAAGACCCAAAATATGTGCAATTTCAAGGTTTCTTTCGGTTATATTGTCCCAGCAAGGAAGAAAGTATAGACATAGATCAGACTGCATGTTCTGTGCAGTTTGATCTTGATCTACACTGGCTGCATGGCTACAATAGTTGTGAAAGGCACTTTAACTCTTTATCACACAATCCCGACTTTTAACGATTCCAAGAAGGAAGCCTTTTGAAAACATTGTAGGAAAAGAAGAAAATGCTGGTAACCAGCATTTTCTTCTTTTCCCGCAATGTTTTCTACCCTTTCAGAGACAAATGCTATGTTTTAAGCTACATTTAAAATGTCATCTGCAAATGCTTTCAATTTGGACTAGTCTACATTTTTGTCGTGTGGTAAAGAGTTAAGGGTTAAAAATATATAGAAATCTACATCAGAGCAAAGTGCATACCAGATGATGAAATTTATGTTGTATTATTCATATTCAAATTGAAAGCAAATGTATACAAATTAGTATTACTTCCTTCCTTCCTCCCTTTGATTCCCTTCCCTCCCTGCCTCCCTCCCTCCCTTCCTACCTTCCCTCCACTTCCTCCTTCATTCATTCACTATTTCACTTATATGGTACTTAATGTTGTTTCCAACATTAATTCAGTTTTATCACTGCAGCCAGTGCACATGTATCCATACTTTTCTGGAGTTTCTATTACCAATATCTCACACAACACTCTTCCCAAGCAACTGGCTGCTTTCCCACATGACCATCATGTCAAAACAATGATCAGCGGATTGAATGCTTTCATGTTTTAGATAGAGTAGAAAACATCGCAGAAAGAGAAAAAGTTGGTGACCATCATTTTCACCTTTTCCAATGATGTTTTCAAAAGTCTTCTTTCTCAGGGCCATTACCCCTTTACCACACAATCCCAAGTTTTTACGACCCTGAAGAAGACAGCTTTTGAAAACATTATGGGAAAAGGAGAAAATGCTGGCAACCAGCATGTTCTCCTTTTCCCACGATGTTTTCTATTCCATCAAAGACAAAAGTCATCTTCCGAGCTACATTTTGTTTGTCATCTATAAATGCTTTCAGTTTTATTGAGTCAAAATTTTATTGTTTGGTAAAGAGTTAAAATATGTGATTGTTTGCAAAAGGGTCAACTCACCAGGATTACTTGATGTAGTTTCACAAAACGTTGTATCCACAGCGCCAAGCAGCAGTAAAGGAGACAGGTATTCGATGGCAGCTCCCTGAAAAAGAGGTAGTCTGACCCCGACTGTGACCATGATAAATGTCGTGAACCCTGTCATGAACAGCGTAGAACTCAGTAGCTGAGCCTTCATCTCCCCATCATTGGATGCACATACAACTTCTGCGACCAGCAAGGAGACAACTAGCTGATGAGCAATGGATATGACTGCTTGCTGAAATATGCAAAAGATGATGTTTGTTTAATGTTTTTTTTTTTTCCCAACAACTTTTTAACCCATTACAACACAATCCCAAGTTCTAACGACCCTGTCGAAACATCTTTTGAAAACATTGTGGGAAAAGGAGAAAATGCTGGAAACCAGTATTTTCTCCTTTTCCCACAATGTCTTCTACCCTATCAAACACAGAAATCATCATCTGAGCAACCTTTCATTTGTCGTCCGCCAATGCCTTCAATTTCGTTGAGTACAAATTTTTGTTGTTTGGTAAAGAGTTAATGAACTCCTTGCAAAACAACAAAGTTTTAGACTGTTACACAAATATGGAAAACATTCGCAAATGTGGCTCAAATGTGATGCGTCTTTGATCATCATTTGAGATGCATTGAATATGTTGTCTGCAAATGCTTTCAATTTGGACAAGTGTGAAACTTTGTCATCCGGTATAGAAATCTGGAACAGACAGGGGCCTAGTGCCTATAATGCATAATACGAAAGTGTGCAATGTAAAAAATAGGATCACTATGCGTTTTGTCACTTAATCCTTTACCGAAAAACAAAATTTTCGAGTTTTCTAAATTGAAAGCATTTGCAGATGATAAATATTACTCAAATGTTTGGATTTGTCTTTGACAGCGTAGCACACATTGTGGGAAAAGGAGAAAATGCTGGTTACCAGCATTTTCTCCTTTTTCCCTTAATGTTTTCAAAAGGCTTCTTCCACAGGATTGTTAAAACACAGGATGGTTTGGTAAAGGGTTAAGAGGATGATGTCATTCACATAGATAACACTTATCCCAACAATCTTTTTTTTTTTAAACGACCTTGGGGAGGAGGACCTTCGAAAACACTGTTGTAAAAGAAGAAAATGCTGGTAACCAGTGGTCACCAGCATTTTCTCCTCTTCCCAAAATGTTTCAAAGAGCCTTCCTTCTTATTTCCTAAAAAAAAAATCAAGTTGGTGGATTGGTAAAAACAAAAATTTAGCAACTTAGCATTTTCTCCTTTCCTCCAGTGTTTTCTGTCCTGTCAGAGTCAAATCTAATCATTTGAAACATTTTTGTTTTCAATTTGGACAAGAGCACCACATTCCAGTGCAAACACTTGGCTGCAGTTACTTCTAGATTGATTGTCACTGAAAATTCTAAGTCCATAAAGAGTCGTGACTGTGTTACCCGTCCCTGTTGTATTGATTCCCCTTTTGATAATTAACAACAAGTAAGAGTTTGAAGTAACTATCTTCTGTAATGACAGAGATATTGTAAGATGTCAAAGTTTTTGCACCATGACTCAGACGATGCAGACAGCGATGCACATGACAGGGCTATATGACATATCACAACCTTTTCTTCCAAAACAGCCAGGCTAACAAGTCTAAAATATTGTTGTTTGGTAAAGAGTAAAGCTACAGGTGTAACAGGATTTGTGCCTATAATATTTGTATGTTTAACATTCATGTCATTAGATACCAAAACTTAACCCTTTCCCAAATGACAAATTCTGGACTGGTCCAAATTGAAAGAGTTTGCAGACCACAATTTTAAATTTGATGAAAATGGCAGAAAGTTCTCAAAAAGGGTAGAAAACACTGTGGGAAAAGGAGAAATTGCTCGTTATGAGCAATTTCTCCTTTTCCCAGAGTGTTTTCAAAAGACTTGTACTGTAGACACGTGAAAACCAGGGCTTGTTTGGGAAAGGGTTAACTGGCTGAACAGTGAATCATGTTTTTCATTGTTTACTTCACCCTAGGATACATGGCTTTTTAAAGTATATTAATATACAAAACATAAATGTCAGAAAAAATAGAAGCAATTGTCCTTAATGTCAACAAATTCATTAACCCTTTACAAAACAAACCCCAAGTTTTAACAAATCCGAGAAAAAAGACTTGAAAAGTCCCATTATTTAAGCCAGATTAAAAATGTCATCTAAAATTCTTACAATTCAGACAAGTGCAAAATTCTGTTGTTTCCTAAAGAGTTCACTTTTAACCAAGTTGAAAAAATTTACAGAAGTCAAATTAAAAGCATTTGCAGATGACATCTCAAATGTGGCTAAAAAAATGGGATTTGTCTTTCAAAGGGTAGAAATCATTGTGGGAAAAGGAGAAAATGCTAGCTACTGGTATTTTCTGAACAAGTTTTCTAAAGCCTTTTTCTTCTGGGTCTTTACAATATTGAATTGTTTGGTAAAAGATTAAACCTGTACAGTTTGAAAACCTGTTCAACCTTAGCCCTTTCCCAAATGACAAATTTTGGACTGGTCCAAATTGAAAGAGTTTGCAGAGAACAATTTCAAATTTGATGTAAATCGCAGAAAGTTATGAAAAAGGGTAGAAAACACTGTGGGAAAAGGAGAAATTGCTCGTTACGAGCAATTTCTCCTTTTCCCACAGTGTTTTCAAAAGACTTGTACTGCAGACACGTGAAAACCAGGGCTTGTTTGGGAAAGGGTTAAACAGCAACTCATAGCATCAGCAATGATGTAGATCAAGATCACACAGAATACCCAGTCTTATCTTGTCTTCACACCATTTGCTAAATTGAGAAATATTCTTGCCTTACTGATGATTTCTAGCCTAACCATTTACCACACAATCCCGAGTTTTAACAACGTTGAGGAAAAGGCCTTTTGAAAACATTGCGGGAAAAGGAGAAGATGCTGGTAACCAGCATCTTCTCCTTTTCCAAAAATCTTTTCTGTCCTTTCAAAGACAACTCCTATCATTTGGATCGTATTTAATCTGTCATCTGCAAATGCTTTCAATTTGGGCAAGTGTAGAAGTTTGCCATTTGGTAAAGATTTAACTCTTTACCATACCACAAAATTATGTTACCAACATTTTCTTTTTCCAGCAGTGTTTTCAATGACCTCCTTTCCCAGGGTTGTAAAATTGCAGGATAAAAGGTTAAAAATGTTATGTCAACTCTGAACTAAACCACAAAATTTAAGTCTTATCCAAACCGAAAGCACTAAGTCTTGCAGATAACAACATAAATGTGATTCAGAACTTGAAATTTATTTTAGTACAATAAGAAAAAAAAAGTGTGGAAAATGAAGCTTTCTTTCCTAGGGTCATTAAAAGTCGGGACTGTTTGGTAAAGGGTTAAGTAACTTTTTACTCATAGAAATTATGTGCTCCATTTATTATTATTGTATGACTAAACACTTTACCAGACAACAAAATTTTAGCCTTGTTCAAATTGAAAGCATTAAGAACATGATAGTCAAAACACGAAATTTGTTTTAGAAAGGATAAGAAAAAAAAAACATTTTGGCAATAGGAGAAAATGCTGCTTTAACCCTTTCCCAAACGACAAATTTTGGACTGGTCCAAATTGAAAGAGTTTGCAGACGACAATTTTAAATTTGATGAAAATGGCAGAAAGGTGCCAAAAAGGGTAGGAAACACTGTGGGAAAAGGAGAAATTGCTCGTTACGAGCAATTTCTCCTTTTCCCACAGTGTTTTCAAAAGACTTGTACTGCAGACATGTGAAAACCAGGGGTTGTTTGGGAAAGGGTTAATCCTTTTCCCACATATTTTTTTTCAAGACTTCTTCCCCAAGGTTGTTAAAAATCTGGATTGTTTGAGAAAGAGTTACCTAAGTTTTAAAAAAAAAAACCTCATAACTGCCACATTATGCAAATCTGCTTTGACATTTTCCTTTTTTATAAATCAAATTCCTTTGCGTGCATGTTTATGACTTTTATAAAAAAAAAAAAAACCTAAAAACAAGTTTTTGTCTGATTAAGTTCACTGCATAATTATAATAACATTCGGGTTTGTAACTAACAACGGCTTCTATTCTGACTGATTTTATTTTTTCTATGGGATCCTAGAAAAATTTTCCTTCCCCAAAAATGTTTCTGTATTGTATGAGTTTTAACCCTTCAGAGTGAGGTTGACTGTGAGAGAGAGTGGTGTAGGGGAAGAGGGCCAGCCCCTTAAAATGAATCTTCAGGACTCAAATCCCATGATGAGCCAGGTCAACCTTTGAAACTACCAACAGCAAGGGACAAATAAGAGGGTCATGATGGCCCTCAAATCGCTCACCTAACCCTTTTGACCCAACATGACCATTTCTCTTTCCAGATATCAAGAGAAACATTCTTACAAAGTTTCATGAGTATTGGACAAAAAATTTGGTCTCTAATGTGTACAAAAGCTTTTTCTAGGATCTGTCTCAGCTACGTACTGTTTGACCCAAAATGACCCATTTTTAAATCATTGTAGAGATGATCAAGATGAACATTCTGATCAACTTCCATGAGTTTTGGACTGAAAATCTGACCTCAAGAGTGTAAAACAAGGTTTGCCTAGTTTGTCCCAATGATTCACCTTTTGACCTGACGTGATCCATTTTCGGACATGCCCAAGATTTTATCAAGACAAAGTCTGACCAGTTCTTATAAGTATCAACATTCTGACCACCTTTCATGAGTTTTGGACTGAAAATCTGAACTCATGAGCGTACAAAAATTTTTTAAAGATTTGTCACAGTGACCTACTTTTTGACCCGATGTGACCCATTTTCAAAGCTGTCCGAGATATCATCAGGACAAACATTCTGACCAATTCTTATTGAGTATTGAATTGAAAATGTGTGCCCCTCCCCCTCCTAAACAAGCTTTTTCTAAGGTTCCTCCTAGTGACCTACATTTTGACCCAGCATGACCCATTTTCAAACACATCCTAACCATCATCAATATAAATATTCTGACAAACTTTCAGGAGTACGAGACTAAAAATGTGGGCTCAGCATGTACACAAGGTTTTCCTGACAAGACAGCTTTTGAAAGCATTGTGGGAAAAGGAGGAAATGCTGGTAATTAGTATTTTCTCCTTTTTCCACGGTGTTTTTTCGGCTCTTTTAGAGGCGAGCTCCATCATTTGTGCCATTTTTGATTTGTCATCTAAAAAATTTAATGCTTTGAATTTGTCTAAAATTTTGTTGTTTGGTGAAGAGTAAATACTGGTTTTTGATGGGTTGAAAATCTGTAGCAACATGTGCCCTGCTTTATGTGTGTTCAAACTGTTTCGATTTTCAACCTTTGTCCTCTCACTATGGTACAGAGGTGATATTTGTCTACCTACAGAGACCCTGTCTGACACACAGCCAGTAACTTTTAGACCACCAAGTAATCAAATTCATAATCTGAGACAGTAAAAATGACCTAATTATGGAAACTCTTGGGCATTTTCAATGCAAATTTCCTCAAAACATTTCACAAACTACAAGTATCTGACAGGAGAGATTCAAGATTAGATAGCTGCTGTGGGTTCTGTGCAGTCTGATCTTAATCCACACTATCCAAATAAGAATTGTTTTGTGACTAAAATCAACTACATGTATACAACTGTAATACTTTTTCCAAATAGCTCTACATGTATGTTTTAACATTCCTGAGGAAGACGGCTTTTGAAAAACTATAGAAAAAGAAGCAAATACTGTTACCAGCATTTGGTTCCACTTACCATGATTTCTAGCATTTCAAAGAAATCTTATTATTTAGATGCGTATTAGGGTGATTACAGAAACAAGAGAGCTATGATGGCCCTGTATTGCTCCTCTAACTTTTAGATAAATCAAATGTATCACACACTTAACCCTTTACCAGACAATGCAGACTTTCAGTGACCCTAAGGAAGAGGCCTTTCAAAAACATTGTGGGAAAAGGAGAAAATGCTGGTAACAAGCATTTTGTCCTTTTCCAGCAATGTTTTCTACCCTACCAAAAAAAAAACACTGAAATTGTTGTCAGCAAATGCTTTCAATATGGATGGGTCTAAAATTTTGCCGTGTGGTAAAGGGTTAATTGCCACTGACAGAGAAAATAGCTTGGCCTTCAAATACCCCCTCCCTCCAAAGTCATGTCATGCTCAGATGCAAAGATGGTGTCAGTGAGTACAGATGCAAGTAGCTCTAAACTGCAGGTAGCTCTAAACAATCACTCATACCAAATATCAATAAACTTTAACAAAGTGTGCTTTGACAAGAGGATATCCAAAACTTTAGTAGCAGAAGACATCTTTTGAATGGCATGATGGTAAAGTTTGGATTTATTGATTTAATTGTATCTTACATCGTCATCATTACATTTCAGTCATCTACCCAAAGCTAGTGCACTTATACACGCTTTCCTGGAATTTCTTTTACCAGTACTTTGCCACATACTCTTCCTAAGTGACTAGTTGCTTTCCCACATAACCACTGTCAAAACAATGATTAGCTTAAGAGAGGTAAGAATCCTATTTGCAATGAATATCATCAATCCTCCTAGAGAAATTGGCCAAGCTGGGAATTCAAACCAGCGACCCCTGTTCTCAAGTCCTGTATGCTACCACCAGAATTACCAGAACTTGGTTAAAGTTCTTGAACGAAAAACTGTATGATGCAAACCTAACTACATATTATAATACAGCTAATCTGAGCATAATAATTAACATCAAAATAAATCGCTCTCACCCAAAACTGAACATTCTCTATCTAAAAACCTTGAATTCACAATACCAATTAAGTAATCATAAGTGCAGTCTGATAATCAAGGCAGAAAAATGGTTACAAACTGCATGTATCTGTCATCAGTGAACTGGAGTTATTTCCCATGATCAGTACACACACATAAACTTCAGACATATGGACTTCAAGTACTACAAGATCTTTAAGTATTCACTATAATAAGTCTTTGTAAAATGTGTTACCCCCAGGGCTGACCCCAGGGCTACAGTTTTAACAATCTTGCTAGGTGATGGGCTAAAAACTTAACACTTTACCAAACCAAACAATCCCAAGTTCTAACAACCCTAATGAAGAGGTTGTGAAAACATTGTAGAAGAAGGAGAAAATGCTGGTAAACAGCATTTTCTCCTTTCCCACCGTGCTTTCTACATTTTCAAAGACAAATCAAAAGACATCTACACATGCCTTTAATTTGGATGAGTCTGAAAATTTGGAGTTTGGCAAAAAATTAAGATTAGCACAGTGCTTTAGGTGTTAAAAAATCTCTGCTAGTGCATACCTGAATTCCAAAGAAAAGGACAAGGTGTATGGGTGGTTTGTCGCTGATTTTATACACCAATGGAATTGAGACTTCACTGTCATCTTCCACACTCTCCTCTGATAGTGATGTATCAATACAAGGTGACATCACATCATTACAATGGCTGTTTGGAATGTCTTCATCTTTCAGGCTTGTAGCCATCAATATTGGACTAGTCTTAATCACAATGTCTTGGTCAACAGGTTGCTGAAATGATAAAATATCAGTATGCGATTAGTTTTGATGCCCTTCTCAACTCTTTACCAAACGATCCCAGTTTCAATGACCCTTAGGAAGATGACTCTTGAAAACATTGTGGGAAAAGGAGAAGATGTTGGTAACCTGACCTGTTCCCACGACATTTACTACCTTATCAGAGAACAACAGCTCATTTGTATCAAGTTTGAAATTGTTGTCTGCAGAATGCTTTCAAATTCATGGAGTCCAAAATTTGCTGTTTAGGAAAAAGGTTAAAGAAATAGTAAAATTTTAGATTTATCCATATTGAAAACATGCAGATGACAAATTAACCCTTTACCACACAATCCTGACTTTTAACCACCCTGAAAAAGAAGCCTTTTGAACACACTGTGGGAAAAGGAGAAAGTGCTGGTCACCATTTAAGCTACACTTAATTTGTCATCTGTAAATGCTTTCAATTTGGTCCAGTTCAAAATTGTATTGTTTAGTAAAGGATTAAGCATTACTAGCTTGAGATTCGTTTTTGAAGGACAAAGCATATTATCCTTTTCTAAAAATATTTCATAAAACATTGTTCCTCGGGGTCCTCATATGACAGTTCGTTCTACCACTACCTGGATCAAACCTCTCAAAACTGGTTGGTGAGACATTACTACAAAACACTGATAGATTAGCATAGGCCTTTAACCCTTTACCACATGATCTCGACTTTTAACAACCTTGAGGAAGAATGCTTTTGAAAACTTTGCTGGAAAAAGTTTTCTATCCTATCAATGACAGAAATGATCATTTTAGCAACATTTACTTTGTCTACTGCAAATGCTTTCAACTTGGTCCAGTCCAGAACTTTATAGTTTGGTATAGAGTTAACCCTTTACCAGATGATCCTGAGATCTAACAAACCTGATGAAAAGACGTTTGAAAACATTGGACATTCAAAACATTTGGTAAGCAGCATTTCCTTCTTTTCTCCTTTTTCCAACCTTTCCAAGACAACTTCCGACATTTGAGCAACACCGAATTTGCCGACTAAAAATGCTTCGGATTTGAACAGGTTCAAATTTTGTTTTCAGGAAAAGGGTTAACCCTTTCCCAAAGAAGCCCTGGTTTTCACGTGTCTGCAGTACAAGTCTTTAGAAAACACTGTGGGAAAAGGAGAAATTGCTCGTAACAAGCAATTTCTCCTTTTCCCACAGTGTTTTCTACCCTTTTTGAGAACTTTCTGCCATTTTCATCAAATTTAAAATGGTCGTCTGCAAACTCTTTCAATCTGGACCAGTCCAAAATTTGTCATTTGGGAAAGGGTTAAAACGAGTATGTCCATTACAGGACTCCCATTTTGTAGGCAGAGACTTCTAAAATCATGGCACTTGAGTCCATCTGACTCTAAAAAGTTATATGTGACAAACTGGTACCAGTGATATATGGTCAGGACTACCAAAAAACCAAAAACAGCCATTGATTGATTGATTGTATGCTGTTTTCAACGTTATACATGTATCAGTTATAATGCAGCCGCCAGTGCACCTATCCATGCTTTCCTGGGGTTTCTTTTACCAGTACTATGCATAATATTCTTTCCAAGCCACTGGCTGCTTTCCCACACAGCCATATTCGAAACAATGGTCTGTGGTGAGAGATGAATGAATCCTATCGCAATTATTATCATCAATCCTCGAAAAGAAATTGGCCAAGCCAGGGATCCAACCAGAAATCTCCTGTTCTCAAGTCCTGTACGCTACCAACTAAGGTTCCGGGCTCAAACAGCCAAGAAGAGACACCTCTTTAAAAAAAAAATATTTGATTGAGACTTTTTCAATAGACAGCAAGTTTTAAGCAAGTAACAGCTTGCCTAATCGAAATAGAAAATTTGGGCCTGTCTGGCTCAAATGGTATAATTCCTCACGGAGATGTATTTAGCCCCCTTATGTCAAAGCATGGCTCATTTATTTTAAGTCTTCACCAATTGGCAAAATTTTAGACTTATCCAAAATGAAAACATTGGCAGATGACTAATTAAATGCAACTCAAATGATGGACTTTGTAACAGGGAAGAAGGAAAAAGGAGAAAGTGCTGGTTACCAATATTTTCTCCTTTTCCCATAATGTTCTTAAATGGCCTCTTCCTCAGGGACATTAAAACTCAGCATTGTGTGGTGAGGGGTTAACCCTGCCACCAGCATATAAAAAAATGGACATTTTTGGTTAGAAAAAAAATGCATTTCGAGTCATTTTTGCCAAAATATTTCAAAAAAAGTGGATGCTGATGATGAAAAAGATGATTGCAAATCTTGTGCAGTCTGATCTTGATCTACCCTAGCCTCAAAAGCAATGCAAGTAAAGACAGGCAATCAAAGGGTTGACATTTTTACTCTGCTTGATTGAAATGCTAAGCTGATTAAATAAATCCTGGTTCGCAAAATAACTGCTGAAAAACAAGAAATTAATTTAATACCTTCTGAAAATAGTTTTTCTGTCATTGTAATCTTCTTTTTACAAACATTGTACACATTTTTCTCCCATTCAAGCCCTTTAGCATACAATCCCAAGTTTAACTCTTTACCAAACGACAAAATTTTAGACTCGTCCAAATTGAAAACATTTGCAGATGACAAAATAAATGTGACTCAAAAATTAAAATTTGTTTTGGGATGAGTAGAAAACATCGTGGGAAAAGGAGAAAATCCTGGTAACCAGCATTTTCTCCTTTTCCCACAATGTTTTCAAAAGGCTTCTTCCTCAGGGTTGGGATTGTGTGGTAAAGGGTTAAACAAGCCTGGTGTTAGGGCTTTTTTGAAAACTTTGTGGCATAAGGAGAAAATGCTGTTTTCTAGCCTTTCAAAGGCAAGTCCCATCCTTTACCACACATTCCTGAGTTTTAACAACCCTGAGGAAGGCTTTAAAAACATTGTGGGTAAAGGAGAAAATTCTGGTAACCAGCATTTTCTCCTTTTCCCACCATGTTTTCTACCATATGAAAGATAGAAATATGGATAATGTATATATATGATAAACATGTGAAATTTTACCCTTCTCCAAACAATCCTATCTTTTAGCAACCCTTGGGAAAGAGAGCTTTTCAAAGGTAACTACCATTTTCTCCTTTTCCCACAATGTAAAGAGTTCACCAACATCTAAAAAGTTGTCTGCAAAATGCTTCCATAAAGGGCAAGTCTAAAATTTGGTGAACTGGTATTACAAGGAGTGAATTCAGCCCCTAGTACCACACAAACTAAATCCATGAGCTTGCAAGATTTTGTGACAAGTGCCATTTACCATACTATATTTAATGTACAGAGAGTGCTTTCTGATCTTTTATCCATGCAATTGTTACCTTGTATAGAAATTCCAAATTGCAAAACTGGCTGAAATTTTTCATGTATTTCAAGATTTAATCCTTTTCCAAATGACAAATTTTAGACAATTTCAAAACATCTACAGACGACAAAATTCATCACTGGTACAAATGAGCCTTAGTTCAACGATAGGATAGAAAACTGTGGGAAAAGGAGAAAATACTGGTTACCTTTTTCCATGCAAAATCTTATAATTCCAGCAACATTTGAACTGTCGACTGCAAATGCTTTCAATTTAGATGACTCTAAATTTTTGTTGTTTGGTAAAGAGTTAATTATTCAGGAAGATCAAATGAATGGAAAACCATTATCACTACCTGTAAATTGATTGATTGATTGATTGATTGATTGATTGTATGGTGTTTAATGCCGTTTTCAACGTTATTTCAGTTAATGCTGGTTACCAGCATTTTCTCCATTTCCCACAATGTTTTCCAAAGCCTTATTTCTCAGGGTCGTTAAAACCTGGGATTGAGTTGTAAAGGGTTAGCTCGTTACCAAAAGAGATATGAGACTGGAAGCATTTGCAGAAGACAAATCAAGCATTACTTAATTGATGGGAATTGTCTATTAAAGGGTAGAAAACATTGTGGGAAAAGGAGAAAATGCTGGTTACCAGCATTTTCTCCTTTTCCCACTATATATGTTTTTAAAAGCATCCTCTCTCTGGGTTGTTAAAACACAGGATTGTGCAGTAAATGGTTAAAGGAACTATTACAGTGAAAACAGTGAAAACAGAAAATGAAAGTAAATTTTCAAAAAAGACTAAAACAATTTATTTTGTTACAATGAAGGGTATTACAAGATGAGTCTGTGTAAGAATTAGGTTTTGAAGCAAGAAGAATTGTCATTTTTACAAGAATTCTATCATGTTAGTAAAAGTATAAAGGTGTGTATTTCTCAACATACGGTTAACATGTGTGAAACGATCTTTAACCCCTGTTATTTCAAACTAAAAAATATCCATTCCCCTTCCTGGATCAAAACTCATTCTCTCAACTTGATTGACTGAATATGAAACCTTTAGATTTGCCAATGTGACTTGGTCAATGTAGGCATTGGGCCTGTATAAGTGCTAATGTCTGTTGTTGTTGTTTTTTTTCCTAATGGGTTGATAAACAATTCTACACATAATGCAATTTAACTGTTTCATTAATCCTAGAATTTGAACCTAAATTTTTCCCCCAAATTTGTTCATTTCAAGTATATTTCACTAATTATTCACGACATGTGTGGCGGCCGAACTTGCGATACTCAGCATACCGGTATTTTGATCTTGCTCTTTCACTTTGATAATGGCAGATGAAAAAGGCCTTATCAGAAGAAAAGTGAATTATACTGGGACATTTAAAATGACAACTTTGAATTCCCTTCGGACCTTTCCCAGAGTGAAGTTTAGAAAACTAGCCCCTGAAAATGGTTCTGACAAGCATGTTTTATTTGGTATTGTTAGATCAATGTGTGACAAAAACAGTGCCTGTTTAATTATGGACTTCAAATTTCGGACACTGAAACATAATTCTAGAATTCTAACACAAATATTCAAAAAGAGCCAATAGATCTATTGGAATACTAAAAATGAGTAATCAAATACCTGTTTTTGACTAGCAAAGCTAGTCTATAAGCATCAAGATTGACCTAGATTCAAAACCCCACTGTTGCCAAATACTGCCACACAGAAAATACTTCATTCTGTTAGAAATCTTAATTCTGTTTCAGTGTTGTGCCTAGGCCGCGGGATTGCGGGATTCCCGCAATTTTTATACCAATGTCCCTTAAAATCTAAGCCATTGCGGGATGTCGGGCGCGCTCACGAAAATCCGCCAGATTTTCCTTATCTGGAGTCCTTTTCGGTATTTACGTACATTGCGTTAATTACAATGGGCACATGCACAACGTAGACTGTGACCGAGGAATTTACTGAGATAAAGTCGCTTAACAGATGTCCGATATTTAAACCAGTCTTACTGTTGTCAATGAAACAATATGGTGAAAAGCCAGATGCGGCTGACCGACTTTATGTCAGGAAGTGTTAAAAATAGAAAAATTGCAGATGAAATTGAATCGCAGAGGACGGTTGAAAAACTAGTTATATTTAGTGTGTCCCCTAGATTTTTCTAGTGTCCCCTTGAAATCACGATGGGGGACACCTGTGTCCGCCCAAAATTTTGGCCTAGGCACAACACTGCTGTTTTACATGACAATTTAGACATAAAACACTAAACCTATACCTCTCCAATTTGAACATGTCATCTTACAAAGTAATAAACTGAACAAGATGTCATTTATAAGGTACAAGATCTTTGCTTATATGTAAATTGAGTGACCTATGCAAAGCAGAGAATCATTTATTCCTACACAACTGTAACATTATGAATGAATCTATTAATAGATACACCTAGGTTGTAGCAAATCTCAGCTATATCAACCCCCACTGGACAGGAACCCTTGTCATTCCTTCAGTCATTCATTACTTAGATCATTGTGTACAGTTGAACTATTCTGTTATTCTATTAACCTTTACCAAACAATCCCAAGTTTTAACAATGCTAGGGAACGGTCCCTTTGTAAACATTGTGGGAATAGGAGAAAATGCTGGTAACCATCATTTTCTCCTTTTCCCACATTGTTTTCTGCCTTTCTGGAATCATGTTTCATCCGTTCAGCCACATTTAGTTCATGGTCTGCAACAGCTTTGCATTTGGACGGATGTAAAATTCTTCATTTTGTAAGGAGAGTTAAATAGTTAACTACATCTTGTGCTATTAGATATTGACTAATTGACTGCATGGTGTTTAACGCCATTTTCAACATTATTTCAGCGATATTGCGGCGGCCAGAGCACCTGTCCATGCTTTCCTTGAGTTTCTTTCACCAGCACTATCGTGACTCATTGACCTTTTGCAGACAGTGTGTGCAGTCTGATCTTGGATCTACATTGTCCGATAAGAGGATAGATTTTCTCCAAAGAAAATAGCAGTAACAATATTCAGGTGTTTACCATCAGATTGAAAGTTTCATTTAACATTTTTTAGCAGGTTAAGGGTTAAACTTAAGCTGGATTACAGTTAACAAATAGCACATATAGCCTCGGCAGTTCAGTCGGTAGCATACAGGACTTGAGAAAAGGAGGTTGCCTGTTTGATCCTCAACAAATTTCTTTCCGAGGATTGATGATAGTCATTGCGACAGGGTTCATTTCTCACTCACGTTTCGACAATGGTTATGTGGGAAAGCAGCCAGTGGCTTTGAAAGAATATTGTGTGGAGTACTGTTAAAAGAAACTCCAGGAAAGCACGGATATGTGCACTGGCCACCGCTACATAACTGAAATAATGTTGAAAACTGGGTTAATAAAGACCAACAATCAATCAATCAATCAAACAATCAAATTAGCTAGTCTGTCAGTACTTTCAGTACTTTGATTATATTAGTTTCAATTCCTACTTTTAACTGATTACCCCACAACAAAAATGTCGACTTGTTCAAAGTGAAAGCATCTAATAACAGATGACAATTTAAATATGTCTCAAATAATGTGATTTTCTTTGATATGGTAGAAAACATGGTGGGAAAAGGAGAAAATGCTGGTCACCAGTATTTTCTCCTTTTCCCACAATGTTTTCATAAAGCTTCTTCCTCAGAGTCGTTAAAAGTCGGCATTGTGTGGTAAAGGGTTAACTGTTTACCACATATCAAAGATTTAGACTTGTCCAAAGTGAAAGCATTTAATAACAGAATCTGTTAATTGTCTCAAATGATGGAATCGGTCTTTGATACAGTACCAGCATTTTCTCCTTTGTCCACAATGTTTTCAAATGGCTTCCTCCTCTTGGTCATTACATCTCGGCAGCGTGTGATAAAGAGTTATGGGATGAAGAAGAACCAAAAATAAGCCAAATAATTAAGGATTATTTGTTAAAAATACAAAATTCACAATTTTTTAAAATGAAATTTTACCTTGTGACCTGGTGTTGACTTAAATCCAGGCTGAAAAACTGCCATTACAACAATTAACTTTTTCAATCCATAAAGTCAAACAAAACAACCCAGAGAGTTTCACTCTACCAATCACAGATGTTTCGCTCAAAGAAACACAATGCAAGCTAACTGTGTGACCCGATCAACCATTCCTACCATGACCCTGCTGATTAAACTTTTACCACACAATCCTATTTACTAAGGATCCCTTGGAAAAAGGCTGGTGAAAACATCATGGGAAATATGGTACACACCATTTCATCAAAAAAGTGTTTTGTTGAAATCCATGTATCATTTAAAATACTGATTGCTAAATTTCTAGATTTATGTCATGGAAAGCTCTGTTTGGGAGGGAGATTTGGGCCACAATTCGTCTGGGTTAGGCTAAGGGTCATGCAGGGCTAGGGATCGCTTTTGACGAACGTGGTTTTTGACAAAATATCGCACACCCGTAAAATATACAAAATGTTGGTAACCAGCATTTTCTCCTTTACCCACAAAGTTTTCTATCCTACTAGGGAGAGGTCTCATTATTTGAACCACAACTGGTTTGTTGTCTGCAAATGCTAAATCAATATAAACTTCTCTTCCTCAGGGTAAAGAGTTAACTCTTTACCAGACCACCCTTTAGACTGATCTATACTGAAAGTATTTGCAGACAACAAACTGAATGTGGCCTAATGACAGCATTTGCCTGTGTAAGGGCAGTAAAGTTTAGAAAAACTTGTGTGAAAGGGAGAAAATACTGGTTACAAGCATATTTTTTTTTTTATATCCTCATAATGTTTTCAAGAGCCATTTTGCCAAGGGTCAACACATGAATGTGTTTGTATTTGGTCAAAGATTAAACCTTCACCACACGATCCCCAGTTTTAATGGTCCAAAGGAAAAAGACATTTGAAAATATTGTGGTAAAAGTAGAAAATGCTGGCAACCTGCATTTTCTCCCTTACCCACAATGTTTTCTAGCATATCAAAGACAGAAATCATTACTTAAGCTATGTTTATTTTGTTGTCTGCAAATGCTTTGGAATTTGTCCAGTCCAAAACTTTGTCATTTAGGGGAAGAGTTAATCATGACCCTTCACTGTCTGTGGCTTAACTATTTACAAATCGGCAAAATTTTAAGACTTGCCCAAATTGGAAGCATTTGCAGACAACAAATTAAATGTGGCTCACATGATGATTCCTGTCTTTGATAGGGTAGAAAACATTGTGGGAAAAGGAGAAAATGCTGTTTACCAGCATTTTCTCCTTTTCCCACAATGTTTTCAAAAGCCTTCCTTTTCAGGGTCATTAAAACTTTGGATTATGTATGGTAAAGAATGAAAGTAGTTGACTGATATCGTAAGGCACTAATAATACTTCTAGTTGGGATTCCCAAAGTAAATCCTTAACCCTTTACAATACAACCCCAAGTTTTACAACCAGTGATAGAGGATGCTTTTGAAAACATAGTAACAAAGGAGAAAAAAATTTATATCAAATTTCAAATACTGGTCTTAACGACCCTGACTGAGTGGGCTTTTGAAAATATTTTGGATAAAGAAAAACTGCTGGGTACCAGTGTTTTCTCCTTTTCCAACAATGTTTTCTACCCAAATTTCCACCATTTGTCATGTATGCAAATGCTTTGGATTTGGAAATGTTATTGTTTGGTAAAGAGTTAACCTTTACGTCATCTTTCACAACAACAGTTTCCTTTGTGGCCAGTGCAGATCAAGATCTGACTGCACAAAACATGCAATCTGATCTTTCATCTACACTGTCCGTTTTGCTAAAACATTCTGGGCAAAAGCAACTTTGAAAGTGCAATTATTTGTTTTATTTGTAGACTGAAAATGACTGTTGGGTTTATTCTGCACTGTCAACGTTTTTGACCTGACACAGCCTAATTTTACACTCCTCCCAGATATCACCAAAACAAACATTGTAACCAATTTAAACAGAAAATGTGGCCTCTAGAGTGTACACAAGGGTTTCAAAGATTTGATCCAAACATTGTAACCAATTTAAACAGAAAATGTGGCCTCTAGAGTGTACACAAGGGTTTCAAAGATTTGATCCAGTGGCCTAGTTTTTTACCTGATATGACCCATTTTCAAACTTGTCCAAGATATCATCAACATAATCATTCTGACAAATTTTCATGAGTATTTGACTGAAAATGTGGACTCTAGAGAGTACACAAGGTTTTCAAAGATTTGACCTGGTGACCTAGTTTTTGACTCGTCACCCATTTTTTAAGATATTAACAAGACAAATATTCTAACCAAGTTTCATGAGTATCTGATTGAAAATGTATCCAATGGATATTTTCTTTAGTAACTTAAAGATACATCCTTACAGCCAGAGAAAAAAAAATGTTGTTAAAATTCAATAGACTGTAGAGTGGTTCAGAATTAGCAGTGTAAACATAGAAAAATTACCAATGTATATAGTGTAAGGAATAAATACTTATATCTGAAGTCTTTGATTTCAAACTGGAAACATCACAACAGTGATTTCTGAAATGCATTTTCTATCCGTGGTAATCTATACAAACTTGCAACCCTCAGGGGCAATATCTGGTATGAAGATACAAGAATAATTATAGTTGGATAAAATAAAGATGAAACAGGTTAAAAACTGGCTGAAAACAAGTATTGATGTATCTTTAAATCTTTAAAATCTCTATTTCATTTTTCTTGCTTACAAAGGGTTAAAAATCTAAATATTTACTTGTAAAAGGCACAGTGAATTTTCAGGGATACCAGTATTACATATTCAATGTCAAGTTCACAAGGTTTGAAAAAAGATAAAATATTTTTCACCATTTACTAGCTTGAACACATTCATTCTACACTGATTATGAACTAAGTTCTTACAACTTACATTAACTCTTTTAACCCTTTCCCAGACAACAAATTTTGGACTGGTCCAAATTGAAAGAGTTTGCAGACGACAATTTCAAATTTGATGAAAATGGCAGAAAGCTATCAAAAAGGGTAGAAAACACTGTGGGAAAAGGAGAAATTGCTCGTTACGAGCAATTTCTCCTTTTCCCACAGTGTTTTCAAAAGACTTGTACTGCAGACACGTGAAAACCAGGGCTTGTTTGGGAAAGGGTTAAATACCACACAATCCCAACTTTTGACAAAAGAAACCTTTTGAAAAAACTGAGTAACCAGCATTTTCTCCTTTTCCTACAATGTTTTCTTCCCTTTCCAAACCAAATTTCAATTTTTCAGTCACATTTATTTTGTGGTCTGCAAATTGTTTTCAATTTGGACAAATCTAAAATTTTGTCATTTGGTAAAGAGTTAATCAGTCTTCATGATTGCTTTCTGGGAACCATAACAAGTAGTCATACCACTTGGGCAAGATTCAAACCCAGAATCTTGGATGTGACAGGCAAAGCACTAACCCCACACCACTGTCCACTTTGACTTTCATTACTTCTCTCTCAATGCAAGGCATAATATATTTAACCTTAACCCCTTTCTGAAGGATCCCTAGTTTTAACAATTCCCTAGAGTGGGGCCTTTGGAAAACGTTGGAAAAGGAGAAAACACTGGTGTAGATCGAGGTCTGACTGTAAAGGCACAGTGGTCTAATCTGCAGTCTACACTTCCTAATATAATGAGAAACATTCTTGCCAAAAGAGACTTACCTATAACCACATAAACCAGTGTATTTTAACGTCCCTGACCAAGAAGGATTTTGAAAACACTGTAAGAAAATGAGAAAATGCTAGTAACCGATATTTTTTCCTTTTCTTACAATGTTTTAAACCCTATCAAAGACAAATTCCATCAATTAAGCAATGTTAAATTTGGCATCTGCAAATGATTCTTGATTTTGGATCAGCCTAAAATTTTGTCATTTGGTAAAGACCTAGAATGGCAGTATTCTGGTCTTTTATATAAAAATGTCTGCTTCCATTATCGAGCAGTCTTGGGTAATACAGGTGAGTATTATGCAAATAAATTCGTAGTATATGCTTCGTTGTTTAAAAATGCGAAACGCTAGTCTCAGCGGATGAACAAACACAATGATGGCACAGGATATGTATGAAAAGATAAATTATGTTATTATTCTATGTCATTAAAAATTATATGATACTAGCTACATGTAAACTGAAAATGATCTCTGGGTTAAATATCCTAAGATAACTGACCTTGAAAGTGATCCTATTCAACATGACAACCTGACCTTGAAAAACGCTTTTGTGTCTTGTTTCTTTAATCCCCAGACCGTCCAATAACTCTTTATCAGACAACAAAGTTTTAGACTTATCCATATTCAAAACACTTGCAGACAACAAAATAAATGTGACTCAAAAATTGGAATTTGTCTTTGGAAAGGTAGAAAACATTGTGGGACAGGGAGAAAATGCTGGGTTTTTTTCCCTTTCCCACAATGTTTTAAAAAGCCGTCTTCTTTCGGGTCTTTAACACTGGGGGTTGTTTAGCTGAATGAAATAGATGTAGATATAATTATCAGCCCTTAAGATATTTGCAAACTAAGGCGAATTTTCCCTTACAAAACATAACTCTAGCTTAATAATCTCACCCGATGGTCTCTACGAGCAGTCATGTAGTGATCTACATGACCGGCCCTTCTTTTTTGACAACCTTCCCACACCTGCTTTGAGGAAGTGTAAGAGCCCCAAGACGGGAGATTTAAGGATGGCTGACACCAGGCAGAGGACTGAAATATGTTCATTACAAAGACTGATGCAAGAGCTTGGTGCATGACATTTTGTTGAAAGGGTGTTTCGCCAAAATCCATGTATGTTTTAAAATAATAATCGCTACATTCCTAGATTTATTTCATAAAAAGCTCTGTCTGGGAGCATAATTTGAGCCACAATTTGTCTGGGTTAGGGTAAGGGTCAGGGCTAGGGATCGTTTTCAACAAACATGGTTTTAGATGAAATGTCCCGGATCTGCCAGAGCTTTGGGGGGGGAAGATGAGAATGCTTTTGCCAACTGTGTAAGCCTGCATTAGCAACATTGCCATTGTGGTCAAGTGACATATTCATGAATATGTGACTGAGTTAATAATACCTATGAATGCCTCTGTTCAAATCGATTACAATCCAGATATAATGCCTAACAATGCAATATGAATTTGTCATCAATCAACTACAAATTTCTGGGTAAATTTAAGTCACCAGATCGAACCAGATCTGACTTAGCTGGATTGGACCTAGTGGCCAAACCATATCAGACTTTAAAACCAGATTGGATTGAAATGGGTCAGATGTAATAACCCAATTTGACCATTTCTTTTCTATCTTGTATGTCCTAACCAAGTTTTATCTTTATCAAGGCATGTGAGAAAAGTAGTCAGTGGCTTTGGAAAGAAAGTTGTGTCAGTACTGGTGTGAGAAAGCCAGGAAACACATGGGTGCATCACTGACTGCCACGATATGACCTGAGCTGTTAAAATGGCATTAAACTCCAATACAAACCAAACGAATTTTTATCAAGGCCACTTACTCCACATTCACTAGTCTGTCAACACTGTCAGTTCTTTGATTAAAGTTTGGTATGGGTATGATTCTAAAGACTGCATTGTCCCCCTTTAAAGGTAAAAGAAAAATACTAACTCATCAAATTTTTTGGGAATGTATTGAGCCCTAAGTTTAAATAGGTTAAACACACAAACAAATATTATTTCTGAATTTGGAAATGTTTGAATACTAAACCTGTTGATACTTCCCAGCAAGCAGTAATGACAAAGATATGACGGCTCTCACTTAATTCTCAGTCTTTCTTCGATGCTTAATCCTTAATCACCCACCACACAACAAAATTTTAGACTTGTCCAAATTGAAAGCATTTGAACATGACAAATTACATGTAGGTCAAAAGATGATTGCTGCCTTTGAAATTGCAGAAAACACTGCAGAAAAAAGGAGTAAATGCTGATTACCAGCACTTTCTCCTTTTTCCTTAATGATTTCAAAAACGCTCTTCTTTGGATCGCTAAAACTCAAGATTGTGTGGTAAAGGGTTAAAGCACAAAGAGAAATTTAAACAGACTTTCTCCATCAGGAAAAAAGTCCACAACATTGCAATTTCAAGTTTTCTTGCCTGAACAATTCATAAAATAGCATACAAAGTAGATCAAAGACCAGACTGTGCTGCAAACAGAGACTTTTTTTCTTGTAGTTTAAAACCTTACCACATGATCCTGAGTTTTAATAAACTTGCAAAAAAAAAAGCCTTTGAAAACATTGTGACTTAACCCTTTCCCAAATGACAAATTTTGGACTGGTCCAAATTGAAAGAGTTTGCAGACGGCAATTTCAAATTTGATGAAAATGGCAGAAAGTTATCAAAATGGG
Organism: Tridacna gigas; assembly: GCA_945859785.2. Taxonomy (NCBI): domain Eukaryota; kingdom Metazoa; phylum Mollusca; class Bivalvia; order Cardiida; family Cardiidae; genus Tridacna; species Tridacna gigas. The sequence continues at coordinate 37,924,612 of OX244040.2, forward strand.
TAGAAAACACTGTGGGAAAAGGAGAAATTGCTCGTTACGAGCAATTTCTCCTTTTCCCACAGTGTTTTCAAAAGACTTGTACTGCAGACACCTGAAAACCAGGGCTTGTTTGGGAAAGGGTTAAGGGGAAATATGCTGGTGACCAGCATTATCTCCTTTTCCTGAAAAGGTCATAATTTGAGCCAAATTGAATTTGTCATCAGATTCTGTGAATGCTTTCAATTAGGATAAATCTAAAATTTTGTTATGCGGTAAAGATTTAAGCCTTAGAAGGCTATTAGCACAAGTCTGTTTCTTTTTAAGATCAACCTACCTCTATGGATTATGAGTGAGAGTCAGCATCCATCTGCATAGAATGTTTTTGGTCTGTTTTCTTATTAGAAAGCCTTTCGCTCTATTTTTCATAGCAAATGACAAAATTTTAGACTGGTCAAAATTGAAGGCATTTGTAGAAGACATTAATGTGTCAGAAAAATTTAAATGTCTTCTGAGAAGGATAGAAAACATTGTGGGAAAAGGAGAAAAATGCTGGTTACCAGCATTTGCTTCTTTCCCAGGGTCACTAAAAGTCAGGACTGTGTGGTAAACGGTTAACCCTTTCAGTATTTTCTTCATTTTCCACAATGTTTTCTACTTTTGAAAGCCAAATTTTAGGTTTTTAGTAGCATTTGATATGTCGTCTGCAAATGCTTTCAATTTGGAAGGTCTGACAAAACTGATAAAAACCACCAGTACAACAGAATGCAAAAGCAAGCAGAACTGAAATGAAAAAATTACAGACATTGTATGGAATTCATTGTTCTGATTATTCTTACACACAATGCATGTTATCTCCAAGAAGATGGGGTCCATCTCTAAAAATGTGAAGGTCAAGGTCAAACTTTAAAGACAGCTGTACTATCTTGAATAATGTCCTCTCTTGAATGATGTACTCTTGTCAAAACAGCCTAGAACTGCAATACTTGGGATCTTTTTTTACTGAATGTAAGTGAAATTAACTTTTTACCAAACAACAAAATTTTGGACTTGTTCATTTGCAGACAACAAATTTAATGTGGCTCAAATGAAGAAAATTGTCTTAGGAAGGATAGAAAACATCAAAGGAAAAGGAGAAAATGCTTACCAGCATTTTCTCCTTTTCCCACCAGTTTTCAGAAGCCTTCTATCAAAGGGTCATTAAAAATCAGGATTAGATGGTAAACCTTAAACCCTTTACTACACAATCCCGAGTTTTAACAACCCTGTGAAAAAGACCTATTGAAAACATTGTGGGAAAAGGAGAAAATGTTGGTAACCAGCATTTTCTCCTTTTCACACAATGTTTTCTACCCCATCAAAGACAAATTCCATTTTTTGAGCTACATTTAAATTGATGTCTGCAAATGCTTTCAATTTGGACAAGTCTATATTTTGCTCCTGTGGTAAAGAGTTAAAGCTCCTTTCATAACTGTAGTTACCTTTAACCCTTTACCACACAATCCCGAGTTTTAAAGCCCTGAGAAAGAAGCCTTTTGAAAACATTGTGGGAAAAGGAGAAAATGCTGGTAACCAGCATTTTCTCCTTTTCCCACAACGTTTTCTACCCTTCCCAAAACAAGTTTTAATTTTTCATTCAAATTTATTTTGTCGTCTGCAAACGCTTTCAATTTGGAGCAGTCTAAAATTTTGTTGTGTGGTAAGGAGTTAAGGCCAATGTAGACCAAGGTCAGACTACTATGTTGCATTCCAGTAAACTCTGAAACATTCCTTATATCCACTTCTTCAAACTGTGCCCGAATTCTACAATGAAAGATAACATAACTCTTTACAGGATCAAAAACATCAAATTTATAACACTTTTATCATAAAATTGATATGAAACTTCATGCAGAGTGATTTTACAGCCTTATTGTAATCACTTTGTGAAATTAAAACTTCAACAGGAAATTATGAGGCTACTACAACTGAATGGCAAATTCCAATGTTTCACTAAATAACAGGTGAGAAAGGACAATGATATTTCCCGAAGTTAACTTTTGTACAACGAACAAGAAATATCTTTAAAACAAGAGGGCCATGATGGCCCTGGATCGCTCACCTGAGTCAACAGGCGAAATTTCACACCAGGGTCACTCTAGAGCGCACACAAGGTTTTTCTAAGATTTGACCTAGTGACCTAGTTTTTGACCCCACATGACCCAATTTCAAACTCGTCCCAGATTTTATCAAGACAAACATTCTGACCCAGTTTCATGAGGATCGGACCAAAAATGTGGCCTCTAGAGCGTACACAAGGTAAAAAGTTGACGACGGACGACGCACACCGCTCGACGAACGCCGGACACAGCACGATCAAAATAGCTCACCATGAGCACTTTGTGCTCAAGTGAACTAAAAAACAGAAGTCAAAAAAGAGCACCACATGCAGGTGCCAACAATTGGCTGTTGTTTTTTGATGGATAAAAATTACCCTAACAATTTTTTAAAAAGGTCACCCTAGGAACATTTCTGTGAAATTATTTCAAAATCTGACCAGCCATTCCAGAGAAGAAGAATTAAGAAATTCCTCTTCATGTCCCTATGGTGCAAATAGCCCCCACCACCAGAGCCATGTTTCTTGACAGATCACAATTTTGCAAACAGTTTTTGAAAAGAGTCACCCAAGGAACATTTCTGTGAAATTATTTCAAAATCTGACTAGCAGTTTCAGAGAAGAAGAATATTTAAGAATTTCTTCATGTCCGTACAGTGTAAGTAGCCCACAGCCATCAGAGCCATGTTTCTTGACGGATCAAAATTTTGCACACAATTTGCAAAAAGGGTCACCCAAGGAACATTTCTGTGACATTATTTCAAAATCTGACAAGCCGTCTCAGAGAAGAAGAATTTTTAAGAATTTCTTCATATCTGTATAGTGCAAGTAGCCCCCCCATCAGACCCATGTTTCTTGACGGATCAAAATTTTGCAAACAATTTTTGAAAAGGGTCACCAAAGGAACATTTCTGTGAAATTTTTTCAAAATCTGACCAGCGGTTTCAGAGAAAAAGAACTTTTAAGAATTTCTCCATGGCTGTATGGTGCAAGTAGCCCCCAGTCACCAGAGCCATGTTTCTTGACGGATCATACTTTCGTGAACAATTTTTTAAAAGGGTCATCCAGGGAACATCTCTGTGAAATTATTTCAGAATCTGACCAGCCGTTTCAGAGAAGAAGAATTTTTAAGAATTTCTTCATTTCCGTATCATGAGTGCAAGTAGCCCCCATTCACCAGAGCCATGTTTCTTGACGGATCAAAATTTCGCGAACAACATTTGAAAAGAGTCACCCAAGGAAAATCTCTCTGAAATTATTTCAAAATCTGACCAGCAGTTTCAGAGAAGAAGCATTTTTAAGAATTTCTTCATATCCGTATAGTGCAAGTAGCCCCTAGTCACCAGAGCCATGTTTTTCGACAAATCAAAATTTCGCAAACAATTTTTGAAAAGGGTCACCCAAGGAACATTCCTGTGAAATTATTTCAAAATCTGACCAGCGGTTTCCGAGAAGAAGAATTTTTAAGAATTTCTTCATGGCCGTATAGTGCAAGTAGCCCCCATTCACCAGAGCCATGTTTCTTGACAGATCAAAATTTCGGGAACACTTTTTGAAAAGGGTCACCAAAGGAACATCTCTGTGAAATTATTTCAAAATCTGACCAGCCGTTTCAGAGAAGAAGAATTTTTAAGAATTTCTTCATTTTCCTATAGTGCAAGTAGCCCCCATTCACCAGAGCCATGTTTCTTCACGGATCAAAATTTCGCGAACAATTTTTGAAAAGGGTCACCAAAGGAACATCTCTGTGAAATTATTTTAAAATCTGACTAGCGGTTTCAGAGAAGAAGAATTTTTAAGAATTTCTTCATATCTGTATAGTGCAAGTAGCCCCCATTTACCAGAGCAATGTTTTTTGACGGATCAAAATTTCGCAAAGAATATTTGAAAAGGGTCACCCAAGGAACATTCCTGTGAAATTATTTCAAAATCTGACCAGCGGTTTCAGAGAAGAAGATTTTTAAAGAATTTCTTAAAAAATTCCACTTCGTTGCCATGGCAACCAGAGTTTTTGATGGAATCAAATTTTGTGAACAAGTTTTAAAGAGGACCTCCCAAGGAACATTCCTGCCAAGTTTGGTCCAAATTGGCCCAGTGGTTTAGGAGGAGATGATGTTTAAAGAATTGTTGACGACGCATGACGAACGACGCACGATGAACGATGGACGACGGACACCGGGTGATCCTAAAAGCTCCCCTTGAGCACGTTGTGCTCAGGTGAGCTAAAAAGATAGACGGCGTTAGAGATACATGAATATGAATATTGCAACTCTTTTTGTTTCAATATGAAGTAAAATAATGAAAAGTATTACCTCACAAGCAGTTGCCTCTTTTTCCTCACTGTTTTTCATTTTGTTGAAAAGTAGTCTTAGGTTATTGGGTAACACTTACCAAAATACTAAATTTCCAAATAGCAGAATCATTCTAGAGTATTACATTATTTTGGTTTGGTATGAATCAGGGCCCAGGTGTGTTGATAATAGTAGTAGCAATGCTTGTTAACAGTGATTTCGTGTGAGCAAATATGCCAGCAGAGGCCCGCCAAATTAATATGTGCATGTTTTTGACCAATCACTTATTCCCATCTATTCATTCTTTATCAGTACCAGGAAGTAGCACATTCAGCTATGCCAAAAAGTAAATTGTTGTTTTTCTATGGCCAAAAATACAGTTCCACTGCACCATGAAGAGACATTTTTAATCATAATCTAGTATAAAATAGTGGACACTATGTAGATCAGAGATCAGACTACACATTCTGGGCAATCCGATCTTTATCTACAATGTCCATAACAGCTTCTTGTGTCGTCTATGGTACAGAAAGAGATAAAACACCACTCATTCACTATCCATCAACCTGGAAGCAATAACTCACACAGTGGTAATTGACCCTTTATCAAATATTCCAATGTTTTTGCAATCCTGATGAAAAAGGATTTTGAAAAAAAAAAAAGTGGGAAGAAGAGAAAATGCTACTTATATGGTAAGTACTTTCTCCTTTTCTCACAATGTGTTCAAAAGACTTCATCCTATTTTCAGGCTCATGAAAACTTAGGGTTTTGTTTGGTAAAGGTTAATTAGAACAGCCATGACTGATGTACTTTTCAAAATTTGAATGTTTTTAAATCTCTCTCCTTTTAACCAATTATAAAATTAACACTTTCCCACTCAACAATACTTCAGTCTTGTACAAACCAAAAGCATTTGCAGACAATCAAATAAATGTGGCTCAAATTATGGAAGTTGCCTTTGATAGGAGAGAAACCATTGTGGGAAAAGGAGAAAATCCTGGTTACCAGCATTTTCTCCATTTCCCACAATGTTTTTAAAAGGCCTCTTCTTCAGAGTTGTTAAAACTCAGGATTGTGTAGTAAAGGGTTAACAATCCTCTGTTGTAACAACCCTGAGGTAGAAGGCTTTTGAAAGCATCACTGGGACCGGCATTTTTTCCTTTTTCCACAATGTTTCGCACCCTTTCTAAGACAGTACATTCCTTGATTTGAACCACTTTCAATTTGTCATCTATGTACACTTTCAATTTGGAAAAGCCTACAATATTGTCTTCTAGTGCAGAAAAAGGTCTACCAAATTCCAATGTCAAAATGCCAAGGACAAAGCATAAACCAACTACCGTATTGCCTCTTTTAAACGCCTTTCCCCCCACCCCCACCGGGGGGGGGGGGGGGGATAAAGGGGTAATTGATAGAGATAAAACGACATAGAATTTTCTTAGGATGACGATAACATGACTGTCCGGGCTTTAGTCAGTGCCAACTGTGGAGTGACACTGTTTGAAAAACCTGCTGATATGACACATTTTACCGCTGATCATGATTCATTTGGAATTCCAATTGCATTTACAATTAATTTGTGACAATAATCTTTGATACTTTCACTTTCTTAAAGTTATTCTAAGTTAGTTAACACTTTGTGTTACCGGGAGTTCGAATTTTATCAGAAGTGTATGCATATTCAGATAGTCAGATGTAAATGATATCCATTTGTGAAGTAATTAGGATCAGGTGGATGCTGTAAGTATATTTCTGCTGATTTTTCTTTCAATTTTATCGGTGGATTGGCAGTTTGGTACGCAATTTTACAGTTAGGAAAAAGCCTGGGAAGCATTAGACGGGAGCGATAATAGGGGACAATAATGGTATTCAAGTTTTCTTTAACAATTAATCCTTACAGCGCCTCGCACAGCTATAGTTTCCATTGCAGCCAATGTAGATTAACATTAGACTACTTGGAACATTTAATCTGATCTCTGATCCACACTGTCCACTTTAAGAAGATATTTGGGCCCCTTTTGACTGCAAAAAAACAATCTCAGAAAATTCAGAAAAAAAATTATGACATTTGATACATGTATAAATTTTATGATACCTGTTTGAGTTATACACTTGTCTATGAACTCTTTACCAAACAACAAAATTTTAGCCTGGTCCAAATTCAAGGCATTTGCAGATGACATATTAAATGATAACCCAAAACAAATTTTTTGTCTTTCAAAGGGTAGAAAACATTGTGGGAAAAGAACAAAATGTTCCCATAATGTTTTAAAAAGGCCCCTTCCCCAGTGTCATTAAAACTTGGGTTGTGTAGTAAATACTTAACAGCCAGACTACATAGCACTAAGATCAGTCTGCACTCTGATCTCGATATCATAAATTTTGCTATATGCAAAAGCCTCCGTTTTAGCCTATGATAATATAAAGAATTAAAAGCTTTGAAATTATAACAACCAAGATATTTCTGCCTAAGAATCTCTGATTTGATTTGGTTTCTTGCACTGTTTGGATTTATAATCATAGTATAAAGTGTATCCAAGATTACATAATAATATGGTACTTATTACTTAATATTATGAGCAATGCTCTTTGAAAAGGGAACTTGGTGCATCTGCAAAAAGTATAGACCCAGGTCAGCCTGTGCAACCAGCCCATGCTGACCTGGGCCAAAACTTTTAGCTATATTCTGTATGTCCAAGGACCATTCTACCGCATGACAAAGTCGGTGTTAACCCTTTCCCAAACCATGAATTTTAGACTGGTCCAAATTGTAAGAGTTTGCAGACGACAATTTTAAATTTGATGAAAATGACAGAAAGTTCTCCAAAAGGGTAGAAAACACTGTGGGAAAAGGAGAAATTGCTCGTTAGGAGCAATTTCTCCTTTTCCCACAGTGTTTTCAAAAGACTTCTACTGCAGACACGTGAAAACCAGGGCTTGTTTGGGAAAGGGTTAAAACAAGTGGCTATTATGGATCCATAATTATGTCATGTCTTGATTGGTATAGTGCACCATAAACATGGCTCATATAACATGTATCCAGGATTGTATAATACAAAGTATTTATTAATATTATATACAATTTAATATCCAAATGAAAGCACATTACAAAAGGCAATACACAGACATGAAGTATTAGAAATACTGTTATATAACCATTGCTATTACTGGCTTTTTGTTTTTTCGTCTATTTGATCAAAATGCAACAGCCAAAGCTCTAAATGGAATTCACCATTTGACTATAAAGCTGTCATCTAATGTATACATTATCATATCAAAGTATCTGCAAATTTAGTCTCAGACTTTGAAAAACAGTACAATAGAAGGAAAAATTGCTTTGATAAAACCCCGGTAAATTACAGTATTCTCATGATAGGAGTATCATCTATAGACTGCCAATACATAAAATATGAGATTCTCTCCTAATGATGTCTTCTGTGCTGTCTGATCTTGGTCTTCACCATCTCCGATGTACATGTTTGTCTATCTCACCAGTAAGTATTCCGCCTTGCTAAGGTCTTAAAAAACAATGTCTGAAGTGGAAATTTGTAATATTACTATGGCCATTCTTCTGTTGATATTTTGATAAATAGCATAAATATGAGCCATGCTCAGTGAAAAGGGGGTTTAATGCATTTCCCAGTCTACGCAGGCTGACCTGGGCCGAAACTTTTTGGTTTTGTTCTACGTCAAAGGACCAGTCTTCCTCATGAATCAGTTGGCTGTTTGACAAAATGGGAGTTTATGGATACATGATTATGTGATATTTTGCTTGGTATATCACGAGATGCATTAAGCCCCCTTTTGCCACAGCATGGCTCATACATAAACATCGAAATTGCTCTTTTTCACTGAATTGTTCTGTAAAGTTACGTTTTGCCTGATGACAAAAATATCCACAATCCTGAGTTTAAACAACCCTATGCAAGAAGGCTTTTGGAAACATTGTGGAAACAGGATAAAATGTTAGCAGCCAGCCTTTTCTCCTTTTCCTACAATATTTTCTGCCCCATCAATGACAGGAGTCTGATGATCTTTTGAGCTATGTGTTGTCTGCAAAAGCTTTCATGTTGGTTTAGTTTAAACATATTTATTTTACATCGGTTGAGAAACAAGTTCTTTCAGCTTATACTAATCTCTCTCGATTATGCTTCCTGGGAACTACACCAGTGCTCTCGCCGAAATTGTGGGGCAATGAATAGTCCTAAAGTTGACATCCCAACCCAAGATATCAAACTCAGGACCACATGGTTACGAGGCCAATGCTCTACTTCCTACGGACACCACTTCAAGTTGGTTGAGTCTAAAATTTTATCATGTGGTAAACAGCTAAACTCCAGAAGCACAGTCATAAATAAGTGAGCTCTCACCATGATATGGTTGAATAATGTTCAAAGTTGCAGACGACAAATTAAATGTACAGCTAAAAAGATATCTTTTGGCTGGTGGAAAACATTGTGAAAAAAGGAGAAAATGCTGGTTACCAGCATTTTTTACTTTTCCCACAATGTTTTCCAAAGCCTTTTCTCCCAGGGACATTGAATCACAGGCCTGTTTGATAAAAGGTTAAACACCTTTCAATCCTCTCGGTGTCTTTTGTCAGACCGACAAAACCACCATTTTAATTCTCCTTTTGGCCACAATGTATCAACCTGGTGGGTAGTGTAAATCCTAGGATCACTCAACATGTTTCATGCAGTCTGGTGTTGACCTGCGCAAAAGCAACAATGTGCTGATAGGTCTATCATGGAATAATTTAATACGCAGTTTCTGGGTTACAGGCAAAGTCAGTAAGACGGTTATCTACCACTCAATCAATACATTCCGTAACAGGCTGATGAAATATTCAACATTCATTTTATCTTGTCAATTTCCATTTCATTTTCCATCAGACCATAAAAATCAAAAGATTGCTAATAATGAACCACTGTAAACAGTTTTTTTAATCAGCTTATTATGTAAGTAACAGCTGGTATACAGAAATATCTTATGCAGTTGTATAAATGCAATAACTGTATTTATGCAACTGTATAAAAATTCAGACTTGTATAATTATTGGGATATCAAATCTTTTGGTCCAAAGAGTAATAACCTCATCAAGACAATTCTTGTGATTAACTGAATGATGTTTACACCCCTTTCAACACTATTTCATTCATATCACTCGCATATTCATGTATATGAGCCATGCTCTGGCAAAAGAGAGCTTAATGCGTCTCCATGATCCATGATACCATGCAGATCATTACTTAACTCTTTACCAAACGACAAAATTTTAGACTTGTCCAAATTGAAAGCATTGGCAGACCACAAAATATATGCGACTGAAAAACTAAAATTAGTTTTGGGAAGGGTAGAAAACATTGTGGGAAAAGGAGAAAATGCTGGTTACCAGCATTTTCTCCTTTCCCCACAATGTTTTCAAAGGGCTTCTATCTCAGTGCCGTTAAAAGTCGGGATTGTGTGGTAAAGGGTTAATGTTTGATCCATCATATCCATTTTCTCTGACAAATGACTGAATCCTGAGGTAGAATGGTCCTTGGAAATGTAGAAAATTGACCAAAAGCAAAAGGTTTTGACCAGGTCAGCCTGCGTGGACTGCGCAGGCTGACCTGGGTCAATACTTTTTGCAGATGTATTAAGCCCCCTTTTTCACACAGCATGGCTCATATGTATTTCCTGGGTTTCACCAGTAGTTAGGCTGGGCTTCTGATCTAATGAGTATTGACAATGAAATCAAAGTGCTGAAAGCACTGGTGTGACATTTGTGAAGGGAGCCATTTTGTGGAATTAGTAATTTGAAAAATAAACAATAGAAATAGTTTCAAAATATTCGCTTAAAAGTAAACCTACTATTATAGTCATGCACAATCCAATAGAGTAGCAGGCAATCTTGTGGGATAAACATGTCCGGGCGAACAAGCTGTGGGACAAATAAGCCCAGGAACAAACTGGTTCTGGGAAGAACAAGCAAGGAATCGGGCGTTCAGGAGACAAAGATTGTGTGCATCATTACACTAATAGAAGGCCATCTGCTAAGCAGATCACCTTAATTTCAATAAAGAAGTATTTTCATGATCGATAGCCTAATCATGTTTATCTTAATACGCCGTTTCTAATTTCATATCCGGGTGCAGTCGAAAACACTTATATTTGTCTTAGAAAAATTGAGCTTAATTGGGTTTACTTCCTTCAGTTTCACACAAACTATGATACATGATTTTCAAAATGCCGTATGGAACTCATAGTGACACTGGCTTTGACAAATGCCACAAAAATCATAATTGTAGAATTTAGTAACCACTTCATGTCAGGACCTGAGATAAATTGACTGTAATAATTATTCTATTCCTAAAAAATAACAGAAAAACAGAGACAAAATGCACAGACATAAGCTTGGGATGGGGGAGGTGCAGGAGCTTACACATTCAAGCCCTAATCAGAACTTCATGTATATGGTAACTTGACTGAAACTCTATGCAGGACCTTCCACATTCAAACCCAAATTTGAACTACATGTACATGGTAACTTGTCTTAAGCTCTAGGCAGAAGCTTACACACCCAAGCCCAAATTAGAACTACATGTATACGGTAACTTGAATGAAACTCTAGGCAGGGGTTAACACATTCAAGCCCAAATTAGAACTACATGTACATGTATATTGTAACTAGACTGAAACTCATCTGAAATGCGCCCTGTGAACCCTTTCTTTTTTCTTTTTAGAAAAACTTACAAATTATATACTCTCCAACACCAGGTCCGCAATTATAAATTTGTCGAAAACCATTTTCGTCGAAAATGATTCCTAGCCCTGATCCTTACCCTAACCCAGATGAATTATGGTCCAAATTTTCCTCCCAGACAGCTTTTCATGAAATATATCTAGGAATTCAGTGATTGGTATTTTAAAACATACATGGATTTTGACGAAACACCCCTTGGATGAAATGTTGTGTACTGTTAACCCTTTACCAGATGACAAAATTTTAGCCTTGTCCAAATTGAAAGCATTTGCAGACGACAATTTCAGTGTGGTTCAAATGGTGCAAATTTTCTTTGATAGGGTTGAAAACATTGTGGGAAAAGGAGAAAATGCTGGATACCAGCATTTTCTCCTTTTCCCACAATGTTTTCAAGAGGCTTCTTTTCCAGGGGCGTCAAAAGGCGGCATTGTGCAGTAAAGGGTTAAACCCCAACCAAACGATCCAGTGTTTTAGCTCTTTACTAGACAACCCTGAGTTTTGACAAGCCTAGGAAAAAAAGCATTTGGAAAATGGTAACCAGCATTTTCCCCTTTTCCCAGAATATTTTCTACCCTATCATAGATAAAAACCTTCATTTGATGCACATTAATTTTGTCACCTGCAAATACTCTCAATATGGACAAGTCTAAAATTTAGTTGTATGGTGAAGAGTTAATCAACCCAACAAGACTTTCAGAAACACACTGGGGAAAGGAGAAAATGCTGGCAACCAGCATTTTCTCCTTTTCCAACAATGTTTTCTACCCCCTTTAAGCCACATTCCATCATGTGAGCTACATCTGCTAATGTTTGCAACTTAATCATGTCTTAAATTTTGTCACAATTATGGTAGAGTTAATCCTTTACCACACAATCCCGACCTTTGGCAACCTTGACAGAGATGAGTTTTGAAAACATTGTGGTAAAAAAAGAAAATGCTGGTAAATTTCTCCTTTTCTTACAATGTTTTCTACTCTGTCACTCACAAGTTTCACAATTTGAGCCAAATTTAATTTGCTGTTTGCGAATGCTTCTTGATGTGGAATATTCTTAAATTTTGTCATGAGATAAAGAGTTTAAGTATGGTTTAGACTTTCAGTCGAAAACCATATTCATCGAAAACGATCCCTAACCCTGACCCTTACCCTAACACAGACAAATTGTGGCTCAAATGTTCCTCCCAGACAGGGCTTTTCATGAAATGAGTCTGCGAATTAAGCAATTGGTGTTTTAAAACTTAATGGATTTCAATGAAACACACTTTCAACGAAATGTCGTGCACCGGACTCCAGCTACCAAGGAACAATGTTGGTCCAAGAATAGACTGCACATTGTGCGAAAACTGATCTTGATCCATGTGATTCACGCCATCCACAAACGCCACTTATAATGTTTATCATGGTGAAAGGGTGAGAATATTTTACTTGACTGTCCATGGCATTCTCTGGCAACAAATCATGCCATAGAATTTTACACTTATAAACACTAACAAATGCATGTTCAATGTAAACAGAGGATAATAGACTAACATGATATTGAATCAAGTGCATGCACGATAATGAATTTTATTCACTATCATTACAATATGGAAAAGAGCTATTCAAAGTTTATTAACTCTTTACCAGACAGCAAATCTTTATACTTGCCCAAATTAATAGCATTTGCAGACAACTAATTGAATATGGCTCAAAATATGGAATATTTTTTGGAAAGGATAGAAAACATTGTGGGAAAAAGACAAAATGCTGGTTACCTGCATCTTCTCCTTTTCCTACAATATTTTCAACAGGCTTCCTGTTTGGTATCATAATAGGGCTCCAGATTGTTTGGTAAGTGGTTAAGTCAGTCATCTCAACAGCTTAAGGTTGTTGGCTCAAACACTGAAATGTCATATGATGGTGGCCAGCCCAACCCTAGTGCTAAAAATTTAGGGTGTGTGAAAGAGGTCACAATACTGACTGTTCTGCACACTGATCTTGACCAAACTTGTCTAAGAAAATTAACTACACAAGTGATTTTAGATTTTCTAAAGAGAGGAAAAGACACAGAAAAATATAAGGTTTCCATCTGAGTGAAGGCTCTTCCCTCTTGAACTCCATTTCAAGCACCTAAAAGCGTGGACCGCACCTAGATACACACATTCCTATGGGCATTCTTCAAATTCAATTCTAGAAATACCTTTGATCATGCTTGAACCCAAAACCACACCTCTGGATTGGGTTACTCAACTCTAGAAAGCCAAAAAGGTACCAGGTAATTTAATATCTTGCCAAATTTGAAAGTAACTCACTTTCTGATTGGCTCAGAATGGTTGGTGATACGGACGCTGGTAAAAATAAAGAATGTCTGTCTACAACAAGACTAAAGACATGACAAAGTATGTTGCTATCAGAAACAAAAAAACACTGACTGCTATGGGAAACAAACGTTTACAAAATTTAACATTCATTGCACGTTCATTTAAAATCTTTTCACAAGTGAATAAATACTAAATCCTGTTTTTTAGCCAAAGGGATTAATCAAGTAAATAAATCTCACATGTGATACACCGTTAATTTCAAAACAGCTGAATTGTCAGCAATAACATTGCAGTGGAAATCTTTAGCTTATTGAGCTTTGACCTCTTAACCGAACAATCCTGGGTTTTAATGAACCTAAGAAGGAAGGCTTTTAAAAACATCATCAGTAAAAGGCAAAACGCAGGTAACCAGCAATCCTCCTTTTTTCCAAAATGTATTCAGCTCTTTCACAGGCAAATCCTTTGAATACAGCAACATAATTTTTTGTCTGAAAATGTTTTCAAAATGAAGTCTAAATTTTTGTTTTCTGGTAAAAAGGTAACCATTCAAAATAATTCCAAGCAGCTGAGCCAATTATTTAATTTGTAAATCTGCAAAATGCTTTCAATATGAAGTAGTCTAATAATTCTGTTGTCTACTTGTCTTCTACAGAGTTTATTCAGTACACTAAGTGTCATATGAAATGGATATCTTTCATGATCTGTTAAAATTGTACAGTCCTTGCCTCCGGTCTATTAACCCTTTAGCAAACAATCACTGGTTTTAACGACTCTGGGAAAGAGACCTTTTGAAAGCACTGTGGGAAAAGGAGAAAATGCTGGCAGCCAACAATGTTTTCTACGCTATGATCAAAAACAAATCTGGTCATTTGAGCAAATTCAAATCTGTTGTCTGCAAATGCTCTCAATTTGGGCAAGTCTAGAATTTTGTCGTTTCATAAAAATTCAATCCTTTCAACACCAAAAATCCTACGCTAAAAGGGAATTTGTAGAAGGCATAGATGCACAGAAGCTGCCATGTTTATTACATTAAAACCTTTCTGGGTTTCAGTGATATGTATTTTCAGCACTTCAAGGAGCCTAGTTCTGAAAAAAGGGGATTCAATGCATCTGCAAAAAGTTTTGATACATGTCAGCCTGTGCAGTCTGCACAGGCTGACATGAGTTGAAACTATTTGCTGTGTGTAAATTTTCTGCATATCCAAGGATCATTCTACCTTAGGAGTCAGATGCTGTTGGACAAAATGGATTTTATGGATCCATAATTATGTGATGACTTGCTTACTTTCCCAGAGCATGGATATATATTTAGAGGTGAAAGAGTAAAAACAAAATGGATGTGAAATAGATTTGTCAGGAGGAGAGACAAAATAAATTCAAAATAGTTTTACTAATTTCAGTCTATTGACCTCTCAATCAGCCACAGTAAATTTGCAGCACCTAGGGTAGAAATTTGGTGTCAAATAAAATCGTGAGTTCTTCACACCAACACCAGTCATTCTGTTTATGTGTTTCAATTTGACTTTTGTAAGGTTTACACACTTACCAACTTCTTAATTTTGCATATAATTTTACACAAAACAAACAGTCAAACTTTAAGATATCAATCAGCATTCCTAACTGATCATTCCAGAAGCTAAATATAACCTAAATTTGATTGCATTTGACAGTGCATGTAAGTATTACAGACATCCATTGCCAGTTTAAGAAAACGTACACGCACATGCCATTCAGTACATAAAAACCACACTTTTTTTTTTTTATCATGTTTTGGTCATTCCATATTTCTATTTTAACATTTACTTGCATATTGCCCCACTCTCACTAAGTTTCCAGCTTAGTGATGCTGATAACACTATGCCTATACCTCTCAATGATGACTTACATTTGACAATATTCTGACAAAAATAGTTATATCTTTTTGAGTACTCAAGTACTCCATGGAATGAATGGTCGAGTACTTAACCCTTTACCACATGACAAAATTTTAGCCTTGTTCAAAGTGAAAGCATTTGAAGATGACAATTTCAATGTGGCTCAAATGGTGCAATTTTTCTTTGATAGGGTAGAAAACATTGTGGGAAAAGGAGAAAATGCTGGTTACCAGTATTTTCTCCTTTTCCCACAATGTTTTCAAAAGGCGTCTTTCCCAGGGGCATTAAAAGGCGGCATTGTGCGGTAAAGGGTTAAAGTAATCGTTCTCATCCTAACATGATTTGAATCCACTTTGTGTAAAATCTGCTGAATCATGAGTCAGAGTTACAAATTTGAACAATAGCAAAAAGCCTCAACCCTGGCTGACTTGAATCAACACTTTTTTGCAGATGCATTTAACCCCTTTTTCATTGAGCATGACTCATTTATACTGTCAAAAAATGTTGTGGCTGGAATACTTTTCTCACATAATTATCACAGTGCATAATTATGATCAGACTACTACTGCAAAATGGATGCATGGTCCTAAAAATCAACTAAAGTTTTGCAGAGCACAGTTTATCCTTTATCAAACAAAACAACATTTTCACCACACAGAAAAAAGATTTTGAAAACATTGTAGAAATAAGGTAAAAATGCTGGTAACCAGCATTTTCTCCTTGGCCTATAATGTTTTCTTTCTTTTCTGAGACAAAATTAATACAATCACATGAGCTGCACAAACTTTTTTCTCCATACTGTATTTCTTTCAGTTCAGACAAGTATAAAGTTACCAGTACAACACTAAACTTTAACACGCAAGCACAAAGTTTCAAAACCTTCAAAGAGAAGGCTAATATGACAATGTTGTGAGAACATGAGAAAAAGTTGGTCACAAGCATTTTCTCCTTTTCCCAATCTTTCAAAGGTAAATCCTACAATTTGAACCACATCTAATAATGTCTGCAAATCCTTTGAACTTGGACAACTCCAAATTTTTGTTAAATGATAAAGAGTTAAATAGTCCTTGAAATTGTTCCTGAATTTGACCTCCAACATAAGTATAATAGTGATATAAATAATGATGCAAGAAGTTCATCCTTGTTCTACAAGGTCCACAGTCAAGCCAAGAAAGTCAATAAGTCACAAGCAGGATAAGTATTGCAAGCGGTCATGGGAAAAAATTCAAATTCTACCAAATTTTCTTCAAGTACTGATAATAGTGTTTATGACATGATGTATTCATCTCTCAATGCTGACCATTTTTCAGATATTGTTTCTGTGGGAAATTGGACAGTAGTTTGGAAATAGCATAATGCTTAGTACTCTTCAGATTCCACATAAATTCAGACCAAATGTGTGACAGCCCAGCATTAAAAATAAACAATGAAAACATCCCAAAACAACCAATTTACTCTTGCTTCACAGAAAATATTGTTTTGTTGAATAAAATGGCATCATTGCCAAAACAGTTTTCCCAACATATTATGTCCATTTGAGTAACTCCCTTGTAGGAGAGGGGTCAAAACAACCCACTTCCAAAACTGCCCACTTTTCAGCAGTTTTGTAAAGAGTTAAGCTGCATGGTTACTGTTTATACCACAATTGTTATCTCAGTGCTCTCAGGCCTTTGAACAGGACTCATTTACACAAAGTTCAGAGGTTTGACATTTTTTGCCATCAAACATTCACTTTATGTCAAACATTTACTTTACAAAATACCTGCAGCAAGTTATACACAAAATCCTCATAATTACGTCTCAGATCAGTACAAAAATATGTTCTTACAAAATTTCATGGTTCACTTGTCAACATTTTAATGCTTTAACAAAAGTGACCCACATAGTCATCAAAAAACTGAAATTTGTTTTGGGACAGATAGGAAACATTGTGGGAAAAGGAGAAAATGCTGGCTACCGGCATTTTCTCCTTTTTCCACAATGTTTTCTAAACCATTCTTTCCGAAGGTTGTTAAAATTAGATTGATTGTGTCATAAAGGGTTAAACAATGTAACTGTACCAAAATAATGAAAGGAAAACTCTCTGTCTCTCTCTCTCTATATATATAAAACTAAAGATTTGAAAAAAAAAAAATATATATATATATATATATATATATATATATATTTTTTTTTTTTTTTTTTTTTTTTTTTTTTAAAAAAAAAACTAAAGATTTGAAATGCGAATTCTATTTTTTTTTGTCAAATTTTAACACATGGATATCTCCAAATAACCAGCACTACAAACTTGGATCCAGGTAAGACCCCCTGGACCAGAGATCAAATGCCTGAAAGTTAACCCTTTTTCCAAACATTTCAGAGTTTTAAAAATCCTTGGGAAGAAGACTTTAGGGGGAAGAAGACTTTAGGGGGAAAGAGATAACAGTGGTTACCAGCATTTTCTTCCTGCCATGGTTTTTATAGCCTTCAAAGATACATGTAAATCCTTCCTATCCAGTCCCATTTAATTTGGAGTCTGCATGAATTAACCACTGAGCCATGAAGGATTGAAGCAGGAACCTTTGATGTGAAAGGCTAACACTGCTATACAACTGTCTCCCTCTAAATATATTATACTGTACATAAAATATAATTTATGAAACCTCAGCGCTCAGTTACTTAACAAAATTATACAAGCATATACATGTACATTTTTTCCAGCATGCACATGGCTGGCAATGTTTCACTGATGGAATTTTTAGTAGTACATAATACTAAGTAAAAATAGATAAAGAGGCACTGAGCCCTTTCCAAATGAACATCTATAATTTATGAGTCATGCTCTGGCAAATGAAGGATTAATGCATCCTTGTGATACTCAGACCAAGCAAGGCATCACATAATTATGGATCCACAAAATTCATTTGGTTTAACAAGTGGTCCTTTGACATACAGAAAACTGACAATAGCAAAAAGTTTTGGCCCAGGTCAGCCTGCGCAGACTGACTGGGGTCGATATTTTTCACAGATGCATTAAGCCCCTTTTCATAGAGCAAGGCTCATATACAATGAGCAAGAGGGCCTTTGAACACATTATGGGAAAAAAAAGTAAATACTAGTAACCTGCATTTCCTCCCTTTCCCTCAATGTTACGAGTCCTGTGCTTTAATACCACTGAAATACTAGGAACCCAGATATTCTGAACAACAGCAATTTTGAAATAAAGATTTCAAACAACTAGATCTTTTTTTTACACTGAAAATGGTATGGTTATTAAGCACTCCAAGAGTTAACTCTTTACCAAACGACAAAAATGTAGTCTAGACTGGTCCAAATTGAAAGCATTTGCAGACGACAATTGAAATGTGAATCAAATGATGTAGATTGTCTATGACAGAGTAAAAAACACAGTGGAAAAAGGAGAAAATACTGGTTACCATCATTTTCGCCGTTTCCCACAATGTTTTCGAAGGCTTTTTCTTCAGTGCAGTTAAGGTTAAATCAATCATTTACCAAACAACAAATTTTGACCTGTTCAAATAGAAAAAAATTGCAGACAACAAATTAATGTCTTAAATACTTAACCCTTTCCCAAACGACAAATTTTGGACTGGTCCAAATTCAAAGGGTTTGCAGACGACAATTTTAAATTTGATGAAAATGGCAGAAAGGTCTCAAAAAGGGTAGAAAACACTGCGGGAAAAGGAGAAATTGCTCGTTACGAGCAATTTCTCCTTTTCCCACAGTGTTTTCAAAAGACTTGTACTGCAGACAAGTGAAAACCAGGGCTTGTTTGGGAAAGGGTTAAATTTCTCTATGGAAGTGTGGAAAACATTGTGGGAAAATGCTTTCTTCCCTGGGCTCATTAAAACTTCAGATTGTGAGGTAAAGGGTTAAGGCACCATTAGCTTCTTGTGTTGCATTTACAGGCAGTGTAGATCAAAATCAGAATGCACAAAACATGCAGTCTGATCTTTGATTTACTCTGTCCCCTTTGCCGGGTCATTCTGGACATGGCAACCTTGAAACTGCTCGTATTAGGGTCTTATTCATGGAATGGAAAGGGCTCCTTGGGTTTTTTTTCCGTGCTCTAATGGTTAAAGTACATCTAGATCTTTTACACAAAGTATGCTTTACTGTAGATATGATACCGATACAGAACATTCAGCTTGCAATAAGCGTGACGAAGGAATCACGTGCTTAAAAATAGTCCATTTCTTCACATCTTCCTGTCGACATGACTTCTGCCCTTTGCTCAGCTACTTTTATTGAGTAAACATATATGAAAGCAGTAAAGTATTTATAATCAAAAGCTTAAATGACACTTTTATATGTAACATTAATTTACAGCGGAAAGGCCGGTAAGTACTGAATAATAGCTTGCCGGGTTACGCAACTAATATCCAGGCGCTGTACATGTCTGTTTCAGGTTGCGTGATGCAGACGACAAATATTATCTTACACAAGATGTTTATTATGGAATGGCAAGTAAAATTTCTTACCTTTTGGACTCACAGCTGTCCTTAAAATGAAACTTTGCTGTTAATATCTCTTGAAATTGTTGGATGAGGTTAACTCCGGTTGATAGATCTATATAGACTATTTATGTGTAGTCTTACAATCGATAAAATGATCACGTGTGTGTAGTAACTTGAATGAATGAAACGAGTCGTCCTCACCTTTCGGACCTGCTACTATACGTACATGGGATGCTCGCGTTTTAACGTTTTACAGAGGCGTAGCTTGGCAAGACTACGCGACTTCGCTTCTTTGTTTGTTTGTTTGTTTAAATATGTTTGGCCCCGTTTTCAAAATTATTTCAGTAATATGGCGCTGGCTGGTTCATCTATTCTTACTTTCCCTAAGTTTTATTTTCCAGTTGCCTATTTCACAAACAATTCTTCCCAAGCCGCCAGCTGCTTTTCCACATATAACCATCGTAGGAACAATAATCAGCGGTGAGAGAGATATGGATAATCCTAAACTGTACTCAAGTCATAGGATGTAGGTCTAGGCCTTTTCAACAACCTACTCCTAAACCCGATGTGTACTTTCATTTCATAATTTAAGTACCAGACACGTTAGTCTACTGATAGTATTATGTACAAAGGCACCCAAAGGCTATGATAATGATTAAAAACCCCAATCTTTTCTCTTAGGAAGCACGTCGCAATTAGAATTATTATTGGGCCGACGTACAGCGCGTGTCAGTATCACACAGCACATGAAGTGCAGCTTGATTTGAGATAAACACCGACAGATAGTTTGTGGATAGCCTGCTTTCCAGTCCAATCATTTCTTTTTCCTTCATTATACTCGGGCGTTAATTTATCAGAAACGTCTGATCCATGCTCTATGACAAGGGTTTTATAAAGGGCATCCTCGAAAACTATCGACCGGGTCAGGCTGACCTGGGCCGAAACTCCGCAATTTGTCAATTTTCTATATATGTTAAAGGTCCAGTCTTCTGTATGATTTAGACAGTTGTTAGACAAAAACGATTTTATTAAACCATAATACCATGGCGACTTGCCCGGGATCACCCAACAAGGGGATGCATTAAGCCCCCTTTTGCCAGAGCACGGCTTTTTTTGGGGTCGAAAGTGAAAATTTAATTCCGAGCGATAACCACAGTGTAGGACCGGAAGTGTACAGTGTTTGAGATTCTACGTCACTTGGGAGTCTGTACAGTGGCGAAATGTCACTTGGTCGTTGCAAACTGCTATGAAACGGTAAGTCAAGCTGGTGATTTTTCATTTATTTTGATAGATATTATAAAACCTTCATATCCAGTTTTTTGTTTGTTCATGATAGACCGTATCAGGAACACCCATGTGCTCTGTAAATCTTTCTTGGAGGAATGGGGATGCCTTGATCATGTAACCATACTAAAATACAGATGATTTTGCCTCAAAACAACGAGGTATTTTGTTTGATTAACCATCCTTAAAAGCTTTTTTGCTGAACGGAAAATGTATAGATATTTTCTTTATTCACTTTCTTTTGAAAACATGTAAAGGTTTAGTGACAAAATCGACTACAATCCTCATAATCGTTCGTTTAAAATGGCATGTCGACAAAAGGAATTTGTACAGTCACTTGATAAGCTGTTGTACAGTCGCTTGAGATCTGCAATATTTTATTTTGTACAGTGACTTGAAGAGCATGTCTTTTATTACGAAGAATGAAAAGGGAAATTCGACAGAAAGTTGTTTATTTGAAGTGATATGAGACTCTGACTTGTTTGACATACTTTAAAGTAGATTGATTTGACAGATGCTCCCTGAAATGTTGGTTGTACTTGCTATAATATTCGATTACTTTATTAGACACTGAAAATCCCAATAAGATAATGTACCAAGGAAATAGGAGCAAGTTTCAAGTTCTGTAACTGACTAATACCGTCTTGTACCCTGCTGTATAAAAGCATGCTTTGATATAGATCGCAAAGCTTTGTTTATGCATGAGAACAACTAATTGATTGATTATTTAGCACCGTTTTCCACATCATTTCAGTTATATCGCGGAGAAATGAAAACGCAGCGGCCAGTGCACCTGTCCATGATTTCCTGGTTTCTCTTTTATCAGTACTCGCACAATATTCTTTCCAAGCCACTGGCTGCTTTCTCACAAAACCATCATCAAAACAATGGTCAACGGTGGGAGAGGAATGAATCCTGTCGCAATGACTATCTTCAATCCTCGGAAAGGAATTGGCCGAGCCCCGGATCAAGACTACGACCCCCTGTTTTCAACTCCTGTACGCTACCTACTGAACTACCAGGGCTCAGCAAGAACACCTAAACGAGAATAGAATTTGACTGGTTTAAAGGTGGCCCTTCAGATTTTGCGACGAAAATTTTACAATATACAAAAAAATCATTCTTATACTCCGAAAACTTGTCCGCGATATCATCGAAACAAACAATCCGACCAAGTTTTATGACTACCTGACACTGTGGTCAATAGAGTGCAAACAAGGTAAATGTTGATGCCTGGACGACAGACGACGGACAACAGACATAGCACGATCACAAAAGCTCATCTTGAGCACTTCGTGCTCAGGTGAGCTAAAAAAAAATAATGAAAAATCCATTGCCACAAACGACACAAAAGCCACAAGCACAACAAATAAAATGCTTTATGTAATCCTTCAGAACATACTGGTTTGAATACATCGATCGGGTCACGCGGTATCACCTTATGTAAATTTTGGCCAGTATAAACAATTGATCCCAAGAATCTAATTTCACCTTGACAGAGTTCACGATGTTAAGCTGCTCAAACAAACAAATCTTTCAACTTTATCTGTGATTTAAACGTAGAACCATGAAGTTGTTTGTCAACGAAATGTGAAGTTTTATATGCATATACTGTGATATCTGGGCTGAAAAAAATTCGAGGAGCTTTTTCTTTTCAGCATAGCATATCAGGGTATTTGATATAGGTTTCGCTCAAACAGTAAGCCAACTGAAACTAAAACGAACTCATTAAAGTAACGATGCTTTAAACAACTGGGCCTAGATTTTTATCGAAGAATGAGCGACACCCGGTCGCTAGCAAAGAATACACAAAGCCCCTTGGGCTGCATTTACTTTGGTGGTGTCCGTGGTCATGAGGTAGAGCGTTGGCCTTATAACCTAAAGGTTCTGAGATCGATACCCGGGAGTGGATGTCAACTTTGGGATTTTTCATTGGCCCACACATTCGGCGCGAGTACTGGTGTAGTTCCCAGGAAGCAGAATCGAGAGAGATTAGTTTAAGTTTTAAGAACTTGTTTCTCAATCAGTGTAAAATAAATATGTTTAAACTAAACTAAAACTAAACTTTGCACGCGACCCAGTGTCCATCAAACTTAGATGAACATCAGAAAAGAAAGGATTTTACACGAGTGCTCAATTCATACATATAAAACTCATGAAGTGAGCCTTTGGCGAGTTTCATAAATTTAAAAAAAAAATGACCTTGGTACAAGATTCTGTTAGTAATATGACGCTAATTAATCGGAATTAAGGTAAGAAATGGTGTCACGCGACAGTATCCCAATATTAAATAACGTGTGGTCATGTTCATTTATTTTACGAGATCATCAGACCTCTCCAGTAGTGGTGAGTTTAAAATGCAGACTGCTGCAGAATTTGGTGATTAAATCCATTTTTCTTGGGAAATTGTTCTATGCACAGTCTGTTTCGTCATGGTTTTGTAAATAAAGCGAAATCAAAAAACCAAAACACGAAATAGATGAGGTTTATTTTTATATGACTAATTTTAGTAAAGATTTGTTATATTATATTTGCCATGGTTGCAAATGACCTCTATAGTAATTGTAATTTTTCATTAAGCAAATATATCTAGGCAGAAGAAAAAATAAGAAGAATTTTGTTTAATAAAAAAGAGAGAAAGAAGACCGCTGGACAAGATCATGCAACTTGCCCACGCAGGAAGAAGGTCAAATGACCGTCATGTAAAGCATAAGATGCTTCTACGCGGCGGCTTTTTTGCTTGTTTGTTTACATATACCAAAATATATTGATATTAAAAGCCAATAAAGTATTTGAAAAGATTGATGCTGACTTCTCCTGGCTTCTTTTGTAAAGAAGCCAACTTGTTTGTGTCATTGACTATGTGTGGTAAAAAATTATAGTATGTTATCCATAAATTGGATATGCCTACACGTCTAGAATATACCCTGTGAATATGGAATGACAATTCTTCAAAAAAGGAAGTTGTCAGTTTTTTACCAAAGGCAGTTAATGGTAAATTATCATTTACGTCGTGCTCATGACGTGATTTGTCTAGTACAAGAATGCTTCACGTCAACGCTTCAACTCTTTACCACACGACAAAACGTTGGACTTGTCCAAAGTCAAAATATTTTAGACTTACCTAACTTCAGTACAAGTTAGGCCTACACATGACGCATACTTATAGCAAAGTAAAAATATGCTTTTTTCAGTGGCATCAAACATAATAGGATGATATGAAGTCAACATAAATTACGAGCCATATCTACTTTTGAAGATATCAGCTTCAGGGGCGTAAAAAGTTGTTTCAATAGAAGTCAAAATGTGGTATAGGGACAAAAACAGAATAATTATTTTCAGCCACATTTTATTGCTACTAAGGCCATAACTAGGGATAATATAAATGTGGCATTGCAAATATCCTAATTTGTCAAAACTACATGTACTGAAATATACAAGGCCTATCTGCGTATCCGCCTAGCCCTATCTTGTCCCCACCAGTCGCTGCTTACTATGCAACACTTTGTCAAATTCTACCATGAGCAGACGACACAGCCTTATTAAAACTTATCTATTTAATGCAGCACCAAATGAGAAATAAAAAAATAAACCCCCAAAATGATTAAATCAAATAAAAGTGCCATTATCATTTTGGAATCGGTGGGGTAATAATGACATAGAGCCAAAAATCAGATTTAATATGAATTTTTTCAGATTGTTTAAGCTCTCGCAAGGGAAGTATTTATTTTTCTACTACATCATGGTGCTATAAATTAGCTCCTAATATCACCACAGAATCAAGAAACCAAACCTATGATGTCAGTCAACAGTTGGCATAGTTGAATGTTTGTGACATGAAATGCGTCATCATAATCTCTATCCACTTTAAAAATTGGTACACATTAGTAGTATCTTCAATTTGTATTCTACGCTGGCTAATCTTTTTCTGTGTTTAAAGCGTATGAAGCCACAAATGAAATATAATCCATTTTCAGCCAGAGGACACAACACAAGAGCAATAATACTTTATATGTCGATTTCATTTCTCTGTTTCCATCATGTAGGTCAAAATACGGGATCAAAGCAAACAAAATTTTGTTGTAAAGTGTCAAAATTCCTTATGTAAGAACAAAATAATTTTGAGAACGGATTCAAGTGACCGTACAAAGTTGTATGAAGTGACAGTACAAACCTAAAATATTGGTTTTCAAGTGACTGTACAAAATTGTGTTAGTAAACATACAGGAATTTCGTCATTTTCATCGCTTTTAAGGTCACAACTTGGAACTTGTTGATGAAGAGAAGAAGCATAAACACGGACAGACCTTTATATCGTAGAAAGAACTCTCTCGTGTGCGCTAAAGCGAAAATTCTGGTATTTTTTGTAGTCGAAAATCATTTCAATTTTCTCACGTCAAGCTGATCAAGACATTCTTATTGCTATAAGGAGGTTGCGCATCGCACGATCAGGTGCCTGGTATGTTTAATATAGGATTGGGGTCAAAACGGCCCACTTCCAAAACGGCCCAGTACCAAAACGGCCCATGACCAAAACGGCCCAATACGGAAATGGCCCACTTTTTTGTCATGCCTTACTTGTAATAGAATTCCCTCGTCATCTTCATATTCATCACGTAGGCGTTTTTTTTTTTTTTTTTTGGTCGTTTGTTCCTTTGTTCGTTTTTAAGATAAACCAAAACAAAATTTTTGAAATTATATTTTAACAATAGAAAATGATTCGAGCAGCAAGAGATAGTATGAAGATATAAACAATCTTAAAGAAATAATGAGCTCTTTATATAAAAGAAAAGAAACTTACAAAATAATGTCAAACACCTATGATTGAAGTCATCTTCACACGTCCCGGTCTAGCATTAATTTAGAAAACGTTATCCGAGCAGGAAGCAAGCAACGCGTGAAATATAACACCGGTCATACATTATCATTTATTCTTGCATAAATCGACATGAGTCGGATAAACAATAAACCAAAATGAAATAAATATGATAAGGAGTAAAATATGATAAGGATCCTATTTAAAAGTGGGCCGTTTTGGTATCCATATTAGTGGGCCGTTATGGTAAAGTGGGCCGTTTTGGACCGGGCCGTTTTGGAAGTGGGCCGTTTTGACCCTACCTTCAGTCTGAAGGTGTCTGCTCCGATGCTAATTTTGTGACTGTTCTTCGCATACAATATTTTCAATATTCTAACAGCTGGATAAACATAAATAGCCATTTCTGTTGTGAATAAGCATTTAAAATTTGTTTCAAGAAACAATCAGAATACATTATTTCCCTTACATAAAAGTACCTAAATCTTCTACATTATTTTGTTCCCCCTATAAAAACTAAGTTAGCATAAAAGACCGTTTTATGTACAAGGTGCCTTTGTCCACACTGGAATTCTCAAATGAACCGTCCTGTAGCGTGTCAGAGATATTGCGATTTCCACCGAACCCTGCCGAGACATGCGCATTGATGATATCGCCATGTTTTGATTTCCGGAGAAGTAGGTCTACGGTTATTTACGTTGAAAAGTATAGATTTGCACGAAGGTAAGATTTAGATTTTAACTAACATCAGTTTTTTTGTAAAGATTAATCATTTATCTATCGATCCATGCCCATTTTATCAGTTGTCATTGGAAATTATGTCGCATAGAGCCGTTCGAAAAGATGCGGGTAAAATCGTATTTTTTCCAGATACCTTAAATGAAGGTTGGTCTGAAGGTGTATGCGAAGAACAGTCACAAAATTAGCATCGGAGCAGACACCTTCAGACTGAAGGTATTTTGACCCTATCCCTTTAATATATGTCAAAAGTACAAGTGGATGGAAAGATTTCAATTAATTACAAAAATAAACGAAAAAACATTAACTTTACTTACCGTGTAATCTCAATTTTCAAGAATCAAGTGACATTTCGCCACTGTACAGACTCCCAAGTGACATACAATCTCAAACACTGTACACTCCCGGTCCTACACCGTGGAGAACAGTTTATCTCAGGAAACAGGTTTACTGTACATCTATAACCCTTCCTGTAAGAGATGAAAATTGCGATGAAGGCAAGATAAATCTATTCAAGTTCCTTATTTGGCGAACGCGTGGGATTTCCGTCTTATGCAATGTGACATTGTGGTTACGAAATACTTGTTATTTTACAGTCTTGTATTGTTCTTGTGCACATTATTTCTCCTGAACTCACAAAATCTGAGTCCTGTCCTAATTGAAAGCAGTAGCAGACGACAAACTGTTTAATTAAATGTAGCTGAAACGGTGAGATTTGTTTTTCAGATATAAGAAAACATTGCAGGAGCAGGAGAAAATGCCGGTAAACAGCAGAAGAATCTTTTCCTCAGGGTCAAAAATCTAAAAAGCATGAATTTTCTTTTTCTTTACTAGGTGCCAATATTAAGTGTGAAGAGGAGGTCAAACTTTTAGGAGTCACTATTGATTTTCAACTGAATTTTAAATCACACGTTTCCATTATTTGCAAAAAAGCATCCAGACAACTAAATGTTCTGAAACGTATTGGAAAATATCTCTGTAAACTAGGCAAACTAAATATTTATCATTCTTTTATTATGTCAAACTTCAATTTTTGTCCTCTAACATGGCATATTTGTGGTGAAACAAACACTAGAAAGATTGAAAATATACAAAAAAGAGCTCTGAGATTTATCTATGATGATTATTCTTCAAGTTATGAAACCTTATTATTAAAATCCAAATTACCAACTCTTAAAGTTAGAAGACTTAGAAGCATGGCTTTAGAAACTTTTAAAATTATACACAAATAAACTCCATCCTACCTACATGATTTAATTAAAATAAAAGAGTCTTCCTATTCTTTTAGGTATACAAATAGAGCTGATGTACCACAGGTAAGAACCACGGGTTACGGTCTCAACTCTTTCCGCTCCGCTGCTCCCAGGCTGTGGAACTCGCTCCCACAACACTATCGTGAAGTAACAGGTCTGAGCCAGTTCCGGGGCCTGATTGGGGCAAGGGACGGCGAGAGTTGTAGATGTTCTTGTTGTTCAAACTAGTTAAAATTTTTGTTCGATGCTTCTATTTGAATGCTTACTGCTTCTTTTACTCTCTATCGGTGAATACTGGTCTACATAATCCTGAGGCTTTTAGCTTGAGGGCTTTGTGGCGGAGGAGAAACTGTCTACAATAAACTTTTTCTCTTTTCCCACAATGCTTTTTTTTTTTCATATTTCACTGATGGAGAGTTAATTTTTTTGTGTTTTTTTCTTGTGTTTCCTCTTTGTCTGCTTATGCCTGCATGCTTACGTTGCTTTTTTGTTTTGTTATGAGCTAAGGCATTTTTCTGCAGCCAACTTTAGGATGTAATTACTTTTTAGTCTGATAACTCTACCATATCTAGTTAACAATGTGCTTGTCTGGGGAGCCCTTCAGAGCTCAAAACTCTTGATGGATTCCCTGCACAAGCACATTTATACAGCCCAACAAAGTGCAATAATCCATGAGATTACAAAAATTGAGGGTTCCTTGCTTTCAAATGAAAGTACATAAAATGTCTCTCACCGTGTTGCTATAAAGTCCATTTTGTTTTTTTATAAAGTCGTTTTTTTTTCATAAAGTTCTTTTTTTTAAGCTGTAGTCTTTTCAAATTACCGTATAACAAAGCTTATAGCATGTTATTTTTAAAGTGCTTGCTTTTCGCTTCTGTTTTAAAATGTGCTTCGTTTATTTGTCATTGCATTTTTTTTTTTTTTTTTTAATGTAATTGCATGTTTCTGTTTTTATTGTTTTTAACATTGTACGTCTATGTTTGTCTTATGTATGTACGTCTAATTATGTCGGTAAATAGCGATACATCGCTAATGTTATTTTGTTAAATACTCTGAAACTGACTTAAAATAAAATTTTGTATCTTGTATCTTGTCGTTTTAATTCGGAACTATTTACTAAAGGACTGAAGCCCTTCGGTTCTTCAGAAGAAATCAGGTCGCTCTTATGGATGATATGGATGATTTAGATCAAGATCATTGCACAGAATGTGCTGTCTGATCTTAGATCTACACCGTGCACTCTTTTTAGTCAAGCCTGTAAGATAAAAATCTCTGAGTTTCATAGGATTGTATTTCCAGCCGTCGAAAGAGGTCGAGTTTATATAAGCCATGGTCTTGCAAAAGGGCTATATGAGTCATGTTCTGTGAAAAGGGGCTTAATGCATCTCCGTGATGCATGATACCATGCAGGCCATCACATAATTTTGGATCCATGATAGCCAGTTTTTTTAACAACCGACTTAATCATGAATCAGACTGGTCCTTGGACATACAGAAAATTGGCTCTGTGAGATGTATTATAACGGTATTAGATAGGTGCGACCATAGACAGGGGCGGGGTGAGGTGGATGTGCTGGGTGCTCGGACTTCACAATTAACGAGCACCACTCTTGCAAAAGAGGGCTTAATACATCTCTGTGAAGAATGGTCCTTGGGCATGCAGAATATTTACAAATAGCAAATAGTTTCAACCAATGTCCTCTTCACTTCATTCATGTAACGGCGGCAGCTCACCTATTTTCGTACATGTATAATTTCATCATTAGTGCTAGTCTAGGACTCTCAAGTGTCTATTCCTGCGTAAAACCCAGTTCTTCCGCAGAGGCTCGAACTTTGACCAGGGGCCTCGAGGTTACAAGCCTTTTACTTAATCACAGGGCTTCGCATGAAGTGCCGTCAAACAAAAACTTTAAAGCAAGAACATGCTTCTACCTTACGACATTCCTAGCTATGCTCCTGATCGCTGTTTCAGTTTCAGTCAGAAGGGAGATAATCATGCAATATTTCTGCTTAACTCTTCACCAAACAATCGTCCAATATTTTGACGAGCCCGAGGAAAAAGGTTTTGGAAAACATTGTGGGACAAGAAGGAAATGCCGGTAGTCAGCATTTTCTCTTTTTCTCACGATGTTTCCTACTCTTTATGTAGAAAATTTCCAATATTTGGGTCACCTCTTATTTGTTGTTTGCAAGTGCTTTCAATATGAACAATCCGAAGATTTTGTCGTCTGATAACAATTTTAAACACGAGTAAACTTCATCTTCACTAAATTCCTTGGGACTATTCTCGCCAGCCATTTTAACCCTTACGCTGCTAAGTGCGAATCAAGGACCTTTTGCAGACGGTTTAGATCAAGATCAGACTGCACAGAAAGTACAGTCTGATCTTGGATCTACGCTGTCCGTTAAGGGGGTATTTCTTTGCCAAAATATACCTTTGAAATAGCAACATATGGGTTATTATTAACTATAGGCTTGAAAGTTTTATTTCACGTATTTAGCAGGTTAGCGGTTTGAAAGGCCCACCATTCTTAGTCCGATTCTGAAGAATTTTCAAAATTTCTAAGCATTTCTGACTGGCTAAAGCGTTTGGTCCAGCCAATCAGAAATTGTGTGACTTTGTACAACTGGAAATGGGCTAAAAATACAATTTGGAATGGTTTGTGAGCTCAGCTTTCCACGGCTCTGATCACTGTAACGTTTTAAGTCAGTCGGGAGATAAATGATGCAATTACCGCTTACACCCTTAACAAACAATCCTAATTTTTAACGACCCTAAAGAAAAACACGTTGGAAAATATTCTTTAAAACGGAGAAAATGTGGTAACAGCATTTTGTTCATTTCCCACAATGTCTTCATTTAAGGGTAAATAGCATCATTTGATCAAAATTTAATTTGCCGTCTGCAAATGCTTTCATTTGGAATCACTCCAAAATTTTGTCGGCTGGTAAAGAGTTTTACTTAATGAATGCATGTTTTCTCCATGACATTCACATCCGTGTTTAAGTTATGGCAACTTGATGTTCACGGAACATGGTAGGAATATACCCAATGCCTGCAGAACAAATACATGAATCCGTGGCGATAAGATAAACTGACTTCCTTGGTTACCGTTGCTAGGAGCTCCCAAACAAGCGCAGTAAAAACATATACTGGTATACAGTAGAGCAGAGAGGCTACTTAAATCGTGCTGTCATGACTGTTTCTCGTGGTAAAATTCCGGAAAATATTCCTTTTCATATGTGTCTGCCGATGATGAATTCTTGGTAAGAAATTTATGGATACTTGAAATAATTTTCAACGCTTTAACTTTAACCCTAGATTGGTTACCTCCCATACTACAGCAAGGCTATATATCTGTATATGTATATCTATACAGCGGGGACCAGTTTACGTTAACCCTTAACTTGCAAAATGAAGGTTTCCAGCAATCAATCAATCAATCAATTGACAAAAAAAAAAAAAAAGAGTAGTGCAATTTGTTTAGTGCAATTTTTTTTTTTTTTCCGGAGAGGGGATATCGCCTGATTGGACAGTGTAGATCGAAGATTAGACTGCACGTTCTGTGCAGTCTAATTTTGGTCTACATGGGCAACAAAAGCGCGTTGAGTCGCGCTTAGCAGCTAAAGGGTTAAGATTATTCTTTTTGGTTGTTTTGTGCCTTAGGTAAATTAACATTCGGTTATGCTACAATGATTAGTGCACCCATCCCCGCTTTCTTGTTGTTTCTTTAACACACCCCTTACAAACCAATGGCTGCTCTTCAACAGACAGAAAGCTTTGGCATTCCAAAGCAAACTCCGGTATGGCCGAGAGAGAGAGAGGCAGGTTCATAAACTTTTATTGACAACTGAAGCATACTCACTCTCGCGTTACCATTTTTTTGTACAAATTTGTTCAAATCCAACCAAATGTCTGCATGCATTGTTAAAAACCATGACTCGATGGCCGAGTGCAAAATCTGGATCAGCCAAACTGTGACGGGCTCCATTCCCCAGTAACCTCTGAGCTTTATCTGGAGTCTACAGGGCGTTTCTAGGGAGAAAAATTGAAGAACAAGGCATGAGGTGCCTGGAGGGTTCTGACTGATTGATTTATTGTTTGGTGTCTAACGCCGTTTTCAACATTATTTCAGTATATCGAGGCGGCCAGGTCATCTATCCATGCTTTCCTAGAGTTTCTTTTACCGGTACTTCACACAATATTTTTTCCAAGCCATTGGCTGCTTTCCCACATGCATTACGATCGTCGAAACCCTGGTCAGTGGTGAGAGAGAAATGAATCCTGTCGCAATGACTATCATCAATCCTCGGAAAGAAATTGGCAGAGTCGGGAATCGAACCAGCGACCTCCTGTTCTTAAGCCCTGTATGCTACTGACTGAGCTACCGGGGTATGGCCTGGAGGGTTCTGGATTATTGGGGCGGGGTCGGGGTCAAAGCCTCCGGACGAAAACCCTAATCTGAGTTTATTGGAAAGTACTTTAAGGAAAGCATCTCTCTCTCTCTCTCTCTACAACTTCACCCCTTACCCTCAGTATCATAAAGCCTACTGAAATCTCTTCTCTAAAGTATGCTTTGGGCCCGTATTTACTCTTAACCAAACAAACAACAAAAAGGGACTAGTCCAGTTTCAAAGCGTTTGTAGACGGCAATTTCAATATGATTCAAATGGATGGAGTAGTCTTTGAAAGGGTAGAAAACATGGTGGGAAATGGAGAAAATGCTGGTTACCAGCATTTTCTCCTTTTCCCACAATTTTTTCAGAAGCTATCTTCCCATAAGTCTGTACACTACAGGATTCTGTGGTAAAGGGTTAAAAGGAATAAAGGAGTCTGATCATTTCGAATCACTTCAAGGATCACTTTGACTTCCATTTACAGCTATAATGGGTGTGTTGAATTGTTTGTTTTGCAAGGTAACTAACTACTGTATCAATCTTGAGTAAGCTAGTAAGATTCGTCTTTCCTTATTGGTTTGACGATGCAGCATTCGGCAAACCTCGGGTGATCCGATGATTGAGTTAGATGCAGGTACGTAATCGACCGAGTTGTGACGAGTGACGATGCAGATGTCCGGCGATTTTCCGACTGTAGAAGAAGAGACACCAAACCACTGGATCGCAGATATAAACATGCACATTCCTCAAGAACTAGTTTGTCGATAATTTCAATTATTAAAGGCCAAATAGCGACCAAAAACACTGTGCAAGTGTTAAAATGCATTTAAATCTAAATCATATTATTAAAGAATATGGAAAATATAGCGGAGATGACAATCTGTTATTGTGTAGTCAGTCCTACTGTTAGTCGCTGGCAGAAAAAATGATTTTCAAAATCAGGTAAAAAGTAAACAAAAGATAGAGTGACCTGGCAAGTTTTTACCTAATTTTGAAAGTAATTTCTCTGCCGGCGACTAACACTTGGACCGCCCGTACAGCATGTAACAGATTGTCATCTTCAAAATAATTTCCATACTTCTAGACGGTATGATTTAAGTTTAAATGCATTTTAACATCCGCTTTGTTTATTTTTGGCAGTTATTGTTACTTTAATTCCCCTTTACCGAATAGACGTGAAAGCAAGGAACGATAACTCCTCCGGTCTTATTCGTGACGGTAACTTCGCATAACGCTCACGAGTTCCACACAACTGAGTGTTTCCCACCGAAACTTTATTCTGTGAAAATAATAAAAAACGCCTAGGCGTAATTACTCTCATCAGCACTTTGAAATAATTTTAACGGGCCGGGGTCAAACTCACAACGCCTGGATTGTTGGTAGGTATACATAGAGTGACCCTTTGAACCGGGTGTTCAGAGTCCTACGAATACATGTAACACTGACCAGGTCAGGAGGACTGTACCTGCAACCAGGAATCGCAACTTGGACATCTTGACCCGCAAGAGCGTCATAGGTGAAAACAGAAGGCAGGAAGCGGCCAGCATAGATCAAGACCAGAAGTGAAGTGAGTATGGACATTTTGATCTGAGTCTCAGCTATCTTCGATGCAGTACTCGTTGCCTATTGGCAACCCTGGTCTTGATTCATCTATAATTAACTTGTAAATCCTTTATTCCGAATGTACACATTTAAAAACAAAATATCCTGTGGTTAACGACGTGTCAAGGAAAAAGCTTTTGACAGCATTGTGGACTCTGGATAACAGTATTATCGCATTCTAAAATTAAAATGTCCCGAGTTTGCAAGCATTTTTTTTAAAATGGCAACAACCATAGGTTAGATTGGCTCTATCAACACTGAAATGATGACCAAGTTATATATTAAGTTTACAGCTTGAACATTCTCACTGCATCATGGCAGATTCATGCCTTTTTGGTATTAATCAAGGTAAAAATCTTCGAGAATTCGTTTTTAGAGACGCCATTTTTTTTTTAATTACCTACTACACATAAATAGGGCCTATGTTGCGGAAATTTCCAGTACCAAACGGAGAGCAACGAAAGCATCTGCTAAACTGGTCCCCGTTGTTTATAATAAAGATGAGCCATGCTCTGCGATATGCGGGGGGGGGGGGGGGGGGGGGTTTAATGCATCTGCAAAAGACCTCGTACAGAGGCTGATCTTGGTTAAAATATTTAGCTACTGGGGGTAAGTTTTCTGCATGCCCAAGGACCAGTTTGTCTAATGATTTGAACAATTCGTTTTGAATCAAAATACATTTTATGGATCCATAAATATATGATGACTTGCTTGCCCGGTGGTATCGCATCACGGAGGTGCATTAACCCTTAGGCTGCTAAGCGCGACTCACTGACCTTTTGCGGACGGTGTAGATCAAGATCAGACTGCAAAAAACGTACACCGTCCGATAAGGAGATAAATTTCTCCAAATAATAAGTTTGGGATAGCTTTTTCCTCGTTTTTGATATTAACTTGAAAGTTCTATTTAAATTATTTCGCAGTATAAGTAAATTCTTGAATGTGCACGCGCACAGATTTGTAAACGCGTATGCCGCACCAGGGGAGGTAACCAATCTAACCATCTGGGTGGTCTAAACCGGAAACGGGATTTGTAAATATTGCTATTGTAGTAATCCTCCCGCGTACATGGAAAAGAAAATGCAGTATTTATATAGATAATATCTCAAATTTTATCACCATTTTGTAATAAAATGTATAATTTTATGAAATTCTGAATTTTTCAATGAAAGAAATTTAAAAGACCAGGTTTATAGTTGTAGATAACCTCGGATTCATGTCAGCAGTCCAAACAGGTGCTTGTTTAACCCGCAGGAGGATAATCAGAAGTGCGACAAAATGCCTTACAATCAGGCGAACATGGATGAAAGAGACAATTATTTTGCACCAAATTACCAAAATTATCAAGTGCCAGTGACTCCTCCTGGATTAGAAGCTATTTATTCGGCATGCCGGAAATTATACCCGGATCAGCCAAATCCTTTACAGGTCACAGCTCTTGTAAAATACTGGTAAGTCGTTTATAAATTCTTCAGATTTTCGTTCCGGTGGCCATGTTGATTCAACTGTCAAAATCAACAAAGGGCCAGCATGAGTAGTTCTCATGTAGAATGTCTTTCTTCAACACTTCTGAGAGTAAAGACAGCACATTAGTAGTTCAAAATTTAATTTCTATTGGATGTCATTGATTTTTTGTGGTTATATTGCTCAGTTAGTGTAGACTTAAACATAAGAAATTGTTTACATGTACAGTATCAGAGTTGAACATTTGCAAAATATCAGACTAGCCTAATTCGATGAAAGCACTTGCAGGCGACGAATTAAATGTGTTTTGAATAAAAATTCTGTCTTTAAAAGGGAGAAAAACATAGTGAGAAAAGGAGTGAATGTGGTGCAAAACTTGGTGAGAAAAGGAGAAATTGATGGTTACCATCATTTTCCTATTTTTTCCACTATATGTTCAAAAGCTCTCTGCCTCCGAGTCCCTTTGGGGTTCTAAAAACATGGGAATGTTTGGCAAAGGGTAAAGCCAGATTCGATAAGTTGTCTGCAAATGCTTTTGAGATTGGACAAGAGCTCTAGACTGAAATTTTGTTGTTTGGTAAAGAACTCTCCACCATACATTCCTGACTTTTAATGATCCTAAGCAAGAAGGCTTTTGAAAACATTGTGGGGAAAAGGAGAAAATGGTGGTAACCAGCATTTTCTCTGTTTTCAACATTGCTTTCTACCATATTAAGAACATATTTCTCCATTTGGGTGACCTTTGTCATCTGCAAATGTATTCAATTTGGACCAGTGTAAAATTTTGTTGTCTGGAAAAGAGTAAATAATTTCTATCAGTGATGCTTAAATGAGGATAACATACCACAGCTAATTGCAAGTTGCTTTTTTGAAAGTGAAGATCATTCATGTTCAGATGTTGCCTCTCAATTGTGGATCAAGACGTTCAGATATTTTGTAAAACAGTCTGTCTATATAAGCCCTGAAATTCCAGCTTATTCGATGAAATTCTTTTTTGTAACAAAAAATGCCTATCTTGATAAACAATGATGGAAACATAAATTTTATTTGGTACTTGATTCTGTCTCACTCAATTACACTATTTTAACAAATCTAGAAGAAGAGAGCTTTTGAAAACTTGGTGCAAAAAGAGAAAGTACTGGTAATGAGCATTTTCTCCTTTTCCCACAATGCTTTCCACTATTTCCAAGACAAATGTATCATTTTAGCCATACTTAATATGTTGTCTATTTCTAATATGGAATCTACAGTTTCATTGCCTGATAAAAAGAGTTAAATACCATTCCTGTGTATAAACATTTCATACATCATATGGGTATACAGCAATGTTTTTTTGTTTTTGTATGACTCTTTGCCATACAAACCAGATTTGTAGCAACCCTGAAAGAGAAGGCTTTTGAAAACGTGGGAAAATGAGAAAATGCTGGTGACCAGCATTTTCTCCTTCCACGATGTGTTCAGCCCAGCCAAAGACAGAAATCCTCATTTTAGCAACATTTTATTTGTCATCTGCAAATGCTTTGAATTTGGTCCAGGCTAAAAATTTGTCTTTTGGTAAAGAGTTGATAGATTAGATATCTTGGTAACTAAAGTCTAGAGTATTTCCATGGATACATGTAGCTAATGTTTGGTGAAATAAAGTCTGGAGAAACATTGAAACATTCTGTTCACACAGCATTTAGGAATACATCTCTTATTGTGCATGGCGATTGCCATGTATGTCATGAATTATTGTTGGAAATGAGTTCTATTATGGAAAAAGAATCCAATGAGACATCTTCAGTTTGAAATGCAAAATAAACACAGCAGGTGTCTTCAGTGTAGAAATAAGAAAAAATAAATGTAATTTCAAGATGGGTCTTGTCAACAATTTGGGATAGTGTAGATCAAAGATCAGACTGCATAGTTTTTCTAGTCTGATCTGGATCTATATGGGCTGAAAAGCAACTAATGTTGTTCTAGGCCCTGTAACATCTGTTTGACATCTTAGAAAGTTTTTGCAGTTCAAAAAAAAATTGTGCTTCTTCCAAATTGACAAAATATTTATACACTTTGGCTAGTGAAAGTACGTATTGGAAAACATTTGACTGAAAAAGTGTGAATTTCACTAAATGTTTTCTTAAATGGCTAATCAGGATAGTTGATCAGCTTTTGTGGTTTGGCTTTGTTAAATTATATGAAACCATTGAGTAGAAGACAAAACCTAAACAATTGATTCAGTTCTGAAGAATTGCTTTGAACAATGGGTAATTTAGTCACAGTTTTATCCATTTTTATCCAGTGAATTTTTTTGTCCTATTCAGTAGAGATATCTGAGATTTAAAGTTGATAAATTAACAAATAAATATATTTTCAAGATACACATATGGTTTGCATATCCTTATTAGAAAACAGCATGACAAATTGATATATATACAGTAATTCTATGCAATTTACCAAATTTTCAAAACTTCTCTTTTTAATTTAATTTACGGATTAGTTTGTATCTATATGATGAGAAGAGTGCTCAAGACTAAAACTATTCTAAAATTTCCACTGAAAGAACTACAGAAGACACACCTGAAATTGACTGAATTATTTTGCTTGTGCAAAAGTGTAATTCATTGTAGTTCAAAGTGTAATTCATTGTAGTTCAAGATCAGATGGCACACTAGTTCATCTATACTTTTGGCTTTACTTAGACCTGATGAACAAGAGCAACCTAGAAAATGCAATTGTTTTGGTCTGACTCCTAGACAGAAAATGCCTAGTTGCTCAAAATGGTTCAGACTTAGGACTAGAATAGCCCATGACACTCTAGGTAGTGTAGACCTAAGACCAGACTGCACAGGGTGGGAAGTTGTGTCTTGATCCTCAGTGTGTTTTAACTCTCTACCAGACAGCCAAATTTTAGACTGGTCCAAATTGAAAGCATGTGCAGACGACAAAGTAATGCTAATCAAATGAAAGGGTTTTCTTTGTGAAAGGGTAGAAAACATTGTGGAAAAAGGAGAAAATGTTGTTACCAGCATTTTCTCCTTTTTCCATGATGTTTCAAAAGCCTTTTCCACCAGGGTCATTAAAACTCGGGATTGTGTGGTAAAGAGATAAAGCACCAAATGTTTCCAACAGCATGATAAGAGTTTGTTATACTGTCAACTTGTTGTCTGTTTGGTTTTGCCATGCTGAAGAAAGTGTTTTGTACATTACAGGTCAACCATAAACTTAGAAGACTAGTTAGATGGTCTGAACTTCACCCTGTTCCATATCTATGTATCACATTTTTTTTTTTTGTCAAAAAATATAGAAGAAATTTTATGTTTGTAAACATGCAGACAGTAAGACAGCTTCTAGATTAAGGCTCTGAGTGCTTTGTTAAAACTTTGAGGCTGAGTGTTGATTGCTCTAACTCTATGCCAAACGACAAAATTCTGGTCCAGTTGAAAGCATTTGCAGAAAACAAATAAAATGAAACTGAAATGATGGTAACTGTCCGAGAAATGTTGTGAGAAAAGAAGAAAATACTGCTCACCAGCATTTATCTAATTTTCAAAAGGCCATTTCCTCAGGGACGTAAAACCCTGGGATTGTTGCATAAGGGGTTAAGTCTTTGCCAAACGATAAAATTGTAGACTCGTCCAATCGAAAGCATTTGCAGACGACAAATGTGACTCGGATGATGGAATTTGTCTGTGATATGGTAGAAAACATTGTGGGAAAGGGACAAAATGCTGGTTACCAGCATTTTCTCCTTTTCCCACAATGTTTTCAAAAGCTTTCTTCTCCAGGGTACTTAAAACTCGGATTGTGTGGTAAAGAGTAAGTCTGTACCACACTACAAGATTATAGACCATCCAAGTTAAAAAGTTGAAGCAGACAACAAGGCTTAGCTCTTTACAAAAAACTAAAATTTCAGACAAGTCCAAATTGAAAGCATTTGCAGACAACAAAACGGACACAACCCAAAAAATGGAATCTGTGTTGGAAAGGGTAGAAAACATTGTGGAAAAAGGAGAAAATGCTGGTTACCAGCATTTTCTCCTTTTCCCACAATGTTTTCAAAAGGCTTATTTCTCAGGGTCATTAAAAGTCAGATTGTGTAGTAAAGGAATAAATTATGAAATTTGCCTGGAAAGGGTAGTTTGCAGCCTCTCAAAGGGTGGAAAAAATAGTGGGAAAGGAGAAAATGCTGGTGACAGTCGTTTCCTCCTTTTCCCACAATGTTTTCTACCCATTCTAAGACAAATCCAATCACTTGAATCATATTTAATTTGTCATCTGCGAATTAACTCTTTACCAAATGACAAAATTTTGGACTGGACCAAATTCAAAACAATTGCAGACGACAAATGTAGTGCAAATGATGATTTCTGTCTCTG
Organism: Tridacna gigas; assembly: GCA_945859785.2. Taxonomy (NCBI): domain Eukaryota; kingdom Metazoa; phylum Mollusca; class Bivalvia; order Cardiida; family Cardiidae; genus Tridacna; species Tridacna gigas. Next base: position 37,964,259 of record OX244040.2, read on the forward strand.
ATATGGTAGAAACATTGTGGTTCTGAGTATAATTCTGAGTTTAATTTGTTGTCTGCCAATGCTTTCAATTTGAACAAGACTAAAATTTTGTTGTTTGGCAAAGAGTTACCAGCATTTTTCGCTTTTCTCACAATGTTTTTTATCCTTGTAAAGAAAACTTCATAATTTGAATCACCTTTTTTGTTTTTGGTCTGCAAATGCTCCAAGTTTGGGCAAGTTGGAAATTCTGTTGACTGGTAGAGTTAACTTTACCAGAAGACAAAATTCTGGACTTGTCCAAATTCAAATTCTTGCAGGTGATAAATACCGTAAGATGAAGCTTAAAGTAAGGTGATTTTTTTGATAGGGTAGAAAGCATTGTGAGAAAAGGTGAAAATGCTGGTTTCCAGCATTTGCTCCTTTTCCCACAATGTTTCAAAAGCGTTTCTCCCTGGGGTTTTGAAAACTTGGAATTGTTTTTGAAAGGGTTACCTGGGAAGATGCATTGTTAGTGCTATTTTGAGCAGTTGCAAGACAGGGGGTATTTGTTTTGAAGTATCATATATAAATAACTGATATTGACTGTTATTAGGAAGAATGCTTTGTAATTATGGAATCTTTATCAAGGACCCCACTGCTCCTATAATAACCAAAACAACAGTTAGCAGCTCTGGCAACACAGATGGGGGGTTGAACTTGAGAAAGACCGCCTTTGGATAATGGTTATAAATCATTGTTTGATTTTGGCAACAATGTTAAAATATAGTATCTCTTAACCTTTTACTAAACAATCCAGACTTTTAATGACCCTGAGAAAGAAGGCTTTTGAAAACATTGTTGGAAACGGAGAAAATGCTTGTAACCAGCATTTTCTCCATTTCCAACAATGTTTTCTTCCCTTCCCCAAAACAAGTATCAATTTTTGAGTCACGTTCATTTTGTCGTCTGCAAATGGATTCGATTTGGACCAGTCTAAAATATAGTCGTTTGGTAAAGAGTTAATTGCTTTTATCATTCCATACTCACTTCAAGGGAGGGCTACTTTATAATTGATAGCATAGTATGAAATAATGGGCTATGGTACGCCAATACAGGGGAGCCCGGGCTCTTCTATTCAGTGGCTGTTAACACATTTGAGGCATGACTTGAAAATTATCTGTCTAACTGCATAACTTCTTTTGTGATGATTTTTATCCATATACCTACACTGTGTCTTGAATCCTTAGTTCAGATTTAGTTTAGATCTATTACAACTTTTTACGAAACGGGAAAAAAAATTAATTTGGCCAAATTCAAAGTGTTTGCAGACGACAAATAAAATGTGGTTTGACTAATGGAAATTGTCTTGGAAAGAATAGAAAACATTGTTCGGAAAAAGAAAAAGCGTAGATTACCATTATTTTTTCCTCTTCCCACAATGTTTTTATCAGTTGTCTTCCATATGGTTGTTACCACCACGTTTTTACAACCCTGAGGAAATGGGACTTTGAAAACATTGTGGAAAAGGAGATAATGCTGGTAACCATCATCTTAAAGGCCCAATAGCCACCAAAGAAACAACACAGGTGTTAAAATGCATTTGAATTTAAATCATAAAAGTATTAGAAAATAGTGTGAAAATGAAAAAATCTATTATTTGGGTGGTCATTCCAATGGCTAGCTGCTAGCAGAAAGATGAATTTTAAAATCAGGCAATAAGTAAACAAAAGATAGATTGACTTTTAACCTCAGTTTTGAAGTCAATTTCTCTGCCAGCGACCAACACTTGGATCTGATGTACAATAGCAGATTGTTACCTTTGCAATAATATCCACACTTCTGAATGGTATGATTTAAATTTACTTACATTTTAACACCCGCTTTGTTTATTTATGGCAGCTATTGTTTCTGAAATGATCACATCCTGGAAACCTGATGAATTCTTCAGCTGAGATATGGATAGTTCTGAAGATTATTACCTCCAATCACATGATTTGAACTTGGAGCCTCTGATGAGAGAGGCAGACACGACTGATTTGCAATAACTGAGTGTTGGTAGCAACTCTTTACCAAACATCAAAATTTTAGACTTGCCCAATTTGAAAATTTGTGTAGATGACAAAATAATTGTGACTTAAAACACAGGACAAACTCTAGTTAACTAATCTGGAGTTTTAACAACCTCAAGAATAAGGACTTTCGAAAACAAAGTGGGAAAAGGAGAAAATGGAGGTAACCAGTATTTTCTCCTTTTCCTACCCTTTCAAAGAAAAATTTCCTAATTTGTGCAACATTTGATTTGTTGTCTGCAAATGCTTTCAGTTTCTACCACTCTAACATTTTGTCGTTTTGTAAAGAGTTAACTCTTTACCAAACAACAAAATTTTAGACTGGTCCAAATTTAAAGCATTTGCAGATAAGAAATTAAAAATTGATTGGATGGTAAGATTTGTCTGTGATAGTATAGAAAACATTGTGGGAAACCAGCATTTTCTCCTTTTCCAATTATTTTTTTCAAAAAGGCTTCTTACCCGCGGTTGTTAAACACAGAATTGTGTGGTAAAGGGTTAACTTTTAACGGAACAATCCAGAGTTTTAACCTCCAGGGCAGAGAAAACTGTTGAGAACATTGTTGGAAATGGTAACTTGCATTTTCTCCATTTCCAACAATATGTTAATACTCCTTTAGATTCCATCATTAATTTTGAGTCACATTTAGTTTGTCGTCAGCAAATACTCTCAACTTGGACTAGTTTAATATTTTGTTGTCTGGTACAAAGCAAAGAGTGGATGAAGAAAAAGGGTTGTGGCTGTGTGGGGGATCCCTAGGTAAATAAAGAAAATAGGCCCATAGTACAGGCAGCTTAGACATTTTTTGCAATAACCCTAAATAAAGGAAATGGATGTTCCAGATCTGCATGAAAGAATCAAATATTTATACCTCTTTTTTTGCCAGACATTTGTTTGAAATATCAACAGCCATAGATCCAAGGTTTGATTGCATGTTCTGCAGTCTTACCTAGATCTGGGCTGTCTGTTAAAGTACCTAAGCTACACATTAAATGCTAAGTGTTAAACCTATACAAAACAATCCAGAGATTAACCCTTTACCACACATTCCTGTGTCTCAACAACCCATTGAAAGAAGCCTATTGAAAACATTGTTGGAAAAGGAGAAATCCTGGTAACCAGAATTTTCTCCTTTTCCCATAATTTTTTATACCCCTTTCAAATACCAATTCCATCATTTGAATCGCATTTAAATTGTTATCTGCAAATGCTTTTAATTTGGACAAGTCTTCATTGTTGACATGTGGTAAAGAATGAAACAACCTTGAGGAGAAAGGCTTTTTAAAACAATGTGGAAAATGGGATTTTCTTCTTTCCGAAAGAATGCCTTCTACCGTTTTTTAAGACTGATATAATTTTTTTTTGCTGTATTTAATTTCTCATCTGCAAATGCTTTCAATTTTGACAAGCCTAAAACTTTGTCATTTGTTAAAGAGATGCTAAGCCTTATACAGCTATGGAAGTGAATATTTTCCTTCAAAGGAACATTCTAATTACTGCAATTTTAATCTCATTTTAGCCAGAAAATTCCTTAAAACATTTGGCTGTGTAGATTCAAGATCTGAGTACATTCTTGATATAGTGTATTGTTGAGCTGTAACTTGAAATTGTCTGTTGTTGAGCTGCATTCTTGATAGAGTCTGTTTTTGAGCCGCATTCACAGTATAGTGTGTTGTTGAGCTGCATTCTTGCTATGGTGTGTTGTTGAGCTGCATTCTTGCTATGGTGTGTTGTTGAGCTACATTCTTGATATGGTGTGTTGTTGAGCTGCATTCTTGATACAGTCTGTTGTTGAGCAGCATTCTTGACACAGTCTGTTGTTGAGTTGCATTCTTGACACGGTGTGTTGTTGAGTTGTATTCTTGATATGGTGTTTTATTGAGCTGCATTCTTGATATGGAGTGTTATTGAGCTGCATTCTTGATATATTGTGTTGTTGAGCTACATTCTTGATACAGTCTGTTGTTGAGCTTTATTCTTGATAGGGTTTACTGTTGAGTTGCATTCTTGATATGGTGTGTTGTTGAGCTGCAATCTTGACATGGTGTGTTTTTGAGCTGCATTCTTGATATGGTGTGTTGTTGAGTTGCATTCTTGATATTGGGTGTTGTTGAGCTCTTCTTGATGCCGTCTGTTGTAGAGCTGCAATCTTGATACAGTCTGTTGTTGAGCTGCGTTTTTAATATAGTGTGTTTTTGAGCTGCATTCTTGATATGGTGTGTTGTTGAGCTGCATTCTTGATATGGTGTGTTGTTGAGCTGCATTCTTGATATTGTGTGTTCTTGAGCTGCATTCTTGATATGGTGTGTTGTTGAGCTGCATTCCTGATATGGTGTGTTGTTGAGCTGCATTCTTGGTACAGTCTGTTGTTGAGCTGCATTCTTGATACAGTTTACTGTTGAGTTGCATTATTTATATAGTATGTTGTTCAGCTCCATTCTTGATATAGTGTGTTGTTGAACTGCATTCTAATTTCTTGATTTAGTGTGCTATTGAGCTGCATTCTTGATATGGTGTGTTGTTGAGCTACATTCTTGATATTGTTTGTTCAGTCTGTGTTGTTGAGCTGCATTCTTGACATGGATTGTTGTTGAGCCGCATTCTTGATAGAGTGTCTTCTTGAGCTGTGTTCTTGATTTGGTGTCTTCTTGAGCTGCATCCTTGCTATGCTGTATTGTTGAGCTGTATTCTTGCTATGGTGTGTTGTTGACCTGCATTTTTAGATATAGCATGTTGTTGATATGCATTCTTGATAATAGTGCATTGTTGAGCTGCATTCTTGATATGATGTGTTGTTGTGCTTTGCTTGATATAGTGTGTTGTTGAGCTGCATTCTTGATACAGTCTGTTGTTGAGCTGCATTCTTGATACAGTGTGTTGTTAAGCATCTTCGCAAGCCAAGGATACTAACTCCACTTTGTTCGTTATGTACCCTTGGCCGCTCGCCTCTTTAAAAATCGAAACTCCCGTTGCGCCACCTATCGAATATCACGAGTTGCGTAACCTTTGCTGATGTTATTTCTGACAAATCAAAATGCTCGTAATAAAATTTGTTAGGCTATGCATCAAATATGGCTGCGCTTTCGGATTCATCATAATTTTCTGAAATTAATCAGACATATGATGATTCGCAATCATTTGGCTGTGGAGCCCGTCCTAATATTTCACATAATTGATCATGAACTATAAAAAACTCATTAAATATCGATCTTCTACTCTTTTTTGGCAAATTTTCGTCACAAACACGACAACTTTCGTTTTTGATGGGCGCCGCCATTATTGTTTTCTGCTTCGCGGAAGATTTCTTGTTACGGATGATTTGATTGGACGCGATGGGTTTTGATCACATCCAATGAAATGGCGCAGCGGGGGTTTCGATTTTTAAAGAGGCGAGCGGCCAAGGGTACTACCTTAGTATCCTTGGCTTGCGAAGATGGTTGTTAAGCTGCATTCTTGATATGGTGTGTTGGTGCACTCTTCTTGATATAGTGTGTTGTTTAGCTGCAATCTTGATATACAGTCAAGCCTCGTTTATCCGGCCACTTCTGTTTCCTATGAATGTTACCGGATCAGCCGTATTTCCGGATCGACGAACTATGATTGCTGGCATGGCATCCAAGTTAAGCTAGGTCAATAACCTCCATGTTGATAAGGGACACCGTGTATCGTAAGAATTACAACAGCGTATGTTTTACACAAGCACTTGTATACATGTCATTATTGCTCCTACGATTGTTCAGGTTTATAAAATAAAGGGTGTCATAAATTTGCATTTTGCCTTTTTGTTATTTGTCTGTTTTTGTACATGTATTTTTACACATGCATACCTATTGTGCAAACAGGTGCGCTTGTAAAGCTCGGCACATTTATGACTTTTGAAAACACCATGAAAAGGGCGACACAAAAGGAAAACAGGATATGCACAGTATTTTAAATGTACATGATGTGTTGTCGAATTCCTGCAAAAGTGTTTTTTTGGATGGTCTTCTTTGTACTGACAAATGTCTTTTTTCACGGAAGTCGAAACTTCAGCTCATCTTTTGCTGGTGGTGTAGACATTCTGTTGGCTTCTGATAGTCGTACTTTCAAAGTGGTAAAATGGCAAAGACTAATAGAGATTGATTGCCAATTGATTCGATATCGAAGACAGGCATATTTTCAATCATCTTTACAGTCTGTTAGGAGTAAAATATTTTCGAAAAACCTAACGAAATTTATCGTGTTTGGCGGCCATTTTGTGTGTACTTTGGGGAACATAAACATCTCGAGTTAACACATGGATCAAACTGTTTTTTTTTCCCTATGATTTACCATTTAAATTGAAAATATTTGTTTTTGAAACGAAGGATTATTGAATATGCAAGCAGACGGTATGTTCATATTTTAGTTTTGCGTTTAGTTTTGAAAGATAAGTTTAAACATGCCCACAAAATCTTTGCAGACATTTCAATTATTTTTTAGCGATCGTTACTGTAATCAAGTAGATCCAGTAATAATTAAACAACAAAAGCGTGGAATTGTCACTTCAGTACTATGTGTATGGATAATCTGTTAAATTGACAATTGTCGATGGCACGAGAACGTCATTTAACGGTTTTCGAAAACAGTACTAATTAACACGCATGTTTTCAAAACGTGTGAAAATCGTCTGCAACAACTGACACTATTTAGACTGATACCCGTGTTATTCAAGACGAACCAGTCCGAAATCGCTCGAAGTAGATTATATTTATGATATTTATGATAACCAGTCTATGGTCTCGGGGAAAATAACAACTCTAAATTGTGTGTAAACTGGTAGCCTTTTATCGATTTTTGTATTTATCGGACGGTTACGGGAGATACAACGGGTACCAGTTTAAATTGTGTGATACACAGTCAGGCCACGTCCGGTTTCTTGGATAAGGTTTGTACTCATTTTTAACCCTTCGTTCCCGATTTTTTCATTCCGGTTCCGGAACGCGGATTTCCGGAATAAAAAGTAAAATTTGTACAGAAAATATCCGTTCCGTGGTCTTTTTGTCCGGATCCTGAGATTTCCGGAATTATGGAGCCCGGATTAACGCGGTTCGACTGTAGTCTGTTGTTGAGCTGCATTCTTGACATAGTGTGTTGTTTAGCTGCAATCTTGATACAATCTGTTGTTGAGCTGCATTCTTGATATAGTGTGTTGTTGAGCTGCATTCTTGATATAGTCTGTTGTTGAGCTGCATTCTTGATACAGTCTGTTGTTGAGCTGCATTCTTGATATGGTGTGTTTTTGAGCTGCACTCTTGATATAGTGTGTTGTTGCGCTCTTCTTGATATAGCGTTTTGTTTGGCTGCAATCTTGATATCCTCTGTTGTTGAGCTGCATTCTTGATATAGTGGGTTGTTGAGCTGCATTCTTAATATAAGTCTGTCGTTGAGCTGCATTCTTGATAGAGTGTTTTGTTGAGCTACATTCTTTATATAGCGTGTTGTTGAGCTAAATTCTGTATATAGCGTGCTAATGTGCTTTTCTTGATGCAGTCTGTTGTTAAGCTACATTCTTGATATAAGTCTGTTGTTGAGCTGTATTCTTGCTATAGTGGGTTGTTGAGCTTCATTCTTGATATAGCATGTTGATGTGCTTTTCTTGATGCAGTCTGATGTTGAGCTGTATTCTTGATAGAAGTCTATTTTTGAGCTGCATTCTTGCTACGGTGTGTTGTTGAGCTGCATTCTTAATATAGTGTGTTGTTGAGCTGTATTCTTGATTTATTGTGTTGTTGAGCTACATTCTTGATATATTGTGTTGTTGAGCTACATTCTTGATATAGTGTGTTGTTGAGCTCTTCTTGATGCCGTCTGTTGTAGAGCTGCAATCTTGAAATAAGTCTGTTGTTGAGCTGCATTCTTGATATGTTGTTTTGTTGGGCTGCATTCTTGATATAGTGTGTTGTTGGGCTGCGTTCTTGATATAGTCTGTTTTTAGCTGCATTCTACACAGTCATAATATCTGCAGATAAAATTTTCCTGCAAATGTGGATTGGGATTGGATAACAATTAAATGATTTATAACATGATATCTGAAGTTACCATACAATTCCGAGTTTAAAGGACCCTTAGAGAGAAAGCTTTTGGAAACATTTTAGGAAAAGCAGAAAATGCTGGTAACTAGCGTTTTGTCCTGTCCTTCAGTGTTTTCTACCCTTCAAAAAGCTAATCACATCATTTGAATAAAAATGAATTAGTTGTCTGCAAATGCTTTTAATTTTGACAAGTCCAAAATTTTGTCTGTTTGTAAAGAGTTAGGAAACGCTGCTTTAAATTTTTACCTCACAACAATATTTTGAACTTATACAAACTGGAAGCATTCACAGATGACAACTCGGGTATGGCTGAGCTGATGGATTCCTTTCACAAAAAGATAGAAACCATTGGAAGAAAAGGAGAACACGCTGCTTACCCACAATCTTTTCCAAGGCTTTCTACCTGAAGGTCTTTAACCCTTTACCACACAATCCCGACTTTTAACAACCCCGAGAAAGAAGCCTTTTGAAAACATTGGGTAAAAAGGAGAAAATGCTGGTAACCAGCATTTTCTCCTTTTCCCATAATGTTTTCTACCCTTCCCAAAACAAACTTCATTTTTTTGGTAAAATTTATTTTGTCATCTGCAAATGCTTTCAATCTGGACTAGTGTAAAATTTTGTTGTTTGGTAAAGGGTTAAAACTAAGGATTGTGTGGTGAAGGGTTAGGAGAATACTGCATTGATTCTTATTCCTTAAAATGTCAAATAAACCCAATAGACATTTTCATTCTAGAATAACACCCAGATAATTGCAATTTGTGGCTGCCATTTGTCTGGTGTGTTTCAGGAAAGTGCACTGTGTAGATCAAAGATGAGACTGCACGTTTTGTGCAGTCTGATCTTGATCTAAATTGACTGCAAAGGTAACTAGAGTAATGAAAGGCCGCTGGCGTTTTAAGGGTTAATAACAGCTGAAATAGTGATATTAAAGGTTGTTTTGACCATCAGTCTGTGTAGTCGTGTCATGATGAGCATTGTTCACAAAAGCACCTTAACCCTTTCCCAAACGACAAATTTTGGACTGGTCCAAATTGAAAGAGTTTGCAGACAACAATTTTAAATTTGATGAAAATGGCAGAAAGGTCTCAAAAAGGGTAGAAAACACTGAGGGAAAAGGAGAAATTGCTCGTTACGAGCAATTTCTCCTTTTCCCACAGTGTTTTCAAAAGACTTGTACTGCAGACACGTGAAAACCAGGGCTTGTTTGGGAAAGGGTTAATCTGGGCCCAGTGCTCTCCTTTTCCGACAATGCTTTCAAAATCCATATTCTTGTGGTTGTTTAACTCTGTACCAAACAATCCCGGAATTTCACGATCCTGAGAAAGAAGCCTTTTAAAAACATTGTGGGAAAAGGAGAAAATGCTGTTAACCAGCATTTTCTCCTTTTCCCCCAGTTTTCTACGCTTTCCAAAACAAATTTCAAATTTTGGGTCATGTTTATTTTGTTGTCTGCAAATGTTTTCAATTTGAAGAAGTCTAACATTTTGTCGTTTGGTAGAGTTAAAGAACCAATAATTGTTTGGAAGGGGGTTAAGGTGTTTTGCTTTGTAATCGAGAAATCAAGGGTTAAGGTTTGGCTTTGTAATGTGGAATTCCTGGTTTGAACCCCTCTGAGAAACAGACAGACAAACATAGTGTGAAAGCAACATGATTGTGGCTGTGTATCCATGGAGAGAAGCGTGGACCGAGGGGGTGTACACTTAAATCATGAATAAACAAAGCAGGGAGATCAACACACTACCCATAATGCCTAGCTGTCCTAGTAAACACCTTTAACTCTTTCACTACTAACTCCAGAAATTACATGTTTTTTCCGAGCTCTAAAAATAGATTTCCACTGCCATTTAAAATGACATTCATCATAGTTTAAAAATAGGGTAGCGGACAGCATAGATCAAGATCAGACTGCACGTTCTGTGCAGTCTGATCTTGATCTATGCTGTCCGCAAAAGGTAGTCAAGTCGTCATTAGTAGTGAAAGAGTTAACTCTTTACCGCACAATCTCAATTTTGAGCAACCCTTGGGAAGAAGGCATTTCAAAACATTATGAGAAAAGGAGAAAATGCTGGTAGCCAGCATTTTCTCCTTTTCCCACAATGTTTTTTTCTATCACTTTAAAGACAGATAACATCTTTTGAACAGCATTGAATTTGTCGTCTGTGAATGCTATCAGTGTGGACAAATCTAAAATCGCTGTTGTGTGGGAAAGAGTTAAACTTAACCCACTTCATCTTTTTAGCACTGATTTGAAATGTTGATACAAAACAAGGTTAAAAGAGTTTAAGTTCAGACTGCACAAAATGCTCATTCTGATCTTTTATCTATACTCGTACTGTCCAATTTTTTTATCAAGCCTGTAAGAAAAAAAAATTGGTATTCAAAAAAATCTAGCTGAGTTCCAGTGCATTGTATTTCCTGCACAGAAAGAGTATATTGGAAAAAATATACCAGCATTTTCTTTTCCTACAATGTTTAAAGCCTTTTACTTCATGGTTGTTAGACGGGATTATTGAAAGATTTACTTCTGTACTCCAGAACCCTGAATAATGACCTAGAGGAAGAAGGCTTTTGAAAACATTGTTTGAAAAGGAGAAATTGCTGGTAACCATTTTCCTTTTTTTACACAATACTTTATACCCTATGATAGACAAATTTCACATTTTAAAATTTTGTGGTCTGGAAAGAGTTAAACTACATTTTTAGACTTGCCTGTATTGAAAGCACTGTTATAATACAAAATAAATACTGCTCATATAGTGAAACCTTACCATAAAATAGTAGAAAATACTGTTGTAAAAGGGAAAAATGCTGCTTACCAGCACTTTCTCCTTTTCCAACAATGCTTTTAACCCTTTACCACACAATCCCGACTTTTAACGACCCTGAGTAAGAAGCCTTTTGAAAACATTGTGGGAAAAGGAGAAAATGCTGGTAACCAGCAATTTCTCCTTTTCCCACAATGTTTTCTACCCTTCCCAAAACAGATTTCAATTTTTGAGTCAAATTTATCTTGTCGTCTGCAAATACTTTCAATTTGGACAAGTCTACAATTTTTGCGTTTGGTAAAGAGTTAAAAGCCTTCCTCCTCAGGGTTGCTACAACTGGCATTTGTTTAAGGTTGAAAATGCCTAATCAAATGGCTGGCGGTCTGGTATAGAAGTGTCAAGGGTGTTTGTAAAGTATGAAAAGTAGAGTCCGCAGGGGGGCATAGGCGGTAGTTCACATACAATAAACCGTCAATGAATACCTAGAGATAATTATTCAATCCACTAAAGTTTAAATATGGCCAGGAGGGGGGTATTTCTCTGTTGATTAATTTCATAATTTTGCTTTCCATGGGTAGATGATTATCAGCAGATTTTCTATACTGATTAGGCCTATTAAGGAATGATGGAATCTGCCTGGTGATACCATGTGTGAATATTTGTGGAACACTCTCCCTGAGCCCTGAAAAATCAGTATAGAAATCTTTGTACTTAACTCTTTATTTAACAACAAAATTTTGGACTAGCCCAAATTGAAAGCATTTTCGAACTACAAAATAAATGCGATTGAAAAATTTAAATTTGTTTTGGGAAGGGTAGAAAACATTATGGGAAAAGGAGAAAATGCTGGTTTACCAGCATTTTCTCCTTTTCCCACAATGCTTTCAAAAGAATTCTTTCTTAGAGGCATTAAAAGTGTTGTGAAGGGTTAAATATTTAACACCCAAGGTTGATTATGTACAGGGCATCAAAGTAGTTGGTTGGGAATATCTTGCGCTGAGGATTGTCATTGTGAAAGGTTTCATTCCTATGTTACTGCAGAGGGGTCCTGCATGGCTCAGTGGTAAAGTGTAGGACTCATAACCTGGAGGCCCTAGGTTTGAGTATCATTGGAAGCACTTGGTTTGTAGTGGGAGTGTCCTTGAGCAAGACACTTCAGAGCCCTACCCTTGTACTTGTGAAACTTAGGACATACATGAATAATATGAGCTTTTGCAGTGATAATGACTAAAAATAATGTTTACAGCAGTGCAAAACACCATTCAGTCAATCAAACTCACTTCTGATTGTTGTTGTGATGGCGGAAAACAGCCAGTGGCTTAGAAAAAATATTGAGTCAGAAGTTGTTAAAAGAAACACCAGGAAAGCATACACAGATATACAGGCTGCAGTGGTACAATTGAAATAATGTTGAAAATGGAGTTAACCAACAAAGAATCAAGAGATAATCCTGTATCAAACAGTGGCAAGTTTAAAGACCCGAAAGTTGATTGATTGGTGTTTAATGCCTTTTTCAACATTTTTCCAGTTAATATTGAGGCAGTAAGTGCACCTATCCATGCGTTCCTTGAGATTCTTTTTAGTACTCCGTACAATATTCTGTCCAAGCCAGTGGCTGCTTTCCCACATAACCATTGTCGAAACAATAGCAGTGAGAGAGAGGAATGAATCCTGTCACAATTGCTATCATCAGTCCTTGGAGAGAAATTGGCCGAGTCTGGGACTGAACCAGTGAACCCTGTTCTTAAGTCCTGTATGCTATCGACTGAGCTACCAGGGCTCGGCAAAGACCCCAAGGAAGATTTCTAGATTGTAGAAAAGGAAGCAGTTACTCATTGAGGAATGTCCCATCTTTAGCATCGCTTGAAAGTGGTCTGTTGCATGCTGAAAGAGTTGTCTGTTGCAGGTAGTAATTGTTAAGCTTTAACTCTACCAGACAAAAACTTCAAGACACGTCCATATTGAAAACTTTTGCAGACAACAAATTAAATGTGGTGAAAATATGGATTTTATCTTTGAAAGGGGATAAAACATTTTTGAAAAAGGAGAAAATGCTGGTTCCCAGCATTTTCTGATTGTCCCACAATATTATTAAAAGCCCCCTTTATAAAACTGAGGATGGTATGGTAAAGGTTTACCTTCTCCCATTTTTATCCCTTTACCAAATGAAAAAGTTTTAGACCAGTCCAAATTGAAAGCATTTGCAGACGACAATTTCAGTGTGGCTCAAATAATGTGATTTTTCTCTCATAGGGTAGAAAACATTGTCGGAGAAGGAGAAAATCCTGGTTACCAGCATTTTCTCCTTTTCTCACAATGTTTTCAAAAGGCTTCTTTCTTAGGGTCGTTAAAAGTCGGCATTGTGTGGTAAAGGGTTAAGTAGTTTTGATTGAAAACATTGCAGATTGTAAATGGAGGGGTCCTCCTTGCTCAACGGTTAAAGCTGTAGTTCTATCAGAGCTCATGCTCTGGTCAGATCGTAGTATTCTAAGTAAAGCACTTAACTCTTTACCACACCGTCCTGACTTTTAACGACCCTGAGAAAGAAGCCTTTTGAAAACATTGTGGGAAAAGGAGGAAATGCTGGTAACCAGCATTTTCTCTTTTTCCCACAATATTTTCAACTGGGTTCTTTCTTGGGGTCGTTAAAACTTGTGATTATGTGGTAATGGGTTAAAAATACTCAGGTTTCCTGCTATTAAAACCTCGGGTAGACATAAATTAGCCTGCTGTCACATTATTGTTAATAGTTTAAAGTTATGTTGAAAGAAGCATTTACCCCATTACAGTCAAATAATGGGATGAGTGAAAGTGAAACAAAAATTGTATCAATCATTTATCTCTGTCAGGGTGTTAAGGGGTACCAGGTATTGATTGGTCCTTGAAAAATCAAGTAGAAATACACTATTATTTACATTAAAGGGCATCAAACCAGTCTAGGGGGTAAATCTATGGGCCGGTTCCCATGCATCTGGCTGAAAATCTCTAGTGTGGGAGGTAGGTTTTTGAAGATGAATGATTTGTTTCCAGCAGTGTAAACAAAGTGATCAGAGACAAGGTTAGATGATTAACGCTTTACCAGATGACAAAATTTTATCCCTAAATGTTAAAAGGACACTGAAATTTGTTTCTTGCAGGGAAGAAAACATGGGAAAAGGAGAAAATGCTGTTTACCAGCATTTTCTTCTTTTCCCAAAATGTTTTCAAAAGCCTTCTTTCTTTCCGAGTGGATTGATGGTAGTCCTTGTGTCAGGATTCATTCCTCTCTCACCGCTGGTCATTGTTTCGTCGATGGGTATGTTGGGAAGGCAGTGAGTGGATTGGAGAGAATATTGTGCTAACTACTGGTAAGAGAAACTGCAGGAAAACATGAATAGGTGCACTGACTGCCATGATATTACTGAAACAATGTTGAAGACTGCATTCAAACAAACAAACAAATCATCCTCAGGGTTGTTAAAACTTTGGATAGTGTGGTAAAGGGTTAACTCTTCACCAGATGACAAAATTTGATCCTTGTTCCAAGCAAAAGCATTCACAGACCACAAATCAAATGATACTCAGAATATGAAATCTGTCTTTTAAACGATAGTAAACATTGTGGGAAAGGGAGAAAATGCTAGTTACTCTTTCACAATGCTTTCAATGGCCTTTCCTCCTGAGGGATTTTTAAACTGGGAATTGTTTGGTATAGGGTTAAACAATTATTAAAGAAAGTCCAGTTTCTAGGACCTTAGACAAAAGGCTTTGGCAAACATTTCTCTAGAATAAGGAAAACAAAAGAGCACTTTGTCATTTTCTGTCATTCCCTGGCAGCATAGCTCAGTGGTTAGTGTATCTGACTCATAACCTGGTGGCTGCAAGTTTGATACCCAGTTGAGGCAAACTCTCTTCCTGCAATATTTCGCCTCTCACCTCTGATGCATATGAGAAAAGTAGTCAGTTGCTTGGAAAGATAGTTGTGTCAGTACATGTGTGAGAAAGCCAGGAAACACATGTGTAGGTGCACTGACTGCTTTGATATGACCTAAGCTCTAAAAAACAGCGCTAAACTCCAGTATAAAAAAATCAAATTTCCATCATTGTTTTCTATACTTTCAAAGAGAAATGCCATCATCTGAGATACATTTGTTCTTCTGCAGGTGTTTTCATTTGTTACAAATTTTATTAAAATTTTGTCACCTGGTAATGGGTTAACCCTTTCCCAAACGACAAATTTTGGACTGGTCCATATTGAAAGAGTTTGCAAACGACAATTTTAAATTTTATGAAAATGGCAGAAAGTTCTGAAAAAGGGTAGAAAGCACTGTGGGAATAGGAGAAATTGCTCATTACGAGCAATTTCTCCTTTTCCTACAGTGTTTTCAAAAGACTTGTACTGCAGACACGTGAAAAACCAGGGCTTGCTTGGGAAAGGGTTATCTTAATGACTTAACTCTCTACCACACAAGCCCGAATTTTAACGACCCTGGAGCAGAAGCCTTTTGAAAACATTGTAGGAAAAGGAGAAAATGCTGGTAGCCAGTATTTTTCCTTTTCCCACATTTTCTTCTATGTCAAAGACAGAAATCATCATTTGAGCTGCGTTTATTTTAACATCTGCAAATTCTTTCAATTTGGTGAGGTCAAAAATTTTGTCATGTGGTAAAGAGTGAAACACAAAATTTTGTTCATTCTTGTGGTAATCTGCTTTGATCAGCGTGGCATAGTCCCATGTGATATGGATGCCTTTACCATGTATTTAACCTGTCGGCAAACAATCTTGAGTTTTAACGACCCTTAGAAAAAGGACTATTGAAAACATTGTGGAAAAAGAAGAAATGCTGGTAACCAGCATTTTCTCAATTTCCCACAATGTTTTCTACCTTTTTAAAAAAAAAAAAATCCTAATCTATATAGAATTTAGTTTTTCGTTTGCAAATGCTTTCAATACGGACCAGTCTAAAATCTGGTTATGTGGTAAAGAATTAACTCGTCCCAAATAAATCCTGTTATAATGACCCTGAGGAAGATTTTTGAAAATTATGTGGGCAAAGGAGAAAATGGTGAGTTTCTCCTTTTCTCACAATATTTTTCTACCCTATTCTGAGAACTGTAATTTTTTGTACCAATTTGAAATTAGAAACCTGTAAATGCTTTTAGTTTGGAAGATTCCGTCCTCTGTCTTGGGAAGTAAGATTTATGTTTGTCATTGCATTCTGTTGGTAAAATCGGTCATCCTTTCAAAATAATTGTTTAAGATTGAATCAGTATTAGAGCTGGTTAAAAAGAGATGTATGAATTAGCAGATCTTGGTCTAGTTTTTTGAGTAGTTATTTAAAGAAATTTATTGAAAAGAAATCTATATTTAGGTTATTTGACATGGTGGTCATAAAGACCAAACGATGTATTGACCCTTACCCCTTTACCAGTCGCCCATACTGATGGCATTGGCCGATGACAAAACTAAATGTGGTGGAAAGAAAAAATATCCATTTTTCTCTTACCCCTTTACTACATGACAAAATTTTAGACTGGTCCAAATTAAAAGCAATTGCAGATGACACAATAAATGTGGCTCAAATGTTTGGATTTGCTTTTGAAAAAGAAGAAAACATTTTGGGAAAAGTAGAAAATACTGGTTGCCAGCATTCTCTCCTTTTTCCCAAAATATTTTCGAAAAGCCTCTTTTTGAGGGTCGTTAAAACTAAGGATTGTGTGTTGAAGGTTGAAATGGCATAAAACCTTGAGGGGGATGGGTGAAAATAATTGTGGTAAAAGGAGAAAATGCATTTTTTTTTTTTTTCCTTTTGAAAGACTAATTGCATCATTTGAACCCTAGCTATTTGATTCGTTGTCTGCTCATGTTTTCATTCTCATAAACAGTTACTGTATGGTCAGTATCCCCTTACCACACAATCATGAGTGTTAATTGTTCTGGTGGAAAAAGCCTTTTTTACCCTTTACCACGCAAACCTGAGTTTTGACAACCCTGAGAGAGATGCCTTTTGAAAACATTATGGGAAAAAGAGAAAATGCTGGTAACCAGCATTTTCTCCTTTTCCCATAATGTTTTCTTTCCTTTTACAGACAAATCTTACCATATGAGCCATATCTAATTTGTTGTCTGCAAATGCTTTCAGTTTGGACAATTCTAAAATTTTGTCGTGTGGTAAAGGGTCAAAACAATATTTTCTACCCATTCATAAAAAAATCGTACCATTTGAGCAATGTATTTGTTGTTTCTAAATGCTGTCGGTTTGGATGTGTCTAGAATTTTGTCAGATAGGAAAGAGTTAAAGGCCAATCAAATGTCGTGTCAACTATTTTCCTCTTTGGCTTCACTGGCCTTGATATCACCACCATTGGATAGAAAATATCTGCTTC
Source organism: Tridacna gigas (assembly GCA_945859785.2). Classification (NCBI taxonomy): domain Eukaryota; kingdom Metazoa; phylum Mollusca; class Bivalvia; order Cardiida; family Cardiidae; genus Tridacna; species Tridacna gigas. Next base: position 37,981,474 of record OX244040.2, read on the forward strand.
ATTAATTTCATGTCAGTGCTGTATCAAAGTCTTTGCCAGATGACAAAATTTGAGACTAGATCAAATCGAATGCATTTGTAGATATTTGAACGAATTCAGTGTGACTCAAATGATGGAATACCAGGTACATTTTTTAGAGGGTAGAAAAGAAAGGGGCGTGGGAGGAACTTTCACATGGGCTTTTGTAAGTCTTCTTGGTGGAAACTATTATGTCTAGAATTGTAATGTTTGATATGTATGGTTTGTACTTATTAGCCAGTGGAGCAATACAGGTCATAGTGGCCCTCTTTTTTAATGAGGCTTTTTTCTCAGTCTTAAAACTCGGGATAGTGTTGTAATGTTTTAAGAGTCTAAAGTTGGATTTTCCTTTCTTTTTTTCCAGGCTGGGTGGTCCAGATCCGCTAGATTACATCAGCATGTATGCAAATCCCGGAGACCCAGAGAAAGGAATACCCCCACATTGGCATTATATCAGTTTTGGCATGTCCGACCTGCATGGTGATGGCCGGGTGCATGAGTAAGTAATCAGTTTTATTTCATTTTAACCCTTTCCAACACAATCCTGACTTTTAACAACCCTGAGAAAGAGAACTTTTGAAAACATTGTGGGAAAAGGAGAAAATGCTGGTAACCAGCATTTTCTCCTTTTCCCACAATATTTTCTACCCTTCCCAAAGCAAATCTCAATTTTTTAGTCGGGTTTATTTTGTCGTCTGCAAATGCTTTCAATTTGGACAAGTCTATAAATTTTTTTCCTTTGGTAAAGAGTTAAACGTCCACTTGTTGATGACTTTTTAGCTCAGCTGAGCACGAAGTGCTCATGGTGAGCTATTGTGATTGTGCTGTGTCCGTCGTCCGTCGTCCATCGTGCGTCGTCCGTTGTCAACTTTTTACATTGTGTACGCTCTAGAGGCACATTTTCAGTCCGATCCTCATGAAACTTGGTCAGAATCTTTGTCTTGATAAAATCTCGGACGAGTTCGAAATTGGGTCATGTGGGGTCAAAAACTAGGTCATTAGGTCAAATCTTCGAAAAACCTTGTGTACGCTCTAGAGGCCACATTTTCAGTCAGATACTTGTGAAATTTGGTCAGAATGTTTGTCTTGATAAAATCTCAGACGAGTTTGAAATTGGGTCATGTGGGGTCAAAAACTAGGTCACTAGGTCAGATCTTGGAAAAACCTTGTGTACGCTCTAGAGGCCGCATTTTCAGTCAGATACTTATGAAACTTGGTCAGAATGTTTGGCTTGATAAAATCTCACACAAGTTCAAAATTGGGCCATGTGGGGTCAAAAACCAGGTCACTAGGTCAAATCATCAAAAAACCTTGTGCACGCTATAGAGGCCACATTTTCAGTCAGATACTTGTGAAATTTGGTCAGAATGTTTGGCCTATTGACTCAGGTGAGCGATCCAGGGCCATCATGGCCCTCTTGTTTAAGTCTTCACCAAACAGCAAAATATGAGACTTGTCCAAGCTTACAGAATTTGCAGACAACGTTAAATGCAGCTAGAATCAAAGAATTTGTCTTTCATAGGGTAAAATATTGCAGGGAAAAGAGAAAATGCCGGTTACCAGCATTTTCTCACTTTCTCACAAAGTTTTCTAAAGCCTGTCTCTGTGGTAGATAAAATTCAGGATTGACTAAAGGTGGTAAGACAAAGTGATTTAGGTGATGAGAATTATCCAGCATTTTCTCCCTTTCCCACAATATTTTCAAAAGCTGGTTTTTCTCAGGGACTTTGAAGTCTGGATTGTGTGGCAAAGGATTTATCATCTAAGTGCCAAATAAATCGAAAGAACTTTCTCAAACCAAAAAAGAAGAAAAGCGCTACAATGGCTAAAAGTATTAGGATTATAATTGGTGAACCCTTTACCACACAATCACAAGTTTTAACGACCCTGAGGGAGAAACCCTTTTGAACCCTTTTGAAAACATTGTAGAAAAAGGAGAAAATGCTGGTTACCGGCATTTTCTCCTTTTCACACGATGTTTTCTACTCCATCAAATACAGAACTCACCATTTAACAGTATTTGATTTGTCATCTGCGAATGCTTTCAATTTGGACAAGTCTAAAATTTTGTCATTTGGTAAAGACTTAAACAACCTTGAGAAAGAAAGCTTTTAAAAAAATCTGTTGGAGGAGGAAATGGTGGTAACCAGCATTTTCTCCTTTTCCCACAAATTTTTCTACCCTTCTGAAAACAAATTTCAAGTTTTGATTCCCGTTTATTTTGTTGTCTACAAATGCTTTCAATTTGGACAATCCTAAAATTTTGTCGTTTGGTAATGAGATAAAATAATTTCTTATTACAACTTTAAAAGATAAGAAGAGAGACTTTGGATAAAACACTGACCGCTTTGTAAGTAAATTGCAATGTCATAGTTGATAAATTATTAATTAATAATGTCTTAATTGTTAATCAAACTAGACATGGGGCTGGGGGAATTTTTTGTAGATCATTTTACAAAAGGATTTTATTCCATTCTTCTTTTATCTGTGATCAATATCATGTCAGAGGTGTTGTACTACTTACCCATTTCTTTGTTTTACTTACTGACACAGCTGACTGTTTAAGGCTTTAACAAACCAAAAAAATCATAGAAGCCTTTAGAAAACATTGTGGGTAAAGGAGAAAATGTTGGTAACCAGCATTTTCTCCTTTTCCTACCATGTTTCATAACCTATCAAAGACGATTTCTATCATTTTAGTCGCACTTACATGATGTATATTGTCATCTGCAAATGCTTTCAATTTGGAAAAGTCTACATTTTTGTCATGTGGTAAAGTTTTAAGTAATATTTTAATTCTATAAAAACAGACTACTTATTTGATTTGGTAAGACTGAATGTTTCAGGCAATCAAATGGCTTGTCTTTGTATTCAAACTTAGAACAATTTATTTGGGCCATGCTCTGGCAGAAGAGGGCTTAATGCATCTGCTTGATACATTACACAAGGCAAGTCATCACATGATTATGGATCCACAGTATCTAATGTCTGATAATTGACTAAATCTGAAGGTACACTGATCCTCTGACATATAGAAAATTAACCAGTAGTGAAAAGCTGTTATCCAGGTCAACCTGTGCAGACTGGTCAGACTGACCTGAGTTGATACTTTTTTCAGATACATTAACCCTTAGAGGGCCGAATAAACCTGCCAGACATCTTCATCCTAGAAGTACGACCCAAATAATTTGCAATTTCATGGTTGGTTTTGTCTGCAGTGATTAAGCAAAGCGGACAGTGTAGATCAAAGATCAGGCTGCATGTTTTGTGCAGCCTGATCTTGATCTACATTGGCCGCAAATGCAACTATAGTCGTGAAAGGCGCTTTAAGGGTTAAGCTTTTTTTCACAAAGCATAACTCATTTAGAATTGCAGATTTAACCTTTTACCAAACTGTCCCTAGTGTTTCAGACCCTATGAGAGAAGGCTTCTGAAAACATTGTGGGAAAAAGGAGAAATTACTGTTAAACCAATATGTTTTCTACCCATTTAAAGATCAATATTCCATTATCTAAACAACTTGTTAGGAAGTGCCTCTAAATGCTTTGCATAATAGTTGAATGTATAACTTTCTTGGTGTGGTAAAGAGTTAAATAATATAAACAAAAATCTGATATTTGAGACACCACGTATATGTAGGTATGACGGTCTTTATAAAAGTTAATGAAAAGAAAAACAATTTGTTATTGGGTGTATCATTGACATTGTTTTGGTTTTGGCATGGTTTCAACTCTTAACCCTTTACCAAACGACAAAATTTTAGACTGGACCAAATTAAAAGCATTTGCATACGACAAATTACGTGTAGCTTAAATAGTAATTTATGTATTGGATAGGGTAGAAAACATTGTGGGAAAAAGAGAAAATGCTGGTTACCAGCATTTTCTCCTTTTCCCACAATGTTTTCAAAAGGCTTCTTTCTCAGGGTCATTAAAAGTCAGGATTGTGTGGTAATGGGTTAAAAGGCAGTGGTTCTTATGACACCTGTAGAGAGGGAGCATTGCATGGAAAAATTGTTCTTGATTTTAAACCTATCTTGCCCAATTTAACCCTTTACCATACAACGCCGACTTTTAACAACCCTGAGGAAGAAGCCCTTTGAAAACATGGGGGGGGGGGGGGGGGGGGGGGGAAAGGAGAAAATGCTGGTAAGTAGCATTTTTTCCTTTTCCCACAATGTTTTCTCTCATATCAAAGAAACACCGTATCATTTGAGCCACATTGAAAGTGTCGTCTGCAAATGCTTTCAATTTGGACAAGTCTAAAATTTTGTCGTGTGGTGAAGGGTTAAATCATAGGCTAATGCAACAGCATACTTTGTTATGTTTACTTTTATTTAGGAGGGATTGAACTGGAGATTGTATAACTTCATCAGATAATAAAATTGTAGAATAGTCGGAATTGAAAAAATTGTAGGCGAAATACTAAAGGTGGTTCAAAATGATAAGTTTTGTCTTTGAAATGACAGGAAATGAAATGAAAATAATATGGACCCATTTTGTCAAAGAACCAGCTAAATCGTGAGGTAGAATCGTCCTTTGATATGCAGTAAACTTGCCAGTCGTACAAAGTATTGACATAGGTAGACATGGCACAAAACCCTTGGCAGATGTAATAACCGTGTACCAGATGACAAGCTTAACTCTTTACCAAATGACAAAGATTTGGACTGGACCAAATTGAAAGCATTTGCAGACTACAAATTGAATGTTGCTAAAATGATGATTTCTGTCTTTGATTGGATAGAAAACATTGTGGGAAAAGGAGAAAATGCTGGTTACCAGCATTTTCTCCATTTTCCAGAATGTTTTCAAAAGGCTTCATCGTAAGGGTCGTTAAAACTCGGGATTGTGTGGTAAAGGGTTAACACTTTACCACACAACACAATTTTGGACTGAACCAAATTGAAAGTATTTGCAGATGAGATAATAAATGTAGCTGAAATGCTGACTAATGTCTCTTATAGGGTGGAAAACATTGTGTGAAAAGGAGAAAATGCTGGTTACCAGCATTTTCTCCTTTTCCCACATTGTTTTCAGAATTTAAGCTTTCAAAAGCTTTCTTACTTGGGGGTCGTTAAAACTTTTAAAAGGGTAGAAAACTTTATGGGAAAGGGAGAAAGTGCTGGAGAACAGCATTTTCTCCTAATGTTTTTGGAGCCCTTCTTCTTCAATTTCTTGAAAACATCAGTTTGGTACAGAGTTGAACCCCTTTTTTACAGAGCATGGTTCTTATCTTTATAAAAAATGATTCAACAGTTTTGTCTGGGCCATGAGCTTGAATATCATTTCTTTATATTCTGGTTTCAGAAGCCAAGGTACAGAGGGTCCCAGCGGTTTTGGGTTTGAACTTACATTTAGACTTAAACGGGAACCAGGAGAGACAAATCCACCTACATGGCCAGCCACATTGATGCAAGCTTTAGCCAGATATGTCTTTCAAACAGGTTTGTGCATGATATATATGTTGCCCTTATTGTAATTGCTAGTGGAATAGGATAGAATGTGGGAGTATTTGCATTTTAACCCTTTACCACACAGTCTCGACTTTTAACAACCCTGAGGATGAAATCTTTCGAAAACATTGTGGGAAAAGGAGAAAATGCTGGTAACCAGCATTTTCTCCTTTTCCCACAATGTTTTCCAACCTTTTGAATATAAACTTCAATTTTTTGATCCACATTTATTTTGTTGTCTGCAAATGCTTTCAGCGTGACAAGTCTTAAAATTTGCTGTGTGGTAAAGAGTTTAAAGCATTGTTTCTGCACAAAAACCTGTCTTGTGCATAGATCTACTCATCAGAATTGTCTCATGGAGACAGTTGTAATGAGCACCCAATCCATAGGTTTAAGTGAAGAAAACAGGTGATACTAGTCCCGAATCCTTAAGTTCTCTCGTATCTGTATGTCAGGGGCAAGACTATCCAAAAATTTTAACAACCCGAAGGATGAAGGCCTTTGAAAACATTGGGGGGAAAAAAAGAAAATGTTGGTAACCAGCATTTTCTTCTTTTCCATCACAGAATGTGCAGGTTGATCTCTAATCTACATTGTTGGATGTTTTATCATACTCTGGCCAAAGGCCACACTTACTTCATTGCCATTTTTTGTATCAGATGAAAATTTCAGTATCAAAATCTATGTTATACAAGCTAAACTTTTTAATTCATGTTTTATAGAAAACAAATTATACAGTGGAGACCATGTTCCATGGCACATGCCTTTAGATGGAAGTGAGTCCCGGATACAGCATATGTTAATGGCAGATGACCCACAGTTACACCCTATCACAACACCCTTTGGCACTGTGAGCTTCGTACAAATTGTAGGAGTCTGTGCTGAGGAGTTGAGGGCAGCACAGCACTGGAATGGTCCTGGAGTCATTGAATTATTGCGGTCTATCACAGCGTAAGTTTTTTTTTTTTTTTTTTATCCTATCTTAATCCTTTACCAACTAATCATGTGTTTTGCGATCCTGGGGAGAAAAAATTCGAAAGAGGGTGAAACAAAAAAAAGTAACAAGCTTTTTCTCCTTTTCCCACAATGTTTCTCTTTTCTCAGAGTCTTCAAGACACGGAAATGTGTCGAAAAGTGTTGGTGTTTGAATATGCATACATGAAATTTCGCGGATTAGTTAAGCCCCTGCGCCTGAGTTCAAAGGAGGGAAACTTTCCTTGGTGTTATGATATCTATATTTATTACAAAAACAGATTTTATCCAGTCTGTTGGCTTTAATTTTATTGCCAATTAGATTGCCATTTCTCAGAAAAATTGGGTGAGAGCTTCTATTTGTCAGAAAAATGGGGTGGGAGCAGATTCCAACAAGAGCGGACATAGTTGCATGCTCAACAAGTTTTTTGTAACACATAGTGGGATAGGAGTTTCCATTTTACAGGAAGTCTGTTTCAGTGAAGAATAGCATAATCTGTTGAATTTGCTTATTACCAGGGCTGGAGGAATGTGGCTTATAACTGACATGCGACGAGGGGAATCTCTGTTTGAAATTGGACCAACCTTACAAGAGAAGGTGGACAGCGGTATTGAGACGGAGGGATCAAATTTGAGCGGTGTAAACAGCAAATGTCAGTGGGAGGAACCGGGTGACAATGACAGAGATAGTCTCTATAATAAAGAAACATTTGACGATGACGAAGATGAACAGAGAGGACACATATCCATTTTAGGTGAGGAAATGCTGGATTTAACATGTCCAAACATTGGCTTAGCCCTCAACCCTTTTACCAAACAGTCCTTTGTTTTAACAACCATGAGGATAAAAGCTTTTGAAAACATTGTGGGAAAAGGAGAAAATGCTGGTAACCAGCATTTTCTCCTTTTCCCACAATGTTTCTATCCTATCAAAGACACATTCCATCATTTGAGCTACATTTAAATTGTCATCTGCAAATGCTTTCATTTTGGACCAGTCTAAATTTTTGTCGTGTGGTAAAGAGTTACATATGTGGCTGTCTTGGATAAATGGTATTTGGATGGCTTGTTAGGGAAAACATGGCAGTTTATTGGATTTCAGCTGGTATATTGAATTCACAACTTGGGGGGAATCGTGCGTCATCAAGCTTTATGGGGTAATCACAGCTTTGAACTGGGTGAGAGGGAATCTTTATTATAAACAATGAATGTGTGACAAACTGCTCAGTGCAATGGAGAAACAAATCAAAGAATGCTGTTGCAAATATACATAAACACACATTACCTCCTGCATATGATCTTTTTCTATTTGTTGCAGACAGACTGTTTGAAAACATTCTGGTAAAAGGAGAAGTTGTTTGTTACACCAACTTCTTTTATTGTCACAATGTGTTCATATTCAAAGCCTTGGCCTTAACTCTTTTTCTGATAGAAAAATTTTAGACTTGTCTAAATCAAAAGATTATGCAGGCAACAAAATAATGAGACTGAACCATTGAAATTTGTCTTCGGGAGGGTAGAAAACTTTGTGGAAAAAAGTAGAAGATGATGTTAACCATCATTTTCTTCTTTCCTACAACATTTTTTCAAGCCTTTGCCTTAAGAGTTGTTACAACTTGGAATTCTTTGGTAAGGGGTCAGTCCATGTTAGATACCCATCCTTTTATTTTTAATCTTTTACCACACAATCCTGACTTCTAATGACCCTGAAAGAGAAGGCTTTAGAAAACATTGTGGGAAAAGGAGAAAGTGCTGGTAACCAGCATTTCTCCTTTTCCTACAATGTTTTCTTCCCTAGCAAAGACAAGGATCATCATTTGAGCTACATCTACATGTAATTGATCGTCTGTAAATGCTTTTTATTTGTTCATGTCTGAAATTGTGTTGTGTGGTAAAGAGTAAAAGTGGACAGCTGCAAATGTATGCCCATTCATTGTTACATCTGCAGTAGTCTTGTTTTATCATGGAATAATCTGAATTTAGCTTCAGAAAACAAATAATTACTAATTTTGTACAGTACTGATACATTATGCAAACATCTGTTTTTTCAGAATCTGAACAGATAAAGGCCACATTATCAAGAGGTCTTCATGCAGATCTCCGTGGAGAAATAGGACAATTTGGAAAGTAAGGAGAAAGTTATTCCGTAATTGTTAAACACATCTGATGTTACCTTTATCACACGATATAGCTCATGATGAGACTGAATAACTGAATTTAGACATGTGTAATTTACATTCATTATGAAACAAGCTTTTGTAACGTATATTTGAACCTTGCTTTGTGAAAAGGAGTCTTAATGCATCTGCGAAAAGTATCTACCCAGGCCAGCCTGTGCAATTTGCGCAGGCTGACCTGGGCCAAAACTTTTCACTATTAATCAATTTTCTGTGTGTCCAAGGACCAGTCTATCTCATGAATAAGTTTTTTTTTTTTTTTTTTAAAAGTTGCGCTATCATGGATCCTTAAGTATGTGATGGCTTGCTTGGTACCATGGATCACAGAGATGCATTAAGCCCCCTTTTGCTGGAGCATAGCTCATTTATCACTCTCGATGGGTGCTTGTCTAGAAGTCTTACCCTGTGCTTGTGCCTTGATGTAAATACTTCCAAAAGTTGACTTCGCTCATAGCAGGATTCAAACCCAGACCTGTGATGTTAAAGGCTTATGGTCTACCCTTACACCACTACTGTATAGAACCAGAATCCATGTATGTTGTTCAATAAAAAGTAGAGAATTGATACTGCAGTGTTTAAAGGGGTTTTGCTTGACCATCAGAAAGCCCCTGTTCCTCTATGTACCGTATATGCTCGACTATAAGACGCCTTCGCTTATAAGACGCTCCCCCAACTTCATGATTCAAAATCGGGGATTTCATTGATGACCTCCTATAAGACACAGGCAGACTTCACACTGATCATAAGAATGCTAAAATTTTGAGTATTCAGCTGGAAATACGCTTCGCAGACATTACGGTCTATCGGAGTTGCATCATTCCCAAAATACATCTCTTGTATCTTAGCCAATCGTATCTTGATTCAAGTCCAATTTCTTTATAAAATTGAAAAAAAGCAACTTGAAAAGAATGTAATGCATAGTCCAAAACACTCACATTTTTTGTATAAATAATCCTATCAGGGAAATTAGGCCTTCCATGGTTTACTCAAAATTGTTATTTATCAATGGGTGTATAAAGTTTACCTCGACAGTGAAGAGTTACATTACAGGATCAAAGTACTCTGGTATCTTACACCCAGCACAATGTGATTTAACTCTTTACCAAACGACAAAATTTTAGACTTGTCCAAATTGATAGGATTTGAAGGAGAAAAAGGTAACTGTGACTGAAAAATTGAAATTTGTTTTACTAGCATTTTCACCTTTTCCCACAATGTCTTCAAAATTCTTTTTCTTACGATTTGTTAATAATCGAGATTTTTGGTAAAGAGTTAAATATCTACATGGCCAGGATAATTTTTGGTTGTTAAATCACTGAGCTATCAAAATGGAGACCTTGATGCTTGCTGATTTAATCTGAATAATTGTATAATCAGCTATCCTGGTCGTAAATTAAAGCTAATTGTTAATCTCTGGTGTTATATCAGCACTAATTTATCGATGGGATGCTCGGTCAGTTCAAGCTGTGAAAGTTTGACATCTAGCTGTTAATCTCATTAAAAACAGGTGTTGTCTGTGTCGTAAAACACAGACTGCGATCACAACCCTTTACTTCCTTACCTCGATGATCACCTGATAAACACTACCAAATTTCTATTTAGGTAGAAATATTTGGGAATATTTGCCTGTGTTAGGTTACTTGTGTTATTACATCATTTTAATTCATCTGAATGATCAAAATTACCAATAATGAAAAAAGTATGGATTCATCATTAAATTTAAGATTTGCCAAAAGGGTCAATTAATACTTTGGTACTTTGATATGTATCACAGTCAACTCGAGGGCCGTATTATACACTGAGTGCAACAACAACAACAAGAGGAATACCCGATGGATTTAAAGCTAAATTAACAAGTAAAACACACAAAAAAGTTTGTTTCAAACTTTTATTTCTTCACATTGACGGCAATTACAACCATTTCTGAGACACTTAAAACTTTACATCAGCGTGTCTAGACCGGGAGGTGGTAGTATCTCTTAGTGTTGGTCGGCAGGTAAGTAGGTTCCCCAGATGGAATTTTACAATGTCCTTCGAGTATGCGCTTATAAGACGCTCCCCCTACTTCCAGCTCAAAATTCTAGGGAAAAAAATGCGTCTTATAGTCGAGTATATACGGTAGTACTCTGATGACTGTACTTCCATGGTATATTATATAATTGGCACTGTGGCGAAAAGAGATTTTATGCATACCCGTGATGCATTACAGTCGAACCGCGTTTATCCGGGCTCCATAATTCCGGAAATCTCAGGATCCGGACAAAAACATCAGGGAACGGATATTTTCTGTACAAATTTTACTTTTTATTCCGGAAATCCGCGTTCCGGAACCGGAATGAAAAAATCGGGAACGAAGGGTTAGAAATTAGTACAAACCTTATCCAAGAAACCGGACGTGGCCTGACTGTGTATCACACAATTTAAACTGGTACCCGTTGTATCTCCCGTAACCGTCCGATAAATACAAAAATCGATAACAGGCTACTAGTTTACACACAATTTAGACTTGTTATTTTCCCCGGGACCATAGACTGGTTATCATAAATATCATAAATACAGTCTACTTCGAGCGATTTCGGACTGGTTCGTCGTGAATAACACGGGTATCAGTCTGAATAGTGTCAGTTGTTGCAGACGATTTTCACACGTTTTGAAAACACGCGTGTTAATTAGTACTGTTTTCGAAAACCGTTAAATGACGTTCTCGTGCCATCGACAATTGTCAACTTAACAGATTATCCATACACATAGTACTGAAGTGACAATTCCACGCATTTGTTGTTTAATTATTACTGGATCTACTTGATTACAGTAACGATCGCTAAAAAAAAACCTGAAATGTCTGCAAAGATTTTGTGGGCATGTTTAAACTTATCTTTCAAAACTAAACGCAAAACTAAAATATGAACATACTGTCTGCTTGCATATTCAATAATCCTTCGTTTCAAAAACAAATATTTTCAATTTAAATGGTGAACCATACGAAAAAAAAAACAGTTTGATTCATGTGTTAACTCGAGATGTTTATGTTCCCCAAAGTACACACAAAATGGCCGCCAAACACGATAAATTTCGTTAGGTTTTTTGAAAATATTTTACTCCTAACAAACTGTAAAGATGATTGAAAATATGCCTGTCTTCGATATCGAATCAATTGGCAATCAATTTCAATTAGTCTTTGCCATTTTACCACTTTGAAAGTACGACTATCAGAAGCCAACAGAATGTCTACACCACCAGCAAAAGACGAGTTGAAGTTTCGACTTCCGTGAAAAAAGACATTTGTCAGTACAAAGAAGACCATCCAAAAAAACACTTTTGCAGGAATTCGACAACACGTCATGTACATTTAAAATACTGTGCATATCGTGTTTTCCTTTTGTTTCGCCCTTTTCATGGTGTTTTCAAGTCATAAATGTGCCGAGCTTTACAAGCGCACCTGTTTGCACAATAGGTATGCATGTGCATGTAATTAGGTACAAGTAAAAAGACATGTACAAAAACAGACAAATAACAAAAAGGCAAAATGCAAATTTATGACACCCTTTATTTTATAAACCTGAACAATCGTATGAGCAATAATGACATGTATACAAGTGCTCGTGTAAAACATACGCTGTTGTAATTCTTACGATACAGGGTGTCCCTTATCAACATGGAGGTTATTGACCTAGCTTAACTTGGATGCCATGCCAGCAATCACAGTTCGTCGATCCGGAAATACGGCTGATCCGGAAACATTCATAGGAAACCGAAGTGGCCGGATAAACGAGGCTCGACTGTATACCAATCATGTCATCACAATTGTGAATCCTTAAAACCCATTGTGTCTGACATCCAGCTTAACCCTTTCCCAAATGACAAATTTTGGACTGGTCCAAATTGAAAGAGTTTGCAGACGACAATTTTAAATTTGATGAAAATGGCAGGTAGTTCTCAAAAAGGGTAGAAAACACTGTGGGAAAAGGAGATTTTGCTCGTTATGAGCAATTTCTCCTTTTCCCACAGTGTTTTCAAAAGAGTTGTACTGCAGACACGTGAAAACCAGGGCTTGTTTGGGAAAGGGTTAATTATGATGAAGAATGGTCCATGGACATGCATTAAATCAACAAAATCTTGAACCAGGCTTACCTGGGTCTTTACTTTATGCAGATGCATTAAACCCTCTTTTCAAAGAGCATGGCTCATATCATATTTAGCTAGGTTTTGTTTGTTCAAACTTTCCCACTTCAGAGGATTTGTTTGCTTTGTAGCACACCTCTTGGCAAAACATTCTGAGAGTTTGCATTATATTTCTTTCATTTGCAGACCAAGATCACGGAAGAATTCCTTTGACAGTACAGGTAGTTCGGAGGCAGATGCGCCCACAGAGTTACTTCGAACCAGAACATTGGACTATGTACATCTGAAATTTAACTTAGAGGCTGCATCACTCTTACCTTTAGCACTGAGGTAATTAAAAACTCTAACCACATTATCCAGACTGTAAAAACTTATGAGGAATCAAAACTCAAGGAAAGACTTACATTTATTAAGGTGTGACTCCACAAAGACACCAGAATAAGAGTTAAAATTCTACAAAACACATCTGTGCTTCATTGACCCTGAGAAAGAAGGCTTGTGAAAACAGTGTGGGAAAAGGAGATAATGCTGATAACCAGCATTTTCTCCTTTTCTAACATTGTTTCCTACATTTTCTGATACATGCCCCATCATTTTTACCACAATCAATTTGTCGTCTGAAAATGGTTTCAATTTGGACCAGTCTAAAATTTTGTGGTTTTGTAAAGACAATTTTTGAGGCTTTCTTCTGTTCTGTGAACAATATTTACAACAAAATAGGTGTTGAAAGATGTCAAGCTGCACAAGCTGTCATCTAAAGTACATGGCTTGAAAATATGGTTGGAAAGGAACAATTGCTTTTTACTAGCAACTGCCCCTTTCCACAATGTTTTTCGGTACATATTAAAAAAGATAGTTTTCCCTCCCTCACATAATCATGGTTATGTGGTTACTGTTCTAGTTTGTGGTAGTTCTGAAATCAGTGTGTACATTTATGGGTTGAGAGAGTAAACATTTGAATAGGCTTTCATTTTAGGCAGGTGTTACTTAGAGAAGGAATTACTACTTAAAAGTTTTACTATTTAATCATTCACCAAGCAATTCTGATGTTTTTATTTAAGCTTTTGAGAACATAATGGGGGGGGGGAGATAAAATGCTTGCTAGACAAGCATTTTGTACTTTTCCTCAAAGTTTTTAACACTTTCCATGAGAAACCTTGTCATGTGAGAAACTCACCTGCAAATGCTTTTAACTCTCTACCACACGATCCTGAATTTTATGGCCTGGAGAAAGAGGTATTTTGAAAACATTGTGGAAAACAGAGGAAATGCTGGTATCCAGCATTTTTTCCTTTTTCCACAATGTTTGGTACCTTTCAAAGACAATTTCCACTGTTTGAGTCACATGTGAATGGTGATCTGCAAATGCTTCAGATTTGGAAAGGCAGAAAAATTTTGTCGTTTGGTAGAGGGTTAAAATAAGTAAAATCTTTTGGTCTTCTGAAGATTTACATCATGACAATATTGTGTTTCAACAGGGGAAGATTAAGACATGGTCGCCACTTTACATTTATGAGTGCAACAAACGATTCTGCAATTACGCTGGTATCACCTAGTGTAAACGGATCCATTGCGGATGAAGAACACCCGTTTGCCGCCCATGGCCTCTGGTTGCAAGTTTTATTAGCAGATGATTTCATTGAAGAAATGTGTATTGACCTTGAGGAACTTTCAAACCCTGATGATGTGAGTTGAATTAATTTCTGCCCTCTAAGTATGGGAAGGAAAACTTAAGGTGTTTTGCAAGTAGTGGAGATCAAAATCAGAATAAACAGAACATAATTGGTCTACATGATCTAATATTTTAAACTTGGTTGTTTGTCAGGAGAATATGGCGGTACTGTCATAACCTTGCAGTGGCTTGAAAACATGGACATTTTCTTATAGCTCTACTGAAGATGTTTGTTTCAAACTCGGGCTTCTGGTTAACTATCAAAAGGAGGACCAATGCCTGAAGATCACTGAATATATTTATGACACAGGTCTGCCCCTTTTTAGAGTTTTCTCTGAAAAAACAGTCATAGCTAAACAGTTGCCCTAAAAGCAACTGCACTCAAGTCATGATGTCACATTTGGTGTTCTTTTTTAACCCTTTTACCAAACAAGTATATTACAGACGTGTCGAAATTGAAAGCATTTTGCAGAGAACAAACTGAATGTGGTTCAAATGATAGGAGTTTTCATTGATAGGACATAAAACGTTGTGGGAAAAGGAGAAAATGCTGGTTACCAGCATTTTCTCATTTTCCCACAGTATTTTCTAAAGGTCATTTCCTCAAGGTTGTTAAACTCGGGCTATGGTAAAGAGTTAGGAGATATTTTGATGAGATTAGCCTTGAAATAGCTAAATTTGGTTTTGTCTACTGACAGAAAGGAATGCCTCACTTATGTAAGCATTTACCATACAATCCTGTTTTAAAAACCCAGAGGAAAAACACTTTGGAAAACCTGGTTGGAAAAGAAGAAGATGCTTGTAACCAATATTTTCTCCTTTTCTCACAATGTTTTGTATCCTTTCTAAGACAAATTCCACCATTTTGGGCCACAGTTTATTTGTTGTTGGCAAATGTTTTCAATTTGGACAACTCTAAAATTTTGTTGTAATGAGTTAATTCTGTTGCAGGTCATTTACTTCTGGAACAGAGTGTAGATCTGCAATGTTACAAGAGATCTATCTAAAGAAAGTTTTCTCCTATTCTCATAGTGTTTTTATCCTTAAAAGACAAACCCAGCTTTTGAGCCATATTTAATTTATCATCAGCAAACGCTTTTGGTATGGGATCTAAAACTGTGTCATGTAGTAAAGACCTAATACAGAGACAATTTTGTTCTATTTTCAGATGTTGTTACCGAAAACATATCGCTGGCCAGAACGCAGATTGTGTATAACAATTCTCCCAGACGAGGCATAGCTCAACATGCCACTTTTTAATTTCAAACTTATTGGAGGATGTACCAACTAATGTGAAGATGTTGATCAGAAATCAACAAGCGGTTTCAAGTTTTATCCTGTTGTATGATGTGTTGTAATGTTTGATTAAAGTGTTCAGTTTGTGTGACCACTGTGATTATGGTCATTTGTGCAAAGGAGACATAAGAAGATTGGATAAGTTGAACATACAACGTTAAATGGAATAAGTTCAGTGTTGTATACTGTATTCTGTGATGGAAGTAGAAACAACTACTGTATGTGATGACAAAGTAGAGTAATTTAACCCTTATCCTGCTAAATAAATCAAAGGAAACTTTCAAGCCAATAGAAAAAACCTGAATAATGTTATTTCAAACTTATATTTTGGAGAAAAATACCTCCTTATCGGACAGTGAAGATCCAAGATCAGACTGCACATTGTGCAGTCTGATCTTGATCTACACTGTCCGCAAAAGGTCAGGGAGTCCCTCTTAGCAGCTTAAGGGTTATGCTTGCTATGATACTTGAAACCTGGCTTTTGAAAATGTGTTCACAATCATGTTGGGAAACATTATAAGTTTGTGATTCTTTTCAGTACGTTTGAGGAGAAATGGAACATTCACATAAATTGTTCTAGTCAGATGAAATGTATAAAGATTTGTCTTTTCTATGTTTTGTTAAATGGCAAACATTTAAAAACCTTTTCTTCGTCAAAACTCTTTACCAGACAACAAAGTTTCAGATATCCACATGTAGAAAGCATATCTGATATAGAAAGCATTTGCAGACAACAAATTCAATGTGGATCAGATAATAAGGTAAGATTGGTAATTTGAAGGGGTAGAAAACACTCCAGAAACGAAGAAATCACTGAAAAGACTGACTTGTCTGAAAATCTCACAATACCTATCTAATGTTTCAATACTCTCTCCACATAAAATTAAATTTTGCTGGGGCATTCTAAGTTGTTACATTTAATTGTCATAACTTCTAAACATTACACTTTGAGTAAGTACAAAGTTTTTATTCTTACATTCGGGTAAGAGTTTAAAAAAGTAAGAAAAGGTTTTTAAGCCAATTATGCGAAAAAATGTTTATTTATGTCCATGGGATTGTTCCCCAGCAGAGTTCTCAAGTGGTTATTTTACTTATGTTACCGAAAAAAAGTCTATGTCGCTAGATAATTAGAATGTTGACATACAGTTTGACAAAAAAGTGGATACTACATGTAGGTAAGAACTGCATGCCAAAACTCTTCCTCATACCTTCTTGACAAGATGTACTGGTTAAGTTTTTGAGGAATGTTTTTGAATCTACATCTACAGACCATCATCAAAAATAGAAAAGAAAGCTAATTTTTGGAAAAAAGTTTTGGATTTCTGTTGGATCTATAAAGTACCACACACTGCAGACAGATTGCTTCAATCAGTTTGAAAAAAGACAAAATTAGTCTTCCTATCATTTGAGGACCCTTTGATGGGGCAATAATGTTGACAATGTTCTTGTCGTCAAAGAGATTACTTTGTAAATAAGTAAGAGTGAAGGAATGGTTGTCTACTTTTACCCTTTACCTGACAATTCCTTATTTTTTATGACCCTCAAGAAGAGGACTTTTGAAAACATTGTGGGAAAAGGAGAAAATACTGGTAACCAGCATTTCACTTTTTCCCACAATGTTTTACACCTGTTCAAAAACATATTTTTTGAGCTACATTCAATTTGTTGTATGCAAATGATATCAATTTGGTCCAGTCTAAAATTTTGTTGTTTGGTAAAGTGTTAATGAATTGTGAATATGACCTACCTTGGTTGGTATCTATAGAATTGATCAATGTATCTACCCAACTCCCTGTTTTTCCTCTGTTCATGACAGCTATTGAAAACAGTGTGGAGAAAGAGCACTTGCTTATGACAAGCAGTTGCTCCTCTTCCAACAATGTTTTTCAAAATTAGGTGGGGAAAAAAAAGACTTCTCTTATTTGTCAAGTTTCCTGATATTCTGACAAAAGCCTGATTGGTAATAATGATAAACATTGGATAAGTGCAGTCACTTGACATCTATATTTAGTGCTTGTTTTTGATTGGTTGAAACATGTCCTGTGATACAAAGTAATGGAACTGATTTTCCAATGACTGCAGTTCACAATGGAGCTACCTTATTTATCAAATGTTAACAGAATTCCTTAAAAATGTGAAGCCAAATTTACCCCAAAAAATGAAATATTACAATTAAAAGCATTTATTTCATTCTGTTTTGAGTTTATTGGTATACAAATACAGTTTCTTTGTCTTACAGCTTAACATGAACCCTTTACTACACAATCCCAAGTTTTAATGGCCCTGAAAGGGAAGGCTTTCGAAATCATTGTGGGAAAAGGAGAAAATGCTTAGCATTTACTCCTCTTCACACTATGTTTTCTACCCCTTTATAAAAAAATTTGATTCATTTGAGCCTCACCGAATTTGTTGTCTGCAAATGCTCTCAGTTTAGGGAAGTCTAAGATTTTGTTGTTTGGTAAAGAGATAAGCTCTTTGAGGATTACTTGCTGTAAGGGGATGAACTACTATTACTGGTATTTGCCAAAAGACACTACGCAAAAATACAACCTTCTTACTGTATGAAAAACTGTACTTGTATTCTTTTTGTGTTATTTCATGTTTTGTTTCAAATGAGTATTATTTAAAATGAGCATGTTGCAAGAATTGTAATTTAGATGTATATAGCTGTAAATAGATGATTTTTTAGAGAAAAAATGTTCATATTTTTGATAAGTTGTGTATAACTGAAAAACACAAAGCATGTAACATTAACTCGACACTAGTTACCGCAAACTGCACGCGTGCCTTACATAGGGTTTCTTTGTAATATGTTTGACTTTTATTGATAAATGTGCTATGTAAATTAACTTTCAGCTTAAAGGACTTCTTTCGACGTGTTCTGCTTGGATATGATTCACAGAAAGACTTGCACGCTAATATTTGCAAGGATTTAACATTGATACAAATTAAACTCTGACTCTTTCAACGGGCAGTTTTCTTGAATCTTTTAAAAGATGAATGACTTAAAATGAACAATGAGCAACTGTTGATCAAAAGATATTCTTCTCATATGATAAATGAACCATGGTTTTGCAGATAAATTCCCTTTAAACAATTATAGGAATACTCAGTCTTAAGACAAGCAGTATCTCATTTACCACAATGTTTTTAAAAATGTTCTGCATTGGCAGATATGCAAGATTTGAAGACTGAATAACAAGCAGGACTAATTTTGAGTTAGATTAGAAAAGAAGCACCCAAAAATCTTGTTTATTAAAACCTTATTTTTGGAGTTAAACAATTGATTTCCCTTTGATTTTAAGTTAACTACAGTATTGATGTTCAGATATTGTGTGAGAAATGTTTGATTTGATTAGGAAATTGTTTTGGCCCTTATATATGAGTGATGCTATGGTAAAAGGGGTTTTAATGCATCTTGTTAATGCATTGTACAGACTAGGTCATCTCATAATTATGGATCCCTACAATCTATTTTGTCTAACAATCGACTAAAACAAGAGGTAGAATGGTCCTTTGACATGTAGAACTTTACCAATAGCAAACTTATTTGACCCAGGTCCGCCTGTGCAGTCTTCAGCCAATAACTGTTTCTAGATGCATTGAAGCCCTCTTTCACAGTGTTTATCAAAGCTTTTCTTGTTAAAGTTGAATTGTTGCCACTTGTTGATGATGTCCACCTGTTGATAGTGTCCACCTGTTAAGAGACAACTGTATCAGCTTTTTTAGGTTTAACTCCTTTGACAAACTGAAGGGTATCTTTGTATCCTGAAGCTCTCTGTTGAATTTCTTTCTGTCTGACTCGAGTCTTCTGACTTTTAAATTGCTAATCAGTTCTGATCTTATGTCCTTATGTGTGGATTGAGCAGACTAATATGATTTTATGAAGGTCCTCACCCATTACTTTACTAGCTGATTTTGGACCAACTTGAAAGAAGTACAAGTCTTACCTACTACCAAATGCTTAAAGAAATTTGATTTTGGTACAAATAAGTTTATGCTGTCTGATAGGGCCGAAAACATTGTGGGAAAAGGAGAAAATGATGGTAATTACCAGCAATTTTTCTCTTTCCCACAACATTTTCAAAAGAATTCTATATCACAGTTGTTGGGACCGGCGATTGTGTGGTATTGGGTTAACTGGCACAAAAACAAATTCAAACAAACAATATAACAAACAAATAAACTGACAAACAAAATAGCAGTAGAAAGCATGCTGAAATATATTGGAAAAGAAACATTGTAGAATGTTTTTCTCTGTCTTAGTTTAACCTGTAATATATAGTAGGTGTAGCAGGCTCTAAGGTAATGGGTTTAACAAACAAATCTGTACAGAACATGGAGATCTTCAAAGCTTGTAACCTTTGCTTATTACTTCAATGTTGTTTGGACTTTTGTGCATTAACCCTAATTGTTGAAAGTCTCTTAACTTTTTTCGATCTTAGGACTATTTTTCGAAAAATTTGATCACGTGATCAAGTGAATGAAGAAGTAACAAATAAAGGGATAACAGAAGGATTTAGAAGATTGTAGAAAGAGCAAGGGCTGTGTTTAACAATTTGGAAACACATGGTTGTTTGCTTTCTTTAACTCTTTACCTGACAATTCCATGTTTCGACGATCCTTGAGAATAAGGCTCTTGAAACATTGTGGAAAAAAAGGTTAAAATGTGGTTGTCTATCCTTTCCAGGATAGATCCCATCATTAGAGCCATGTTTACTTTGTTGTCTTCAAATGCCCTAAGTCTAGAAATTCTAAAATTCTCTCACTAGGTACAGAGTTAGGATGCTGATGGCAAATAAGGAAGCTCTGAAATAGAAATTGGTCTTAACCCTTAGAGTGCCCAATAAAACTGTCAGACATTCTCATCCTACAAAGACAACCCAAAATAATTAAAATTTCATGGTTGCTTTCGTCTAGAGCATTTCAGCAAAGCAGACAGTGTAGATCAAAGATCAGGCTGCACATTTTGTGCAGTCTGATCTTGATCCACACTGGCCGCAAAGGCAGCTATAGCTGTGAAAGGTGCTTTAACTCAACCAAACGACAAAATTTTGATATGTTCCAAATTGAAAGCATTTGCAGACAACAAAATAAATGTAACTCAAAAACTGAAATTTTTTTTGGCAAGGGTAGAAAACATTGTGGGAAAAGGAGAAAATGCTGGTTACCAGCATTTTCTCCTTTTCCCACAATGTTTTCAAAAGGTTTCTTTCTCAGGGTTGTTAAAACTCGGGATTGTGTGGTAAAGAGTTAAGGGTTAACATAATTGGTGAGATGCTGTCCCAAATTGTTACTTCTGTGAATAGAAGGTACATTATAAAAATTTTTCATCCTTGAAGGCATAGATTTTACAGTTCCTTCTACCATATTACTATTAGAATGCCTCACATAGATATAGCTAGTTTACAGACTGTATATCAAGATCGGAATGCACAGTACAAGCAGTCTGATCTCTTGAATCAACACTGTCATATTTTCATGAGATATTCTGACATAGCTAAGACCCTGCTTGTGTGGGTTTTACTGATCGATAGATAATGACAGTATATTTCATATATTTAATACTCAGTGGGTTTATATTTCTTCATTCTTTTCATTTTTTTCCCCAAATATCTTAAACTGGTAGTCTTTGTTTAACCCTTTACCGCACAATGACGCCTTTCGACGCCCCTGGGAAAGAAGCCTTTTGAAAACATTGTGGGAAAAGGAGAAAATGCTGGTAACCAGCATTTTCTCCTTTTCCCACAATGTTTTCTACCCTATCAAAGAAAAGTCGCACCATTTTAGCCAAATTGAAATTGTCGTCTGCAAATGCTTTCAATTTGGAGAAGGCTAAAATTTTGTCTTCTGGTAAAGGGTTAAATCAGCTACTGACCCTTTACCTGATGGCAAAAATGTGGACTTATCCAAATTGGAAGTATTTGCAGACTTCAAATCACTTTTGGTTGTAAGGCTGTTGCTTGTCCTTGAAAAGGTAGAAAATAGAGTGGGAAAAGGAGGAAATGCAGGTTGCTCATTTCCCACAATGTTTTAAAAGTCCAAGGTTGTTGAATCTCAGGATTGCCTAGTAAAGTGTTAACCCTGTACCACACAATCCCGAGTTTGAATGACCCAAAAGAAATTGGCTTTTGAAAACATTGTGGGAAAACGAGAAAATGCTGGTAACCAGCATTTTCTCCTTTTCCCATAATGTTTTCTTCCCTACCAAAGACAGAAATCATCTGTTGAGCTACTTTCATTTTGTCTTCTGCAAATGCTTTGAATTTGGTCCTGTCCAAATATTTTTTGTTTGGAAAAGAGTTAACTCTTTACCCCACAACCCCGACTTTTAACGACTCTGAGAAAAAAGCCTTTTGAAAACACTGTGGGAAAAGGAGAAAATGCTGGTAACCAGCATTTTCTCCTTTTCCCACAATGTTTTCCACTCTGCCCAAAACAAATTTCCATTTTTCGGTAACATTTATTTTGTAGTCTGCAAATGCTTTCAATTTGGACCAGTCTAAAATTTTGTCATTTGGTAAAGGGTTAAAGGTCATTTTCAGCTCTAGATCTTGTCATGGATTCAAATTGTTTAGATGTCAGTTTGTCACAATGACTCTATTGCAGCAAAGTAAGAAGGTAATATTTCTTCCAAGACTTAGCTCTTTCACTACCAAGTCTGGAAATTTGATTTTTTCAGAGGTCTAAAAGTAGATTTCCACTGCCATTGAAGATGAAATGGGTCATAATCAAGTGTCGGGTAGCGGATTGTGTAGATCCAAGATCAGACTGCACATTTTGTACAGTCTGATCTTGATCTATGCCATCCGCAAAAGCAACTCAAGTCTTCATTGGTACTGAAAGTGCCAAAAAAAGCCAACACACCTTTTTATCTAGAAAATAAGACTGAAGTGAGTGCAATTTCAGTTTTGCCTTTGTCCAGAATTTCTTGGTAGTGCAGATCTAAGATCAGACTGCACAAGATCAGACTGCACACCTTGTGCAGTCTGATCATGATCTAAACTGGTTATAAATGCAACTTTTGTCCTGAAAAACTCTCAAGGGTTGATTTGAGTTCAACTACAAATGAAGATTTTTTCTGTCAGTGTTTCTGATGAAGAAGCAAACAGTGTAGATATAAGATCAGATCACACTTTACGGTGCTGTTTGATCCTTATCCATTCTACATGCTAGATCTTTTTCTGTTGCCTTGTTAGTGAAAGGGTTGAATGAAGATTTGTCATATTAAAGACAATGTACCATGACTTGTAAGAGAAGAAAATGAAATTGTATATTCTTGTTATCAGTCTTGTTCCAATCATTGACTATGAAAAGCTGTTACAAGTTTTATGAATAGAAGCAGTGACCTGAATTTGGTGTTCCATAAAACAAAATACCCTTCAGCACTTTGATTTATGTTTTCACTTTCATTACAAACATAATTTCTGTTGTTTTACTACCAGATTTCCTGCTGATCTCTTCCAGAAATCTTTACCAGACTGCTCTGAATTCAAAACATTTGCAGACAACAGATCAAATTTTTGTCAGAAGATGGGATTTGTCTTTAACGGCATAAAAAACATAAAGTTTTCTTCTCTTTCAAGGAAAAATCTTATCATTTGGGCACCATTTATCTTGTAGTCAGCAAGTGCGTTCATTTGTGTAAGTTTAAAATTCTGTTTTGTTGGGAAGAGTTAACCTTTTACCATACAATCCTAAGTTTTAGCAACCCTGATGAAGAAGGCTTTTGAAAATATTGTGGGAAAATAAGGAGACTTTAACACACTGAAAACATTTGCAGACAACAAATAAGATTTGGGTCAGTGATGGGATTAGTTGTCAAAAGGGTAGATAATGGTTTGAGAAAGGGAAAAAAAATACTGTTTGCCAGCATTTTTTCATTTGCTCACAATGTTTTGAAAAGCCTTTTTTCTTGCTGGATCATTTTGTGATATGTTAAGGCATTTTGCCAGTTTTCACCTATCCTTTTTGTCAGCTGATGAATGGACATGCTAAATTTAGTAACATATCTGATTTCAGTTCAATTATTCTCTGTTGTGAGACAGTTATGTTTTTGGCGTTATAGATTGACATGGGTTTCTGATTGCTAATGTCACTGAATATTTTGTTACCTCCTAAAACAAACTTGTAAAAGGTGACTTTCAACCTTTTACCACACTATCCCGAGTTTTCACTACACTGAGAAAGAGGCCATTTGAAAATGTTGTAGGAAAAGAAGAAAATGCTGGTAACTGCATTTTCTTCTTTTCCCATGATTTTTCTGCCCTATCACAGACAACTTCTATCATTTGAGTCACATTTGTTGTCTAAAAAATACTTTCAATTTCGACATATGTAAACTTTTGTTGTTTGGTAAAGAGATAAAACATCTCTGTAATATAGGGATAAGTAAAATGGGTAAAAGCGTGTAAAACATTGTGGGAAAAGGAGAAAATCATGGTTACCAGCATTTTCTTCTATTCTAGCAATGTTTCCAAAACCGTTTTCACCAGGGTTGTAAAACCTGGATTGTGTGGTAAAGGTTTAGACTTGGAAAATTCAGGTTCATTTAACCCTTTACCGCACAATCCCGACTTTTAATGACCCTGAGAAAAGAAACTTTCGAAAACATTGTGGGTAAAGGAGAAAATGCTGGTAACCAGCATTTTCTCCTTTTCCCACAATGTTTTCTACCCTTGCCTAAACAAATTTCAATTTTTGAGTCACATTCAATTTGTGGTCTGCAAATGCTTTGAACTTGGACCAGTCTAAAATTTTGTCATTTGGTAAAAAGTTAACATATGTCTGCCGTAAGTGTTTCAATAGGTAGAAGTTTTTAAGGGCCCAATAGTGGCCAAATATATAAACATTTTTATTTTTTTGTAAAAATACAGAATACAGGTAAATTTCATTCCTACCAATGTATGGCAGTTATTGGAAGTGTGATGATCAGTAAGATGTGCAGTTGGTCAAAGTTCCAGTCACTGGCAAATAGATAGATACCAAAACTAGAAGTAAGTTGGCAGCTTAACTCTTTACCAAATGACAAAATTTTAGACTAGTTCAAATTGAAAGGAATTGCAGACGACAAAATAAATGCAACTGAAAATTGAAAATTGTTTTGGGAAGGGTAGAAAACATTGTGGGAAAAGGAGAAAATGCTGGTTAACAGCATTTTCTCCTTTTCCCACATTTTCAAAAGGCCTCTCTCTCAGGGTTGTTTAAAGTCAGGATTGTGTGGTACAGAGTTAAATTTTAGTTTTAATATTCATTATTCTGCCAGTGCTTTGAACTTTGAACCAACAGATACTTTGACATACAATAATTGCCGTACTTTTAATTGGTAGGAATGAAATTTAGCTGTATTATGGTTTACATGTGGTCGCTCTTGGGCCTTAACCCTTTACCACACAATCCTGAGTTTTTACAACCCTGTGAAAGAAGGCTTTTGAAAACATTATAGGAAAAGGAGTAAATGCTGGTAAACAGCATTTTCTCCTTTTCCCACAATGTTTTCTATCCCATCAAAAACAAAATGCATCATTTGACCCACGTTTAAATTGTCATCTGCAACAGCTTTCAATTTGGAAAAGTCTACATTTTTGTCGTGTGGTAAATAGTTAACTCTTTGCCAAATGACAAAATTTTAGACTGGTCCAAATTGAAAGCATGTGCAGTAGACATGTTAAATATTACTCATTTGATGATTTTTTTTTCTTTCAAAGAGTAGAAAACATTGTGGGAAAATGAGAAAATGCTGGTTACCAGCATTTCTTTTTCACACAAGGTTTGCAAAAGCCTTCTTCTTCAAGGTCGTCAAAAGTTGGGATTGTGTGGTAAAGGTTAAAAGTATCCTAGTGCATATGCTTGAACTCATTTGATTTTATTGTACAGGACTTAGTACTCTAAATTATGTTTTACATGTCTGTTATTGTGCTATTTTATTCTTTGAAAAATTTGTGTGCATTTCTATTGTTTTTATATATGTAAAAATACATGCATCAGTTTCATAGTTTTGGTTATCATCCAGCATGGGTTCTAATTTGATCATTTTATCCTTTTGATATATTCTGACATTACTTTGTATTGGTTAAGGAACAGGTTAACCTTTTATCACACAATTCTGTGGTAACAACCCTTAAAAAATAAAAAAAAAATAAAACAGGTTCCTGAATACATGGGAGGAGAAAATGATGGTAACCAGCATTTACTCCTTTTCCCGCAATACATTTTACTATTTCTTAATTATCAGTGATCATTTAACACATTACCAAAAGACAAAATTTTAGTCCTGCCTAAATTGAAAGCACTTGTAGACAATAAGATAAAGGTGCTTCAGAATTTGAAATTAGTTCTGGAAAGGGTAGTAAACTTTGTGGGAAAAGGAGAAAATGCTGGTATCCGGGATTTTCTCTTTTTTTCTACAATGTTTTGAGAAGCCTTTTTTGTCAGGGTTGTTAAAAGTCTGGACTGTTTTGTAAGGGTTAAAGAAAGCTAAATTTTAAAACAAAAAATCTCACTTGGTCATGTTAACGTAATTGTTTCAAATTTTAGTACTCTCAATTTTTTGAGGTTTTCATTATATTTTTATTACAGACATAGCTGTTCCCCATTACTGTGTCCTAACTTAATTCTTGACCACACAATCCAGAGTTTTAATGACTCTGAGGAAGGGGCCTTTTGAAAACATTGTGGGAAAAGGAGAAAATGCTGGTAACCATCATTTTCTCCTTTTCCCACAATATTTTCTAACCCTTTGGAGAAGGGTATTTATATTGCTTCACCGACATTCAAATTGTCGTTTGCAAAATGCTTTCAGTTTGGACAAATCTAAAATTGTTTGTGTGGTAAAGGGTTAAGAACACTCTGACACACCCTGTTATACATACTGCATCCATTTGTGTTGACTCATGTTGTTTCATTTTCTTAACATCAGAGATCATTTTTATAATTATGTAACGTTATTGATGCACTGTTATTGTGACTAAGTGTACCATAATAGAAGATTTAAAAGAAACTGATCATCATCGTAATCATCATCAATATTTCTCAATGATGGTTTAAACTAAATAAGAAATAAAACATTTCAATAGAAACAGTTTGACTTTTGTTTGTGTGTTTGCCATGTTTTGGGATAGAAAGAACCATACATGCCTTAGAAATCAAGTTGAGTTCTTTACCCTGGTGGCTAAGTGGTCGGTTCTTAACTACACGACAATTTTACAGACTTGCCCAAATTCAGCCTCTGCTTATCTCTGCCAGACAGCAAAATTTAGACCCATCCAAATTAAAAGCTTTTGCAGACGACAAATTTAGTACGGCTCAAATAGTGGAATTTGTTAAAGGGTAGAGAACATTGTGGAAAAAGGAGAGAATGCTAGTTATCAGCAGTTTCCCTATTTCCCACAATGTTTTCAGAGACAATCTCTCTCGGGGCCTTTAAAACTCGAGATTGTGGTAAAGGCTCAACACTTCTCTTCTGACTAAATAAATCTGACCTTCCACAGTTCTAATGCGCCTGAAAATTGTTTTGGTCAAAGTTCATCAACAGATAGCATATGGTGAAGACCGATGATCAGACTGCATGTTTTGTGCAGTCTGATCTTGATCTGCGCAAAAGCTATGCCAGTTGACATTGAAAAAGTCAAATTACATCCTGGTGCATTGGGAATTATCAATCGTATCAGTTTTGATTTAGACTTACTGATTGGTTATATTATCTGAATCAATTTTGTCATCAGTAAGTGCAGAAAATCAAACTGCATGTATCTTGGTCTGTACACCTAGCAGAACAAAGCCAGATGAGATGAATGATGGACAACAAACAAGCAGCCATTTCTTTACATGAAGACGTCATATTTTCCAATTATGCTAAAACCTATATCGGTAATTTGACCTGTTGACCCTCTCGTAAAAGCAGCAATATCAGGTAGGTTTTT
The DNA here is from genome assembly GCA_945859785.2 of Tridacna gigas. Taxonomy (NCBI): domain Eukaryota; kingdom Metazoa; phylum Mollusca; class Bivalvia; order Cardiida; family Cardiidae; genus Tridacna; species Tridacna gigas. Next base: position 38,009,107 of record OX244040.2, read on the forward strand.
ACACTTTACTTTCTTTCAACATTTCACCAATCTCCGAGCAGAGTTGTCGTTCGTTACTCTCACATCTCTACAACGGGCTAAATGACAAGAATCTTGTCAAACTGAGGAAAACATGTTTTGTTACTGTTTAACTATTTCATGTGTAACATAATAAAGTAGACAAAGGAAATATGATTCCGGATACATTATAGGTGCATTCAAACTGATGAATTTACCTGTATACAATGGAACTATTTTTTCAAGCTTCTTTACTGATCAGAATCTTACGCCAATTGTAAAAATAATGGCTGCGCCCATGAATGATGACAATTTAAACAAAATTAAAAAAAACAAGTTATCGTCCTTTAAAAGACATTTAAGCTTTTCAGAAAATCCCTCTTTTTCACATTTCTTACCACTAAGTCTGATTGGCCGTATGCTGTTTGAACAGCAAACAAAACAATCGATTGGTCTTTCTTTCACCGGCGTTTGGGTCGCCATTTTGAGTTATGGTCATGTGACGAAAATATCACGTGATGACGGACTACTTTCTGAGCCAACTACAGAGGTGATCCGTAGTGCAAGAGTGACATTTCACGATATCGACCCCCTCCCCGAAAATAAACTGCAGTTTGATATTTACCCCTTGTTAACATCTGAATACCTTACGAGTGCTCAGGTATTTCAGAAGTTCAGTCAAACAGCCAGGACAAACACTACCTTTCAATTCTATACATGTACCCCCCCCCCCCTCAGCTTTCAAAGTTAAAAAAATACATCTATACTCGTTTTCAGCCAGTTATTAACCACTTTCATCGTTATATTATGAAAGTATAATCATTCTTGTATCATCATGCCAAATGTCGTCCCTGACGGTTGCAAGGTTGCAAAGATTATGACCGATAGAAAATGCATTTCATTTTCTGGAGGCCTTCAAAGAAATCGCTGTTTTCGTTTCCGGTTTTAAATCGAAGATAAATCCTATGTTTATCCCTCACAACATTTATATTGGTAACTTATCAATGGTTTCACAGCTGACTAAATTCTGAGCCATCCTACACACTGTCAAGTTTTAACAGCGCCTTTTCTCTGTTGCTATAGGGATGTACCTGTAACAAATGAGCCGTGCTCTGTGAAAAGGGGGTTAATGCATCTGCGAAAAGTATCGACACAGGTCACGCGCAGGCTCACCTGGACCGAAACTTTTCGGTATCGGTCAATTTTATGATTGCCCAAGGACAAGTCTACCTCATGATTCAGTCGGTTTTTAGACGAAATGGACTTTATGGATCCATTATGATGTTATAACTGGTTTGGTACCATGCATCACGGAGATGCATTAAGCCCCCTTTTGCCAGAGCTCATATAGGATTGTGAATCGCACAATCACAACATAATTGTCCTCTTTCGTCACTGTCTACAACATTCCCCTCCCGATTTATCTCAAATCTGATGACAGCTCGGTTCCGTGAAACGGAGATATTTACATTTGAGAAATGCTGTGAAACTAGCCTGACAAGCTGCATTGGATATGCATCTTCCTTTGTCGTTATGAGACAGGAAACAGAAATCTGTGGGATGTCAAGGAGACTGCGCATAAATCTAATCCAGCCATCATCCTGTAAAGATATATCCTCTAAACTAATTGTCTCTAGGTGAATGGCACGCGGGGATACGCAAGGGATATGTTCTCCAAACGATATTCCAAGTAAATAAAGGTGTTTTAAGTGTTCTAATGTCGGTAAAACTTGGGCGATAAGTTGAATATCATCTAGCTTCCACCGGAAACAGTTGAACGCAAATAGATCGCCTAGGATCAAAGTTGACAGGGAGCTGGAAGCTGGTAGAAAATTCACCACCGAGGAAGGATTTGACATCCATCCCGACAGCCATACTTCCTCAAGATTTACAGATGGACTGAGCGCTATTTCATTGACCGAGAGTTCCTGAACAGACAGTTTTTTCAGACAACAGTTAGCAGCAATATTCAAGGACACGTCACATCGCTGACTGCCACGATGAGTAACACACCGCACTTTTTCAAGATCTATTTCCTCCAGTGCTGAAGCGTTTTGAAAGTACACCATGAATTCTTCGATAACCTGATGCGTTGCTGAAGTACATAACGAAAGAGCTTTTAGATGCGTCAGGACGGACAGGGTTCTTGGAAACTGGCTGATGTTATCTAGGACAAGGCTCAGTGACCGCAAATTGTGCAGTATGTTCACCTTAAGGTCATATATCAGCCCGGAGGACATGTGGTCGAGATGAAGTCGTTGAAGACTTTTCGTTTTTTGTATTTGATTGCTTAACTGAGGCACTGTTTTCCTCGCTGGACTGTCGATATAAAGAGACTTTACTTCATCCACGTTACTTTGTAGAAGGGTTATCACATCATCATTTGAATTGTCTTTTATAACAAAGTCATAGAGCGAAGGTTTCATCTTCCATGTCCCACCTGGAAATATTGTACCGTAGGACACCTGAAGTGTTGATCGAACTGTGCCAACAAACCTTTTGTTATAGCTGCACTCCTTGGTGCATTGAAACACCAAGCCTTGTATATCCTTAACAGTCTTGTAAGAGGTCAAAGATCGGCTTTTTCTGAATGCAAAACGCCCTTCAAGGGAAGTTCTGTACCTTTTTATTTCAGGGCTTTTGTCAGTTATTCCAGCAATAGTCTTTGATAACGTGTTACAATATTGAGGTCTAAGACCGCTAACAAAAATCAGTATGTTCGACATGGCGAGAATCTTGTCGACAGAAGTTAGTTGCCGTTGGAGTTTAGAAATGATTTCTGGTGGTGACATGGCTATATAGAGGGCAACCAGGAATTCCTGGACACTTTTGTGAAAGAACTGAATTATCACATTGTCGTTTGTTTTAGATCCGAGAGCTTTTGACTGAGACAGCAATCCGTTTTCGAGACAAAACTGTAATTCATCAGCATCACGAAAATGATTGACAACATCTGACTTCTTAAACACTAAAATTGGCTGTTCGTAAGCGACAGTGGATTTGAATGCAAACTCTGCAAGCTTGTACAAGACTTGAGAATACTTGCAGCAGTTTGGACAGAAAGATAACGAACCAGGTAGCTTCCTGTTAGATCTGGATGCTAGTTGTGGGTTTACGTACTTGATAAGGCTTTCTAGAAGACCACCATAATTTACAGTTTTTGATTCCTCCAGTCCACTTTCATCCTTCCAGAGACAAATCAAGTAGGTAAGTATCAAAGGGATCTCTGCCATCGAGTCAAGGTTGTGCCTTTTCAAGGCTTGCATGAAACTGTTGACCATTTTCTCCTGATGACTGATAGAAACCTTGTAATAGTTGGCCAGAATTTTGGTAGCTAAGGTACGGACAGCGTTTTCATCCATGATGCCTATCTCAAGAACACGGATGTTCATATTAGCAGGTATTACCTGCAGTTTCCAGGGTCGTGTCGTGATAACTCGTGTGCAAGAATAAAGCTTCTCTGTGGATGGCAAAGGTCTACCTGTTTGCGAGTTCCATTCGTCGAGACCATCTAAAATAAGTAAACAATTGCCTAAACGGAAACACTTCTCTAAGTTATGGGTATACAGAGGCGCCTCTTCAAAGAGTTGATTCTTTATCATCTTAAAGGCTGAGTCAACTCCATTCGAAAATCTCAGAGCCAATAGAAAAACAAAATCATACTTCAGCATTTCAGTTTCGTCATCTGTAAATAGGACATCGTCTTGACGAGCTCTCTTTTTCATGGCGGACGCCCAAACATTGGCCATTTGGACGCAGAAGGATGATTTCCCTCGACCAGCTGGTCCTTTCAGTAAAACTAGTCTTGTCGGTTCTCCTGTGTTCTTTCGACAGAAGATATCACCATAAGAGGTCACCTTATTTTCTTCAAGGCTGAAGACGTCACTAGGGCCATTTCGATTATTTTCATACAGAACTACGTGCGTGTACAGATCCGATATCTGCAGTCCTTCGTCATCATAAAGCGGCGCCACGGGCAATAAAGCATGGTAATTTTGGTACTGGTCAATAAGATGGCTTTGTATTTCTTCTTTCCCTGGAAAAATAATAATTGGATTTTATAATCTGATTAAAGAAGTGAATTCATGGCTATCTGTTTGAGCAAATATTAAATGTCATTTGATTTTAGAGATGCGTGTACATGTATAATCAAGTATGCAGTGAACAAGCGGAGAAATTTAGTACGCAGAGAGAGAGAGAGAGAGAGAGAGTTAAACTTCGCTTGATCACATATCGCCTGTACATATACAGGTTATGTTAACTTACATGTTTCCAGGAGGTTCATGGCTCGGTCAATTTCCGGTTGTTGTAGATCACATTCTTTATACTGCTGAATCTTTGCCTTCATCTCACAGGTAAAACTGGAGTCACCGATAAAGTCCAAAAGTCCATCAATAACTGCCACAATATGACTCCATATCGTTATGAACTCCTCTTCGTCCACACGTGCATGTGGCTTATGAGCCAAATCTTCATTTCTTATCTGTCGTAGTTCATCCACATACTGAAGTTCCTGAGGAGACAAGCTAAACAGCTGTTTTAGAACTACACATAGCAGACTTATATCCCAAGTTTCTACTTGTGTTTTTTGGTCATCAGGTGGATAAAGTTTCTCCTTTGAACTTTTTGGAAGAACTCTTGAATCTAGCCTTTGTAGTTTTCTTCTATGCTGTTCCGTCCTCAGGAACGTGTCGATATCGTCTCCACCATTGGACACTGTTTGTATTTTGTGCCCAAGAAATTTTCGCAGAACGGGTGTTCCAACGTCCAAAAGCAGTACACCAATCCTGCAGTGTTTGATGGTCTCGTTTGGTAGAACATTTTGGGCCATTTCTTGAATTATGTTATTGGTTCCCTAAAAAAAAGTATGCACAGAGTATTTGAGCGTACGTTTCACTACTCGTCTAATTGATTATACAAATGTACCAGCAACAGATGTACGCTATTCTTGGCCGAGACTAAAAGAGAATTATTTTTCAACATACACTGTAAATACATGTACTTCTGGCAGATGACTTTCGCGTCTTGCAACAGACCGCTTTTTGAAAACAATGATGAAAAAGGAGATATTGCTTTATTCAGTTTATTAATTTTAAGCCACTTACTTCTTAACTAATTCTTTGTTTCTACATGAATTCAAATCTTAAAACTTCATTCAGGTTTGATTGTCCATATTTAACAAGGATGATTTTACCTCTTATCATGCTAAATAAATTAAATGAAACTTTCCAGTCGACAGTACTTAAATATCCAGATGTTGCTACATGTATTTCAAAGTTATTTGTTGGGGGAAAATATCCCCTTCCTTATCGGACAGTGTAGATTCAAGATCAGACTATACAATCTTGATCTACACTGTCCGAAAATGATTATTCAGTCGCGCTTACCAGCCCAAGGGTTAAGACTCCAAAATAATCTGGACGTTAAACTGAGCCTAACTAACGTTGGTCATGATGACTAAACCTTTGTCATTGTCGAACCATTGAGACCTTTACCGCTTCAAACAATAATATCACCATAGGCGAAACAGAGGCTTTTTTTGATGATTTAATTAAATATCAGACTGTAGAGAACGTAGTTGGATCTATACTGTGCGCCTTTTTCGTCAAGCATAGGGCCTATAACATAAAAATATCTCTGAATTTCAGTGGGTTGTATGTTCAGGCGTAAATCTCGTGTGATCCGGTGATCAAGTCCCTGTATCACGTAGCTTGATATGCGCCTACACGGTGCAATTCCTCGCCGAAAGTACACCGATTTACCGTTATTAAAATTGTAAGGCTCCTCTTAGAAAAGAAAACATGAGTCACAATTATTTATCGATATCTTCCTTACAATATTTCCGTCGGCAAACCGTTTGTACAGTCATTTTTTTGCGTGGTTTGTCAGTTCCGTTGGGATTTTTCATTGATAGATCGAAAGATGTCAATAACTTCACGTTGTTCACGTCGTTGCAAAGCGATTTACATGGACCCCGCCATGTTTAGATCATGTGATTGGTAGATCTAGTTCAAAATGAAAACCTCCTATATACAGACGAGGTTAGGTGTAGGTACCAACACCGAATCGGTCGAGTTATGACGAGTAGCTATTATACCCTTTTTTTGTCTCTTTGTAGGTGTCTCTACACCCAAGCTTTACTTGTTCATCTTTGGACCTTCAGAAACCCTAAACTTTTATTATTACACAAATTTATGACCAGCCAAAGAATTGATATAAATTATGTATTTTTTAATCTGTTTCTAAATGATATGGAAAACTTTAAGGGAAAAGAAGGAATTGCTTGTAACGCAAAATTGCGGTTTTCTCTCACATTTCTTTAAAATAGATGTTAACTGTGAAAAACGAGAGATAAAAATGTGAGATACGAGTAAAAGGTCAATGTCACCGTAGTGTCAAGGGGCAATAATTAATTTCTTCATGTAAGAGCCGTATAAACTAGGTTATCTGTATAACTCATGCTCACAGCATTCGATAGATTTAGAGAATAGACATTTTAGAGCTACATACATGTATGAGGTCCCATCAATAATATCGAGAACTAATTCCACTATTCAATTACGCGTTGACGTACTGTCATGAAAATTCGTATGATTAAAGCTCATTCCTTTTCCAGTTAACTAATCTAACTCCAATACGATGACGTCAAAAATATATGACATCATAACAAAAATATGACGTCATATCAAGAGCGTTCGTTTAAAAATGGCGTCATCCTGTACCAGCGAGCAACGCGTTGTGATAAAGTTTTATGTGTTACTCGGTAAATCTTTTACGGAGATCCGTGATGATTTGCATAAAGTGTATGGAGACTCATGTTTAGCGAATAGTGCTATTTCAAAGTGGATGCGGCGCTTTAAAGACGGTAGAGAATCAACGGAAGATGATAAACATACTGGCAGACCTGTGAATATAACAACTGAGAAGAAAGTTGCTGAAATTCAAGAGTTTATTCTTGAAGATAGAAGAGTAACTGTTGAAACTGTAGCTAGACACTTTGACATTTCGTATGGTACAGCTCAGGACATTATGACCAATAAGCTCGGAATGTGCCGCGTTTCAGCAAGATGGGTACCGTGCTTGCTGCTTCCTGATCAAATGGGACAAAGGGTCAAAAAGTGTCATGAATACTGTCAACGTTACAATGACGAGGGCGAAAACTTTCTGAATCGAATAATTACATGTGATGAGACATGGATACACTTTTTTGAGCCGGAAAGTAAACAACAAAGCTCAATGTGGAAGCATCCTTCTTCGCCTTCGCCAACAAAAGCGTTGATTTCCAGGTCTGCCGGTAAGGTAATGGCCATAATTTTTTGTGATATCCAAGGAATTATTTTGAATCACTTTGTTCCTCCAAAAACTACAATTACTGGTAACTATTTTGCATCATTAATTAAATCTGATCTGCTACCGGCTATCAAGAGAAAGCGCCCACAACTTATGAGGTCCGGGATTCTCTGCACCACGATAACGCGCCAAGCCATAGCAGTCGCGTTGTATTAGACACTATTAAGGAACTGGATATAGAAATACTACCACACCCTCCGTACAGCCCAGATTTGGCAATTTGCGATTTCTGGCTATTTCCAAATCTAAAAAATAAGCTACGTGGTGAGAAGTACGAGTCAAGAGAGGAGTTGGGGCGTGCCGTTGACAGACATTTGCGGGATATGTCACGTGACGGCCTGCATCACGTGTTCCGGGCATGGGTCGAACGGTGGGATAAGTGCAAACTGTGCAAGGGACGTTACTTTGAAAAGGAGTAGATGTTGAATGTATGTTGGTTGACGTGTTTTTCTGATATAAGATTAGTTCTCGAAATTATTGATGGGCCCTCGTATATGTACTGAGCGAACAGTGTAACCCGAGACCAGTCTTGAAATCCCTTTGTTAATGAAAGTAGTGAAGATATTTTTTTTGGTCAGTATAATATGAAACGCATCTTATTATTATTAATGTAGAATTACTTTTTAATTGGTAACGTTGTTAACTGTATACATATTTAACTATGCTCTCAATTATTGATTCATTGGTTGAAAGTTTCTTGCGCTGCTTTTTCATGCACATTCTGGGTTTCGCCGGTATTAGGCTGTGGACTATGAGGAGAATTGTCCGAGGACACACCCGCGTAAAATCCTGTGCTTCGAGTGAGGCTCGAACCCGGGGCCTCCAGGTTAATTATGCTACACTTTACCACTGAGTCACGCAGGACCCAGCACACCTTCAAAGGTGTGTGTTGAGAATTTGTTTAAGGTAGTAAGGAGTTTATAAATGCAAAATTCAAATATACCGTACCACGACAAAAACTTCAAACATTCAAGCATTGCCATAATCGGTAGCTCAGTCAGTGACCTATATATAGAGGCTTGTAATCCTACGGTAACGAAATCTAGGTCCGTATTTACCAATCATTCTTAGTACATTCTTAGTGTTGTCCAGGATTTCCTAAATTTGAAAGTAACACAACGTCTGACTGGCTAAACCAAAAGCCAACCAGAAGTTGTGTTACTTGCAAATTTAGAAAATCTTGGAGAATAAGACTAAGAACGTTATTAAGAATGGTTGGTGGTTATATGCCCCAATCCCAGTTCTTTTGAGGATTGATGATAGTGTCTATGACAGGATTCATTACTCTGTCCCAGTTTCAAGCAATGTTTTGACAATGTTTGCGCTGGATGGCGGCTTTGACGGCAACAGAAACAAACTATACAAATGAATTAACGGCTGCACTGGCAGCTGTGATATGTCTGAAATAATATTGAAAACGGCTGAGAGACAGACACTTAACCCGTATGCTCTTAAGGTCGGCTCAGTGCGCTTTTGCAGACAATGTAAGTCAAGATCAGACTGCACAAAACGTGCAGTCTGATCTTGATCTACATTGTCCGATACTGTAATTTTGTTCTAATGAAATGTAATTTGAAATTGCAACATTTGGGTTTTTACTATTGCGTGGTTCGATTAATTCACTTAGCCGCTTAACCCTTTTCCACACAATCCCGACTTTTACGACCCTTAGAAAGAAGCTTTTTGAAAATATTGTGGGAAAAGGAGAAAATGCTGGTAACCACATTTTCAGCATTTTCTCCTTTTCCCACAATGTTTTCTACACTTCCCAAAACAAATTTCAGCTTTTGAGCCACATTAATTTTGTCGTCTGCAAATGCTTTCAATTTGGACTGGTCTAGAATATTGTCGTTTGGTAAAGTGTTAAGGGTTAAATAAACCATTCCAGCTATTTTGTCCCGGATGTTTTAAATTTATTGCCCATGACTTGTCTCTGTCTGAGCAAGGGTCTTCTGTGTCACGGTAGTACAGGCACAGAAATGCAACTAGAGATTTTAATTCGATCTTTGTCGAGGGTGCTAGTTACGGGATAGTATTAAAAGGCTGGAGGAGCCAAGCCTTCAAATGAAATCCGGCCTAGGGAGACACGGAAGTGAGATGTTGCCGTGATATCACTGGACTAAATTAGAAATCGCCTTTCAAATAACCAAGAGAATCCAAACCCGGGAAAAAAAAACTGAGGCAGAAGCTTCATTTAACGTCATCTAAAAAGGAACACAACAACTTACAAATATTAAAAATCTTGCCTGTTAACAGTGGCTTCCGCGACCAGAGCATCCATATTTCATTCTTTTCTTAACTGCACATCCATCAGGTTTCATCCTAATATAGAGTACTGATAAATACTTATCGCCAAATTAACCCGTAAACCTGCTAAATAAATTGAATGAAACTTTCCAGCCAATAGTAATTTAGCCCCAAATATTGCTATTTCAAAGTTATTTTTGGGGGAAAAAATATCTCCTTATCAGACAGTGAAGATCTAAGATCAGACTGCACGAACTGTGCAGTCTGATCTTGATCTACAGTGTCCGCAGAAGGTCCTTAAGTCGCGCCAAGCAGCCCAAGGATTAATGAGGATCGCTAATTAAGCAGTCAGTGTATACCGGTATGTATACTGTTTTTATCACAGTTTTTTATCACAGTCTTGATAGCATTGATAGCATTGTTTATATAGGATCCTAGCGAGACAGGTTTACAAACATGAGTATTGTGGGAAAAGGAACGTTTGTCTTTAACCCTTTACCAAACAATCCCGAGTTTTAACAACCCTGAGGGAGATGCCTTTTGAAAGCATTGTGGGAAAAGGAGAAAATGGTGGTAAGAAGCATTTTCTCCTTTTCCCCACTATGTTTTCAACCCTATCAAAGACAAATTACATGGTTTTAGTCGCATATAAATTGTTGTCTGCAAATGCTTTGAATTTGGACAAGTCTACATCTTTGTTGTGTGGTAAAGAGTAAAATGGAGCCCTTGAAATAAAAAAAAACAATATTTCCTTTCCTTCACTTGTTTGTTTTTCCGGTAACTTGTAAGTTGTTTTTGCAGGTGTTACAAATGGGTTTATACCCAGATTGATGTATCATGACTGTGTTGTCACTATGAACACTACATGAGCCCACATTTCTACACAAAAATCATTCTTTATGTCCATGCGAAGCCAGATTTTGAAAACTCTACAGGGGAAAGAATTAATTTATTGAATGTTTTTTAACGCCACTTTCAACATTATTTCAGTCATATCATGGCGACAGCTCACATACATGTACTCATGTATGTCCAGGGTTTCACCATAATTAGGCTAGGGCTCTGAAGTGTCTTACACAAGGACACTCCCACGAAAAACCCAGTGGGTCCAGAGAGGCTCGATCCTAGGACCTCCAGGTTACGAGTCTTACACTTTACCAATGAGCCACACAGGATCCTTGCAGGGAAAGCAAGTGCTTGTGAAAAGTAACTGTTGCTTCTTCCATAGTCCAATTTTTTATGTGATTCAAGAAGAGTGTTCTCCATTGTATTTTTTTTTAAAGTCAAAAAAGGGGCATAACTGTGTCCAAAATATATTGATGGTTACCTGCCCCTTTTGTATAAATTCCCTTTTTGATAGTTAACAACTTGTCCATGGTTGAAGTAAATATCGTCAGTAATAACAGAGATGTTACAAAATGCCAAAGGGTTTGCACGACAGTGCACACGATGATTCCAGGGTTACAACAACTCAGCATTTTCTTTGACAACATCTGTGCTAAAATGCTGGTAACAAGCATTTTTTTCAAAATGCTTATTACTCCCTTTGTGAGAAATCTTATTACTGGAGCCACTTTTAGTTTGTTGTCTATAAATGCTTCTGATTTGGACAGGTCTGTGCAATTGTTGTTGGAGAAAAAGTTGACCTGTTATCATAAAACCCGAGTTTTAATGACCCTCAGGAATAATGCTTTTGAAAAAATTGGGGAAAAGGAGAAAATGCTGGAAACCAGCATTTTCTCCTTATTCCACAATTCTTTTTTTTTTTTTTCAAGGTCAAATCTGGTCGTTTGAGGCACATTTTATTTGACATCTACAAAATTTCTAATTTCTTCAAGTCGAAACGTTTGTTGTCTTGTTATAGAGTTTAATAGATGAATGACAACATTTAAGCCATTACCACACAATCCTGACTTTTAACAACCCCAAGGATTGAAGGAAGAAGCCTTTTCCCACATGTTTTAATCCTATTCAAGTATTCAAGTATAAAGACTATCATTTGAAAGACACTCAAATTGTCTTCAGTAAATTCCTTTTATATGGACAGGTTCAAAATTTTGCCATGTTGTAAAAGGTTAACAAAGAACAAGAAGCATTTGTTTGATATTATATTTACTTTATTATCAATCTTAAAACAATACAGCACACTGTTTCATCTTAAAAAAAAAAAAAAAATGAATGACTTAAATTCAATAGAGAAATATTTATGTGAAGTTACGTATCACAACATTATCCTTTTTGACTCACAACAATTTGATCTTTTTCATCTTACAAAGAATTCATGAGCAAAGACCAATAATATTTAACTCTTTACCAAACGAAAAAATTTTAGCCTTGTCCAAATTATATATATTTTACAAACGACAATTTCAATGTGGCTAAAATGGTTATTTTTTTTTTCTTTGACAGGGTAGTAAACATTGTGGGAAAAGGAGAAAATGCTGGTTTCCAGCATTTTCTCCTTTTCCCACAATGTTTTCAAAAAGCTTCTTTCCCCGGGTCGTTATAAGGTGACATTGTTTGGTAAAGGGTTAATATTATTTTATAATAAATTTTTTTTTAGGTTAAAACAATGATAAAGCAAAGAGCACCAGATGCAGGAGCTAATGCTTAGCTGCAGTTGATCTTAGTGAAATTCTGTTAAGAAAGGGGCATAACTGTATCAAAAATATTCTTATGGTTACCTGCCCCTATTGTATCGGTTTCCGTTTTGATTGTTATCGACTAGTCTAAGTAAATATCTTCAGTAATGACAGATATATTATAAAATGTCAAAGTTTTTGCATGGCGATTCAGATGACGCCAGGGCTATGAAAATACCTCTACATTCAAAATTCTATGAAAAACAGCCAAGCTAATAACCTTTGCATCTAAAACTAAATCAAACTGAATCATTTTAATCCAGGGGTCCCCTTTACCGATCGGTCAAAATTCAATTCTAATCCTTAATTCCAAGACTAGCAAATTGATTGGCTAAGACACACTGTCAGATCTAATTTGTTGTCTCCAAATGTTTTCTATTTGGAACAATCTAAAGTTTGTTGACTAGTAAAAAGTTAAATCCCTGAGGTAACTTCATCGCTGACAACATGCATGAGAGATTAGGGTCCATATGCACCAACCATTTTTTATTTAATTCCAAGTCTTGTTCTAGATTTTGAAAGTAACACAATTTCATGTACATGGTTTAGCCAATCATAATATGGTTTAGCAAATAAGAAGTTGTGTTATTTTCAAATTTAGAAAATTCTTGAGAGTAAGACCAAGAATGCTCTAAAGAGTGGTTGCTAAATACAGACCCATCCTGACACAACCTGCTGTCTTACTCTTAACTCTTTACCAAACAACAGAAGTTTAGCCTATTCCAAATTGAGAACATTTGCAGACAATGAAGTACATGTGACCCAAAAATTGAAATTTGGTGTTCGAAGGCTAGAAAATATTGTGGGGAAAGGAGAAAATGCTGGTTACCAGCATTTTCTCCTTTTCCTGCAATGTTTTCAAAAGCATTCCTCCTTGTGTTGAGACTGTATGGTAAAGGGTTAATCAATAGTGCCTGCAGCTTCCTGTGGTATTCCAACCAACAGGGTCTCAAAATTGCAACAACAGGACTTTTTCTTTCTTATTTCTGAAATACATCCAGTCCTCTACACTTTTTTCATCCTTATACAAACAATTTGTACTGGAAAACAAGGTGGGAAATGGTGTAATTGTCTGTAACAAGCAATACCTCCTCGTAACCAGAAATGGCTCCTTACTCCACAGTAATTTCCATACCATGAAAGATACTGTTTTCTCGTGATTGAACGCTTTAACACACAATCCTGTGTTCTAATGACAATGAGGATAAAGCCTTTTGGGAAATAATGTGGGAAAAGGAGAAAATGCTGGTAACCATCACTTTTTCCTTTTGTCATATTGTTTACTTCCCCATCAAAGACAGAGATCATAACTTGAGCCATATTTTCAATTGTTACCAGCTTTCAATTTGGATGAGTCTACATGTTTGTTGTGTGGTAGACAGTTAAGAAACCCAGGGTTCTTGAAATAGGGCTCTGTAAATTTGAACACTAGGATTCATGGGGCTTCTTTTATGTATTGTTCTTGTTCTTGGTCAGTCATCCCTTGCCATTTCACTGCCCCTAGATAAAAAAAGAAAATAGAGAACAAACTCATTATCAGATGACAAAGTTTTAGACATGTTTATATTGAAATCATGTGCACATGACAAAGTCAATGTGGTGCACATGTATGGATTTGTCTTTGAAAAGGTAGGAAAAATATTGTAGAAAAAGGAGAAAATGCAGGTTACCAGCATTTTCTCCTTTTCCCACAATCATTTCATAGGGCTTCTTTGAAGCCGTCAAAGACTGCTGATAATTTCATCAAAAAAGAAACAGCTGTCAGAGTAGGACATACTCTTTCTGTACTGGATCCCATTCAACTGGTCATAACTATATCAACAGTGAAAAAAAAAATTCAAAGGGCCACAACTGTCAAAAAATTAAAGACAAGGATAGACAGACAATATGGCTACTTTGCACAGTTCTCTTTTAAAGCTACTAGCTGCTTTCCCACATAACTATTGTCAAAACAACAATCAGCAGTCAGTGAGGACTGAATCCTGTACCAATGACTATCATCAATTGTCGCAAAGAAAGTGGCCGAACTTGGAATTCAAATCGACAAGCCCTGTTTTCAAATCCTGTATGTTACCTACTGAGCTAGCGGGTTCTGCTATATTTCTTCAAAATCATCTGCTACAATTTTTTTTTCCATGGGAAAGTGTTCTCCTTTCCTACAAAATGTTTTCCCTTTCCTTCAAAAGTTTCTCCTGTCAGTCAGCTGTTTTAGATGCTGGTAAATCTAAAATATGAGTGGCACTCTGGCTAAAGGGGGTTTCATGCCTCTCTGTGATGTATAAAAGCAAGTAAATTGTCACAAAAATATAGATCAATAAAATTCATTTTGTCTAAAAACCGACCGAATCATAAGGTAGAATAGCAAAAGGTTTTGACCGATGTCAGTCTGTGTAGTCTGCGAAGGCTGACCTGAGTCGATACTTTTTTGCAGATGCATCAAGCCCCCTTTTCAAAGAGCATAGCTCATGTGCTTTTCAGTAATGGGGTTAACAGATGATTCTATATAGCAAAGAGGTAGGGAGTGCTTATCGGGATAAAGTTTGGTGAGAGAACTTTCAAAATGCCATCATTGGGTTTTTAATACTGGCTGTATATTTTCAGTTAACCCTTTTGAACACAATCCCTGGTTTTAATGACCCTGATGGAGAGGCCTTTTGAAAACATTGTGGAAACAGGAGAAAATGCTAGTAAGCAGCATTTTCACCTTTCCCACAATGTTTACTACCCTGTCAAAGAACTTCTGTTCGTTTTTACTAAATTAGGATTTGTTGTCTGCATATACTTTCAATTTGGAAGAGTCTAAAACCCGTCATTTGGGAAAGAGTTAATTTATTGAGCAGTTTAACCCTTTACCAAACAATCCCGATTTTAATGATCCTGAGAAAGTAGCCTTTTGAAAACCTTGAGGGAAAAGGAGAAAATGCTGGTAACCGGCATTTTCTTCGATTCACACAATGTTTTGTACACTTTCACAGAAAATAACCATCATTTCAACTAAATTTAGCATGTTGTCTGCAAATGCTTTCAGTTTGGACCAGTCTACAATTTTGTCATTCGGCAAAGAGTTAAGGGTGAAAAAAGAGATATTACCGTCTTTGATGTTAAGTTTGTTTTCCTGCAAGAAAGACAGAAAGCCCTTCAGTTTCTGACCAACAAAGGGTTGACCAACAGACTTGGATGATAAATCCTCAGATGACTTTTCTTTCGGCTTCTTTTTCACCTCCTTTTTAGGAAGAGCTTTTGGTGGGACTTCAGGTCTCTGAAAAGAAGATAACATTTGAGCCATGCTCTGGCAAAAGGAGGTTTAATGCATCTCTCTTTGATGCATTATATCAAACAAGTGAACACACAATCATGTATTCATTTTGTCTTACAACCAGCTAAATCCTCAATGGTCCTTAACATGTACAAAAAACAAAAAGTTTCGACACTGGTCAGTCCACATAACACTGGTCAGCCTATGTGGGCTGACCTGAGTCAATACTCTTTGCAGATGCATTTAACCTCTTTTTAATAGAGCATGCCTCATTTGCATAAGACCCTTTTTCAGATGACAAAGTTTCTGACATGTCCATACTGAATGCATTTGCAGACCACAAATTCAATCTGGTTTAAATGATGTTGTCTTTAAAAATGGTAAAAAAGAAAACTTGCTACAAGAAGAAAATGCTTGTTACCAACTTTTTTCCCTTTTTCCCACAGTGTTTTAACAGGAAACCCATTATAACTTTGTATCGCTCCATTACCTTACTGGCACATGAGCCAAACGTGGCCTAGACAAAGATACTTACTCTTTACAAGATGACAAAAATTTCAGTCTGGTCCAAATTGAAAGCATTTGCAGAAGATAAATGTTACTTAAACCTTTACCACACAATCCTGACTTTTAACAACTCTAAGGAAGAAGCCTTTTGAAAACATTGCTGGAAAAGGAGAAAATGCTGGTAGCCAGCATTTTCTCCTTTTTCCACAATGTTTTCTATCCTATCAAGGACAAATTATGTCATTTGAACCATCTTTAATTTGTTGTCTGCAAACGCTTTCAATATGGACCAGTCTAAATATTGTCGTTTGGTAAAAAGTAAAATCATGAAACTTGTCTTACAAAGGGAAGAAAACATTGGAAAAAAAGTTACAAAGGGTAGAAAACAGGATGGAAATGGGAGAAAATGCTAGTTAACATTTTTTTCTTCTTGTCCTAACAATGTTTCTCAAAAGCGTTCTACCGCAGTGTCATTACAACTCGAGACTGTTTGATAAAGGGTTATCCGTTATGAAGCCTGTCCCAAGTATTATACAAAGCAATTTCTCCTTTTTCCACTATTTTTTTATAGATACTCATGTATCAAACCTCAATTCATGTTGAATATCCAATTTTATCCCCAACCCAAAGCTGGGGGGTATTGTTTTTGTGCTATTCATCCGTCTAGACATCTGAGCAACGCATGCCCCCTTTGACAGACTACCCACTTCAGTCTGTACAGGCAACTTATTTCTCGCCAATGGTTTGAAGAAAGTTGTCTCCTTCAAATTTGTTTCAGAAGTATTTAACTTTTTACACACAACAAAATTTTAGACTTGAATTGATTAAAAGCTCCTTCCTCAGGGTTGTTAAAACTTGTCATTTTGTGGCAAAGGGATAAGGTAATGCGACAAATTTCAAAATTTCTATTCACATTACCTTTACTTTGTCATCGATCTTCTTTGACTGTTTGCCTTGTGCTGTATGTGTGCCAGGTACAGAACATGAAATAAAAAGAAATAAGATCAGAACGTGAGGACAACAATGGTCCTATCTTGCTCACCTCTGAGACATAACTCTTTAACAAATGAAGAGATTTTAGCCTTGGGCAAATTGAAGGCATTTGCAGACGACAAATTAAATGTTACTCAAAACATGAAACAAAATTCAGGACTCGCCCAATTTGCAGGCAACAGCTAAATGTGGTTCATCATCATGAAATGATGGAATTTGTCTTGAAAGGTTTGGAAACATTTTGTGAATAGAAGAAAATGCTGGTTACTAGCACAATGGATAAATATTTAACTCTTTACCACAGTAAAATTTTAGACTGGTCCAAACTGAAAGCATATGCAGATGACAATTCATATGTTAATCAAATGAAAGGTTTGGTTGGAAAAATGGTAGCAAACATTGTGGGGAAAAAAATGTTTTCTAAAGTCCTTTTCCTTAAAACTCGGGATTGTGTGGTAAAGGGTTAAAACACAGGATTGTTCAGTAAAAGGCAAACCAAACTTTCATTACCTGTTGCAAGTTTTGATGTGTCACTTCTACCCTTTTTCTTGATCTCTCCTGGTTCATAGTTGATGGACTCATACCATATTTCTGCTAAAATGTTATTAGAATCTTCCATACTGAAGGGCTTCACTTCTTTTTTAGTTACTGTCTCAGGCACCGTTGGAATATGATTACTCTGATTAAGCACAAGTTGATCACTTTCCTTCTCTATTTGTGATTTTTTTATTTGCAGTCTCTTTTCACCCACGAGTTCTAGTTTATCATCAATAGTTTTCTTGATATCTGGTGATGGTGCTTTTCTGATAGCTTCTTCAGGGTCAATGTCACAATAAGTTTTCTCAATATACTCTCGAAGAGCTTTGTCCAGTTCAATTCGGAAGCTTCTCATTCTTTCGACATCCTGGAACTGCTCAAACCTTAAACTGAGAGAAAAGTCAAACTGAAAGAAAAGTCAAAGAGTTATGGAAATTTGTTCCTTTTAAACACTTATACATTTGAGCCATGCTCTGGCAAAAAGGCAGCCTAATGCATCTCCGTATGTATGATACCAAGCAAGTTACCCCAGTATCATACATCCCTAAAATCCGTTTTGTTCAACAAACTACTGAATCATGAGCTACACTTGTCATTGACATGTAGAAAATTGGCCAATAGGAAAAAGTTTCGACCCATGTCAGCCTGTACAGTCTGACATGGGTAAATACTTTTTGCTAATGCTCTGAGTCCCCTTTTCACAGAGCATGGCTCATTCATTTGTTGACCATGTATTGAATGATCCCTTGTTCTAATCAGCCCAGAGAAGAAGGCTTTCAAAAACATTGTGGGAAAGGAGAAAATACTAGTAACCAGCATTTTCTCCCTTTCCCACAATGTTTTCTACACTACTACCGACAAATTCAATCATTTGAGTCATATTTTGTTTGTCAATTGCAAATTCCTTCATTTTGACAAGTCAGCTAAATGACCAAAACATTGCAGCTTTCTGTCAGGGTGGTTAAAACTCAGGATTGTCACTCAACATTTTTCTCCTTTTATCACAATGTTTTTTAAAAAGGCTTTACTCCCTGGAGTCATGGAAACTTGGGAATGTTTGAAATAAGTTTCACAGATAAATTACCAAAGCGTTCCAGTCTTTCTCTTGGTAAAAGATTAAGTAAATCATTACACAGAAGAAATGCCAAGTTTAACCCTTAACCCTGTGTTTCAACGACACTGATGAAAAAAAAGGCATTTTCTACTTTTCCCTCATTGTTATCTATCCCTTCAAAGATACATCCCAGAATCTGAGTCATACTTAACTCTTTACCACACAACAAAATTTTAGACATGTCCAAATTGAAAGCATATGCAGATGACAATTTCAGTACACCTCAAATAATTGAATTTGTTTCTGAAAGGTAAGAAAACATTGTGGGAAAAGGAAAAAATGCTGGTTACCAGCATTTTCTCCTTTTCCCACGATGTTTTCAAAAGACTTCTTTGTGAGGGTCGTCAAAATTCGGGATTGGGTGGTAAAGGGTTAATTCATCATCTACAAAAGCTTTGGATTTGGACCAGTCCAAAACTTCACTGTTTTGTAAGGTGATAAACAATACTTTCACATATATTACCTTAACCAAAGATAGATATCTGTCATATGAAACACCTCCAGTGCATGGTCAAAAGATTTCAATTCCTCCAAATCAGAAATGAAGAATTCTGACACTGCTAAAAACCAATCCAAATTCAGTGTTTGACCTTTACTCACCAGACTCGCCATCTGAAAGAGGACAATCTTCCTAGTTTTTGTTTGTTTGCTTGTTTGTATGGAATGATTTCAGTTATGTCATAAGTGCACCTATCTATGCTTTCCTGGAGTTTCGTAACCCTTTACCACACAATGCTGACTTTTAACGACCCTGGGGAAAATGCTTTTTGAAAACGTGGGAAAAGGAGAAAATGCTGGTAACCAGCATTTTCTCCTTTTCCCATAATGTTTTCTACTCTTCCCAAAACAAAATGAAGATATCGTCAAGACAAACAATCTTAGAGATTTTATAAGCATTCGATTGAAAATGCTACCCCTGGTACATACACAAGGTTAACCCTTATCCTGCTAAATAAGTCAAGGGATACTTTCAAGCCAATAGTAAAACACAAAGGTTGCAACTTCAAAGTTAGTTTTTTTAGGTAAAAGTATCTCCTTATCGGACAGTGTAGATCCAAGAGCAGACTGCATATTCTGTGCAGTCTGATCTCGATCTACACTGCCCGCAAAAGGTCCTTAGGTCACGCTTCGCAGCCTAAGGGTTAAAACCCACATGATGGACAGGTGTACGAAGGACACAGCGAAATCACAAGAGCACTGGTGACTATGTCTCTCTCACTGCAAGCAGGCTGGGCAGGAATTTCTTACTATTGGCATATGCATCTTGTTTCGATCACCATGTTTTTTGTAATGTGGATAATATGACAGAAATGAGATCCCATGCAGCACAATCAACACTGTGTCTACAGGAACCAAAATCTCGAACAAGCCATAAAAGGTAAAACTTCAGGATAAATTCAATGTAAAATAATCCAGAGAAAGCGGAACAGATGACATGAATTTTCTTGATCAGTTAAAAAGCTGTAAATATTACAGTTTGATAACTTGTTTTGGTAATATCTCACTTTACAAAGGACAGTGTAGATTAACATCAGACTATACAGTCTGATTTCGATCTACACTGTCCTCAGAAGCAAATTATGACTGGCACTCAAACAGATTATGAGTTGATCACTGTACACCAAAAAAGCAACTAGAAAATTACTTACTTTCATAAAGAGTGCTATAGACTTGGAAGATGTGGTATGCCTCAAGGGAGCCTGACAAAACAACAGTTTTTCTTTGACAGGCATTTCTATATGATCGAGTAGCATGGCATTCTGTATCACAGCCCCCGCATTACACAGGAAAAACTGACTGTCTGTCTTACATATAGCTACAAATATCATCTGAAAATAGAGCCACAACTTTAATCTGAATAACATAGACCTTCGGATATTATCTGACAAGAGAGCCACAGATTTCATCTTACAAATAGCTACAAATATCATCTGAAAATAGAGCCATAAAATTCACCTGTCTTACATAAGCTACAAATATCTGAAAAATAGAGCCACAAATTTCATCTGTCTTACATATAGAAACAAATATCATCTGAAAATAAAGCCACAAACTTCATCCGAAAAGAGCAGGAGCCTCAGAGGGCTATGCACAACTTTACAAGGTGGATCATGACCAGACTGCCTTTTCTGGATAATGTAGATTCAGATCATACTGCGCAGTAGATGCAGTGTATTCATGAAAATACACTATTTGCTACTTTATTCAATGTTTATAAAACAACCTTAAAATTGCAATGCTTTTGTCCATTTATACATTTAACACTATAGTCCTTTACCAAACAATCCTGAGTTTTAACAGCTCTCAGAGAGAAGGCTTTAGAAAACATTGTGGGAAAGGAGACACTGCTGGTGACCAGCATTTTCTCTTTTCCAACACTTTTTCTACTTATTCAAACACAAATACTATCACATGAAAAACATTTGAATTGTCGTCTGTAAATTCCTTCATTATAAAAAGGTTTTGCCATGTGAAAAAGGGTTAAAATATAATTGTGCACTTTGTCATGCTAATGCTAGAATTTCTCTCAAATAAGAGCATCTTTGCTGAGCCTGAAAGCTGAGTCAGTAGTGTACAGGGCTTTGATTCAGAGGTTACTGGTTCAAATACTAACACAATGTAACTAAAATAATGTTGGAAATGGTGTTACACAGCAGACAAAAAAAAAAAAAAACATGGTTTAGCCAATCAGAAGTTGTGTCATTTGCAAATTTACAAAATTCTGGAGAGTAAGACTAAGACTTTTCTCAATGATGGTTGGTGAATATGGGCCCAGATCTTACCAGAATTGATGACAGAGGCACTCCTGGAAGGTGATAGGCTATTGTCTCTACAATATCATCTCTAATTGTCAGCCCAGCTCTCTGAAACATTGACAGACTTTCAGTTAAAAAAAAAAATACTATATACATGTATGAGTGTTTTTTTTTGTTTTTTTTCTGCAGATACTTTAGTTCTTTGTTGGAATACTGATAGACTTTTAGTTTAAAGAAACCTATTGATCCCATTTTCATTACTTACACAGACCTAATAAAGGGTTGACCTAATAGACTTACTTAGCTTTCTCTGGCAGTTGTGTATTCCTATGCGTTATCAGGTGGCAGAATCTAATAGAATACAATAAACCATGTTTATGGTTCAGTTTCTTAATTTACATACATATCTGACAGAAAGAGTTTACACAGGCAATTATGAGCTGACATGCACTTACGTGTGTTTTTATTCAAGGAACGTATCAACTTTTCAAAGAACATATACATGTTCTTGTTGTCATTTTCAGGTGTGGGCATAGTTTTCCCTGACTGAAATACATGCACATTACTTTGCACATCATTTAATATCTACACAAGTCTACACTGGGTTTGATTCAAAATCTAGGAGGCTGAAACCCTGAAATCAGACCACCCCATCAGTAAGACCAATTTTCAAAAGTACCACAGATGATCTTAATAGAGGGGTTTTACTGTAGATGTTAATCTTTAAATCGCCTTTCATGACAATAGTTGCCTTTACTGCCAGTGCAGATCAAGATAAGATGGCACAAAAAGTGCAGGCTGATCTCTGATCCACACTGTCCGTTTCCCTAAGGAGTTATAGACATGAGGAACCTTGATATTGCAATTACTTGGGTCTTGTTTCTATGCCAAAAAATGTCCTTATATTTATTAAGCACTCTATAGGTTAAAAATAAATGTACAGAAATGACATACCTTAATATCAGGAATTTCTTGATTCAAAATGTTTTTCAATGCTTTCAGATCTTTTTCATGAAAAGCTGTTACTTCTCCTCCTGCATTGTACAAACCACCATAACGCCCTGCCCGTCCAGCAATCTGCTTCGCTTGAGACGATGTTATCTGGGTCTTTTTCATTGTAAATTTCTGAATAAGTTCACTTCCATTTTCTTGCAATGCTTGTTTCTCAATTCCATGAAAGATAATCCTCTGAATGGCTCTGGGAGAACAAATAACCATGAAGGATGAAATTCAACCATTTCCCACACAATCAAAAGTTTTCAGAACCCCACGGAAGAGGTCTTTTAAAGACAATGTGGGGCAAAAAAAGAAACTGCTGGTTACCAGCATTTTCTCCTTTTTCCCCACAATTTTTCTACTCTTTCAGAAAAAAAATGTACTATTTGAGTCATATCTAATTTGTCATCTGCAAATGCTTTCAGTTTGGACCAGTCTAAATTCTCTTTTCATTTGGTAAAAAGTTAATGATCAAAGTACATTGGTCAAGTTGCATTTGGTGTCTTGTAAAGTGTTGAATATTCATAGACAATGAATAAATTTCCTCCTTTTTTTCTTTTTGATAAACATAGGCCCAAAACATTGTGATAGTGGGCAAAACTGCTCCAGATTTGCAATTTTACACTGAACCCTATACCAAACAAGAAGGTAATGATGGCTCTGAGTCACTCATCTCAGGCTTGTTGATCCTATATGACCCTTTTCCAATCTCTTACGAGATATCAAGACAAACATTCTAACAAAGTTTCATGAGTATTGAACTGAAAACGTGGCCTCTAGTGTGCACACAAACTTATTCTAAGATTTGTCTCAGTGACCTACTTTATGACCCAAAATGACTCATTTCCAAACTGGTTTTAGATATAATCTAGATGAACATTCTGACCAACTTTCATGAATTTTGGACTAAAAATGTGGCCTCAAGAGTGTACACAAGGCTTTTCTAAGATTTGTTCCAGTGACTGATTTGACCAATATTCAAATCTGCCTGAAATATTATCAAGACAAAGATTCCATCTAAGTATTATGATTATTGGACTGAAAATGTGGCCTCTAGTGTGTACACATCATTTTTCAATGATATGACCTGGTGACCTTGTTTACGACCCTGCATAACCAATTTCAACATTGTTCAAGATATCTAGAGAAACATTCTGACTAACTTTCAATGTACTGGACATAAAATGTGGCCTCTACTGTCTAAACAAGCTTTTTTCCAGACTTGACCTGGTGACCTACTTTTTGACCTGACGTGACCCATTTTCAAACTTGTTTGAAATATCATCAAGACAAACATTCTGACCAACTTTCACGAATATTGGACATAAGACGTGGCTCCTACAGTCTATACAGACTTTTTCTATGACTTGACTTGGTGACCTACTTTTTGACCAGATGTGACCCACTTCAAAACTTGTCCAAGATATCATCAAGACAAACACTCTAACCAACCTGAGTACTGGACAGAAAATGTGGTCTCTAGACAGTACACAAGGTTTTGACCCAGTGACCAGGTATTTAACACAACATGACCTGTTCTCTAAACCATGTGAGATATCATCAAGAGAAACATTCTGACCAAATGAAAATTTGGCCTCTAGAGCATACACAAGGTTTTTCAAAAAACTGAATTTGTGACCTAGTTTTTGACCAAATAAAACCCATTTTCAAGCTTGTCCAGGCTATCGAGAAAAAAGTTGTGACCAACTTGAGTATTGGACAGAAAATGTATCCTCTACAGCATACTGAATTCTGACAGATGTTTCTACCCTTTTAAAGACAACTTCCATTGTTTGAGCAACAATCAAATTGTCATTCCTAAATGCATTTTAATTTGAACCAGTCTAAAAGTTTTTCAAATGGTAAAGAGTTCACAGAATTTCTAGTGTAATGTGTGTGCTTTGGTAACACCATGTGATGGAAATTGACAAATACATAACTTACAGATTTAGACCCATTCCAACTGCATCTGTTGCCACTAAAATATTGCAGGAATTGTCCTGTTTGTTGAATATTTCTGTCTGGTGTATTTTGATACCTATAAACCAAGTCTCAGGAGTAAGTCTGGCTTTATCATAACAAATGAATTAAATCACTCTTTTTTTCCTCTATTTCAACCAACACATAACAGGACAAAACAGATTTTATGGATCCATAATTGTATAACTTGCTTGGTATACTGCATCACAGAGATGCATTAAACCCCCTTTTGCTAGAGCACCATATGAGCCATGCTCTGGCAAAAGGGGGTAGTTTGGGCAAGCATTACCTGGGCCAAAACTTTGTGCACTTGGTCACTTTTATGCTTGTCAAAGAACCAGTCTACCTCATGATCCTGTTGGTTGTCAGACAAAATGGATTTTAAAGATTCATAAATTTGTGATGACATGCTTAGTATAATGGATCACAGAGATGCATTAAGCCCCCTTTTACCAGAGCATGGCACACACACACACACACACACACACACACACACACACACACACATATATCCTAAATTTATCGCTTTTTAATCCCTACAGTATCCCCGCAAAAACCATTGACATTTTTCAGAATGTCTAAGCGGAGCAAACCAAGTAAAGCATCTAGTTTATAAAATACAAGGGGGGCAGGGCAGGGGCAGGGTCACAGGTTCAAGATCCAGCTCAGCCAATTTCTTTCCCAGGATTCAAGATAGTGGTTGAGACAAGATTCAATCCTCCCTCACAGCTGATCCTTGTGTGGAAGATGGTTATATGGGAAAGCTGTCTGTGGCTTGAGAAGAATATTGTGTGAAGTACTGGTAAAAGAAACTCCCAAAAGCATAGACAGATGCCCTGGACACCATGATATAACTGTAGACAGATCTCTGGACACCATGATATGTACAACACAATATCAACAAGCTCAGCAAAGCAAATATTGTAGACCAAAGATCAGACTGCACTTTTTGTCCATTCTGATCTTGACCTTTACTGGCCTCAAAAGTTGTGAAAGAAGCTTTAAGGGTCAATACAGCAACATTGCAAAAAAAGGATTTATCTTGTGCGATATATTTGATTTAACTCTCAACTAAACGACAGATTTTTAGGCTGCACCATACTGACAGCATTTGCCGACAATACAGTACATATTGCTCCAATGGTCTTCTGTCTTTCACTGGGTAGAAAACATTCTGGGAAGCCAGCATTTTCTTTTTTTCCCCCGACAATGTTTTCAACAGCCTTCTTCCATAGGGTCATGTAAACAGCTATTTGTTCGGTAAACCAGCACTTTCTTATTTTCCTTTCTACCCTACCAAAGACAAATGGCATCACCTGATCCTCATTCAACTTTTTATCTACTAATGCTTTCAATTTGGACTAATCAAAATTTTTTTCTCTCAATAAGATTTCACCTTTTACCAAATAATCCCGAGTTTTGACAACCCTGAGGATTAAAGCTTTTGAAAACATTGTGGAAAAGGGAAAAATGCTGGTTAACAGCATTCTCTCCTTTTCCCACAATGTTTTCTACCATTTCAAAGACCCTTCCATCATTTGAGCAACATGTAAATATGCTTTCAATTTGGACTTATTCAAATTTTTATCATCTGGATAAGAGTAAAACAAAACTGAAGCAAGGCTTATTTACCTGGAGGTAAGGCTCCATATATTAAAGCACACTTATGTCCAATTTTCTTCAGCTGTTCTGCTATTTCAAACACATGTTTGACTTGGAAGCACACAATGCAATCCCCTGGTTTTACATTTTCTAATGAACCTATAAAGCAAAATCAATGTTCTTCTCTTTCTCATACAATACCTACTTCTAACATCACTATGAAGAAAGCTTTTGAAATTTTGAAAAAAAAAAAAAAAAAAAAAAAAAAAAAAATACAGAAAAAGGAAAAGAATGAAGGTAAGCAGTATTCTTTCCTTTTTTAACCCTATATGACTAAATCCCAAATTTTAACAACCCAAGAGAAGAAAGCTTTTGAAAACAGCTTGGAACAAAAGCTGTCATCAGACAGCACAGTTTGTCTGGAAAATTTCAAAAAAGCTCTAAAAAAACACTTTAACACGAATTTTATAATCTGTGGTCTTGACATTAACATCACGGGCATGGCTAGGCTATTGCTCAGTGAAAGTTCGCCCTATATATATCATCATACCAAATATGTACAAAATCTACCATTTAGTTTGGAAAAGATGAGCTCCTAAAAAACTTTAATATAAAACTTTGATGTAAAAAGTAAAGTCTATGACCTTGACATTAAGACTGTGGGATTATTGCTGAAAGAATTTTTGAACTTAGACGTTAATGCTAACACCAAGGAGAGCAGTTAGGAAAAAGCAGATTTTTAAAATTTCTACGTATAAGCACATATTAAATATATCAGCCCCCAAGTTGGGGGCAATTTTAAAACCAAGGCTATAATTTGAACACTACTAGTAGAGGCCTACAAGATCATAATACATACAAAATATTACAGCTCTAGCTCTGACTTTAATCAATCCCAGTAACATGCATTTTCTCCTCTTCTCACATAGTTTTCTATCCTGTCAAAGACAAATCCCATGACTGGAATTGTTTTGGTAAAGGGTTAACAGAGAGAATGACAAAATCTTCTCACCTAAAGGTTCATCCTGAATGTTCAAAGGACTTTTTCTACTGTATTCCAGCAGCTGAAAGATTCCAATTTTTAATTAAATTTTTTTTTTCCAAATCTTTCTGTCATAGTTTTTACTTGAAGTGCATTTATAGCCCTTTATCGCACAATGCCGCCTTTTAATGACCCTGGGGAGGAAGCCTTTTGAAAACATTGCAGGAAAAGGAGAAATTGCTGGTAACAGCATTTTCTCCTTTTCCCACTATGTTTTCTACCCTACCAAGAGAAAGTTGCACCATTTGAGTCACATGAAATTTGTTGTCTACAAATGCTTTCAATTTTGACAAAAATTTTGTCGTCTGGTAAAGGGATAATGATTGAGTGAATAGTGTTTTATGACACTTTCAACATTATTCTAGAAACAGCCCCAATAACTCAAGTGGTACAGCCTTGTCAACATTGAGCACCAACAAGTCTTGGGTGAATCATAATGGTTCAACTTCCAGGGCTGGCTATCTAAAATTACTAATAGTCTCTCTGATGCACTGTTTAACCCTTTACCAGACGACAAAAATTTGGTCTTGTTCAAATTGAAAGCATTTGAAGATGACAATTTCAATGTGGCTCAAATGGTGCAACTTTTCTCCGATAGGGTAGAAAACATTGTGGGAAAAGGAGAAAATGCCAGCATTTTCTCCTTTTTCCACAATGTTTTCAAAAGGCTTCTTGCCCAGGGTTGTTAAAAGGTGTCATTGTGCGGTAAAGGGTTAAACCAGGTCCTGTGTGATGGAGATATACACCAAGAATGTTCAACCCTTACCATACCAAGAAGTTTTTACGACCCTGATACAGAAAGCCTTGGAAAACATTGTGGATAAAGGAGAATATACTGGTAACCAGCATTTTCTCCTTTTCTCACAATATTTTCTACCCTTTCACATACAAATCCCATAATTTGAGTATTATTTGATTCGTTGTCTGCAAATGCTTTGAATATGGATGAGTTTAAATTTTGTCATCTGGGAAAGAGTAAAGGAACCGGGCATAACTTAGGATTGGTTTTGTCCTGTATCTTGTACTATCCTCCATAACTACTGGCCTTCTGGAGGTGTCATCTGTAACTGGTGGTGACAATAAATAAATGAAAATCAATCACATTATTGTAGTCAAATCAATGTGAAAGCTCACTTATTCATGTGTTCTCCGATTTTCACCAGTACTGAGTACTGGGCTAGGGACCTGGTGTGCCTTGTCAAAGAACATTCCTTAAAAAAATCCCAGAGCATTGGGTGAGGAATGAACCCAGTACCCCTAGGTCACTAATCCTACACCTGTACCACTAAATGGAACAAGGTTCTTACAGTACAATGCATTAACTACTTACCAAACGACAAAATGTTAGACTGGTCCATATTGAAAGCATTTGCATTAACCCTTTACCACACAATCCCAACTTTTAACGACCCTGAGGAAGAAGCCTTTTGAAAACATTGTGGGAAAAGGATAAAATGCTGGTGACCAGCATCTTCTCCTTTTCCCACAATGTTTTCTACTCTTCCCAAGACATATTTCAATTTTTGAGTCACATTTATTTTTTCGTCTGCAAATGCTTTCAATTTGGACCAGTCTAAAATTTTGTCGTTTGGTAAAGAGTTAAATGTGGCTCGAATGATGGACTTTGTGTCCGAAAGAGTAGAAAACATTGTGGAAAAAGGAGAAAATGCTGGTTACCAGCATTTTCTCCTTTTCCCACAAAGTTTTCTAAAACCTTCTTTCTACACGGTAGTTAAAAGTCAGGATTGTGTGGTAAAGGGTTAACTTACAGGAAATTAAACTGACCTTATATTGACCTTTCAGTCATCAAAAAAGACTCAAACACTACTTTTTCTATTTTCATGTCTTAGCTTGAATATCTCTAAAACAATAAGAAAAACATAGACTAAGATCAGACTGCTTATTATGTGCAGTCTGATCTTGTTCTACACCGTCTGCAAAACACTGCTCGTAGCATAGAGAAAAATGAAGACACTGATAAATCATTATGTAACAATTAGTTTAACCCTTTCCAACACAATTCCGAGTTCTAATGATCCTGTGAAGGAAGGCTTTTGAAAACATAATGTAAAAAAGAAGAAAATGCTGGTAACTAGTATTTTCTTCTTTTTCCAAAATGTTTTCTTACATTTTAAAGACAGATATCATCTTATGAGCTTGACAGAGTCTGTAGTCTGCAAATACTTTGAATTTTGTCAAGTCTATTACTTGTTATTTGATAAAAAGTTCTATGCTTTTACTCACAAGACATTACAATTTCAGACCTGTCCAAATTGATAGCATTTTCAGACAAAAATTTGAAGTTCTAATGATGAAATTTGTCTTTGAATGGGTAGAAAGCATTGTGGGGTAAGGAGAAAATGCTGGGTGCCAACATTTCCTCCCCCACCCCGTTTCCCAATGTTTTCAAAAGACTTCTTCAAAATCATTCTACCCTATCCACTGGCTGCTTTCCCACATAAACATTGTCAAAACCATCTTTGGGGGGATAGGGGTATTAACTCTTTATCAAACAACATGACTTTTAGCCTGGTCTAAATTTAAATTATTTGCAGTCAACAAATTTAATATAATTAAAATAAGATTTGTCTTTGAAAGGGTAGAATACAATGTGTGAATAGGAGAAAATGTTGCTTACCAGCATTTTCTCCTTTTCACCTTTTTACTCCTGTCATAAAAACACTGGTTTCTTTGATAAAGACTTAATCCTACTGTCATGACCCATCATCAATCCACAAAAAGAGATTAGATGGGCTGGGATTCTAACTCACAACCCATGTTCTGGCCCTTCATGTTACAGACTGACCTATTGGGCTCAGCAAAAATACCTGAAAGGAGTCCCCACACTGTTTGGTAAGACTTTTGACGAGATTAATCACAGAACCATCCCCACACACATGCACTTCCTTAGCCTTCACCCCCAGAAGAGCGGCCGTCCAATGTCCCCCTCGGGATATATCTGCTATCATCTGTATCTCATCTATCACTGCTACATCATCTATGAAAATGGGATGAAAATGAAATGTCAGGATTTATTCCACTTTCTACTTTTACACTTCAGAAGACAACAAAATTTTATTCTTGTCCAAATTGAAAGTGTTTGCAGAATACAACTTAGATGTGACTCAAATGATCAAAATTTGTCACTGATAGGGTATAAAACATTGTGGGAAAAGGAGAAAATGCTGATTACCAGCATTTTCTTCTTTTCCCACAATGTTTTCAAAAGCCCTTGTCCACAGAATATTTAAAACAGGCTTGTTCTCTATAGGGATAACTGACCATTCATAAATCAGTGTTTTGATCAGTCTGAAAAAACACAGTTTCTTCCTTAACTCTTTACCACACAACAAAATTTTTGACTGGTCCAAACTCAAAGCATTTGCAGTCGACAAATTAAATGTGGCTCAAATGATTGGATTTGTTTCTGAAGGGTTAGAAAATATTGTGGAAAAAGGAGAAAATGCTGGTTACCAGCATTTTCTCCTTTTCCAATAATGTTTTCAAAGTCTAATTTTCCAATGGCGTTAAAACTAGGCACTTTGTGGTAATAGGTTAAACACTATCAGAACAGAAAAAATGCCAGTCATTTCTATCAAAATTCTAGTGATTTTATATTGACTGTTGATTGTATGGTTTTTAACACCATTTACAACATTTTTTCATTTATATTGAGGCAGCCAGTGCACCTATCCATGCTTTCCCGGAGTTCTTTTACCAGATGCTTTCCCACATAACCATCCTCAAAACATCTGTCAGCAGTGAGGGAGGAATGAATCCTGTCATAGATATCCTATGAAAACATTGTAGAAATAGAACAAAAAGATGATAGCCCTCTCTATTTTCTCCCTTTTTTCCCCACTCACAACTGACTGAAACACATATGCAGAAATAAACCTTGAAATTATCATTGAAAAATATGCACATGCACTATAAACATAATTTTAGATTCAGTAAGTTAATACATATGGAAACAGTGTAGCAAAGAGAGACTTTACAAACTTACAGTTTGCTTCTAGGTCTAGCAACTCTATGGTAGAAGATCTGTGATCAGCCGGATTATCTTTACCATTTATAAAATACCTCCGTTCCCCTGTCAGTAAGTCACATGGTACATCCTAAAACAGTGAACAACTGAATCATTTATCTGTCTTTACAGTACATGCTTTTTTAATAGCTTTTACAACCCATGCAAAAGACAAGCATTTGAAGGTTTATATGGAAAACATTTCAGGAAAAACACGTGATTGCCTTTTACAAGTCACTGTCTCTTTTCCCAGAGTGTATTCAAAAGATAGAGTTGCCTGAGTATAAAAGGTCCCTTTATACAAAACTAGCTACATGGAATCCTTTACCAGATGACAAAGTGTGTAAATTTCATTTTTGTTATCATAATGGCAGAAAAAGATTCACAATACTAAAAACAAAGGATGGCAAACTATTGACACATATGTACACATATTTAAACCTTATTATTGTGGAATATTTTATTTGGAGGGTAAACTAATGTTGCTTATTGAATATATTATGTGTTATGGACCAGTGGCCTAATCTATGATAAACTTTTCTGAGTTCGAGTTCTCTGTGGCATCTGGCTGTTGGACATTTGGTATGCTTATTGCAATTTGCTTGGTCCAGTTACAGACATGTCCAACATTTAACCCTTAAGCTGGTAAGTGTGATTCAAGGACCTATTGCAGACAGTGTAGTGAAGATCAGACTGCACAGAATGTGCAGTCTGATCTTGGATCTACACTGTCTGATAAGGAGATATCTGTTTCCCCCAAAAAGCTTTAAAATGGAAAAAACATAGTTTGTACTATCTGCTTGAAAGTTTCATTTCACTTACTTAGCAGGATAAGGGTTAAATAAGTTACCCTTCACTTTTGGTTCTACATAACACAATATTGCCTGCAAATGGCAATTTTGTCTAGTCATAGGCCATTTTTGAAAAGAAAGAGGCACAAAGTTAGAAATTGCTTGTCACAAGTACTTGGTCCTCGTTCCACAAGTTCATAAACCCTTTACCAAACAATCCCAAACCTTAACGACTTTGAAGAAGAAAACTTGGAACATATTGTGCAAAAATATAGATATGCTGATAACCAGTATTTTCTCCTTTTCCCAGAATGTTTTCTCCTCTATCAAAGATACTTTCCACCATCTGAGCCACATTTGTTGTTTGCAAATGATTTGGATTTAGACAAGTCCAAAATTCTGTTGTTTGGAAAATGATTAAAAGCTATAAACTGCTGGGGAGGAAATAGTCATACGTTTAAAATAACACAGATGAAGAATTGGCTTTATAAAGCTTACTAAATTTTTACCTTCGAGTTGGTACTTGTACAACATTCAATTGCCAGCAGCCGCAGCGGTGCCAGGTACACTCCAGTCTTGGCTTTCAAGAAAGATTCAAGGGCAGCGAAAGTTTTACCACTGTTTGTTGGCCCGCTATGATAAATTATCTTTCTCTTCATTTCTCTTGCCTCTGGAAACCTTTGAAAAGAAATTTGTCTATCACATTCTCCTTTCATCTAAATGATGAAAACCTCAGAAGAGTGACAAAATCAAAAGCAATACAGTAAAACCTGTCCTAGTGTTCAACTCTATTAACTTTTCATCAAATGAAAAATTTTGGACTCTACCAAATGGAAAGCATTTTGAAGATAACAAAATAATGTAGCTAAAATGATGATTTCGGTCTGATAGGGTAGAAAACATTGTTGGGAATACAGAAAAATTCTATTTGTATTTTCTCCCTTTTCCACAAATTTTTCAGAAGCTTTCTTTTCCAGCGTCCTTAAAACATGTGATTTTGTGGTAAAGGGTCAAGCAATCAACCTGCATTATCTGTTTGAATCACATCTATACTTGTTTTCAACCAGTTTTTAACCCATTTCATCTTATCTTATGAAACTATAATCATTCTTGCATCTTCATCCAAAATGTTACCAATGATGGTTGCAAGGTTGCCCAGAAGAATAGAAAATGCATTTTATCTTATTTTTTTTTTTTTTGAGGCCTTCAAAGAAATTGCTCTTGTCATTTCCTGTTTTAAATGAGGACAAATCCTTTGAGATTCTCTATCCCTTACACCATATATATAGGTATTTTATCTATGTTTACACAGCTGACTAAATTCTGAGCCATTCTAAACACTTTCAAGTTGTAACAACACTTTTCTATCAGGCTGTAAGGACGTATCTTTAACAATATACAAAATTTATCAGCATTTGCAGATGAAAATTTCCATGTGACTAAAAGAAAGGAATTTGTCTTTGAAAGTTAGAATCATATTGGAAAAAGACCTGTCACTGAGAAGTGACTGATGCCCCCAAAAATACATATGACCTTGCTGTGACCTTGAGCTTTACCCTACAAACAAGACTCTTGAGCACAAGGCATTGTCTCAATGTGGTTAACATTTGTGCAAAGTTATTTTGAAATTATGCCATAAAGAAAACGGTTATGGCCAGACACGAAAACGGCTACACCCTCCAACACATGTGACCTTGCTGTGACCTTGACCTTTAACCCAAGGACATGACTCTGGTGCATGACACATTGTCTTTATGTGGTTAACAATTCTGCAAAATTATATTGAAATTCATTCATAATTACAAAAGTTACAGGCCAGAGATGAATACTATCCCCCCCAAAACATGTGACCTTGTTGTGACCTTGACCTTTATCCACAGTTCTGGTTATTAGCATTTTCCCTTTTTCCAAAAATGTTTTTGAAACCTTTCTACTTCAGGGTCCTTAAAACTTGGGATTGGGTGGTACAGGTTTCAACTTACACAGTGGTTCAGATAAATGCTGATCAATGAATTTCCAAATATATTAGTTTA
The DNA here is from genome assembly GCA_945859785.2 of Tridacna gigas. Classification (NCBI taxonomy): domain Eukaryota; kingdom Metazoa; phylum Mollusca; class Bivalvia; order Cardiida; family Cardiidae; genus Tridacna; species Tridacna gigas. The sequence continues at coordinate 38,042,977 of OX244040.2, forward strand.
TCACAGAAATCTATGTTTTCTCAATGAAACAATTCTGTCGCAGACATAAAACATAGGTTGTGTCAAGAACAACTGAGATATTACTCTTTGTGGTTCAACATACAATCCGAGTCTATTCCAAATCACTATCACCTATGTTGTGGGTAGTCATTAGAAATTGTTCTGATAGACTATTCCAATGAGTAACCATTACAAAGGTTTCCTGATGAACTACACAGAAATGACTCTATTCGCCTCAATATGCTTGCCTTATCTGTACCTTGACTTACCAATCAAATGGATTAGTCATGTTCGAAATGCACAGACGTTCCAAGTCATCCATCACAGTACAATGTGGGTACACCCTACGCCCATGTTCTATCATATATGGGGCCAAGTCTGCCTCTGCTCCTAATAAAATAGAAGAAAAAAAAAAGACCACTTAACTGAAGATTTAATAGAAATTCAACAAAACAGAATACAGCATTACATAGATAGAACAAGTGTACGCATTTATAAATTGCAATCAACCCTTTCCCAAACAAGCCCTGGTTTTCACGTGTCTGCAGTACAAGTCTTTTGAAAAAACTGTGGGAAAAGGAGAAATTGCTCGTAACTAGCAATTTCTCCTTTTCCCACAGTGTTTTCTACCCTTTTTGAGACCTTTCTGCCATTTTCATCAAATTTAAAATTGTCATCTGCAAACTCTTTCAATTTGGACCAGTCCACAATTTGTCATTTGGGAAAGGGTTAACTAACCATTTAGAAAAAAATCTGAGTTTAAACTCTTTACCAAAACAACAAATTCTAGACTCTTCAAAATTGAAAGCAAAGTAAAGGGCTGAATCGAGGTCCCCTGTGATGGTGCTGTACAGCAAGCATATTCACTCTTACCACACAACAATATTTCAGTGAAAGATTCAGCAGATGACAAATTAAATGTAGCTTAAATGATTGAATTGTTTCTGGAAGTTTAGAAAACATTGTAAAAAAAGGAGAAAATGCTGAAGGTATGGTTTGTTTAATCTCTAAATTTTAAACTTAAGAAGTTATGTATCACTTTCTTCCTAACCATTTTTATCTCAAAGTACAACCCTGTCAAAGCAGTGAGTAGATCTTATCAATCAATACGTAGGTTTCCCAAAATGATCACATCACATCACTATATGCGTAATTCTTGAAATACAATCATGTGATAAAAAGAATCTGACGTGCGTTGGCTATTGAGATAAAATTTTATAAAACTTGTCTTGCAAAAATGTTACATGTATTAGGCTAGCCATAGCTTACTTAATCTTTTACTATACAATCCCTAGTTTTAACAACCCTGAGGAAGAAGCCTTTGTTCAATTTGGTCAAGTCTAAAATTTTGTCATCTGGTTCAGGGTTAATGGCGTTTTTCTAGACTTGTATGATAAAAAATTTAATTAAACCAGGGTTTAACATTAAGGTATGCTGAACCCTGCAAACACCAAGTTATGTTAGATCCTACATAACTTACCTGCACCATTGAGAAGATCATACAGTTGAACATGCAGACTGACAGGGAGTGAAGGTGATTTCTGACAATATTGGGAGAAACTTTCAACAACATTTCTGAGCATTGACTCTGTAAGTTAAAATTTACTTTTGATATATATGTAATTACCATCTTCAAGAAGACTTTGGTAAAACCCTCTGTAACACAATCTCGATTATTAGTGACCTTGAGGAAGAATGCATTTGCTAGCAATTTTCATTACTTTTGTCACTATACTTCAACTTTATCACAGAACTACAGCCAATTTGTATCAATTTAAATATTAAGTCTGCAAATACTTTTAACTGAAAGAGGAAAAACGTTTTTTTTTGCTTTGGAAAAGGTGAAATTTCATTAACTCAATACTTATTGAAACAATTTTGAAGAAAACAACTGAAAAAAAAAAAAAAAAAATCCCGAAAACATGATGAAATTGAATTAAAGTTTAAAATATGTATGGAATAGAAAAATATTGTGGCAAAAGGTAATATTGCCTTTAAATTTGCCAAAAAGTTACCATCTTTTACAGATGTCAGTTGTCTGCAGTTACTGTTTGATAATTCACCTATGTAATGGAAAATATTATTTAAAATCTGTACATAAGTTAAAAAAAATTATATGTATATAGAAAATTCTATGAGAGAGAGAGAGCAGAAAGAAAGACTGACAGAAAAAGACAGATTTAGAGAGAGATTTAGAGAGAGAGAGAGAGATTTAGAGAGAGAGAGAGAGACAGAGAGAGAGAGAGAGAAAGGGAGAGAGTGGGGCCCAGAAAGACGGAAAGAAAGAGAGAGATAGAGACAGATTGAGCGAGACAGAGACAGAGAGACAGACAGATAGATAGACAGACAGATAGACAGACAGACAAAGAAAGAGAGAAACAGATTTACCATCCAGTTCTAGTTCTTCCTGCAACAATTCCCTTATTTCAGGATTGGCACTAACCCCTTGGAGAAGCTGCTGTAGTTTATCTGAAAAATATTTGGCGTGCAACACACGAAAAGGGACCTTTGGACATATGCATAAAAGTGTGTCATCACAGATCAGCATGTACAGTCTGTGACTAATCCGAGATATTTGGCGTGCAATACACAAAAAGGGGCCTTCGGACATATTTGTAAAAGTGTGTCATCCCAGATCAGCCTGTGCAGTCTGTGACTAATCCAAGACGACACTTCCCGTTTTTGTGCGATTTTTTTGTTTCATGAAAGTCCATTGTATGAAAAAATCTTATGTAGTTGTAAAGTACCGTCTTGGATTAGCCTGCGCAGACAGCGCAGGCTAAACCGAGATAACACTTTACACTAAAGTCCGAAGATCTCATTTAACATGTTGCGGGCCATTTGGAATCATTTAGCATTTATAAAACACATGACTTGTTCACTCTTAACTCTTTACAAAATGACAAAATTTTAGACCGGTCCACATTGAAAGCATTTGTAAACAACATGTTAAATGTGGCTGAAATGTGGAATTTGTATTTGACAGGGTAGAAAACATTGCTGGAAAAGGAGAAAATGCTGGGCTGGTTACCAGCATTTTCTCCTTTTCCAACAATCTTTTCAAAAGCCTTCTTTTTCTGGGTTGTTAAGAGTCGGGATTGTCTGGTAAAAGGTAAATAGATTGTCTCCTTTAATCCTCTACCACACAATCCTGACTTTTAAAAACAAAGAAGAAGGCTTATGAATACATTTGAGGAATAGGAGGAAATGCTGGAGTATTTTCTCCTTTTCCAACAATGGTTTCAAAATCCTTTTTCCTCAGGGTCATTAAAATTCGAGATTGTAAAGGGTTAATATCTTGTCTACAAAAGTTTCCATATGGAAGTAAGTCTAAAATCTTGTTGCACATGTAACTTGTCTGGTAAAGAGTTAACCCTTTACGACACAATCCTAACTTTAACGACCCAAGAAAGAGGCCTTTTTAAAAACATTGCCACAATCCAGTATTTTCTAATTTTCAAAAGCTAATTTCATCATTTTATTGGCATTTCATCTTTTGCCTGCAAGTGATTAATTGGCTTTGAAATATGAATTAACCCTTTACCACACAATCCTGACTTTTAATGACCCTGAGGAAGAAGCCTCTTGAAAACATTGTGGGAAAAGGAGAAAATGCTGGTAACGAGCATTTTCTCCTTTTCCCACAATGTTTTCTACTCTTCCCATGACAAATTTCAAATTTTGAGTCACATTTATTTTGTCGTCTGCAAATGCTTTCAATTTGGAGTGGTCTAAAATTTTGTCGTTTGGTAAAGAGTTAACGGAAGATCTGGATGTTCTGATGGATTGAATTTATCAGTTGACAGATGATGTTTTTTACCAATGCTCTCAGTGCTTTTCTCATTCGGTTGAAGGCATTCATTAAAGTTTTTTTTTTTTTCTCAAAACCAAAATTTGTTCACATTTGGTATATTTGTACTATGATGTATTGTACTAAATAGAAAAAATTGGGGGTCACCAACTTCTGCTCTTTTTCTATTGAGTATTCCATAATCTAAAACATGACCAGCTACTGGCATCAAGTCCAATTTGGGGCTTGATATCTACACCATTAAATTGTACAGTTCTTGTAACAATTTCAATTGTGTGCTACACATAACAACAAAACAAAGTCAAAAATGCATAATTTAAATAACGTTATGTTCCTTAAAAAGCTATAAAAAGCTCAATACATCTGCTCATATAATACCCTGTAGTTGTTGTTATATCTGATAGTGCTGACAAGTAGTATTTCAGCTATTACAATTCAAAAATCTTTAATTTTCTCAGTCAGAATACTGGAATTCACCATACTCAAACTTTTAGAGACAGTAGCTGATGATGTTCTCTTTCCAAATATAAAAAAATAAGGATGTCTAAAAAAAAAAACTGGATATACTGGTAATATTAATCTATTCCTTATATTGGCAACAAAATGTGGGCCAACAAAATAAGCAAAGCTGACAACAATAGAGATTTAATGGTATACTAAAGTTTTTTTCAAGTTTTTGTTGGCTGTTGTAGTTTTTAAATTAGTTGGTTTCTGCATTTCATTTTAATCTGTATTGAGATTGAAAAAAAAAAAACCTGTTTTTTTCCTTCTTGTCCAGATATTCTAAATAAGGCCAAATTGTACACTCCAAATATGAACCAAAATGACCTAGGCCAAAACAACCTACCAGAATTAGGCCAAATCTTTAAATCGGGCCTACAGGACCCCAAAACACTGCCTAGCTGAAAATAGTCAGGGTTGAAACAATCCAGAGTTTTGCTATATGGCAGTAACCAGTCAGATTGACAAGTTTTAAACTTGCAACTACATATCTACAGCTCTGGTTGCCATTAAATATACCATTTATCATATTAACCCTTTACCACACAATCCCTAATTTTAACGACCCTCACCAGAGGTAGCTTTTGAAAACATTGTGAGATAAGGTGAAAATGCTGATATCCAGCATTTTCTCCTTTTTACACAATGTTTTCCACCCTTTCACGGGCAAATTCACCGACTTGACCCACATTCAATTTCGCAATCAAAAAAATGCTTTCAATAACAAGTAGTCTAAAATTTTGTCATGTTTTGGGTTAAGTGTTATTGCAGAGCTTTTTTTACGACACTATACAGAGAACAAATGTTTTTGGCATAATACCGGGAAAAAAAACCAGCTGTAATATAATTCTATGAATACATAGGGCATTGTTATGCCAGTAACGAGAAAAAATAAATGACATTCAATCATCATTTTGTTGACAAATATTGTATTTGATAGTAATGGAATGAACCTGTAAAAAAAAATGCAATTAGTTTTTTTGACACGTTATTTTGATTTTCATGGGGTTTTGCGATTTACTGTGGGGTGTTTGCTGGTATTATGCCATATTTTCACACCTTTGTCCAGTCGGCCAGCTACCTCTTCACCCACATTTGTGCCGTTTGTTTGATTGTTAGGACTGTCTGTTTGATACACCGTAACTTTGACAGGTTGTATAACATCAGACAGTGTTTTTGCTTTTGGTAAATTCGGCAACAACGTTTGTATTCGACGTTTACTACTTTTTAACAAACTCCTTTGAAAAAATCTCTCTCTCTTCTCTTTTATCTTTATTGCTCCCCTTTGAGTTTTCAATGACCTTTGATGCTTCATGCAACAGTTCCAGCACGTGTGAGAATCTACCTCGAATCCGCCACCTCTTAACATTTTCTTTGAATGAAGAACATCTGCTATTGTTTTAGTCCATCGTACATGAAGACCTTTAAAAAGCGTGCTCTTATTCATTGAACTTCCTTGCCAAATAAATCCGACTGACAGATAAACCGTTTTAACAATTTTCATGAAACCTAAATAGTTGGTCAACCTTTCAAAATCACAGTGTCTTGGACAGCTCTTCATTTACGGAGATAATTCTTTTGCCTGGTACCCTTTTTTTCCGGTAGGGCGATTTAGTGAAATCACCGAAATTAACAATGTCAAAAATCCGACTCCTGTGCTAAAACAGTCGTATCACGAATAATATCACTAAATTTATTTTCAGTTGAAAGTTAATAATTTCAACTTTTCATTAGTATAAAGTAAAATGAATTCGGGTGAAAAATAAAGGAAAATAGCTCTTTAAAACTTCCGAGATTTGCAAACAAGTTCATTTTTCACACCCGAACCCCCTATTTAGAACTTTTATTTGTTGTTCGGTTTTGAAAAAATTAATTTCAAATTAAAAAAAAAATGTGTGATATGAAGTACAGTTCGATAATTGAAATACTTTATGAGATATTGTTAATGAAATTTGCTCTACTTTATTCGGATATTTCTGCATAATGTACAGAAATCTGGCCCCATGCAAATACATACATGTATTGGGTAAAAGAATAAGTCTCGCGAGATATCACGATTTTATGGGGATCTACACGTTGCCCGTAATGTAGCAAAATCGTTAAATAATCAATAACTGGAAAAGAAAATGAGAAGTGAAAGCCTTATTAGACACTCCATCGCAATGAAGCGTGCCTCTGTTAGTATAGATGGCAACTTTTGATAATACTTCATTATGATGCCATTGGTTTTTGTTTACTCTTGGTCCCGTTGGTAGTTTTAAACGCACCTTTAACTTGAAGAGCTCCACTGATGGAAATGAGAACTATTGCGAGCCTTCAAGTCGATGATTAAGCCGTTACAAAGAACTGAATTAGACCTAAATACAGACATTCTACCCGAGGAATTCACGCATCCCCTGTTAAAGGCACAGTAGAGGCCAAAATCAAATAATTTTGATGCAAAATGCATTTAAATTTCAATCATACCATTTGAAATTATGGAAATTATTGTGAGGATGACAATTCGCTATTGTACGGTCGTTCCAAGTGTTAGTCGCCGGAGAGGAAAAAAATAAAACCAGGTAAAAAGTAAACACAATATAGAGCGGCTTGGCATATTTTTACCTAGTTTTAAAATTCATCTTTCTGCCAGCGAGCTAGCTACACTTGAACCGACCGTACAACAGCAGATTGTCAATGGTTTCATACTTTTAAATGGTATGGTTTTAATTCAGATATATTTCAACACCTGTGTTGTCTACTTGTGGCAGCCACCGGGCCTTTAATCCTTTACTACACGATCCCGAGTTTAGAGACCCTGAAGAAGAAGGCTCTTGAAAACATTGTGAGAAAAGGAGAAAATGTAACCAGCATTTTCACCTTTTCCCACATTTTTTTCTACCCTGTCAAAGACAGCAATCATCACTTAAGCTGCTTTTGTTTTGATATCTACAAAAGCCTCCAACTTCGTCGAGTCCAAACTGTCGTTTGGTAACGAGTTAAAACAAAGAGGCAGCACACGATTTCGAAATTATTCTTATCAACTAGACATGATCAAAACAATTTGAGCGTTTAAACACATAAATACATGTGTAAACATTGTGATTAAAAAACAAACTGCTCATAAGGAGCTTTTCTCCCCCACAATGTTTTCGAAAAGAAGTCAACTGCCGGCGGCCATGCAGTGAACGAAATTGTTGACAAACACTTATGACTTCTGTTGGCTCATTAGTATGGAAAATCGCTGAAGGATATGTCTATTTTTGGCGAAAGTCGGGAACGGTTTTCAATCAAGCAAAAGGATTTTCCTCATGGCTTATTGAATACATTTGGCCATGCCCTTGCAAAAGGGGTATCTCAGCGATGCATTAAACAAAGCAAGTCATAAAATAACTATGTATCCGTAAAATCCATTTTGTTTAACAACCAGTTGAATCCTGAGGTAGAACGGTCCTTTGAAACGCAGAAAATTTACTGAAAGCTAACCATATCGACAATGGTCAGTCTGCGCAGGCTGACCCGGGTCTATATTTTTTGCAAATGCATTAAATCCACTTGTCACACGGCATGGCACATTTAGATAAAAGAAATAGATATTTATTTAGTCTGTTGAATTAGTATATGACAATTTAAACCGTAAGAAATATCTTGGCGTCAATTACACCGTGTCTTGCGCATGCTATACAGCATTTCGTTTTTTAATCGGTCGGTAGACCGATTAGAGACCACAATATTTCGGAAACCCGTCCGCTGAGAGCAAACTGATGTAACTTGTTCAGCTGTTACTTCCAGCGTTTTAACGTTTATAACACCTGCTGTAGTGACCTTATTACAAAAGCTACTTTTAACCCAGATACGCGTAAGAATAGTAACTAGCAGTACACAGGCGTCAAGTAATGTCAAGTAATCCCATAACTAACTTTTCAATTATGTAATTAAAAGGTGGCTACAATTTGCTTAGCGTTGGATTAAATCATAATACCAGTATTATCAAAATCTCTGGCCAGCAAAACCTGGAAATTTTGTAGCAGTTTACTTTCAACACGATTATAAGAAATAGGGTCAGTGATAAGCAGCAACTGTATGAGTGAAACGAGTGCGAATCGAGTATAGCGGGTGATGTAAACACATCTTGCTGTCCATATTATTCGGCAAACTTCGAGTGATCTGTTGCTCGTTATACGTAGTTACGAGATCGGCCGAGTTGTGACGAGTGCTGTCCGTATATGTAGCATGTATTGAAAAGATGATAGGTCATTTCGCGTAGAGCAAGGATGAAATCGTAACAGAAAGGAATTTGTAAAGAAACATTTCTTTAAAAGAATTTGAAACTTTAGATTGTTCTACCTTAGAGCAAACTGATGTAAACATGTGCAACTCGTAACAGACGTAAATTTTAAAGAGTACTCGGCCGTTGGTCGTTTAAAAGAGGCGAAGCGTGTGAAGCTGTGGGGCAAAAAGGATGTAGAGTTCTGTAAAAGTTATGATCCCAGCGGAGAGGCCATGACGTATACATTTTCAGAATGGACTGCACATCCACGGACTGCAACCCTAGTAACCAGACTGTCCATTCACAATAATGACCAGCATAGATCTGATTACATCTTTCTGCATAGAATGTATTGTAACCCTTAGGCTGCTACGCGGCGCGACTCTGACCTTTTAGCGGACAGTATAGATCAAAATCAGACTGCACAGAACGTGCAGTCTGATCTTGAATGAAAGCTGTCCGATGAGATATTTCTTTTCCAAAAATAAAGTTTGAAATAGCATTATTCGGGTTTTACTGCCAGTTTGAAATTTCCTTTAAATTTTTTAGCAGGATAGAGGTTAAATTGTTTTCATAGCCCCTCTTCTTCTCTTTCAAGCTACGGCACTACCATTTTACACGGTCACTAACATGTTTCTTCTTAATGAGATTCTAAAGACTGGAATCAGTCTGTTAACCCTTGACCAAACAACCATGTGGGTCTTTGAAAATATACATGTAGTTGGAAAAACTGTATTTTCTGTTAGAAACCTTAATTCTGTCAATTTTAGCAAAAACCTTTATCCCAAAAGCACGAGTTTTAACGACACTGTGGAAGAATTCCTGGTAACCAGCATTTTCTCATTTTCCCACATTGTTTTCTGCCGTTTTGGAATCATGTTTCATCAATTCAGCCACATTTAATTTGTGGTCTGCATCAGCTTTGAATTTCGTTTTGTAAAGAGTTAAATAGTTCACTACATCTTGTGCTATTGGATACTGACTTATTGTTTGTATGGTGTTTAACGCCGTTTTCAACATTATTTCAGTGATGTCGCGGCGGCCATTGCACTTATCCATGCTTTCCTGGAGTTTCTTTTACCAGCACTACTGCGACTCAATAACTTTTTGCGGACTGTGTGGATTAAGATCAGACTGCACAGAACGTGCAGTCTGATCTTGGATCTACACTGTCCGATAAGAGGATATATTTTGTCCATAATGTAATTTTGAAATAGCAATATTCAGGTGATTACCATCGGCTTGAAAGTTTCATTTAATTTTTTTCTAGCAGGTTAAGGGTTAAACTGCATTATAGTTAACCAATCATGAGCATGCATAGCCCCGGTAGCTCAGTCGGTAGCGCACAGGACTTTAGAACAGGAGGTCGATGGTTCGATCTCCGGCTCGGCCAATTTCTTTCCGAGGATTGATGATAGTCATTGCGACAGGATTCTTTCCTCTTTCACGTTTGGACGATGGTTATGTGGGAAAGCAGCCAGTGGCTCGGAAAGAATATTGTGCGGAGTACTGGTAGAAGAAACTCTAGAAAAGCATGGATATGTGCACTGGCCACTGCTACATAACTGAAATAATGTTGAAAACAGGGTTAAAAACCATACAATCAATCAATCAAATTCGCTAGTCTGTCAGTACTTTTAGTACTTTGATTTCCTGAGTGTTGCTTTTTTTGCCGAATGTAACCCCAAGTTTCTTGCGCTCGTATTGAACCACGTTTTTTTTTCCTTTCCCCACAATATTTCTACCCTTTCAACGACAAATCTAATCGTTTGTCGTCTGCAAAAGCTCTCAATTTCGACAAGTCTTAAATTCTGTGATCTAGTACGTAATTCATCGTAGGAGAGTAGTCATGTTGGTTTTGAAGACAATTTAGATCAAGATGAGATTGTATTGCTTGTGAAGAGTGACCTTTGCTCTACACTGTCCTCTAGTTTGGAACGCGTTCTCTAGAGTCTGATCTCGATTTATACTGTCCGCAAAACCTTCAGTAATTCTGAAAGGTACTTTATACAGAGGTGAAAATTTTCCCAGGTACTAAGCTGACCTGACCCATGAGTTGTTTTTTCACATGTTCACAATACCCTTTTGTTGCGCAAGTGAGCGTTTTTAAATGGTCAATTTGTGTTGTAAGCTGAGTGGATTTTGTTAAACTTTAATGGACGGAAGTTTATTACAGTAGAGGTCGGCCAGTTTGAGTTAAATTCTGCCGGATACAGAGTTTTCTTACGGCATTGTGGAGTCCTCGAATAGCGTCTCTGTGTGGATGTGATATAATACAAAGGTAATACATCTGTTGCATGTTTTGGTTCTTAGCAATATCAGACTCGACACGAAACGAAAATCAACGTCAGTTGCATTTGCAGGCGATGTAGATCAAGATTAGACAAGACAGGAAGTTCCAATTTTGGACCTAGAGTACAAATAAATCTTTCAGATACATGTACTTTGACCAAGACAGAATGTAAATAACTGAGCCATGCTCTGCCGAAAGGGGGCTTAATGCAGCTCCGTGATCCATGATACCGATCAAGCCATCACATAATTATGGATCCATATAGCCACTTTTTTAACAACCGAATTAATCATGAGGTAGAATGGTCCTTGGACATACAGAAAATTGACCACTAGCGAAACGTTTCGGTTCAGGACAGCCTGCACGGACTGCGCAGGCTGACCTGGAACAATACTTTTCGCAGATGCATTAAACCTCTTTTTCACAGAGCATGGCTCAAATGTATTATCATGCTTATTTTACTGATGGCCATGTCTAATATTCTGTCAAATACCTTGAACTTTATATGTCAGTTTTCAATGTTATTTTCCTCCCTCATTAACTGCTGTTGTTTCCATAGCGATAATTGTCGTCTGCAACTGCTGTCAATTTGGACAGGTCTTCAATTTTGTCTATCAGTACCAAAAAGTAGGTCAAAAGCCAGCACATTTAGCAACGGTGGAAAACAATCTTTGAGTGCAGGAAACTAAATGGTGATGGTGATAAGTAAGGAGTTGATTTTGCATCCTAGCTCTGCAATAAACTCTTTTTAACCTTTAGATCTTTACCAAATGACAAAATTTTAGACTAGTCCAAATTCAAACCATCAAAAATTGACATTCAGTTAGGGAAGTTTAGAAGAAACTTTGGGAAAAGGAGAAAATGCTGGTTACCAGCATTTTCTCCTTCTCCCACAATGTTTTCAAAAGCCTTCCTTCTCAGAGTCGTTGAAAAACGGCTTTGTGTGACAAGGGTTTAAGCCCCGTTTACAACTACAGTTGCTTCTGAGGTCAATGTAGACTTTGATATTTTTTATTTATTTGTGTCTTATTTCCAGATTTAAAATGTATGTTGGGTTCATATGACACCTTAAAGGTTAAGGGATGATGAAAGTCCTGGTGACAGAATTTTGTTGCCTCTCCTACCACTGAACATACCAGTGGCTTTGACTTTGTATATTTTGGCAATATGCTAGTGTCTCTTAACCCTTCAACACAGTCACGACTTTTAACAACCCTAAAGAAAAAGCCTATTAAATCATTATTGGAAAAAGAGAAAATGTTATTGAAAACTTTGTTTGAAAAGGAGAAAATACTGGTAACCGTTGACAGCATTTTCTCCTTTTCCCATGCATTTTCTACCCTTCCTAACTCAAATTCAAATTGTGAGTCACATGTAGTTTTTCTTCTGCAAATGCTTTCAATTTTTACAATTTCTTAAATTTTGTCGTTCGGTAAAGATCATAAGAGTACATGTATATAACGTGTCGTTCTTGTAAAGAAACTCATGAAACAGAAGTGCCCTGGAATATGAGCATTTTCTCCTTTTACGACTATGTTTTCTAAAGTGGTCATTTGCTAGATGAATAAATTTGTTTGTAGCAGGAGAGCATTTTACATTTCAGCTCGCAGCAAATCTTATCATGTTGTTGTGAACATCTAGATCAAGATCAGAATGTACAGAAAATCCAATCAGATCTTGGGCCTACACAGCCCAATACCTTGTATCATATTCTAATCTTGAAATTGTAATATTTGGTTTTGTCCTGTGCAACTCTTACCAAATGACCAAATTTAAGACTTGTCAAACTTGAAAGCATTTTGCAGACGACAAAATCAATGACTCAAAACTGAAATTTGTTTCTGGAAGGAGAGAAAACATTGTGTAAAAGGACAAAATGTGGGTTACCAGTATTTTCCTCCTATTTCCAAATTGTTTTCAAAACCCTCTTCCCACAGAGACGTTAAAACGTGGGATTTTTTTTGGTAAAGGGTTAAAAGGCCCATTTTGTAAAGTCAGCACTCAAAAGATTAATTTGTAAGAAAAGTGTTTTATGCTGTTTTCCAACATTTCTTCAGTTTTATCTCGACGGCGAGTGCACATATTCATGCTTTCCTAAGTTTCTCTTGCCAGTTCCCGGCACAACATTCCGTTCAAACTATTGGCAGCTTTCTCATATCAAAATAATGTTCAGTGGTTAGAATAGAAAGAAATAAATCCTGTAGCAATGACATATCAACTATTTGGATAGGGTTTGACCTAGCTAGGAATCAAGTTTAGACCCCTTGGATTCAAGCCGTGTACACTTGACCAACCTACCCATTTGGTTTGGTCCCTAAGTTTTAACCCTTTGCCAAATAATCCTCAGTTCTAATTGTCCTGAGAAAAAAAGTCGTTTGAAAACTTTGAGGGAAAAGGAGAAAATTCTGGTAACCAACATTTTCTCCTTTTCCCACAAAGTTTTCTAACCGTTTAAAGACTAATCATATCATTTAAGCCACGATGAATTTGTCATTTTGTAAAAGCTTTCAGTTTAGTACAGGTAAAAAATTATACTATGTGGTAAAAAGTTTATAAAGATAATATTCTAACATCTGGAGAAACAAATTACTGGATTTGACTTTATCAACCGAGATGATGGACAGAGATATTACACGTTCAAAACTGCTTTTATTGATCAATCCACAGAATGTCAGACATTTGTTGAACACATGGTGTTTAATGCCATTTTCCATATTATTTCAGTTATATCGTGGTGACAAGTGCACCTAATAACATGATTACTTGGAGTTCTTTTACCAGTTCCATTCTACTGGCTGCTTTCCCATAGAAATTATGCCTGTGCAATGTTCAGCAGGATATAATTATATTAGAAATACCGGTATCAGAGATACCGGAGATAAAGCTAGAAGATCAAACTACTCATTTTTGGTCAAATTTTGATAAAACATAAGAGTGTGCCTAGTCTTTTAACATTGAGGATTCCATATTTACTCAGTGGTTACCTCTTTACAAGACATAAAAACTTGAGACAGGTCCATAAAGGCAGATTATGATTTTTTTCCTCCTTTTCCCACAATTCTCTCGAAAGCATGGCAATTGTAAAATCCTGAGATTGATCTTTGTTTGAAACACGGGTCACCTGGGCGGAGCCTTGTGCAGTGCACTACAAAGGTCTAGCCTTCTACTTGCTAAATCTAAAAAAGCCACAAGCGAGCTTTCGCTGATAAATGACTGAAATATCATTACATGCAATGAAAACACCATTCAAACAAAAGTTTTTTTTTTTTCAGATGTCAACATGGAGGATGCCATATGTCAATAGCTTGAGGAAAGAGGTGGGTTAAATTTATCATTTAGTCTTTCTTTCGTAGGATGAAACTATTCTTATCACAACTCTTTAGACCAGGAAAGAATTCTGACAAGAATGGTTTCAGGCTTTCACATGTAAATCCATGATTTGAATTTGCTTTATTTCTTGTATGTATTTGTCATCAAAATTGCAATTAGTTTTTGTTTTACATTCTAACCATGCTTTAAAATTGCTTTGTCTAGAATATGTATATCTCACAAAAATTTGATTGAGTTGTATGTAGTCTGTATTTGTCTTCGCATGCTAGGAATTTGTTTTGTGTCATGAATTTATTTCTCATGAAAATTCTAATAAGTTTTCGTTTGTATTAATTTTCTCTTACCATGCTTTAAAGTTGCTTTATGTTGTGTATGTATTTATCATCAAAATTGCAGTTAGTTTGATTTATATATTTCTGTATTCATGCTTGGACCTTGCTTTGTGTAGTATTCATTTATAGTGTTCTAACAATGCTATAAATTTGTTTTTGTCTTCTGCATATATTTTATTCCGAAAGTTTTTGTTCAAAGTTGTCTAATCATAGTTCCAATTCAATTAATCTTTTGCAGTTATTTCTCTACAGACCATCAATTAGTTTATGTTTATAAATCACTCACCATGCTTTGAATTTGCTTTATCTTGCATATTCCTTATGAAAAATTAGTAAGCTTTTGTTTATATTTGTCAACCATGGTTTGTATCTTGTGTATGCATTCTTCATGAAAATTGCAAGTAGGTTTTGTCTATAGATAACTCTATGTTTTAAATTAGCTTTATCTTGAGTATGTATTTCTAATCCAAATGAAAGTAAAGTTTTGTCCTTCCAGGTATTTCTTTAGCCTGTTTCGAGTTTGCTGTATGTGGTGTGTGTTTTTATTTCTCATTCAAATCATCGTTAGGTTTTTGTCTATATTAATCTAATCATCCTGTAAATTTGCTTTATCTAATGTTTATTTTCTCATCAAAGTTTCAGTATGTATTTTGTTTATGTCACTCTGACAATATTTTGCATTTGCTTAAATGTGTGTATTTATTTATCATCATGAAAATAATTATTGTAGTATGTATATTGTAGTAAGTTTCTGTTTATTTGTCACTAACCATGATTTGAATTTGCTTTATCTCGTGAATGTATTTCTAATCAAAATTTCGGTAGGCTTTTGCATATATTTCTCTAACCATGCATTGGATTTGCTTTGTCTCAGGTAAATATTTCTGATGAAAATTTCAGTAAGTCTTTTAAATATATTTGTCTAACCATGTTTTGGCTTTGTTTTATCTGATGTATGTATTTCTCATGAAAGATTCAGAGTTTTTGTTTATATTTCTATAACAATGTTTTAAATATGCTTTATGTCTTGGGTATATCTTTTCAGAACTTTGGTAAGTTTTTGTTTATATTTCACTAACCATACTTTGAACATGCTTTATCCCATGTGTGTGTTTCGCATCCAGATTATTATTAGATTTTGCTTTCATTTGTCTGACCATGCATTTAATTAGGTTCATGTCATATTTCTAATCCATATTTAGTAGGTTTTCGTTCGTATCTCTTCAACTATGCATTGAAATTGCTTTATCTTGTGTATGTATTTCTATTGAAAGTTTCAGTACCGGCAAGTTCTTGTTTCTATTTGTTTAACCCTGGTTTGAATTTGCTTTTATCTCTCGCAGGTGTTTCTCGTAAAAGTCGGTTAGTTTTTCTTTTCATATTTGTCTCATGCTTTGCATTTCTCTTATGCCTTTCATTTGTCTTTTATGTACTTGTCTTGAAAATTTGAGCAACTTTTTGTATGTACTTGTCTAACCATGCTTTGTCTGCATTAACTGTTTTCTTGATTGTGTTTGTATTTGTTTATCCAACTTTGTTTGGTTTCTTGTAGCCTTTATTCATGTTTTTCTGCAGACGTTTTTCAGTGCAGTACTGTCAGTACACATGTAACCTAGTAATAGGTCAGCAGTAATATTCCCGATATGTTCAGGTGTATAGAGAAAGATATAGGGCCTTATTTATGTTTGTTCTTTGGTAATTACATGTATTTGTAGGTTTTGTTTGTATTGGTGTTTTTAAACGCCATTTAAACAGCTGATGTCATATCACCGCGATCAGTGCACATACGGATGCGATTCCTTGATTTCTCACACCAGTGCTGACACAAATTTCTTTCAAAGCCACTGACTACTTTTCTCACATGCATCAGAGATGAGAGGCGAAAAAATAGCCGGAAAGAAATTTTGCCTCAGCCGAGTATCGACTCCGCAACTATCAGGTCACGAGTCAGATACGCTAACCAATAAGCTGCCTGGATCTAACTTGTGGGAGGATGCCATGTGTCAACAGCTTGAGGAAGGAGGTGGGTTAACTTTATTATTTAGTTTCTCTTTGGTAGGATGAAACCTTTATCACCACTCCTTTGACCAGGAAGGAATTCTGACAAGAATGGTTTCAGGCTTTCACATGTAAATCCATACTTTGGTTTTGCTTTATTTCTTGTATGTATTTGTCATCAAAATTAGGTTTTTTTTTTTACATTCCATGCTTTAAAATTGCTTTGTCTAGAGTATGTATATCTCACAAACATTTGGTTGAATTGTAGTCTGTATTTGTCTTGGCATGCTAGGAATTCGTTTTGTGTCATGAATTTATTTCTCGTGAAAATTCGAAGTTTTCATTTGTATTCCTGCTTTGAAGTTGCTTAATGTTGTGAATGTATTTATCATCAAAATTGCAGTTAGTGTGTTTATGTCACTCTGACAATATTTTGCATTTGCTTAAATGTGTGTATTTATTTCTCATCATGAATATATTGTTGTATATAATATTGTAGTAAGTTTCTGTTTATTAGTCACTTACCATGATTTGAGCTTACCTTATCTCGCGAATGTATTTCTTATCAAAATTTCAGTAGGCTTTTGCATATATTTCTCTAACCATACATTGGATTTGTTTTGTCTCGGGTAAATGTTTCTGATGAAAAATTCAGTAAGTCTTTTAAATATATTTGTCTATTCATGCATTGGCTTTGCTTTGTCTGAAGTAGGTATTTCTCATGAAAAATTCAGAGTTTTTGTTTATATTTCTCTAACAATGCTTTGGATACGGTTTATGTCTGGGATAAATCTTTTCCGAAACTTTAGTCAGTTTTTTTTTTATATTTCACAAACCATGCTTTGAATTTGCTTTTTCTCATGTGTGTGTTTCGCATCCAAATTATGATTAGATTTTGCTTTCATTTGTCTGACCATGCATTTCACTAGCTTTATGTCCTATTTCTAATCCAAATTTAGTAGGTTTTTATTCATATCTCTTCAACCATGCATTGAAATTGCTATAGCTTGTGTATGTATTTCTCTTGAAAATTTCAGTACCGGTAAGTTTTTGTTTATATTTGTCTAACCCTGGTTTGAATTTGCTTTTATCTCTTGAAGGTGTTTCTTGTGAAAAGTTCAGTTAGTTTTTCTTTTGATATTTCTCTCGTGCTTTTGCTGTATGTCTTGTCTTGAAAATTTGAGTAAGTTTTTGTATAATTATACTTGTCTAACCATGCTTTGTCTACATTAACTATTTTCTTGATTGTGTTTGTATTTGTTTATCCAACCATGTTTGGTTTCTTGTAGCTTTTTTATGTTTTTCTGCAGACGTTTTTATGTGCAGTGCTGTCAGCACACAAGTAGCCTAGTAATAGGTCAGCAATAATATTCCCGATATGGTCATGTGTAAAGAGAAAGATATCGGGCCCTTTGTTTGTTCTGTGGCAATTATTTGTAGGTTTTGTTTGTTTTGGCGTTAAACGCCGTATATTTTACCCTAAACTAACATTGTTCAAAGTTTTGAATGCTTTCATCCATTGCTCTTAGTACTGACTACGTAAGTCCCGCAATAGTAGTTTTAAAATCGCAGAACCTAGCTGAAATCAAAATATTTTACGGCTAAAAAGTACTCGTAGTTTTTTCCTGCTTTTAAACATTGGAGGTCCTTTGAGAAAGGTTTTAAAATAGCTGGACAAAACAAGGATAAAAGATATTTTACCCTATTAAAGAAGCACTCGGAGTTTTTACTGCTCCTATCCACTGCTTTTAACACTCACCAGGGAGGTCACTTGAGAAAGTTTTTTTTTTTTTTTTTTTTAAATAGCTGAACAAAACAAGAGTGAAAACATTTTAAAGAGCACTCGGAGTTTTTTTTACCGCTATTATCCACTGAATTTTAACAGTAAACGGGAAAATCCCTTGAGAAAGGCTTTAAAAATGGCTGACTATGAGAAGGCTAAAAATATGTTGCCCTGATTAAAGGTTTTTAACACTTTTATCCATTGGTTTTACCACTTAATATAGAGTTTTTAAAACGGGCGAACCTAGCCAGGATCAATATATTTTAACACATACAAAAAAGAAAGTACTCAGATTTTTACTACTGTTATCCATTGCTTTTAATACTCACCGACGAGGTCTCTCTAATATCTGGTATCAAAATATCTTTCCTTAAACTAGAGTATTGCGAGTTTTTACCCCTTTTACCCATTGCCTTTATAGAGCATTCGGAGTTTTTATCATATCCATTCGTTTAAAAAGTCAACAGGAAAGTCCCTTGAGAAAGTATTTAATATAGCTTAATATAACAATAATAAAAATACTTTACCCTATAGTTTTTTTTTACGGCTTTTATCCATGGGTTTTAACACTCGCCAGGAAGGTTCCTTAAGAAAGGTTTCTAAAACAGCCGTACAAAACAAGGATAAAAATACTTCATCGGTTTTAACACCCACCCGGGAGATCCCTCGATGAAGACTTTAAAATGGCCAAGCCAAAATTTTGCATATCAAAATATCTTTCCCTAAAATGAGAATAGTCAGAGTTTTTACCCTTTTTTATCAATTGCGTTTAACATTCACCAGTGAGGTCCCTTGATGAAGTTTTTTTTTCTTTTTAAATTAGCTAAACAAAACAAGGTTAAAAATATTTTACCCTAAAAAAAGAGTAGTCGGGATTTTTACCGCTTTTATCCTTTACTTTTAACACTCTCCAGTGACCTCATTCACTAGCGAGTCCCTTAACAAAGGTTTTTAGAACAGCCAAACAAAACCAGGATAGATACATTTTACCCTTATAATAGAGAACTCGGAGTTTTTACCGGTTTTTATCCATTTGTTTTAACCGCTTTTATCTATTGGTTTTAACGCTCACTAGGGAGGTCCATTGAAAAGGGTTCTTTTAAAATAACTGAACAAAACAGGGTTAAAAAAATATTTTACGATAATAGAAGAGTAACTGCAGTTTTTACCACTTTTATGTATTGGTTTTAACACTCACCAGGTACGTCTCCAGAGAATCTTTTTGTAAATAACTGTACAAAACAAGGATAGAAATATTTTACCCTACAAAAATAGTACTCGGAGTTTTTACTGCTTCTATCCATGGGTTTTAACACTCACCGGGGAGGTCACTTGAGATAAGTTTTTTTGTTTTATTAGATAAAAAGGTGAACAAAACATTTTACCCTTATGAAGAACACTCGGACTTTTTGCCGCTTTTATCCATTGATTTTTAATACTCAACAGGGAAGTCCCTTGAGAAAAGCTGAATATGACAAGGTTAAAAATATTTTACCCTATAAAAATCTATGAAACGCAGGAACATAGCCAGGATGGAAATATTTAAAAAGAGTACTCGAAGTTTTTAACGATTTTATCATCGGTTTTAATACCCACCGGGGAGATCCCTCGATGAAGATTTTAAAATGGCCAAACCAAGCTGGTATCAAAATATCTTATCCCTGAAAGGAGAGTATTTAGAGCTTTTACCCTTTTTATCCATTGCGTTTAAAATTCACTAGTGAGGTCCCTTGATAAAGTTTTTTTTTTTCTTTTTAAATTAGCTAAATAAAACAAGGTTAAAAATACTTTACCCTAATAAAAGAGTAGTGGGGGTTTTTACAGCTTAAAATTATCCTTTATTTTTAACACTCATCAGTGACCCAATTCACTAGGGAGGTCCCTTGAGAAAGATTTTTAGAATAGCCGAACAAAACCAGGATAGCTATATTATCCCTTATAATAGAGGACTCGGAGTTTTTACCATTTTTATCCATTGGTTTTAACAATCAACAGGGAAGTCCCTTGAGAAAGGTTTAAAATAGCTGTACATAAGAATGATAAAAATAAAAATGTTTTACTCTAATAAAAGAGCACCCGGAATTTTTAACCGCTTTTATCCATTGGTTTTAACACTCACCAGAGAGGTCCCTTGAAAAAGGTTCTTTTAAAATAATTGGGCAAAACAAGGATGAAGACATTTTAAGATAATAAGAGAGTAACTGCAGTTTTTAACCACTTTTATGTATTGGTTTTAACACTCACCAGGTACGTCTCTAGAGAACCTTTTTGTAAATAGCTGTACAAAACAAGGACAGAAATATTTTACCCTAAAAAAAGATTACTCGGAGTTTTTACCGCTTCTATCCGTTGGTTTTAACACTCACCAGGGAGGTCAGTTGAGATAGCTTTTTTTAAAAATAGGTGAACAAATACAAGGTTAAAAACATTTTCCAATTGTAAAAAACACTCGTCGGAGTTTTTACAGCCTTTATCCAGTGATTTTTAATACTCAACAGGGAAGTTCCTTGAGAAAGGTTCTAAACTAGCTGAGTTTGACAATGTTAAAAATATTTTACCCTACGGCTCTAGAGAATCTCTTTGTAAATAGCTGTACAAAACAAGGAAAAAATATTTTACCCTGAAAAAAGATTACTCGGAGTTTTTACCGCTTCTATCCGTTGGTTTTAACACTCACTGGGGAGGTCAGTTGAGACATTTTTTTCAGTAGGTGAACAAAATAAGGCTAGAACCATTTCACCCTAACAAAAAAATACTCGGAGTTTTTGCCGCTTTTATCCAATGATTTTTAATACTCAACAGGGAAGTCCTTTGAGAAAGGTTCTAAAATAGCTGAGTTTGACAATGTTAAAAATATTTTACCATAAATAAAGGCTATGAAACGTAGGAACGTAGCCAGGATGAAAATATTGAAAAAGAGTACTCAACGACTTTATCATCGGTTTTAATAGCCATTGGGGAGATCCCTCGATACAGTTTTTAAAATGGCCAAACCAAGCTGGTATCAAAATATCTTTCCCAAAAATGAGAGTATTTTGAAATTTCACCATTTTATCAATTGCGTTTAACATTCACCAGTGAGGTCCCTTGATAAAGTTTTTTTTTCTTTTTAAATTAACTAAGCAAAACAAGGTTAAAGATACTTTACCCTAATAAAAGAGTAATAGGGCTTTTACCTCTTTTTTCCTTAATTTTTAATACTCACCAGGAACATCACTCACTAGGGAGGTCCCTTGAGAAAGGCTTTTCGAATAGCCGAACAAAACCAGAACAGATATATATTACCCTTATAATAGAGAACTCGGGTTTTTACCATTATTATTCATTGGTTTTAACAGTCATCAGGAAAGTCCCTTGAGAAAGGTTAAACTTAGCTGTATACAAGAATATAAAAAATATTTTACTCTGATAAAAGAGCACACGGAGTTTTTAACCCCGTTTTTAACCGCTTTTATCCATTGGTTTTAACACTCAGCAGGGAGGTTCCTTGAAAAAGGTTCCTTTAAAAATAGCTGAACAAAACAAGGATGAAAATATTTTACGATAATAAAAGAGTAACTGCAGTTTTTACCGCTTTTATGCATTGGTTTTAACACTCACCAGATACGACTCTAGAGAATCTCTTTGTAAAATATTTTACCCTGAAAAAAGATTACTCGGAGATTTTACCGCTTCTATCCGTTGGTTTTAACACTCACCGGGGAGGTCAGTTGCGACATTTTTTTCAGTAGGTGAACAAAATAAGGGTAGAAACATTTCACCCTAACAAAAAATATTCTGAGTCTTTGCTGCTTTTATCCAATGATTTTTAATACTCAACAGGGAAGTCCTTTGAGAAAGGTTCTAAAATAGCTGAGTTTGACAATATTAAAAATATTTTACCATAAATAAAGGCTATGAAATGTAGGAATGTAGCCAGGATGAAAATATTGAAAAAGAGTACTCAAAGTTTTTAACGATTTTATCATCGGTTTTAATAGCCATTGGGGAGATCCCTCGATACAGTTTTTAAAATGGCCAAACCAAGCTGGTATCAAAATATCTTTCCCTAAAATGAGAGTATTTTTAGTTTCACCCTTTTTATCATTTGCGTTTAACATTCACCACTGAGGTCCCTTGAGAAAGCTTTTTTCTCTTTAAATTAGCTAAACAAAACAAGGTTAAAGATACTTTGCCCTGATAAAAGAGTAGTCCGGGTTTGTTAAAAATACTTTAAGTAATAAAAAAGTACTCTTGAGTTTTTACTGCTTTTATCCTTTGATTTTAACACTCGCCAGGGACCTCACTCAAAATCAAAATATCTTTCCCTAAAATTAGAGTATTTAGAATTTTTATCCTTTTCATGCATTGCTTTTAATGTTCACCATGGAGGTCCCTTGAGAAAGTTTTTTTCTTTTTAAATCAGCAGAACAAAACAAGGTAAGAAATAGTTTACGCTAAAAGAAGCCTACTCGGAGTTTTTACCGCTTTCATCCACTGGTTTTAACACTCACTAGGGAGGTCCCTCGAGAATTTCTCTTTTTTATTAGCTGTACAAAACAGGGATGAAAATGTTTTACCCTAATAAATGAGTAAGGTTTTTTTTTAAAATAGCTGAACAAAACCAGGGGAAATATATTTACCCTAATAAGAAAAACACCCGGAGTTCTTTAACGGTCTTACCCATTGGTTTTAACGCTCACCAGGGGGCTCTTGAGAACGTTTTTTTTTTTTTTTCAATAGCTGAACAAAACAAGAATGAAAACATTTTGCGATAATAAAAGAATATTCGCAGTTTTTACCGCTTTTATCCATTGGTTTTAACACTCACTAGGGTGGTCCCTCGAGAATTTCCTTTTTATTAGCTGTACAAAACAAGGATAAAAATGTTTTACCCTAATAAAAGAGTAATCGGAGTTTTTACCACTTTTATCCATTGGTTTTAACACTCACTAGGGAGGTCCCTCGAGAATTTCTCTTTTTTATTAGCTGTACAAAACAAGGATGAAAATGTTTTACCCTAATAAATGAGTACTCGGAGTTTTTACCACTTCTATCCATTGGTTTTAACACTCATCAGGGAGACCATTTGAAACGGTTCAAAATAGTTGAACAAAACAACGATAAAAAACACTGGGAGTTTTTGCCGCTTTTATCAATTGATTTTTGACACTCAACAGGGAAATCCTTTGAGAAAGGTTTTAAAATTGCTGATTATGAAAAGGCTAAAAATATTTTACCCATATTGAAGGTTTTAAAATGTCGGAACCTAACCAGGGTGAAAATATTTAGAAAGAGTACTTTAAAGTTATTACCGCTTTATCATCGGTTTTAATACCCACCGAGGAGATCCCTCGATGAAGATTTTAAAATGGAAAAACTTAGCTGGCATAAAATATTTTACCCCTAAAATAAGAGTGTTCAAATTTTTAACCGATTTTATTCATTGGTTTTGATACTCACTAAGCAGATCCCACGATAGCAGTTTTAAAATGGCAGAACCTAGCTGGAGTGAAAATATCTTACCTTAGAAACAGTGTTCTTCTAGTTTTTACAGTTTTTTTTAATCCGTTGCTTTTAATACTCAGCAGTGAGGTCTTTCGCTGAAGGTTTTAAAATGGCCAAACTTAGCTGGCATCAAAATATGGTAACCTAAAATAAAAAAAAACAAAAAAAGATCCAAAGTTAAAACCACTTTTATTCATTGCTTTTAACACCCGCCAGGAAGGTCTCTTAATTAAAGTCTTTGAATAGCTGATATAGCTAAGATTAAGATATTTTACCCTTAAAAGGGTACTTGGAGTTTTTACCGCTTTTATCCATTGGGTTTAATACTCACCTGAGAGGTCCCTCAATAAAGGTTTTAAAACGGTCAAACCTAGCCAGGATCATTTTTCTTTTTTACACACAGACAAAAGTTGTACTTATGTTTTTACCGCTGTTATTCATTGCGTCTAATAGTCACCAGTAAGGTCTCTCCAAAATAGGTTTTGAATGTAGGAACCTAGCCGAGACGAAAATATTTGACTTAGAGTACACAAAGATTTTATCGCTTTTATCCATTGGTTTTTAATACTCATGGGAGAGGGGTGTTCAAGATTTTAAAATGGCTAAACCTTGCCGTTATCGAAATATTTCCCTGTAAAAAAAAAAGGGTTTTCAGGATTTTATGGCTTTTATCGGTTGTTTTTAATACTCATAAGGGAGATCACTTGACAAAGATTTGAAATGGCCAAACCTAGCCGAAATAAGAACCGTTGTTCGAAAAGAAAAGGGTCTTCAGCGTTTTTACGGATTTTATTCTAATGTTAACTTATTAAGTTTTGTTCCTCATTGTCTGGCCTTGGTTTGAATTTAGTATCTTTCGTGTATGTATTTCTCCTGAAAATTTCAGAAGGTTTTGTTTTATACATCTCTGTCTATGCTTTGAATTTGCTTTATCTCATGTAAGAATTAATCTTAAAACATTGAGTAAGTTTTTGCAAATACCTGTGTAATCTTCCTCTGAATTTGCATTACCCTGGGTATGTACTTCTTATATCAATTGTAGTAATCTTTTGTTCATATTTGTCTAACCATGTTTTATATTTGCTGTATGTTGTGTATGTAGATCTATTCCACTTGAAAATTTTAGAAAACTTTGTCTAACCGTGGTTTGAATTTGCCTCATCTTGTGTATGTATTTCTCGTGAAACTTTCAATAAGTTTTCGTTCATATTTCTATAACCGTACTTTGAATTTACTTTGTCATGTATGTATTTGTCTTGAAAATTTGAGTAAGTTTTTTGTATATATCTATCTAAGCATACTTTGTTTGAATAAACCTTTTTCCTTGATTATATTTGTTTATCTAACCATGTCTAGTTTCTGGTACATTCAGCTCATTGTAATTAATGTTAATTGATGAGGTACATGTAAGCAGCTAGTGATAAATTTGGCCCACTCGGAGATGTGGTTTGCTCCTTACCCTAATTCTTTTCTACTTTCAGAGCAGACAGATTGATGAAACATCATAGAAGCCAGCCAAATGTGCGATGGTTGCCATGCCTTTTGTGACTAGCTTATGAAAATGTCAAGGATCTGGTAATACATCAATCTCACTCAGCTTTCTACAAAAGCTGTATTCTCATTAAAAGATAGGGGTTGATACTTTTTTAATAAAAAAGAATAATTGATGAGTAAATGAAGAGAATATGTCTAATGTGATTTTGGATTATTGTCTCATGTATCAGACTGCGTAGAAATGTTGGGGGTCCTGCGTGGCTCAGTGGTAAAGTGTAGGCGAAGGACTCGTGACCTAGAGGCTCCGCGTTCGAGCCTCACTGGATCCACTGGGTCTTTCGTGTGAGTGTCCTTGGGCAAGACACTTCAGAGCTCTAGCCTATTACTGGTGAAACCCAAGAAATATATAAATATGGGAGTTGTCATCGTGACTGAAATAATGCTGAAAGTGGCATTAAATACCATTCAAACAATCTTTTACTATCTTGTTTGTCACCCTTTATCTATTTTTGCACCATACCTTTGAACATCTTCATATACTTGGAATGCAACAGAAAATGGAAATATGTGAACAAACTTGTTTCCACTCTTTACCAAATGACGATTTAGAAGCATTTGCAGACAACAAATTAAATACCAACATTTTCTCCTTTTCCATCTATGTTTACAAAGGTCTTCTTTCAAAGGGTAATCAACTTGGCTCTCGTTTTGTAAAGGGTTGTATGGATAAATATAACAAAGTAAGGGCAGATTTTATTAGATGTTATTGGATAATATAGCCCTTTAACTCATAAACTCGAGTTTTTAACGACCCTGAGAAAGAAGCCTTTTGAAAACATTATGTGAAAATGCTGGTAAGCAGGATTTTCTCCTATTCCTAAAATGTTTTCTGTCCTATCAAAGAGAAATCCAACAGTTGAGCCACATTCTAATTGTCGGCTGCAAATGCTTTCAATTTGGATAAGTCTATATTTTTGCTCGTGTGGTAAATAGACTCTATAATCCAACCTTGATCTATAGCTTCCTAAACCATAGTAGTGATGGGCACATGACGGGTTGAGATAGTATAATACTGCTGGAAAACAAAACGAAACAAAATGGCCATTGCGATCTTACGTTGCATTTTGATGCATGAGAAATCTTACATGGCTGAAATTCTGTTCATTGCTTCGCACTGTTGGGTGATTTATTCAGCCTACTATAGGTATGATGGTTTGACAAAAAAAAGTAGTTAAATTTTTTTCTATCTTGTGTAGGTGTGAAACAGAAATACTACAACAGAAATCATGTACACATTGTACCACCCACCGCTACAACAGAAACTATGGACACTATGTACCTCCCACCACCACAACAGAAACCATAGACACTATGTACCACCAACCACTACAACAGAAACCATAGACACTATCTACCACCCACCACTACAACAAAAATCATGGGCACAGTGTACTGCCCACCCCTACAACAGAAATCATGGACTACGTAGTAAGAAACAAAACGAATTGTGAATCCTTCACCTTCATTAATGTGCCATGTTCGGGCCTATTGTTATTTCACGGGAATTTATATTACAGAGACCAGTAGTAGGGAAGAGAAGAGTGCAGTCCAAGTTTACATTTGGACAGTCTCCGTTTAATACACTTTAAATGAGTGCATGGTGTTGGTTTGCACTCATGGAGACTCACAACTGAATTACTTTTCTGCCAGATATTTGGTGCTGTATAGTTTAAGGAAAAAGAAGACTGATCTTGATTTTTCACTTTCAACAAACAGGTTAAGTTGTGATTGGCGCACTATGCATTAACGGCATTTTTTTTTTTTTTTTCAACATTTTTTTTCTACTCTTCAAGGACGAATCCCATCATTTGGACATGTTCAAATTGGTTATGTATAAATGCTCTAAACTAAAGAAATATGTTAAGATGCTCACGTTATCTAACTTAGTGGCGAATGTAACAAAGTCCAATAGTGTTTCAAAAAATTGCTAGCACTTTTTTTTTTTGTCGTCAACACTTCCTCTTGTCTTAAATAAGATATTGGAAATATGATTTAAAAATGTTCATCTGATAATTCATTTCACAAAAAGTTGCAAGATCAGAGAGCACGAAAAGTACAAACTGGTAGAAACTCTCTTTCAGTAAAAATCTCCCAGAAATTATGTGAGTTATTCTTTAGAATTATTTGAGAACCACAAATGAATATTTGATCCTTTTCGAAAGAATAATGCTTTTTAAAGACCATGAAGCAAAAGCCCTTTGCTAATCAATCCTGCTATATTAACGATCATGCCGTAGAAACCTTCAGGAAACATTGTGGGCGAAAAAGAAATTGCTGGTAACAAGCGCTTTCTCCTCCATAATGTTTAAATCATTTGAAAGATAGAAATAATAATTTGGACTATGTTCGGTTGGTCATTTGTAGATGATATCAATTTGGACAAGTCTAGCTATAAAGCATTTTCTCCTTTTCCCACAATGTTTTACATCCTTTTAATCCTCTACCAAACGATCGCATTTTTAACGACCCTGAAGAAAAACTCTTTTGAAATAATTCTGAGGAAAGTAGAAAATACCGATAACAAGCAGTTTCTCCTTTTTCTACAATGCTTTCTACCCTTTCAGAGACCAGTCTCAACATTACAGCCGCCTTGAATTTGTCGTCTGCCACTGCTTTGAAATTGAAGGAGTCTAAAATTTTGTTGTATGGTAAAGCTTTAAAGATGGATATTATCATTTGGACTATGTTTTGCTTGTTGTCTGTAAATGCTTTCAATTTGGACAAGCGTAGAGTTTTGTTTGGTGAAAAGTCAAAAAATTGTGGTAATAGGTAAAAACAAAAGATTATCAATCATATTATGCCTCTTTACCGAAGGCCAAAATTTTGGACTCATCCAACTTGAAAGCATTTACAGAACACAAAATAAATGTAGCTCAAATGATGATTTCTGTCTTTGATAGGGTAGAAGGCATTGTTGGAAATGGAGGAAATACTGTTTTCCAAAAGCTTCTTCTTCAGGGAGTTTAAAACTGGGGATTGTGTGATAATGATTGATTGATTATATGGTGTTTAAGGCAGTTTTCAACTTTAGTTTAGGGGGTCCTACGTGGCCAAGTGGTAAAGTGTGGGACTCGTGACCTGGAGGTCCCGAGTCCGAGTTTCACTGGATCCACTGGGTCCTTCTTGGGAGTGTCCTTGGGCAAGACACTTCAGAGCCCTAGCCCAGTACTTGTGAAACCCAGGAAATACATGAATATGTGAGCTGTCGCCGTGATATGACTGAAATAATGTTGAAAGCGACGTTAAACACCATTCAATCAATCAATCATTCAACTTTATTTTAGCTGAATCGCGGCAGTCAACGCACCTATAATGCTTTCCTGGAGTTTCTTTTACCAGTACTTCGTATAGTATTCATCCAAAGCCACTGGTTGCTTTCCCATGTGACCATCGTCTATACAATGACCAGCATGGAGAGAGGAATGAACCCTCTTGCAATCATCAGTCCTTAGAAAACAAATGGCCAAGCTAGGGATTCGAACCAGCAACCCCTGTTCTCAGATCCTGTACGCTATCGACCGCGCCACCGGGGTCCGCCAGATTGTGTGGTAAAGGGATACCCTATATGTAAATGAAAGAAATATCAAAGACACCTTCGACTATTTTTCGGGATCAAGAGAGTCAATAGGATATGGACTCAAAACAAAAAATGCTCAAGACAAATGACAGTAACAGTTAACCCTTAACCAGACGACAAAATTTCAGACTCGTCCAAATTGGAAGCATTTGCGGATGACAGATGTGGCTCAAATGTTGGGATTAGTTTTGAAATGGTAGAAAACATTGTGGTTAAAAGAGAAAATTCTGGTTACCAGCATTTTCTCCTTTTCCCGCTTTGTTTTCAGAAGCTTTCCCTCTCAGGGTCGTTAAAATTATGGTTTGTTTGGTAAAGGATTAAAAAAAAGGACCTTAGATGTCCATATTGAAATACATGAATACACACACATTAAGCAAATATGTCATTGGGGGTATTTTGGTAGAAGATGGTTCTAATAGAAAAGTAAGAGACAACTAAATAGTGGCATGCAAAGGTTGAAAACTTGAAACTGTTGCTCTTGCATCTCACTTTGGCAATTAAAAATGTTGTACGTGTAGAGCTCCAGTTAAATGCAACCATTTTGTCTTTTCTAAACACTACAGTTGTTTCTTTAAATATTTTCTTTCTTTCGATTTTTATATCCATTTGGGACTTCCCTATACCCTGTTGAAATTCAAAGACAAATTTAGTCTGCTTGGTGATTAACCCTTTGCCAGAAGACACAATTTTGGACCCATCAAAATTGAGAAAATTTGTACACGACTTGTTGCTCAAATGGTGCGAATTGTGCTTGAGAAGGCAGAAAACATTATGGCAGTAGGAGAAAATGCTGGTAACCAGCACACAATGTTTTCAAAGATCGTTTTTTGTAGGGTTGTTTAAAATCAGGATTGTTTGATAAAGGGTTAACATCATTTCAACATTATTTCAGTCACATTAGCAGGGCCGTTAGCAGGGCTTTAGAATCATTATGTAGTCTGAACAGAGAGCACTATTTCACCCTTAGACTGCCAAGCGGGACGCTATGCGCTTTTGCAGACAGGGTGAATGTGCAGTCTGATCTATAGGATGCAATCACAATATTTTACTTTTTACTATTGTTGGAAATTTCATTAAAAAATATTTACGCACTTGCAGAGTGTGCATTATGGACGCTATGCCATTGTTTGGAAGAGGCGTAATCGTTCTACCATGTGATCCCACAGTCGTCTTCCTAAGAATTGATTCAAAGAATTGGGCTCCATCCTGAAGCTTAAGCTTATAGTAATTACACGGAAGTAACACCTCAACACACTCGTCAAATTATAGAACTCTGAAATGTTGAAACAATTTGTTGGGATTGATATCAAATACCCTGTAATCTTTTGATCTGAGCTGTCTGACTACGTTCCAAAATCAAAAAGACCAGCGTTTCTTTTTGAGTCGATCAGTGGTTTCTTTTTGGCTTGCTGAAGCTCAAATTGCTCCTTTCTACATATACATGTACTTTTAGGGCGGGTATGTGCTCCTATATACTTTTTAAGCGTTTAGATGGAGTCAAATTCTTTGAATGAATTCTTAGGAAGACAACTGTAGGATGATATCTGTCAAGTAGTCAAATTTCAGTAGTCTCACAGAGGGAAATCGTTTAGAATAAAAGTTTTAGGACGCTCGGTAACGCATATGACGGACAAAGGATAAGCTTAATGGCCCTTGGCCAAAGGAGCTAAATTAAACTTACACTGTCTTTTCGGTTTATGGCAACTACTCGACAAGGCCACCGCCTGTTCAGGCTCATGAATAAGTCGAATAATTTTTTTTTATGCTGCAATAGAAAATGTAATCTACCTCATATAGAGAACAAACTGATTCTAGTAAAAGACTATGAACATATGTTCCTTTTTGCAGGGCTTTTTGCTAATCACCTGGTTTAGAAATCTCTTGACTCTGTGGACATACTTGAACGGAAAAAAAAAACAGACGTGCCTTCGTAAAACCCAGGTTTTCCATGTAAATTTCACCGGTCTCTGTTTTGGCTTTGCTAAAAGCAAATACACATAGTTTTAAAATAGCAAATGTGTTCTTAGATTTATTCGAGAAATACTCATTTACTCGGAAAACCGGGATCGTAATCAATCGGGTAAAAAATGAAAATATCAGAAGTGACATAAAAATATTATGTTGTGAACTGAAATTAAACTGAATCGGTCGTTTTGTAGATTTTATGAAATACACGGGCAAGCAAGCAATCGGGCAAGTGGCAAGCCCGTATAGCTCAGATGGTAGAGCGTGGGACTCGTGAACGTTATGTTTAGGGTCACTTGAGGGTGTGGGGTGTGGGTTAGATTCCCACGAATGGTCATCTAAAATAACTAATAGTCTTTCGGATGAGACGTTAAGCCGAGGTCCCGTGTGACGGTGCTATACACCGAGCACGTTAAAGAACCAGGCGTAACTTAGGATGGGTTTCGTCCTGTATATTGCACTATCCCCCGTAACATAACTGACAGCCTTCAGAGGGGCGTCGCCCATATGGGAAACCGGTGGCGACGATAAATAAACGCAAATAAATGCAATGCAACTTAGAATGCAATGTAAATCCTTTGAATTACTTATATAAAGCTAACGTTCTTCAAATGTATTTTTTCTGTTCAACTCTTCCTGACATATAACGCAGCACTACATGCATATTTGATCTAAAACTTGGATTTCAACTTGAGCTGGATTAAATGCATCCCATCTCAACGGTGTTTTACGTGTTTTGACTTACTATTTGAAAGATTTTCAAAATTTTGTCATTTCAGGTAAAGTTAAATAGAGCATTTTAATTGAGGGAAAAAACCCCTGAAACTGCAACACAAATAAGCTCACTTAACTTTATATTCTCCATATCAGAATCAACGGACCAGGAAAAAAGTCTCTGTGGAGAGTGCAGATTCAGACCTGACTGCACAGAACATGCAGTCAGATCTTGGATCTGTCATGCCAGTTTTCTGAGATATTTTGTTCAAGACAGCAATGGTCCTGCAATATTTAGGCTGCCTTTCCAAGCTTAACGTGTCTATTTCATCATTTCAGCGCACTAAGCGTAAAACTCCCAGCAACATGTTTGTCTCATCACCTACTCCATGTTGGTTGATTCTCATCCTGTCCACATTTCAGATAAAGGGCATAATGTTTACTGTAGTTATGCTCTTGCTTATTAGAATGGCTCAGATACAATGACCTTTGTTGGCCATGGACAAGTACAGTCGCTTTTGAAGACAACAGAAGATAAAGATCAGACTGTCCTTCTTTGAACGCAATGCAGATCAATATGAGACGTTCGTATCTTAGATCTTAATTGTCTGTTTATGTGGGATATATATGGGAAAAACGACCATGAAATTGTAATGATTGGATATTGTTTAACCAAACTATCCTTTTTAATGTCCATAAAGAAGAAAGTTGTTGAAAACATTGTGGGAAAAGGGGAAAATGCAGAAAACCGTCATTTTCTCCTTTTCCCACAATGTTTTTTTTACCCTTTCAACGATCCAAATCATCATTTGGTGTTCATTTAATTCGTCATGTGCCATTGCTTTCGATTTGAACAAATCTAAAATTTTAGAATTTGGTTAAGGGTTCAGGGTTAGGTAGCCACTGGGTATCTACAATCTTTGAAAGAAATGTAGAGAAAATTTACCAGCAGACGTTTTGGACTGGACGATTTGGCCCAGGACGATTTAGCCCGTCAAACAAATTAGGTAGGACAATTTGTCCAGTTAAATACGATGGCTTGTTAAAAATGGAAAAATGAAAGGCCAACAAGCTGTCAAAAGTAAATAATTCCAAAGTCATAATGCAGGCATATTTGTACGAATTTTATATGTTGCAGTACAGTTACCAAAGTTGCAAAAGTTACAGAAAAGCATATTTGCATTTTGCTTACTCTTTTAAAAGGTTGGTAAGTACTGCTATTCATGATGAGTGTTATGTAAAGCTTGATAATGGGTATATCTGATCAGAATTGTCACATATCTTTTACGTTCTATTGCTGTCGGCTAGCAAACATACACTCGGCACTAGTTGTAAGATGAAAATTAGTCGGAAAATAACAAGTTTTGATCAAATTTACCTTTAATGTAATTCTTTTTTATTCTATTTAATGATACACAAAGTTTCGTTAGAATGCTGAAAGACTTTCAAATGGAAATTAGTACAAAAAGTTCCTTACCGCATATTAAAAAGTCACATGATTAAGATCGTTTATGGCCATTCTATGCATTTATCAAAGCTTGCCAGCCTCATCTCATTGACAAAATTG
Source organism: Tridacna gigas (assembly GCA_945859785.2). NCBI lineage: Eukaryota > Metazoa > Mollusca > Bivalvia > Cardiida > Cardiidae > Tridacna > Tridacna gigas. The sequence goes on from OX244040.2 coordinate 38,076,138, forward strand.
TAAGGTTATTCCATTCTGTGGGATGTTGTACGGTTCCTCCAGAAGGGCACTGCAAAGTTCCGGAACTGTTGTCGGGGATTAACGCTGGTATGGACACATTTTTCTCAAAGCATCCCAAACACGCTCAGTTAGTGCAGTATCAGTTGATAATGCGCCCAGTCAAACAACTTGAAGTTGTTCTGATTAAGAAAGCCTCTTATGACAACGGCTGTATGTGCAGCAGCACAATCATTGTTCGATCTATTGTAAGCTCGACTAAAATTTTGACCTAAAACAGTGGAACAACGAGCAATATAATCTCTTTGATATAGGCATAACTGAATATTATATTCATTCGAGAACAGAACACAGCTCGTTGAAACGGGGGACTCTTCAAGGCCATGGCAATCTTGTCTCTTCCGTTCGATGACTCACTCTGCTTTGCATGGACGTCTCGTAGAGCCTTGTGCAGGTATAACACTCTTAAAAAACAGTGCTAGAGCAATTTGACAACATCCCACAGTATGGAATAACCTAACAATCTTGTCAATGAGAGGAAGGTGGCAGGTTTTGATAAATGCAAGGAGTGGCCATAATCGATGTTAATCACGTGACTTTTTGATTTGCGGTAAGGAAGTTTTTGATTCATTTTCCATTTGAAAATCTTAAAACATTTTAACGAAGCTTTGTGAATCATTCCATGGAATAACAATACATTACATTAAAGGTAAATTTGATAAAAACTTGTTTTCCGTCTGGTTTTTAGCCTACAACTAGTGTTGTGTTTTTAATGGGTATACAGTTTAACCATTCCGTTAAATTACCAATTTGTAAAAGACAGCTAAAAAAAGAGGGATCCTACTTGGTTCATTTGTAAGGTGTAGGAATTTTATCCCATACATAGTTCAAACAGCTGCCATTTGATTTGCAATTTCAAACCACAGTAGTTATTCAGTGTCGACCGATTACAGTGCTTACAGCACTTTGATTTCAAATAACTCACCGTCTACGTGGCATAGAGCTTAACCCTTTACCAGACGACAAACGGCAATCTCAATGTGGCTCAAATGGTGCAATTTTTCTTTGATAAGGTAGAAAACATTGCGGGAAAAGGGGAAAATGCTGCTTACCAGCATTTTCTCCTTTTCCAACAATATTTTCAAAAGGCTTCTTTCCCGGGGTCGTTAAAAGGCGGCATCGTGTTGTGAAGGATTGTGGCATTGTGTTTTGTTATTTCAAGCAGTTTAACCCATCAGCCGGTTGTTAGACAAAATGGATTTTTATGGATCCATAATTGTGTGATGACTTACTCGGTATAATACATCACTGGGATGTATCAAACCCCCTTTTTTGAAGTAGATTTTATAGATCAGCGTTTTAAAAAAATGGCTCACAGCAGAGATATCTAAATAGGCTCCCCATTTAAAGCGGCTTCATGGTTTTTTGAACTCGGCTTCTACTTTGTACCTAAATTTTCTGACTGCCACAAGAAAAGATTAACTAAGTAGATAGGATAGAATAGTGCAAAATATCTTTTCAGGAAAAAAAGAAGATGGAGAATGCGTCATGCCCACGAGGCACGAGGCATGAGGTCTGGCAAATTTGCATAATTCGCAATAAAACATTCGTATTTGTTATGAAATGTTCAATCAGGTATTAACATGTAAATCTAAATCATCTATGTTTATCAACTTTTCACTTCGTTTGATATGCCTCATCAATAAATTATTCTGGGCCCGTGTTTACCAACCGCTCTAAATAATATTCTTATTCTAATTCTCAAAAATTTTCTAAGTTTCAAAGAAGTGCAATTTCTCATTGGTTAAAACCAAATAGTTTAGCCAATCAGAAACAGCGTCACTTTCTAAATGCAGCATCTACGTTATACAAAGAACGAATCCTTTGTGAATACTGTCCCTGAATCTACACCGTACGCTGTTTGTTGCAATAAAATCCTGGCCCTTCAGGTTATCTATGTACTTTCTGTTTTTGTAGTTCAAATAATGTTTCAAAATGTTAACCCTTTGACGTCTAAGCGCGACTTACTGACCTTTTGCGGACAATGTAGATCAAGATAGGACTGCACAGGACGTGTGGTCTGATCTTGGATCTACACTGTCCGATGAGGATATCTTAAAAATAACTTTGAACTGGCAATATTAGAGTTTTTACAATCGACTTGGAAGTTTCATTTTAGTTATATTGCATGATAAGAGTTAAAAAAAAAAAAAGACAGTTCTACATAGTGCTTTCAATATTTACCATACAACAAAATTGTAGACAAGTTCAAATTCAGACCATTTGAAGACTATTCATAGTACATGCTAAGCTTGGATTTATTCATTGCTCTCGGATGCCAGACTCAGAAGCCATCCCTGTAAGATATCGGTAATCAACCAGAATCAAACTTTAAGAAAATGTTGATGAAAAAAAAAAATTGGTTGTGTCGAGCAATATCTCCATTTGCCACAGTACTTTAAAATTAAGTCTGCTGAAAACTTGCTTGTTTATCTTCGAAAGACGGAAACGGTCTTTTGGCTGTTTTGTGTTAAATGTACCAAGAAATCACGCGGTTATTCAAACGTAGGGCCACAAGGAAAGTTGAATTATGGAACAAGGCCAAGGCGGATGTAGTTATTTTGATTAATTCATAATCTTAATTCACAAAGTGCCGAATAAACCTAACAGAAAATTCCAGTATAGAAATAAGACCCAAAATATTCGCAAAGTTCAAGGTTGCTTTGTGTCTATCGTGTTTCAGCTAGGCGGACAGTGTAGATCAAAGATCGGGTTGCAGTCTTATATCGATCTACACTGGCCACAAAGGCAGCTAAAGTTGTGAAAGGTGATATAAGGGTTAGGACCTAGCCAGTAGCTACTTTATATATTTATGACATAAGCAGGTAAAAATCAAAATACATTTAGACGTAATACAATAAAGAGGAAACAAAGGTATGACAAAATTTTCTGGCTTATAGGTAGCGTCACGTTTGTTTGTTTTTGTTTTTTTTTTTTTAATCTTTGATTGTTTTACTTGAAATACGATTACGAAATATATTTCCTCGGTAGATATGAAATTTACAGACAAAAAACTTACGATTTAAAATATGTGCTTTTTTTCTTTCGATTATTATAAGAGTGGTGTAAATGGTGTTGTAGGTAAACGTCCCTTTAACAGAACTTAATCTCACGACTAAATGCTGAATAACTAAAATGAAACTTTCAAGTCGACAGTAAAAACCCAAATATTGCTATTTCAAAGTTTTTTTTTTTTTTGGGGGGGGGGGGGGGAGGGGGAATTATCCCCATATTGGACAGTGTAGATCACAGATCAGACTGCACATTCTGTGCAGTCTGATCTTGATCTACACTGTCCGCAAAATGTCAGTGAGTCGCGCTTAGCTTAATGCATCTCCGGATGCTTCACACACGGGGGCGAATAAAATCCATTTTGTCTAACATGACAGAATCATGAGGTAGAATCGTCCTTGGACATGATATCTGACCAGTAGCAAAGAGTTTCGACCCAGGTTAGCCTCTGAGGACTAGCTCGATACCTTTTGCAGATGCGCTATACCCCTTTTTCACAGAGCATAGCTCCTGCTTACCGAGTACAAACTTTTTTCCCACAGTAAATGTTTAAAATTCAGGTCATAGTACTCGCATTTCTCAAAGACAGCTGTTTCAAACGGCATTCAATTGGTCATCTGAAAATGGTTTCGATTTGGACTAGTGAAAAATTTTGTCTTTCGGTAACGCGTTAATAGGTGTTTGCAAAGTGTGTGAAACCCGTCTATGCTAATGTCGACCTTCTATCGCAATATTTCATTTTGCTGAGAGTGAGCGGCTTACAACGCGATAACAGCACAGTGAATAATGGCTACAAAAAACGCCAGAATTATTACAATATAATTTTTTTAAAACTTTTATTTCAGAACGCCTTGTTCAGTACTATGCGACAACTACAGCTCTCTGTCCTGGGCCTTCTGGTGCTAGGCACGATCCTGTTGCAGTCAGAGGCTCGGAGAAGACCATTCTATCGCCGTATTTTGCGTCGTAAGTTAACCCTTTACCACACAATCCTGACTTTAAACGAACCTTAGTAAAAGAAACTTTTGAAAACTTTGTGGGAAAATGAAAAAAAATGTTGGTCGTAGCATTTTCTCCTTTTCCCACATTGTTTTCCAAGGTCTTGTTTTTTTTAGGGTCGTAAAAAGACGAATCATTTGCTTCAGGGCGAAACCAATTAGATTAAGATTATCAGTAAAATATCCTGAGATACAATCAACATGTATTTAGTTTTTAATCCTTTACCAGATAATCCCGAGATTACCTAACCTGAGGAGGACAGCTTTTGAAAACATGGTGAAAAAAGGAGAAAATGCTGATGAAAAGCAGCATTTCCTGCTGTACGTACAATGTTTTCTGCCATTTCAAAGACTAACCTCGTCGTTTGAGCCATATTTAACGTGTCGTCTGCAACTGCTTTCAATTTGGACAAGTTGAGAGTTTTGTCATTTGGAGGAGGCTAAAAAATGCCATTTCAGCTCTGTCTCCAGCGTTCCTTTTTTTATCTTTCTTTTTAAACAAATGTGGCATGTACAAATACAAAAAATATCTTCTGCTTGTCTTAATGAGGTTGATAAATATAATTTTGAGACATGCTCTGTAAAAATGGGGCTTTCTACATCTGCAAGAAGTATCGACTCAGCTCAGCCGGCACATTCCGTGCAGGCTGACCTGGACCGAACTTTACGCAGTTGTTCAATTTTCTGCATGTCAAAGGACAAGTCTATTTTATGATTCAGGCTGTAGTTAGACAACGTGGATTTAATGGATCCCTAATCATGTGATACCTTGCTTTGTACCATGCATTAACCCTTTCCCAAACGATAAATTTTAGACTGGACAAATTCGAAGAGTTTGCAGACGACAATTTCAAATTTGATAAAAATGGCAGAAAGTTCTCAAAAAGGGTAGAAAACACTGTGGGAAAAGGAGAAATTGCTCGTTACGAGCAATTTCTCCTTTTCCCACAGTGTTTTCGTAAAACCTGTACTGCAGACACGTGAAAACCAGGGCTTGTTTGGGAAAGGGTTAAGGAGACGCATTATACACCATTTCGCTAGAGTATGGCTCATTTCATTTTGTTACTTTCGGTTTTCTGCCATACCCCGCCACTCGAGATCTAGGTAACCTACATTGTCTCTTTTTCCGACAGTATTTTCTACCTTGCGAAAGGTAAATTTTCATGTTTTCAGAAGCTTGTCGTCTGCAAATCATTTTAATTTGTACAAGTCCAAAATTGTGCCGTATGGTAAAGGGTTAGTGAGGTTAAGATAAGCATAAATTTGAGCCATGCTCTGTGAAAAACGGGCTAAATGCATCTGCGAAAAGTATCGACCAATGTCAGCCTGCGCAGTCCGCGCAGGCTGACGTGGGTCGAAACTTTTCGCTACTGGTCAATTTCCTGTATGTCCAAGGGCCAGTCTACCTATGTAATCAGTTGTTAAAAATTGTGGCTATTATGGGGAATTATGGCTATTAAGGATCCATAATTATGTGATGGCTTGATTGGTATCATGGATCACGGAGATGCATTAAGCCCCCCTTTTGCCAGAGCACGGCTCAATTATCATTTTGTTACTTTCAGTTTCCTGCAGTACCGAACCACCAAGAGATCTAGGTGAATACTTTTTTACTTACAAAGTACATTTGTTAAAAAAAGTCTTCGTTTTAATGCTGTTAAATAAGTTAAATGAAACTTTCAAACCCATAGTAGAAACATTGCTATTTCAAAGTTACTTTTTCGGGAAAAATATCTCCTTATCGGACAGTGTAGACTCAAGACCAGACTGCTTGTCCTGTTCAGTCTGATCTTAATCTATACTGTCCGCAAAAAGACCTTGAGTCGCGCTCGGCAGGGGTTAAGAGCACCGAGTCCTGTGGTGCAGTCGGTATGGTACAGGACTTGAGATCAGGAGGTTGCTGGTTCGAATCACCACCACGGCCAATCTCTTTCTGAGGACTGATGACATTTATTGCGACAGGATTCACCCCTCTCTCACTGCTGACCATTGTTTCGACACTACTTACGTGATAAAGCCGCTTACGGCTTGGGAAGAATATTGAGCAAAACTCTGGTAAAAAAGGCTCTAGGAAAGCATGGACAGGTGTTCTGGCCGCCGTGATGTAACACAAATAGTGTCGAAAATGGCGTTAAACACCATACAAACAAACAAGCATTTTGCAAGCGTACGTCAGTTGCACTTCCTGGGTTGGGTTGAAAAAATACAGGACAGTAGGACACTGCATAGCCCAGCCTATAATAATGTGCTGCTTAACCTAGTATAAATTATCAATTACACAGATATGAGTCTTGCTCTTTGAAAAGGGGTTTAATGCATCTACAAAAAAGTATTGATACATGCGCAGTCCGCGCAAGCTGAAATAAATCCAAACTTCTTGCGACTTGTGAATTTTCTTCACGTCCAATTACCATTCTACTTCATGATTCAGTCAGTTGATAGACAAAATCGATACCCCCCCCCCCCCCCCCCCCTTTGCCAGAGCGCCGCATATTACATGTTAGGTAATATATTTCTCTCCCCCCCCCCCCCCCCCCCTCTATCTCGCTCTCTCTCTCTCCTATGTAAATCGGAATATCAACCCATAACTCCTGCACGAAATGAAAAAAAAAAAAAAATTGTCCAAAATGAAAGCGTTTGTATACAACAACGCAAAAGTGAGTTAACAACAGTAATTTTGTCTTCGGAAGGAAGACAACATTATGGAAAAAGGGTAAAATTTTTACCACAATGTTTCTAAAAGCCCTCTTTCTCAGGCTCGTAAAAACTCGGGATTATTTGGTAAAGGGTTAAAATGCTTATCAACCCCTTCAAGTGGAAATCACGCTTTGTCCCTTGTAAATTTAGATTTGTCCAGAGTAAATGAGCTATGGTTTGGCAAAAGGGGGCTTACTGCATCTCCGTAATGCATTATACCAAGCAAGTCATCACATAATTATGGATCCACTTTTTTTTTTTTTTTTTTTAAATAATCGACTTAATCACGAGGTAAACTGGTCCTTGGACATACAGAAAAGCGACCAATAGCGTAGGCTGCCCTGGGTTGATACTTTTTGTAGATGCATTACATCCCCTTTTCACAGAACATGGCCCAAATACATTTGCAAGATGAAAATATTCCCCATCGCTAGCCCGACAGAGTTATCGCTCTTTGAGCACCTATCTACCTATTTGGGTAGAAAATGAACAACGTCTCGCGAGATAGCGCAATAGTATTAGGTCAGATACGATGCTAGGTGGCGTTTTTCAAACACATAGATTGGTTACCTCCCCTGATACAGCAAGTGTATAGGGATCGGTACAGGCTATTAAGGTAAAAACGGGCGGAATTCTGCCCGTCTATTTTTAGAACAACCATGTCGTGAGACTATTAGAGATTCAGGGGAGGTCACTCTCACTTCCTGAGCAGGGGATTTTCCAATATTTTTGACTTTACCAGTAAGTGAATTGTATTTTTGGTATCGCCTTTTCATGTCTATGTCTGCCAATATTCTTTTTAGTTTCGATTACCAATTTCAAATTGTGCAAAATATCGCAGTGTTACCTATACAGCCAAACCGGAAATGTGTAAGCTTCTCTGATTGGCCATTCTGTGATATACATGTGGCCCAATGGAAAGCAACGAGACAATAGCCTGTGCCAGTTGTAGTATGTATATCTACAACGAGGACCAGTTTATCGAATACATAACCTATCTGACATGGGCATTCTGGGTACAAAACCGGACGACTTTTCAAGGCGGCAATCAATGCAACGAATTTCAAAATTAAATATACGTTTACTCACTAAAACCTACCTTGTACGATTGATCCAGCCATGGTTTGCCAGCATATACTCTATGCACCAGCCATTTATAAACATAGCCCATATAAGCTTGGGAAAAAGCCCCGGTATATGCAGGGTGGTGACGTTAATTTTGCTGTCAGTCTGTCGCACTAATCCCGGTTTTCCCCATGTCTATATGTAGAAACTGTCTACAGAGATTTGCAGTAAACAAATGGTATTTTAAAAAAAAATATCTTCTCCGTTTGAAACCATATTGTTTTTTAAGAAATTTGCAGCGAAAGACTGGCTTGATTTTTCCACAGATATATAATTTATTGCCATTTTCCTCCTGTACTCTTTAAGCGGCAATTTACGCATGGCGTATTGATATCTATCCTGTACAGATTGTGATGCGTCATAGCAGACAGGTCAAACCTTCGAAGAATATTGACATGCGCAGACAACGGATACGGTGCCCGTAACGAAGCATAAACACTAACTAACCCATACCGAGAACAACAAATGAAAAATAAAAGTCTTACATACTTACTAGACACTTCATCGCAATGAAATGTGCCTCCGTTGGTAAAGGTAGTTGCATTTGATGGTACTTCGTATAAAAATGAAACTGTTTTTTTTTTTGTTTTTGTAATTAAACGCCTAATTTTACACATGACATATTTTCATTGTGCTGTAGGCTTACAACTCTAAAATATATTGCATCTATGAGTCACAAAATGTCACTTATAGGTCATACTAGAACACAGGTTGTTTTTCACTTCTTGTTGTTGGTCATTCAAAACCACGATTGAAAGTCTCCAAAATACATTGTTTTACAGGCGTCCCTTGAATGTTTCTACTGTGTCACCATTTCGTAAGTCTTTAGACAATTTGTTCCATAACCCTGGGCCTACTGTTTAAAGCCTCTGTCGCCAAAAACCTTACAGCTGTCAAAAGATATGTTGTAACAACCTGTAACAGTATCAGAAGACCTCAATCTACGTTTCGGCACCTGCTCTTAAAATAATTCAGCTCAGTAAGCCGGCGTTGCCATTGATATTTATTTACGCGTGATCCTGGGAATAGGTCGAAAGTTGAAGAGTTCCACAAATCTAAATAAGAATTATTAAATAGGGCTCATATTATGGGAGTTGTTCTTGAAGGATTTGACATTGTTGGAAAAGAAGAAAAGCTGGCCACCAGTGTTTTCTCTCATTCTCACAATACTTCCAAAGTTCTTCTTCTGTAGCGTTATAAAAACACGGAATCAGCTTAAAAAATTACCTCCCCTTCAACGGTGAAAACCATCTTGCAAATATGTTCACTAAGCACTATATAAATCTTTTGCTTGCAAACAAATGAATTTGTTTTCTGTCGAAGTCGAAGGTTGATTGATAAGTTGCGAGCCTGATATGTAAGGGTTTGACTTTTGGCAATCATATTGCATTAATGTTCAACATAGTCTCTTTCAGTATCTATACACTTTTGCCAGCGATGTTTAAGGGCCTGACTGCCACTTTTTAAGAAGTCCTTTTCTTGACCGGATGGACAGAATGATCCAGAATATATGATACCATTTTAACTTCTTTCTACTTTGGTTAATAACGCCTTTTCTTAAAACTCCAAACAGTTATATAGAAACTATGGATCCTAACGTATTATTGAGGACATACGTATTTAAAAGAAAACAAAATTGAGCAATAGAACTTAACCAGCAAAAGTTAAGGCAAATGTTCAACATGACGTCCTTTTTGTTCCAGTGTATTACTTTAAGTGTCTTTTAAAAGTTTTCAATCACATCCATACACACCTCTGGTGTAATTTTTCTCATTTCTCTGCAAATGGCTGATTTAAGCTTTACAAGTTTCACAGGTTTTAGGTTATAAACCTTGTTCTTCAAAAATTCCCATGTAAAGAAATCCAAACGGGGCAATGCGGCGGCCACATTTTGTCCGATTTAAATGGCGTTGCAATTTTCAGTTCACTTACGTTCATATACTCTGGATCACCGTATATGACGTAATCATCTGACCGAAAGTTGGTGCAGGAAACGGCATTTTTTTTTTTTTTTTTTCAATTTTGGAAATACATAAAAGTCTGATGGAGCGAGATGAGGCGGATGCCCAATCAATTTAAAGCCAAAATCCTTAATGGCAGCCATGGTAATTGTAGACTTGTGAGCATGGGCATTGTCCTGGCGGAACACCACACCTTTACTGAGTTTTCCGCGGCGTTTGTGTTTAATATGCCTATGACGTGATGCATAATTGATTGCTTGTCTCTTTCGCACATAATCTACCATCAGAATACCATCAACAGAAAACCGAGGTCATACCTTTCAAGCTAATGGAACAGTCTTTGTCTGTCTTTAGCACGGTTGAAACAGGGTGCTTTCATTATTTACACTATTGTTTGGCCTCTTGGGTAAAAAGATGGATCCAAATTTCATCCATAGTCACAAACTTCTGCAGAAAATTAGCAGGACCTGCCTCTAAGAGGTTTAGATTAACACGCGACAAAGTTCTCCTGGTGTGCTTCTTAACAACTGTCAGAAGTCTTGATACCCAACGGATTTGAGAGGTTTCTTATTGTAAGATCACCGATATCAATGGAATTTGCTCTTTCCTGTGAAATCCAAACAGTATTGGCTATATAACTCTCTTTAACTCGACTGTCAGCCAGCAGAATATCACGGACCTTATTGGCTGTTTCTGGAGGTGTAACAGTGACAGACCTTTAAGGAAAGATGTCTTCATCAAGGCTTTGTCTGTCAAGTTTAAATTCCGCCACCCACCTTTTAATTGTAATATATAAGGGCATCATTCTCTGGTGTTGACAGCATAACAGCATGGATAGCCTTACCTTAGGTACTATCCCTTTCTTATGCAAATATTGAATCACTGCTCTGTCAACGATTTTGTCCATTTTGCAGAAGTCACTTGCCTTGTTTACTTTAGAGTGCTACCTCTTCTATATAAGCTTACCAAATGGCACCAGTCTTTGGGTACACAGCCTTAAATAGTCGGGGGATAGTAGGGCTGAAAAAGGAAATCCCTACTTATCTCCTTCAATACAAGGCTCACATCAGTGAGCCCTCGTAGATTCGTCTAAATACTTCTTATTTCCGTTAGTGGAACTCTTAAAGTTAAAGGCACGTCACACTTACCACCTGGACCACGTGTTTACAAAACTCAATGGCATCATATATGAAGTACAGTCAAATGCAACCATTTATACCAACGGGGGTACATTACATTGCAATGCAGTGTCTATTAAACTTATGTATTCATGCTATCATTTGTGATTTGTGGTTAAGTTATGGTTTAGGTAACTTTTTGTCTAAGATACGGGGCACCTTGTAAGTCCGTTTTTTCGCAAGACTTGTTCATTTTCTTACCAAATATCACAAGAGTGCTCAAAGAGAGACAACTTTATCGGCCTCTCGATGATAAGTATTACTATGAGTGTTGTGTTACCATTATAATGGCATGGTACGGTAGCTGAACATTTCACCTTGAGCTAGTATCCAGAAAGTCAACTGAGTACATGTATATGATTTACATCAAGTTATATTGCCATGAAGTAAATTCATTGAGTAAATAAATAAATGTTGCAAATGCATATGAGCCACGCACTGGCAAAAGGTGGCTTAATGCGTCTCCGTGATGCATCATACCAAGCAAGATATCACATAATTAGGGATCCATAAAATCCATTATGTCTAACAACCGACTGTATCATAAGATAGACTGGTCTTTTGACACGCAGAAAATTGACCAATAGCGAATAGTTTCGGCCCAGGTCAACCCGCAGGGTCTGCGAAGGCTGACCTGGGTCGATACTGTTTGCAGATGCATCAAGCCCCTTTTTCACAGAGGATGGCTCATATCTTTTTCAGCTGAAAGCTTCTCGGACCCTATACCAGAAAGTCGCCAGATTGTGGGAGAATGTTTCGCAGATGTCAATAGGTGTCAGTCCGGCACGTGTTTTCTTCGGAATGACGAGTTCCGATTCAGTTTTTTCTGGACACTAGTTATTTGGACTTGTCCTCGATATGGCATCATCATCCCTGTTACGGAAAGCACAGCGGTCGATTGTGGTGCGTTTGGGTCGCGTGACGTGGAGATAATAACTGAGTGCAGTTGCGGAGAAGATGAGCCAATCGAGGTCAGAGTCAGCGTGGTTAACTCGGAAGACGGATCTTTATTGCCAGGAATGACCGTGTTAGCTGGAGGCTTCCCTGCGGAAGAAACAGCGGTCGATGGTGAGTTTATAGCTACCATTTCATCCAGATCTACATTCGTGGTTGTTTCCGCGGAAGACAGTTCCGGAAATTTTATCGCAAATACAAAAAGAGTGGACATTCAACTTGGCTTTCGAGGGCCCATTGAAGTCACTGTGTCTTTATTGGAAACATCCCTACCAGTGTCTATCGACTCTGAAACCGAGCGAGAACTTTCTATCTCCGACAATCCTGAGAACACAACAGCTGGCGTTGCAACTATCACGATAAGTCCAAATTCATTTCAAAACCAAGATGGTTCTCCATATAACGGCACCGTACTGGTGAGCATCAATGTTATAGATATTTCAGATTCAGGCGTAGAGACTACGGTGCCTGGTCAGTTTATAACCATTGATAACGAAGAACTTATTAGCAACGGTATATTTGCAGTGACATTTAAAGATCAAGATGGAAATTTGCTAGATTTGGTAGATTTTGTTACGGTCACCGTCCCTGATGACATGAGACTGTGGAATTTGGGTTCCTCTGGATTCTGGGAACCAGTTGTTGAGCAAACTAGGCGAAGACGAAAACGCTCAATTTCTCAGGCTGAGTTTATTGTCAATGTTGAAAATGCACGGTGGGTGAACATTGATAGAATCTCTGGGGACCCAATATGTTACTTCAAGGCGAGAGTATTTGAGAGCGACGGAATAACGGAAATTGAGACATCAGGTATCGCCGCATTCCAGCCACAAGTTCTAGGCTTTATAACTTCTGTGTCGCCAGCTCAACGACTACGTATTTACACCCAATCTACACAAAGTCCGGCAGACACGTGTTTCGCAGTTCGATGTCCGGTAGATACTGAATTGGCTGGATTTATTAATATGACTGCGTACGAATCAGCACTTGTTGGTGGAATCAGTGTACCAATCATTACTCATCTGACACCTCGAGAGCTGAGTGATTACTCTGACATCATCGAAACCTCGCTTAATGCAGTAGAGTACGAAAAGGCTTTCAACGATTTAGACATATTTGTGAACTTTATATCAAACGAAACTGGGCCGTTTTATACTAACAGAGCTATATGTGAGAATTCATTAGTTACGGATGCCGCCTTTCACTTCATAAAGCCTTCTTTACCGAGCTATGAGCCAGTTCCAGTCGGTACACAATTCTGCACAGCACGTGTTGGATTTGATATTGATGAACAATCCATAGATACTTTGGATACATTGGACACCTCCCCCATTGTCACTGCAGTAAGCACCTGGACAGAAAATGGTACCGACTTCTTCTTTACGGATACTGTGAGTTTTGATCAATCCAAGAATGTCACAAACAATATTTTTTCTCTCTGTATCACATACAGATGCAGCGAAAACGACTCCAGCACTACAGTATATCTACTGGTGACTTCCCCTAATATCACGGTACCTGCTGAATCATACGCATATGCTAACGAAAGTTCAGGAGCACAAGATAGTAACGATACAATCACTATCCCAGCACTAATGTGTTCCGGGCTATGTGCTGGACCCCTTTGTTACGGTGATGCGCCAGAAAACTTGAGTGGAAGCTTTACAGCCCCGGTGAATGTGGACTTCGGGCCGGATTTTTATGATGGTATCAGTAATAATTGTACAGAAGAGTTAATGCCGGTACAGTTTGCAACGGAAATATCCTGCATCCCGTACGTACAGATGGGTGGTGACATAAAATTCATCATGCCACCCAGTTAGACAGAGTATAAATGCATTAAAAGAACTGTTTTCGACGAACTTTAACGAAGTAGACATTCTAGTCAGGAGGTCTTTTTTGAACTGAGAAGGCTGGTTTTGTTAGAAATATCCACATACTATTATAGGACAATATGAACTTAGCCATGCTTTGTGAAAAGGTGGTTTAATGCATCTGCATAAAGTATCGACTTAGGCCAACCTACGCATTCCGTACAGGTTACCTTGTGTCGAAACTTGTTGATTTTGGTAAATTTTCTGCATGTCCAAGGGCCATTTTACCTCATACTTTACTCGGGTGTTAGACTGAATGAATTTTATCACATAAAACTTCCTCCGGCAGTGTATTAAACCCATGACTTATTTCTGATAATACACTAGTGTATTATCGTTTTTTGGAAACCAAAATCTGATACCTTTTTAGTCATGAGCGGGTGAAGCCGGAGAAACAAGCCACGGCACATGCCGGAACTTGTGCAACTATGCCGTTTCGCGGAAAAAATGACGTCATTGTTGCTAAGACGTATACGCGTGGAATTTTTATTTTTTTTTATTTTCATGTATAATAAAACCCAAGAAATGCAGCGAAAGCTTTTTAAAATCAATAATATTGTAGAAATAGGTGGAATTATCCCCTCTAGGAACTGTTTCATTCTACTTTCGGTGTAAATGTCAACGAGCTATCTACTTGTGTATGTATACATTTGAAACCGAACTACAACTGTAAACATGGACCCGTGAACTGTATATAGGCTATAGGTGATGATGCAGGGTATTGTTTTGTCTGTCATTCGTTTTATGTGATAAAAAGAATCTCATTTTCATTTTCATCAAACTCGTTGACTAAAATGTATTTGACGCTCGCCAAGGCTCGCGTCATACATTTTTAGTCAACTCGTTTGATAAAAATGATAATACATAAACACTCATGTAAGATCCTCTATTTATGGATCCATACTTGATCTGTATAATGCATCACGAGATGCACTAAACCCCCTTTTGCCAGAGCATGGCTTTTCTCAACAGAGGTTAACCAATCGGAAAATTTGTGCAGCGCTTAACTCTTTACCAAATGAGGCCGTGATTTTATCACCCTGAAGAAGGTTTTTTGAAAACATTGTGGTAAAAGCAGAATCTTCTCCTATTATACATTTTTCCTGTCCTTTCGTAGACAAATCACATCATTTGAATAACCTTTTATTTGTCGTCTGCAAATACGGTCCATTTAGACAACTCTGAAATTTTCTCCTGTATTCACCAACCATACTTAAGAATGTTCTTTGTGTCATTCTCAAGAATTTTCTAGAGTTGAAAGTGACACAACTTCTGATTGGCTAAACCAAATTAGCCATGATCAAAAGGGGCTTAATGCATCTCCGTGAAACATTATACCAAGCAAATCATCTCATAATTATGGATCCGTAAAAATCATTTCGTTTAGAAACTGACTGTATCATAAGGCAAACTGATCCTTCGACATACAGAAAATTGACCAATACCGAAAAGTTTCGGCCCACGTCAGCCTACGCGGACTGCGCAGGCTGACCTGGTCGATACATTTCGCAAATGCATTAAGCCCCCGTTTCATACACCATGGCTCAAATGGTTTAGCCAATCAGAAGTTACGTTACTTTCAAATGTAGAAAATTCTTCAGCATAAGACTAAAAATACTCTTAAGAATGGTTGGTGAATACGGACCTTCGTCGTCAGGTAAAAAGCTATCTTTTTCTCACAAAACAAACTTACAGCAGAAGACCTTAAATATAACCATTGTTAAACATGGAGGATACACATGAACGAAGGTTTGATAGATTAATCTTTAAGCTGCTGGGCGCGACTCAAGGATCTTTTGCGGACAGGTGTGGATCAAGATCAGACTGCAAGGAACGTGCAATCTGATCTTGGATCTACAGAGGCCGATAGGGAGATAATTTTTTCCCCTAAAGATAACTTTGAAATAGCAACATGTGAGTTTTTACTATCGGCTTGAAAGTTTGATTCAATTTATTTAGGAGGACAAAGGTTAATACAAGTGAACACATCGTGACAAAAGGAGAAATTGTTCGATACGACAGATCACTCTGTTGCCACATTATCTTTAAAGTCGTCCGCTGCAAATATCGTCAGCGGGCAGTAATGAGGTAATCCAATTTTTGACTGACTATGATCATATTTGTACAGGACACTTCGGGTTTCCAATCGGAACACTTCGGCTACACTACAGCCTTTTGATTTGTATATGGTGTTAACACCAGCAAGAAATGTTTCGAGGTCGCAGTTGTCAAAAAGTAGATCCTCTTAAAATTTTTACATCAAGTACATTTGTTACTTTGTATAACAAGATATATCTTTAAAAAAGATAAATTTACCCCCAAATAGGCAGGGGTCCTTAATATAAACATGTCTACATATATGGCCAATCACAAATTTCTATTTATTCATTTTTTATCAGTTCCAAAAAGTAGGTCAAAAGTCAGCACATTCAGCTACGCCGAACAAAAGAAGAACGGACATGTCTGAAATGTGTTTCATAGGTTGATTTAGTGAATTCCTGCGAAAGTGCCAGTAATTTTGCAATTTGTTGGGCAACCAGGTGTCGTGTCAGCGCCTTTCGAAAAACTGTCTACAACAAGAAACGACTTCTACTGTGATTTTCCTTTGGTAGCTGTGTTCGGAGAGGAATACTAAAACGTTCTTTGCTCATGATATCACTCCCCTCTCTCTCTCTCTACCTTTTCGTGGAGGCAATTGAGCATCCAGTTCAGAGAAATGAAAGGGAGTTCAATGCATCTGCATAATGCATTATACCACGCAAGTCATTACAGGATTGTTGATCGATAAAATTCACTTTGTCTACCAACCGACTGAATCGTGAGGTAGAATTGTCCTGGGACGTGCAGAAAATTTACAGATAGCAAAATGTATCGACTCATGTCAGCCTGCGCGAACTGCGCAGGCTGACATGAGTCGATAGTTTTGCAGATGCATTAAACCCCCTTTTCACAGAGCATGGCTCAAAACAAAAACTTCCGCTTTGTCAAGGGAAAAGGATCAAACATTTTCTATGTACAAAAAAGTTACCGGTGTGACACCATGTAGAATTGGTCGAGGTGTTCCGAATGTTCATGGTTTTTCTCCGCCATTTTCTAGCAGGGAAATGTTCACCAGGATAGTGAACAAGTTGCACGTTTCTTCATGTTATTCATATTTAATAAAATTATAGCTGCACCACTCGTTTACTTTCTTTTTTAATCTGAATAGGCAGGTTATCTCTTATCCTTAGGCCGCTAAGTGCGACTAAATGAGTCTTGGCGTACAGTGAAGGTCAAGATCGGACTGCACAGAATGTGCTGTCGGATCTTGGATCTACAGTGCCTGGTACGGTGACGTTTTTTTTTCTGGCGAAAACAAAGTGAAATTCACGATATTCTGGATTTTTTTTAATCATTGGCTAGAATTTTCATTTATTTAGCAATTAAAGGGTTTACAAGTCATTTCTGTTCTACAAGGAAACAAGTTGGCTTCATTGAAAAAGAAGCCAGGAGAGGTCAGCATCAATGTTTTCAAATAGTTTATTGGCTTTTAATTTCAGTATATTTTACAACATGTAAACAAACAAGTAAGCCATTATAATATTGCCGCTGTATAGAAATCTCAAGCATTACATGACAGACACGTGACCTTCTTCCGGCCGTTTCAAGTCGCATGATCTTTTTCCACGGTGATTTCTTTTTTAACGAAATTTTTTTTTATTCTGCTTAGCTTTATTTGTTTGATGAAAAATTACCGTATATTGGAGAGATATTTGCAATATAACAAATCATTTTTGAAATCGTCATATAAAACAAACCACATCTATTTTCTATTTCAGTTTTTGATTTCGGTTTATTTATAAAACCATGACGAAATAGACTTTGTATCAGAATAATTTAGTTAAAAAAACATGGATTTAGACAGCGATTTCAGAGGCAGTCTGCCTTTTAAACTCACCACTTTTGGAGAGGTCTGATGACCTCTCCAGTGAGTCATGTTCTGGCAAGGGGCTTAATGCATCTCCGAGTTGCGTTATACCAAGCAAGTTATCATATAAGTATGGATGCATAAAATTGACCTTTTTTTCTAACAACTGACTTAATCATGAAATAGAATGCTGATAATTGACAATAGCAAAAAGTTTCCACCCAAGTCAGCCTGCGCAGACTGAGGAGTCTAAAATGGTGCGAAACTTTTTGCACTTTTCACAGGGCATGACTCGAAAGTGAAAGGGACATTTGGGAATTTCGCTGCTCTATGTAGATTTATACTATCAAGTATATGAAGTCCATATCTACCAGATGAAACCAATTTGCTGAAAAAGATCTTAAAAACATTCTTGTAATATATGTACATGTATATTGATAATCAACAACATAAATTAAGTTTGAAATCTAGATACAAGCTAAACCACTATGGTGATAGAAAAAATTGTTCTTTGCAAGCAATTCCCCTATAGTGACCACATTGTTTTTGATAAAAAACAACAATAATATATAGCAATCAAGTCTTGAATCAACAACAACCCTTACATACAATAGATAATCTATAATTGGGTTTTAGTATGTTTAATGTATTGAGCATAATACGATTTTACTAAAAACAATGACATATTTTACAAATGACTAAAAACGCGAAAAAAAAGTAGCAAAAATAGGAAGAAGTTAGTATACATTTAAAAACAAAACAAATTTGTCTTGTTAACAAAAAAATAGATACAGATATTCTATAACAAGTACCTTTTCAGGGCACATAAAAATAAAATGATCGCTTAAAATTTCAAATTGAAGTAAAAATGGCCTTTACTTAACAAACACATACGTAAAAGCAAAAATTCAAAAAAGAAAACCGATTGGTTTCTATTCCTGATTGATATGTGACCAAATCGTCACAAACTTGCTGGTCTTTGAAAAAAAGCCATGCATCTCCTAAATGCTCCCTTTCCCTGCACAACTGATATGGAATGGAATGCTGTCTCCTGGTCGTACTTTCTTCGTCTATATCTTACCTTTAAGGGCAAAAAAAGGAGAATCAATAAATAAACAATTGTGAATAAATAAGAAATTCATTTGAAAATATTTCCCCTCATTACAGCACAAGTTATTTTTGGATCGACCAAAATCTAATCTCCTTAAAATCGTTTTATTATTTTTATTTCAACGAAGAAAATCGTTGGGGGGGGGGGGGGGGGGGAAAGAAGCACCTGCTTGTTACAAACAGTGGCCTCCTTTTCCCTCTATGTTATCCAGTGCTGTTAACTCAAGGACGCAAAGTAAACTAACCCTTTATCTCGCAATCCCGACTTTTTAACGACCTCGAGGAAGAAGCATTTGAAAACATTGTGAGAAAAGGATTAAATGCTGGTAACCAGCATTTTCTCCTTTTCCCACAACGTTTTTCAGCATATGAAATACAATTTGTTTTGAGCTAAATTGATTTGTCGTCTGTAAATCCTTTCTAGGTCTAACATTTTATCGCTTGGTGAAGAGTAGAGCCACCGAAGACATAAATATCAAACATCTTTATAGGTATAAATCCTTAAACTGATAAATAAATGAAATGAAATTTTCCAGGCAATAGTAAAAACATAAAGTATTGCGATTTCATATTCAATTTCACCGGAAAGAAAACACTATATCGGACAAGGTAGATCAAAGATCAGACTGCACGTTTTGTGCCGTCTGATCTTTATCTACAGTGTCCGCAAAAGGTCAGTGAGTCGTGATTAACAAATTAAGGGTTAATAGTCGATTGATTAATTGCATGTGCGAAATAGATTTTCATGGCTGTATTGGACAAATCATAATTATCTCCCCTGTTTCTGCCCACTGATTGTTCCTCTTTTTATCCCCTCTCTCTTCATAAGCTCACCACCTACTTCAACGAATTTGCTGCAGACGGCTTTGGAGCCAAAATTTTGAAAATAAGAAAAAATGCGGAAATGGAAATTGCCCTATTTATCCTTTGACCCATAACAAATTTGTCTTATTAACAAAAAATAGATACAGATATTCTATATCAAGTACCTTTTCAGAGAACATAGAAATAAAGTGATCGCTTAAACCATATACTCCCGTGATTCTGCGACCGGTAGAAGAAAGGCTTTTGAAAAAATGTGGTAAAAGGAGGAAAAGCTGATAAACAGCATCTTCTCCTTTCCCACAAATTTCAAGACTTCAGCTAAGTATTTGTCGTTTGGTAAAATGTCAGCCACAGTGTTTTCAAGAGTGGTCTGCTGAAAGGTTGGTTACCTCCCCTAGTATAGCAAAGAGTATATGTATTTATTATATACCTGTAAATTTTCCGGCTCAAATACGTGCGTCGTACGCAGAAAAAAATATCACACACGATAGAAAAAAATCCGTATCAGTGTCAAATGCGGTTCCAGATATGGTATGATGACGCGGAATATGTACATATTGATTAGCGATTTGTCAAAATGTTACGCTATTATACGCTCGTATTGATCCGCCATTCATAATGAAGAATTTTTTTGTTTCAATTTGATTCACATTTTTTTTTTTTTTATAAAATGTCAGTAATTGCAAAGTTTTGTCGTTTAAAGTTGTAGGTATATAATAAAAGAAATATTATGTTTCAGTAGATTTTCGGATGCTTGTACTTGTTTCTCGCTGCGCAAGAAAATTTTGACATCTCGCTCAACCTTCGGTCTCGAGCGATATCAAATCTTCTCATGCTGCTCGAATCAAATACAAGCACCAAGAAAGTTACTACAACATGATATTCCGTATATGTACATTGGGGATCAGTTTAGTTTGCTGCAAGACTCAGAAAAGCTATCTGTAGGATAAATACAGTACCTGTCGAATCTCTCAACTCTGACGTCAGACTGTGTGGAATGGCCTCCTCGGGGTTCGGCATGAACGGTAGGTACTTCAAAATTTTGCTTCGTTTATAAAACTTGGAGAGCGGCGGTTCGTACACCTCGAAGCCCTGAACATACAGCCCCATCCCCTCAGTACTTTCGTCATCGTCGTCAACCTTCTGCCACACCGCTATACCACGTTCTTCTATTGTACCTGGAAGATACCGGATCATGATAAAAAATATCGAAAGGAATTATACGCAAGTGTACATGAGATATAAAAAGTGAATAGGATGCAAATTCTTACTTCCCTAGAACCATTCACCAATGGGATAGTCTCTCATACAGCTTCAAGCCCCAGTGTGGCAGTTTTCACCGAGAGGTTTGATCCATTTCAGAAATTATAATAATGGGAGTGTGTTTTCAATCTTTTTAAACCGTATAACCATACTAGTCTACCAACTCTTTATTTGAAAAAAAAGAAAAAAAAAAAGGTTCTACCAATCCAACCATTACATCTTTATTACTTGGGATAGTGTTGGTAAAGGGGTAAAGCTAAAACCACGACTTACCAGGTACTGTATTATCCAGAAAACACGCTAGTACTCCACCAAACATATTTGGATTTCCCAATAAAATTCTCAGCACTTCATCTGCCTGTTCATTCCCTGTAAATTTACATTTCGAAAATGGCAAAAATACCAGACTCGGATGGTTACAGGTCTAAGCATGCGTATACACCAATCATTCTAAATAGCATTTGCAGCGGGAGACAAAAGACAGTTACTTCCCTTGATAGCTCTCCACTACTTCATAGGTCCTGAATAAAGTACGGTATTACTTGGTTTTTATCCTTGATATCCTTTGCGCTATTCAGAAAGATCTGGGTTTAAATATCCCCCTTAAAATTCATCAAACCACAAATTCGATCTACTTGTCGCATTTTGACGGTAATAGTGTGTGAAATTCGATTTGCAAATATTATAAGACCTTACACGTACATCACAAATCAAATTATAATAATCGCAACATCTTCTGGTAACGCAAGGATGAAAACAAAGGAAATCAAATAAAAGGACCCCGTTGCTGTTTGGCTCCCTTGGTTTTTATCAAACAAGGGAAATAATTTGGATTTCCTTGTTTCCCCATTCTCAAGATGTTTCTTAATTGAAAAGTAAAGCATTTTTTTGATTGACCAAACCGAATGATATCGCCAATCAGAAATTGTGTTACTTTCTGCATTCAGAATTAGGTCAGGAATACAAATTAGAATGAATGGTTCCATTTCATTGCAGTCATAATAGTAATATCATATAAAACACCAAATAGGAAAAAAAAACTCAATTATTGGTCTGTCGTCTACCTGTATAGAGCTCATCTGTGTATTCCTCTATCCAATGTGGAACCATCAAGCCGGTAAATATGGATGTACCAATTATGGCGAGGTTTCGACTCGAACCCAAGTCCACTGCCTTGAGATTAGATAACACTACGCCAGTAAACATGCCATACATTGTGATCAGAGCGCCGCCTGTGAACCAGAAATATACAAAGAAATCTAAATCACTCAAACGTTCAATGATTCTAAAGCATTGCTTAACCCTTAAGCTGCCAACCGCTACTCACAGACCTTTTGAGGCCTGTGTAGATCAAGATCAGACTGCAAAGAACGTACACTGTCCGATAAGGAGATTATTTTTCTCCCCCAAAAAGAAAATAACATTATTATACATTTTGCTATCGGTTTGAAAGTTTCATTTCACTTATGTAGCAGTTTAAGGGTTAGGTCGGGTCATTAGGTCGTAAGACCACGTGTTCACGGCAAAGGTTTAGCAGCAGCGTTCAATTGTATATGAGCAATGCTCTTGCAAAAGGAGGCTTAATGCATCTCCGTGATGCATTGTACCAGTCTAGCCATCACATGGTGGCCATCTTTATTTTAACAACCGACTTAATCATGAGGTAGATTGGTCCTTGGACATAGAGAAAATTGACAAATAGCAAAAGTTTTCAGCCCAGGTCAGCCTGCGCGGACTGCGCAGGCTGACCTGGGTCGATACTTTTCGCAGATGCAGTTAGCTACCTTTTCATAGAGCATGGCTCATATACATATACATTTTCATATACATTTTCTACAAAAGACAAATTTCAATATTTGAGTTAAATCTATTTTGTCGTCTGGTAAAGATTATGACAAGAAGAGCTCACCAAGAACTGGATACGGTATGCAAATAAACACTGCCGATATTTTTCCCACAATTCCAAACAACAAATATATAACTGCACAGACGAAGAACACTATTCTACTGGACACCTGTTAAAAAAAGAAAAGAAAGTTTATTTTTTCATTTGTGGCAAAAGATCATCCCGAGAGATGAATCTGATCGTCATCTCTACTAGGTCCTTGGTTTCCGTTCATGATATCGGAGAGAAACAGAAGCTCTTTCTTAACAAGAATAGGAAAGGTATTAAGAACTGTTGGTATTTTATGACGTTTTTCATATGGGCCATACTCTGTGTAAACGGGGGCTTGTCGCATCTTTGTAATATATGATACCAAGCACAATGTTGCTGAAGAGAGATCCATTTTACTTAAAAACTGGCTAAACCACGAGGTAGAATGAGGCTGAAGGGTCTTTAAACATGTGGAAAATTTACATAGCAAAAATGTTTGACCCACGTCTGCCTGCGCGCAATGCGCAGGCTGACATTGGTCAAAACTTTTTGGAGATGCATGTAGCTCCCTTTTCACAGAGCATATCAATGTAGTCATATCAAAGTGGCTAAGAGACGTATCCATTGGTACCTAGAGTTTCTTTACTTAGAACTGGGTGTCATACAGAAGATACCAGGCAAAAGTTCAGCCGTGATGGACGAATGGATCTTGTGCAAATGTTATGCACTAATTGGGGCCGCGTTTACGTACCTATCAACCCAAATTCAATATAATTTCAAAATCAAATCTTTAGCAGTATCTGTTGATATGAACGCGGGAAACAAAATTATATTGTTGCCATTTATCAAGTATTTTTATTCTATATTGATAGAGTAAACTTTTTTTTTTCTTTTGTTTTTAGTGAGTACCTTTGCTCTTTACGTTATTGGTTCTTTCTTTAAAAATATGAAATCAAAATTAGAATTACAAATGACAGATCATCAATAACTTTATAAAGATAAGCGGATTTTAGTGCATGCCCATCTTATTCTAACTTAATCACTGAACGAAACAAAGTCCTAGACATCCTTTCAAATACCATAATTAAACATGACTATAAATACATTTAAATATTCAAGCCGGAAAGGGAGTTGCATGTTACGAGTCCCTTCCTTTTTTTGGCATAATGTTTTAATGACTGATCTGCTACTAGTCGAAATTAAGTCGTAGCATAAAAAAGGAGTTAAAAGGATATGAATATGATTTTAATCAATTACGTAGTTTTTTGTTCATTCTATCTTACTGATACATAGAAGAAGGCACGTCACTACACTTACTCTAGTCACTCCAATAGCACCAATGTTTCCTCCGTATGTTGTTGTCGCATGTCCGGCACCCAGGAGCCCAGCAATCGCGCTGCAGAATCCTTCCACTGCGATCCCGCGATTTACAGCATGTGATGGGGGCGGCGGAACTCGACACATTGACGCGCATGCGTAGTAATCTCCGATAGAATCCAAGATCGACGTAAATGTTGCTATTAGGAAACCAACAAAAACGCCAGTACTGAATCGTATCGGACCAAACTGACCTGCCGAATTGGAAATAGCACAAGATACAGCACAAGAAAATCAAAAATGTACATTTTTATAAGGAATGTAAACGCAGCAAAACGATAATACGTACTGATGGTGTTATGGCAGAAACATATACACAGCTAAAGAACAGAACCAACAAAATACGTTATCGGCTCAGCTACAACACTGGACACGGACAAGACACCAATATTTTCAATAAAATTATAAGGTAAATTCAAGTATTCAAAGAAATATTCATTCGCCACCTACCGAACAACAACAACAAAAAAAATAGTCAGACCAGCTCTCATTATGTTTATAGTGCTTGTTTTCATCATTGAGTGACCACAGAGTTATCGCCTTAAACAAATATGTAGCATACGGCTTTAAACCATTTTTGTTAACATGAATTACTGAAGGTTCTACATGATTACTTTATTTACCACAGTGTTTTCACGAAAATGGATTACTGCAAGACGCAAACAGCCGTCTGTGGGAGGTCAATGAGAATTAACTCTTAAGCAGACGACAAAACTTTATACTTGTACATATTGAAAGCATTTGCAGGCGACACGTTAAATGTCGCTAAAATAACGGAACTTGGCCTAAAAGATACACCAGCATTTTCTCCT
Organism: Tridacna gigas; assembly: GCA_945859785.2. NCBI lineage: Eukaryota > Metazoa > Mollusca > Bivalvia > Cardiida > Cardiidae > Tridacna > Tridacna gigas. The sequence goes on from OX244040.2 coordinate 38,101,164, forward strand.
TTTTCCCCACAATGTTTTCAAAAGGCCTCTTTCTGTGGGTCGTTAAAATTCGGTATTTTGTGGTAAAGGGTTAAGACTGTTTACCTGGATATGGAAAAAAGAACCATTTGGACGTCGATATGATGTGGCTTCTAGCATCGGTACGTGTGTTATATGCGGTCGCATTCTTGTTGTCTGGAATGACATCTGTCGCCGTCAAAATTCCACACACTCCCCAGCCAATCAGAATGGCGATAAGAATCTGAAAAAAGGTCAATATAATAGTTCAAGCTCTAAATAAAACCGTTTTTATTATATACCTGAAAATTTTCCGACTCAAATACATGCGTCGCACGCGGATACAATAACACACACGACAGAAAAAAAAAATCGTATTCCTATCTACACACTCGCTGCGTAAGAAAATTTTGACATCTCGCTCGACATTCGGTCTCGCGCGATGTCAAATTTTCTCACGCTGCTCGAATTAAATACAAGCACCTGGCAAGTTACTACCACATAATATACCGTATGTTATAAAAAATCTCTCGACAACCTTTCTTCGTCGCAGGACAACGAAGAAAGAAGAAACTTAGATACTTTGTGTTTAATCTTACGATGAAAAATAAATGATCGATGCCCAACGTCGTTATGAGCCAATGACAATATATTGGGAAAGAAAATAATGAAAATATATTCATTGAAGTGGTATCTGAGATGCTTTCAAAACTGCGGGTGTTAGCGAGAGTGCTTGATCTAAATAAATTAATAGTTTTCAGTGCACAGACTATACTCAAAGATAGCAATCAGATATTCCTCTCTTATTCAAATGATTCTGGAAAATTTCCCTCCTTCCCTCGAAAATAGCTGGTCAGAAAATCATTTCCCTTAAAAATGCAAACGGCAAAATTGTCCCTATCAGTCGCAAATATTGTATCGAAGAATTTTCAGACAGGAAAAGAAGGCGACCAATAAGATTTTTTTTAAAAAACTTTGTCTATGAATTTCGGAACATGCAACAGAACAAGAGAGAATGGAGAGGATAACAACCTATGTAGAAGAAACCGTGGTGTCCACCGTTTTTAATGTTGTGTGACCCTATAAACGTACAAATGGTGTAGCATTAAAACCACCTACTGAAAACATCTGTTGATAGGGATACTTTGTCACGTGACATCCCTTTTTTCTGGTCCAAATTGGGAATGGAAGCTTGATCTTGCCCATGTAGAGTGCTAGGATAATGGAGATGGCACATGTCCTTAAAATGAAGTAAAAATGAGACTAGAACTATCATAAAACGTGCTTTTATTGAGAAGACAGATGCTCAGATTTAACGTATTTTTAACGTCGAAAACTTCTTAGTTCAAATGGAGAAGTTTTTTTTAACACTTCTTAAACGCCTCAGCCGAGCCATCCAAAAATTGTGTCTTGCACATCTAGATTATTTTTAGGTTGTACAGAGTTTCATTTGAAAAGTCAACAATACTTGAAGTTCGCTACACAAATATACCGTCCAAAACTGAACTGATAGGCAGACGAACAGACAGATTCCCACATGTCCTCGGAACAAAACAATTAGTCGGGTTATAAATATTGCTTTTACTCTAGAAGTCTGGGCCATATTCATCAACCATTCAGAATAGCATTCTCTGTCTGGTTCTAAAAGATTTTCTGATGTTTAAGTCTTGCAATTTCCGACTAACTAAACCAAATGGTTCAGCCAATAACAATTTGTATTACTTTCAAAATTTACAAAAAGACTAGGAAAGCAAGTTAGAACTGTGGGTGATTGAAGCAAAATATAAGAAAGAATCATATGCTGAAACCGTTGGTCAGGATGTACAAAGAGACGAGAAATTGTTAGGGAATAGGACAATACCTCGTTCCATTCCACAGAGTTAATTCTTCAATTTACAGGCAATATTTGCTACTTTCTCTGAAAATGACTAATTTACATATTGTTTTTCTGTTCTCTTTGGATTTATTCAAGTACTTTATAATTTCGTGGCTATTTATTTGTATATATTAATTTCATGCCAGATAAACATAGTAGTAGTTGAAAAAAAATCTGAAGAAGAATGAAAACACCGTTTTTTTTTTCCTTCTTTTTTTTCAAATTTATAGAAAAATTGTGAAAGAATAGATGCAATTAGTTTAACAATGTTTACAATGACCAGAAAATTGTTATGCACTCACATGAAAGAAATGCCCCAGTGGACTTTGGCAAACTTGACAGTTGCTTTCATAAGATAGATTCCTATCAAGAAGATGGCGGGTACGATAGTAACGGGTCCGACATATCTGAGCAGTACTCCGACAAGTCCAGTCATACCAATCAAACAGTGTATCCCACCTGCCAGGATTAAACTGCCTTGCAACTGGAAATATTTAGAAAGAGACTGAAAACAATTGAAAATTTAATGTACCGGAATATGCATTTTGGATGCAATATCATATGTGACGTACTTAAATTTGACAACAAATACTGTTTATATGGTAAGTGTTTGAGTATCCGTATTTGGTATATTTTTCTTTAACAAGAAGATTACAACGCTTGCAGTGTGTGCAGTACCACAAATATTTAACCTTTAGGGTACTGTTCTATCGAAATAGACATTATCAGTCATTGACAAAGGTCTACACAATGCGATTACATTTAAACTCGCTGTAAATGATCCTGACATTGTAACTAAAATTTTGCGTCATTGGAAAAGATCCTGACATCGCAAATGAATCTTTGCGTCATTAGAAAAGATCCTGACATTGCAACTGAGTTTCTGTTCCGTCATTTGAAAAGATCCAGACAATGCAACTGAAGTCCTGACATTGCAACTGCACTTTTAGTTATTGAAAAAATCTAGGTTTTCTGGCAATGCGTCGCATACAGCAAGTCATCACATTTATGGATCAATAAAATATATTTTGTCTCACAACCGACTGAATAACCAGGTTGACTGGTCCTTTGACATGCAGGAAATCGACCAATAACATATCTTTTCGGACCGGGTCAGCCTGTGCGGACCTGGGTCGATACCTTTTTCAGATGTATTAAACCCCTTTTCACAAAGCATGGCTCAAATACTCGGCATTACAAAAGATCTAGACTTTTCAACTGCTCTACAAGTCGTAAGAAATGATCTAAACAACACAGTTGTGTTTTCTGTTCATAAGGGAACACCCTGACGTTGCAAATGTACCTTTAGTGACAAGAAAATTTCAAGATACTGCAACTGCACGTCTATTTATTAGAAGATCCACAAATTGCAATAAGTCGTTAGTAAAGATTCAGATATTTTAGTTATACTATAAGTCGTTGTAAAAAAAAATCCAGATATTGCAATTACACTCACAGTCGCTGGAAAAGCTGTAGACAAATGTACTCTGAAGTCATCCGAAAAGATTCAGACATTGCAGTAAGTTGAAAGAAATGATTTAGACACTTCAACTCAACTATCAGTCATTGAAAAAGATCTAGACATTTTAACTACGCATTTTGGTCTTTAGGTAAAATCAAGACATTTCAATCTTCAGTCATAAGGGAAGGTCGAAACGTTGTATTTCGAAGGTCCTTTTTTGTCACAGTGTCTCACAAAATAAATTGTAAATTTTAGATAACTCCGTGTCTTCACTGTTTCCAAAACAAACATCCAACATCCTGTTCAACATCTTCAGTGTCATAAATAATTCTCTTTGGTATCGATGCAAAATGATTAAAATCAGCTCCCCTTGTGCACTTTATTCAGATAGGTTTCATTTCGGCGATAATTTAATCATATAAAGTGATTTTCTCACCAACTGTGTGTTCGAAAGAATCCTTGATCTCTCGAAGTCTGCCTGGTTGAACGTTTCGTTGTTCATCATGGATTCGTTCATGGCTTTTTCAACTATACGGGAGAAAGAAAAGAAAAAAAACATTGACTATTTCACTGCCGAGGGCAACAGAAAAGGCTTTGTTTGATGAAGCTGTGAAGCAAAACAAATATTGTTTGACAGGGTTTAACCTACAGACCAACTAGGAAATGGCCCGTTTCTAGTTTTGGGATTTTTTTCTAGAAAAATCTTGGTAGTATGGATGCAAAGAAAATGTTAAACAGTACCGGTTACAATTCAGATATTTCCCCTTAATTTGTGATAGCTACCGAATAACCTGAGCACCCTCACATGAATATGAGACATAAGTTCTAGTAGTTGAATAAATCACAAGATGATAATGAAATATGGCCGCATAGACTGGAACACAATACAAAAAGAACGAAGAAAGCGTTCAAAGAGGTTTCAAAATGTTTGTAATTGGAGTAAAGAATTAAATAACTAACTTACTGTCAAGTCCGGTAAATTTACACTGTTCTTTATTGATTTCCGCCATCGCAAGCAGTGGTATTACATAGTCCGGGGCGGCACCTTGGAACAACGGTAGCCTCACGCCCAAAAACGTCATCATCAGTGATGTCACACCGCTCATGAATAAAGTAGTTCCAAGTAGTTCCGCTTTGAATTCCTCGTCATTTTCTGCACAAACTGTCTCGGCGACAAGTAAGGACACAGACAGATTCCCAGCCAGTGACAGCAAGGCTTGCTGAAAGTTCAATCGTTGTACAAGTCATGAAAGAAACAAACTATTAACTTTAACTAATGGCGGATGTTAAACCTTTTCATACAGAATTAAGTTTAAAAATAAAGAAAGTGAAAGCTTATCTAGGAATGGTAAATCAGGGTGGGAGACTGATGGAAAAAAAAAACACTAGATCTTTGCCATTGGTGTGGTTGATTTATCATGACATCCCAGGAGACGAGTTTGAAATTTTAGTGCTATACATTCGGGCTCTTGATAAACAATCTTGTAGAAGGGCTTAGCTGGGCTTTTTTAAACTAACGCACACGTGGAAGTGGACTGGTGGAGGGGGTGGGCTCGAAGCAAGAAAATTAGGCATTCTTGAGCATCAAAAATCGGCTTGTTTGTAAAGGCCTCTTCCCCAAGGTCGTTAACTCCCCGGATTTGTTTGGTAACGGGTTAAACCAGCAAGTGTAACGCATCAAAACTAATGGATTTGATTTGGTCGCAGCCTTCGTTTTATCCTTTACCAAATAATTCCGAGTTTTAACCACCCCGCATAAGAAAACCTTTGTTAAAATTGTTGAAAAAGGAGAAAATTCTGGTCACCGAAACTTTCTTATTTTTTTTCCACAATATTTTCTACCTTTCGGAGAACTTAATCTTATTTTTACTTTTTTCGAATTTGTCGGCTGCAGATGGTTTAAATTTGAAAGTGCCTAAAATTTGTCGTTTCGGAAAGAGTATATGTATGAGGACTGTCCTAAAAGTACCAGAGCTGACGGGCATTCCGGCAGAATCCTTCCAGAAGTTCATAGTGGCATAAAATGGTGGAGAGGTGCAATAAAATTGGGAGTGGGCCTGGTTACTCTGAAAACCAACCATTCGTTTGCAAAATCCTACATTAGACTATTCACCTGATTAGGTGAAACAGAGCATCTCAGTCACTTAGGTGTCTATAATCTTGGATAGGGACTTCAGAACTATAATAGAATTCAGACTGGTTGGTGAATGCAGTCTCTGATAACTTTAAACTCGTTTCTGACTCCAAATTCCCCCTACCTCCGAAAACAACAACAAAAAAAAAAATCACAAGGAGGACAGAAATTCCAAACCTGGAGCCCAAAGATCAACGTCAAATGAAATGGCGGTGATTCATCGATGTTGTAGATCATCACATCTTCTTTGCTAATGGTCGAAGTTTCGTCGTCAAGTTCATTTTCAAACACCACATTCTAATTTAAAGAAGAGATAAAATATTCTTTATTTAGTGACAAAAGCAATTCCATTACACAGGCTAATATCGTATCATGCGTCTATATATAGCGACAGCGATATTCCTGGTTTGTAATAGCTGACTAATAATCTTCCTTGGGGTAGTTAATTGTAGAAGGGGGGGGGGGGGGGGCGGAGGCTTGGAACCTACACCAATGTAGCCATTTTTTTCATGCATTAGTTACGACAGATTCCTCTGTTTGGTGAGTATTCAATGCCGTTTTCAACGGTATTTAAGAGGTCAGTGCACCTATCTGTGCCTTTTCGGAACTTCTTTTTACTAACACAACAAACAACGTTCCTTCCAAACCTTCCTACCCCCCGTCCCCCATAAGACAAAGTAGGGACAAAGAGAATCCTGTCGCAATGCCTAGTGTCAGTTAAGAAATTTCGATCCATTCGAAAACTGGCCAGGATGTTCGGCGGGACGTCATTGCTGCTATTGCTATCATTTTGTAGCCTGGATAGCGATAGAATAAACAGACCAAGGTCCTGATATTCGACCGAAAAGACCAATGAATGAATAACAGGAAAATACTTGCACTACACTTAGATATCGAGTCGTAGGTCCATGCGGTTGAATGTATTTACGAAGTTAACACTTTGCCTTCTATACCTAAAATTTAAAGTTGGCGACAGACAGTGGAATACGAAATGTGGCAATAGGAGAAAATAGTACATGTCATGATCCTTGCAGTTGTAGATTTCAAACTCGCCGGAGTAGGCATAAATACACTTTACAAAGACGCCGACCATCTTGGAACCAAATAAACATAGTGTAATATATAGAGGATCTTACATGAATGTATTATCATTTTTATCAAACGAGTTGACTGAAATTATATGACGCGAGCCTTGGCGTGCGTCATATACATTTTAGTCAACGAGTTTGATAAAAATGATAATACGTAAACACGAATGTGAGATTCTATTTATCACATAAAAACGAATGACTGACAAAAAAGTATCCTGCACCATCGCCTTCAGTCTTTATACCGTTCACGGGTCCATTTTTACAGCTGTAGTTCGGTTTCAAGCGTGTACATACACAAGTAGATAGGTCTTTGACATTTACCCCGAAAGTAGAATGAAACAGTTTCTACAGGGTATAATTCCAACTATTTCCGCAATTTAGTTGATTTTAAAAGACTTCAGCTGCATTTTTTGGTTTTTATTACATATGAAAATAAAACAAAACTTTTCACGCGTATACGCCATAGCAGCAATGACGTCCTTTTTCCGCGAAACGAAATAGTATTATAAATTCCGGCACGTGTTGCGGCTGGTTTCTCCGGCTTCACGCGCTCATGACTAAAAACTGATCAGAACCGGGACCCAAAAAACGATAATACACTAATACTATTGTATTATCGAAAATAATTCATGGGTTTAATACACTGCTGGAGGAGGTTTTATGTGATAAACTAGTTTTGTATTCAGTTAGTAAAACAACATCCGGCAATCCCAATTTCAAGGCTTTTTTAGATCATCAGATCTCAGAACATTGTGGACTGTTCAAATCCTACTCAACGTGTAGGCACCAGCTTTAAGGCCGAAGGCTTAACTATATAAAGATCTGCATTTATCGAGGGCTGAAAGTACGATCTATCGAATTCACCAACCATTCTTAAGAATAGTCTTTGTCTCGTTCTCAAGAATTTTCTAGATTTGAAAGTAACACAACTTCTGATTGGCTAAACCAAATGGTTTAGCCAATCAGAAGATGTGTTACTTTCAAATCTAGAAAATTCCTCAGCATAGGACTAAGAATATTCTAAAGAATGGTTAGCGAATACAGATCCTTCAGGATTTTTATCTCAAAGGCTTGACTCGTAAATAAGCAGACGGTGTAAGCTCAAAGATCAGACAGCATGTCCTATGCCGTCCGCAAAAAGCCCCTTCCCTCGCTTATGGGATTTAATACATGTATCAGTCTCTGCATGTACAATACACGCTGATGCGTGATGCGTGCCTAAATGATGAAGTTGTACAATGGCAATATGATCTGTCTCTACCTGAAGTAGCTACGAGTATTTTGACATGTAATGTCCTTAAATCGCTTAATAATACATCCGCTTTTACTGACTGTATTCAGAATTCAAGTTCACGTGACTGGGTTGGCCGACCAATTTTGTATGAGTTTGTCCCTCGTGATTTTGATATTTAATTAATCAGCTGTTATGATTCAATAGTAGAAGCATAGGCTGGTGTTATTACTCTAGCATCTAGAAATATCACTATATATAGACGCTTGGAACAGTCTTATTCAAATCGTGTTCAAACAACATCTGAAACAACAAATTCTACGAATGGAAGAGTTGTACATTTATATTAAATCATTTGAAGTACGAGATTTTAAACGGTTCAATTCAAGAAAAAGATTGAAAATGGATGAACGAAAGAAGGATATTTCCAGTATTCTACATAGTGTTGAGCCCTCAGTTCGTGTGGCTGATAGATGCCGGGTCACCCCCGATGAGAAATATGCTAATCTGTTGATATCACTCAACAACTGACATAACTTTTTTTTCGTTTTGCAACAGACCAGTTTGATAAAACATTATGGCAAACAGAGAGATTTCATGAAACACACACTGTTTATAACCTCGATTGACGTACCTTGATATCGGCGTCTTTGACGGTGACGTGGTCCGGTACCACCTGATCTCCATTGAACGCCATATTGTCTTTGCCCGTTTCCGTGTGAAAACGGTCCATTTTTGTAAGAACTACCCCCTGTTTCTCACGCATCTTGGAACTGTGGAAATAAAATGTTGCTGGGTTAGCAATATCCGGTAGAAAGTCAATATTATCCACAGTATTTGTAAGTGAATCGGCCAATGTCTATGATCGTTGAATTTGCCCTCTATCTCCTTTCGCGAAAGTCCGTATACGTCTGGTTTAAAGAGGCGATTAGAAACGAAATATGCTCGGAAAAGTCGGCCATGGATGACAAGCATTCACGGGAGCAGATGATAAAAATATCTGTCTTCTCCGACTTAATTATTTTTTGGCACATTAATATATTTGCGGATAAGCTCGTATGATATTTCTTCACTATCTCCATGTCTTCCGGTGTTCTAATGATTTGGAATTCAGTCTATGGGTTGCAACATATGATCAAAACCTCTAGCCAAATAATCTCCTGTTTTAGCGACCCTTAGGAAAATAAATCATTAAAAAAGAAAAGAATGTGGAAAAGCAGAAAATGCATGTTAAAAGCATTTTCTTCTTTTCTCACAATGATTTCCAACACTGTTTTCTATCCTTTCAAAAACAAGTCATTTCATTTCAGACACATTTCATTTATCGTCTGCATTTGCTATCAGTTTGGACCAGTTAAAATTTTGTTTTCGTTTAAAAAGTTGAATACATATAGATCTACATGTACTTCTATATCACATTAAACATCGGCTAACATGCAGTCGCCGCCTGGGTGGCTCAGTGGTGAGCGTGTCGGACTCATGACCTGGTGGTTGTGAGTTCGATACCCGGTTGAGGCGAACTTTCTTTCCGGCGTATTTTCGCCTCTCAAGCACCTCAAGCTGAAGCATGTGAGAAAAGTAGTCGGTGGCTTTGGAAAGAAAGTTGTGTTAGTACTGGTGTGAGAAAGCCAGGAAACACATGTGCGTCACCGACCACCATGATATGACCTTAGCTGTTAAAGTGGCGTTAAATCCCAATACAACCAACTAACATGCAGTCTGATCTTGAACCTGCATGTGTGCACTGTTCAATTTGTTGAAGTTATTTACGGCTCAAAAACAGCCTTACAGTATGCGACCCTGTCTGGCTGCCTGCCTGCCTGCCTGTCTGTCTGTCTGTCTGTCCGTCCGTCCGTCCGTCCGTTCGTTCGTTCGTTCGTTCGTCTGTCTGTCTGTCTTTCTCTTGCGCGCGCAGTATTCAATTATCAACACTAGGTTAAATAAATATCATGGTAGACGCATATCAAACACAATCGCATATCATTTTGAAACGTGAATTTTTGAAGTCGTTCATCCGTACAGTACAACACAATTATATCAGGCTCGTCGCGAATGCAAATTTGCCATATCCACAATCATCTTTATCCACCTCAAGTCGTTTACTGCCAGTGTCACCTTGTATAGCTTTTGCGGACGTATAGATCAAGATCAGACTGCACAAAACGTGCAGTCTGATCTTGGATCTACATCGTTCGCCTTCTGATGCTTAACATTGTCCAAAATTTTCAGTTTGAATGGGAAGGGAAAAAATATTTTAGACCTCTGAGAAGAGTCGAATCCATTTACTTTGCAGCGAGAAAATTAACATCTTTCGCTGCCAACTAAAGATAAATTCAACTTCTTTCCAAAGCCTTAAAATATATTTTGCACGGCCACTGAAGATGGTTTTGGTCAAGGCTATGGCCTTAGGTAGGCGACACTATAAGTGGAGATCAGATTGCACGTTTTGTGCAGTCTGATCTTGATTTACGCCGTCCGCAAAGGCCATTTAACTAGTCAATATTGGCAGTAAAAAAGGAAATGAAAACGCCTTTTGCCAGCTTACATCAGTATGATCATCGCGACGTTTTGAAAACTAATTGAAAACGTTTACATAAAAGGCGAAAAAAGTTTGTTATGAAAGTTTCGCTTCGTCAGAAAACCTAGTGCTTTAATGATCCTGAGAACGAAAGCTTTTGAAAACAGTTTTTCCTAATAACAGTAAATACTGGTGGTGAGCATTTACTCTTGTAACCAGCATTTATTCCTTTTACCACAATATTTTGTATTTCTTGAACTGTGACATATTTCATCCTATAAACAAAGTTTCCATAGTCGTCTGCAGGTACTTTCAATTTGGACAAGTCTAAAATTATGTCGTCTGGTAAAGAGTTTATAAAGGTTAGAAAATCTTCTGTTACTTCAGAATAAAGCCAATTCTGTATCGTCTTTTTCTATCATGTCATTTCTAGTATCGGCGTTAGTTCTAAGAACATCACACGCCGAGTATATCTATAAATGTTCGTCTGCAGTCAGTGTAGATTAATCCAGAATGTCAAGAAAGTAAAGACTGATATTTGATCTCTTATGCCCGAGATTTTGTCAGATTTTTTGGACAAAAAAAAATTAAATTCCCGAGTTTTCTTCTGTCTGTAACATAACACTTGTGTATCCATAGACGGTAAGGATCAAGATCATTCAGTCATCGCGTGATATTTTTCAATTTATTTCTTTACCGACAGACAAAATTTTGAACTTGTCCAAAATCCAAAGCATTTGCAGACGACGAAATAGATGTGGCTCAAAGTACGGGATTTGCCATTGAACGGATAGAAAACATAGTAGGAAAAAGAGAAAATACAGGTAACCAGCCGGATGATTTTCTCTTTTTCCCACAATGTTTTCGAAAGCCATCTCCCTAAACGTCGTCACTAGTCATGGGGTTTTGTAATAAAGGATCAATCAATGAAGCACTGAAACGCACTTCAGTTGTTTTCGAGTACTAAGCAGATATAGATCAGACTGCACAGAGGGTGCAGTCTCATTTTTTGGATGTACAATGTTCGATTTCGTTTGACTCACAGTCTGACCGACATAGTCCATCCTCGTTAACCCGTTTCCGATGTATTCCGTAAACTACATTCATAGATGAATGGTAAGACTTCACACCTTGATTAACGAGGGTGGACATAGTCTTGCATTAGCAGTATCAATGTCTATTTCGGGACTGAATGTGTCTTTGTCATACATTGAGCGTTCTGAACTCTTAAACTGCAAAGATAGATCTACATCTTAACTCTTTACTAGACGACACAATTTAAAAGTCTTCCAATCTCAAAACACCGTCAGATGACAAATTCAAAATCAGTATGTATATTCAGGTTCTCTGATACGGTAGCAAACTGGTTACCAGCATTTTCTCCTTTTCCTACAATGTTTCCAAAAACCTTCTTGCTCATGATGTTAAAACTCGGTATTGTGTGGTCAGGGTTAACTCTTTACCAAACCAAACCACAAAATTTTAGACTTGTCCAAATTGGAAGCACAGTATTTGCAGACCACAAATTAAATGTGACTCAAAAGTTGAGATTTGTTTTGTGGAAATGTAGAAAACATTGCTGGAAAAAGGAGAAAATGCTGGTTACCAGCATTTTCTCCTTTCCCCACAATGTTTCAAAAAGTTGTCTTTCTCAGGGTCGTTTATATTCGCGATTGTGTGGTAGAGGGTTAAGCTAAAAGTAAATATCCGGACTTTTGGAATTTCGCAGAAAAATATCACCATATCGGATAATGTAGATCCTAGATGAGACTGCACGTTCTGTGCAGTATGATCTTGATCTAAACTGTCAACAACAGTGTATTTAGTCGCGTTTAGGAACCTTGGGATTTAGGTTCAAATTTTGTGGAACATGTAACTTAAAACTCTTGTAAACATGTTTATATTACCCGAGGTTTTAAAATTTAAGAAAATATCGTAGAGAGGTTCGACTATCGTCGGTAAACAGGATGTTTATTAACACTTTTTTCGGCATACTATGAAGCAATCGCTGCAGGCATCTTTTGAAAACGAGATTTACTTTTTAAGCATTTAAAAGAGAATCTTCAAGAAAGTTGCGTCCCCCTCCACCAAGCCCCCGGGCATGTAGAAATTATTGTAGAGTATGCCTCCTGGTAACCAGCATTTTCTCCCTTTTCCCATAATGTTTTCTATCCTTTCAGAGACATATATCATCATTTTAGCCACAGTTACTTTGCCCTCTGCAACAGCTTTTAATTTGGACCAGTCCAAAACTTTCTCGTGTGGCAAAGAATTACATGCTAAGCAAACTTTTTATCACTTAGAAATCTAAGGGTATATTGATAAAGAAAACCCATATAGCACCAAGCAAAGATCGAATTGCTTTTGCGGACGGGGTAGATCAAGGTCAAACTGCACAGCATGAAGTCTGATACTGATCTACTCTGTTCTATACTTGGAAAGACGTTTTAGTCAAAACAACGTGGAACGTGTGAGAAATAGGATATTCGCATTTACTGACTGAAAATTGTCTGTGGCATTTATCTGTCTCTCAGGAGGTCAACATACGGACTCCTGCCGATGACTCAACTTGTGTTGCAGCCAGACCAGTTTTGCTGGTGACGAAAAATTTCTCCCTTTGCCACAATCTTTCCACGTGTACACATATATGAACCACATTCTGTGAAAAAGTAGCTTAATGCATTTGCAAACAGTATCGACTAGGTCAGCCTGCGCAGGCTAACCTGGGTCGAAACTTTTTGCTTTTGGTAAATTTTTTTATATGTCCAAGGACTATTCTACCTCAGGATTTAGTCGGTTGTTAGACCTAATGGAATTTTATGGATCCATAATTGTATGATGACTTGCTTGGAATAATCACAGGCCTTTGAAGCTCCATTGGTCTGTTACGGAACACTAACATTTTTCTTGGTTGATCATCGAATACTTGCGAATTGGCGCATCGCCTGTATATCAGGGAATACTCAAATTTTGATTTACACCGTTACTATAAATAGCACATTGGCGACTGTATATCAGGGAATACTCAAATCTTCATTTACATCGTTACTATAAATAGCACATTGGCGACTGCCTCTATGTTGTATATAATAAGTCTTATTATATACAATATAGAGATCGTTGCCAATGTGCTATTTACAGTAACGGTGTCCGATAAGGAAAATTTCGTTGTCCGGTAATAGATCAATGGAGTTTCAGTGGCCTATGGAATATGCATCACGGAGTTGCATTAACCCTTTACCAAACGACAAAATTTTAGACTGGTCCATATTGAAAGCATTTGTAGACTACAAAATAAATGTTAATGAAAAATGAAAGTTTGTTTTGGGTAAGGCAGAAAGCATTGTGGGAAAAGGAGAAAATGCTAACAAAATTATTCCCAGGCGTATCAATTAACTCCCCCGAAACAATCCCGATATTTCACGATCCTGTGGAAGAAACATTTTGGGAAAAGGAGAAAATGCCGGTAACAAGCACGACTTAAGGACTCTTTTGCGGACAATATGGATCAAGATCAGACTGCACAAAAAGTGCAGTCTGATTTTTGATCTACACTGTCCGATACGGTACTTCCTTTCGGGTGAAATCAACTTTGAAGCCGTACTATTTGCGTTTTTACTACTGAGTAGAAAGTTTTTGTCATTTATTTAGCAGTTAAAGGGTTAATTTGTCGTCTGTGCCTGTTTTCAAATTAACCATGTGTAAAATACTGTCGCCTGGTGGAGAGTTAAACAGTACAACAAATACTAGTATTTGAAGACAATAAAACATATAAGATAAATATATCTTCTACGGACCAGTGCTTTATTTAACTCTTTTCCAAGCATTCCCGTGTTTTACCATCCTTAGGAGGGAGGCTTTTGAAAACACTGTGCGAAAAGGAGAAAATGCCTAATCCCCATTTTTTTCCCTATCCTATCACTGATTCTAACGTACCGTAATTTGAACCATATTTCATTTCTAGTCTGGAAATTCACGGAATTTGGACCAGTCTAAATTTTATCGCCTGGTAGAGTAAACAAAAGATTGTTCTGTACAAACAATGCACTTAATTATGCGCTTACATGTTTAACGTACATTGTAATTACATAAAGGCAAAATTTTAGACTTCTCGCAACCCTTATCCTGCTCAATAAGTGAAATGAAACTTTCAAGCCGGTAGTAAAAACCCAAATTTAGTTATTTCAAAGGTATTTTGGGGGGAAGATATCTCCTTATCGGACAGTGTAGATCAAGATCAGACTGCACGTTCTGTGCAGTCTGATCTTGATCTACGCTGTCCGCAGAAGGTCAATGAGTCGCAATCAGCAGTCTAGGGTTTAACTGATAGCATATGCAGTCGACACTTTGAATGCGGCTTAAGTGTTGGAGTTTTTCTTTGAAGAAATAATAAAACTTTGTGGAAAAATGAGAAAATGCTGGTTACGAGCATTTTCTCCCTTTCTCACAACTTTTTAGAAGCATTTTCCTTATACAGATGATGAGTTACAGAAGCACAAAAGCAGATTTCGTTTTGGCAAATTAAAAACAAAAATAACAAGATTTCTTTTAAAAAGTGACAACCTGTTATCCGACTTATTTTTCTTTTTCTAAAGGATTTCTCAGCATGTTGATTATGGAGAAGTCGCCATTGCGAGACAAGGCATCAACTCTTATCCTGCTGCATAAGTTGAATAAAACTTTTAAGCCGATAGTAAAAACCCGAATAATATTTTGTCGAATTTATTTATAGAGATAAATATCTCCTTATCGGACAGTGTAGATCCAAGATCAGACTGCACGTTCTGTGCAGTCTGATCGTGATCTACGCTGTCCGCAAAAGGTCAGCGAGTCGCGCTTAGCAGCTTAAAGTTAAAAGAAAAACCTAAAAGTACTCCTTCTTTGGCAGTTAGCTTATTTAGCAGTGACGCCAGGATATAGTGTTATGGGTCTCGAGTTTGAAACCCAATGAGTACTTTTTTTTGTAAAATGTTAACGCTTTTTCCTTAACTGAATGTAAACTATCACGCACTGACGACATTACGCTACTAAATATAATAAACCCTAAATTGTATTCATGAAAGTCCAGTTTTAAGCAGCTTAAAAATATTAACTCCTTTAAACAGTTTTAATAGTTCTGCCAGAATATCTTGCAAAAATATCTATAGATGCTCGTTTAGAGCAGTCTGATCTTGGATCTTGGGTGTACACTATCCTCTTAGAGCAACTATAATTCACGGTCAGCTTCCTAATCATATTAAATAAACCAACATCAGATTAAAACAGTTAATTACAAAATTCCGCAAAAGCGTTTTAATCACCAAAAGTAAAATGATTACCTGTATCAGATCACTGTTGGAGCCCGACATAAAATGGTTTAGCTCGTCTAAAGACCTTGACCTTGTCCTTCAACCTGGTATCAAATAGTTCGTCAACATGATATGTAAATGCAAAACTTCATACCTAACTTTCCGCTCCGATTATTTCGAAGTGCGAGCGTTGTATACGAAAATATAATTTTTCGTTCGTCTTTTATCTGTACCAGGCGACAAAAAATTAGGCATATCTATATTGAAAAAGACAGCAGACGACATAATACAAGAGCTCTAATAGTTGGATTTTTTTTTCTTTTAAGGGTAGAAAACCTTTTGGAGAATAAAGAAATATTGTTTGTTTCCAGGCATTTCTCCTTTTCCAAAGATGGATTCAAAAGATTTCTTCCAAAGGGTCTTAAAAAACACGTGATCGTTTTGTATGTACCAAATGGATAAACATATTATTATTTAAGTAAGAACTATACAAATACCTGTATAGAATATCAACCAATTACATGCAAATACAAGTGAGCCGTGCTCTGTGAAAAGGGGGCTTAATGCATCTACAAAACGTATCGACTCAGGTCAGCCTGCGCGGACTGCGCAGGCTGACCTGGGCCGAAACTTTTTGCTATTGGTGAATTTTCTGCATGTCCAAGGACCATTCTATCTCATGCATGATTCAGCCTGTTGTTAGACAAAACTGATTTTTAATGGATCCATAATTATGTGATGACTTGCTTGGTATAATTCATCACAGACATGCATTAAGTCCCCTTTTGCCGGAGCATGGCTCAATTATACTGATTTTTCTTTTTTCATACCGTCTCTTGACAGCTTCTGAAAGTACTTAAGGAAAAGAAGCAAATACTTGTATCGACTTTAATCAGTGTTAGACGAAGAAAATGCTAGACAGGTCCATATTGAAAGATAAGCAGACGACAAATTAAATGTGGCTAAAATGATTGGTATTGTCTTTGAGATGGCAGAAAAAGTTGGGGGCAACGGAGAAAATGCTGATTATTAAAATTTTCTCCTTTCCCCACAATGTTTTCAAAACTCATCTTCCCCAGGATTTGTCCGGTAAAGGGGACAGGAGAACTTTTCTATTGTCTTCAAAATACACAAGAGCAATACTCTGTGAATGCCTGGCCTGGCTCGAATTTGGTGCTGTTCGATAATTTTCTGCATGTCAAAGGGCAAGTGTGCCCCACTGATTCAGTCGGCTGTAAGAAAAAATGGATTTCGTGGATCCTAGTAATGTGATACTTTGAAAACACTGTTAAAAGAGAAAAAATACTGGTAACCAGCATTTCTCCTTTTCTCTCGATGTTTTTCTACCCTTTCAAAGACAGGTGTCATCGTTAACTTTTTACCAAACAATTCCTGCTTTTAACGACCCTGAAAAGGAAAGCTTTTGAAAACATTGTGGGAAAAGGAGAAAATGCTGGTAACCAGCATTTTCTCCTTTTCTCACAATGTTTTTACTCTATCTAAGGAAGAAATTATCATTTGAAGTACATTTAATTTGTTGTCTGCAAATGCTTTCAATTTGGTCGAGTCCAAAATTTTGTCGTTTGGTAAAGAGTTAAGCCACCTCAGTGTGTCGTTCGCAAATGTTTTCAACTAGGACAAGTCTCAAAGTCTGTCGTTTGTTAACTCTTTACCTGAGGACAAAATTGTAGACTTGTTCACATGGACAGCAACTGTAGAGGACAATTTGGATGTGGCTTAATCTGAATAGCAGACGGTATAGACCTGAGATGAGACCGTGCCGTCTGATCTTAATCTATACTATCATCAAATATTATTTGACTTTCCATTTGCAGTGTTGTAAACAGACTGAAACAGTTTGAAAAATTCACCAAACGACAAAAATTTTAGACTTATCCAAATTCAGAGCATATAAAGACGAGAAATTAGATGCAGGTCAAATGATTGGATTTGTGTTAGAAAGGTTAGGAAACATTGTGGTAAAAGGTGAAAATGCTTTTTACCAGCATTTTTGCCTTTTTCCACAATATTTTCAAAACTTTCGTTCTCATGGTCGTTAAAATTTGATATTGTGTGGTTAAGGTTTAAAGCGACCTAAATGTGAAACTACTGTTGTATAACTTCCTTATTTAAGGTGTTTTGCACAGTTACATTATGAATGTCTGAATATGCACAGTAACGTTGTGATGGCGGCAGTTACACTTCACAAACCCTTTACGAAACAAACGCGTGATTTTTAACACGCTGCCGAAGAATGCTTATGAAACCTTTGAGAGAAAAGGAGAAAATTCTTGTAACCAGCACTTTTTTTACAATCCACAAGTTTTTTTTTTTTTATCATTTCAAAGACAAAAGTGAATAAAATCGAATAAAACCTTGGAAAGAAAGAATATCGTGTTTAAGACTTATACGGAAAACATTGTGAAATTGCACATTACAAGCAAATGCTCCTTTTCCCATCGTGTTTCCATCAGGTAGTACACGGCAAGGGCATGAGAAGTCGTATCTGTACAGTATTAGTTTATTATCTCGGGAATGATGCCCCTTCATATGCAACAGTGAAAAGGTGGGTGGAGAAATTTGAGCTTGGCAGGCAGAGCATTGAGGATGACGTCCGTCCTGGAAGGCCTGTTACTGCTGCAACTCCAGAAACAGTCAATAAAGTTCATGATATTGCTATAGCTGTGAGGCGAGTTACCGAAAGGTATATATCCAGTATAGTTGGGATTTCAAGGATAGAGTACATTCCATACTTACGAAATATCTTGCTATGAGAAAGCTCTCGGCCCTTTGGGTACCAAGACTTTTGGCAGTTGATCAGAAGCGCACCTGACAGATCTTGTCGTGTGCTGATCTGAACCTTTTCGGGACAGATCCTACTAACTTTCTGCAGAGGCTTGTGACTATGGGTGAAACCTGAGTCCATCATTTCATCCCAAGGACAAAACAACACCGTAACTAATGGAAGCATGCTTGTTCCTCCCGCTGAAGAGAAGGCAAAAAATATTCCATAAGCTGGGAAGGCTGCGCCCTCGGTTCTCTGGGATGCTGATGGCATTCTGTTAGATTTTTTCTGCAAAAGGGACAAACAATCAATGACACATGTTATGCATCACTTCTTAGGCAGTTAAGAGAACATATCAAACTCAAGCGCCGCGGAAATTCAATACAGGTTTGTTGTTTCAAACGGACAATGCCTCTGTTAACAAGCCTGTCATTGCTATGGCTGCCGTCAATGATTTATGGCTCTGAATCGATTGAGCATCTGCCCCATTCGCTCGATCTCGATACATCAAACTTTCGTCTATTCCAAAATTTAAAGGTAAAGAGTGACCTCATATACGAGGGCTGACTGCTAAGTTGTGAGTCAAATGTATAAAGATTGGTCTATTGGCGGACATAAATTGCCTTAGTTTTTCAACATAATCCCCTCCAGTATCTATACAATTTTGCCATCGTTGTTTAGGGGCCTAAATGCCTCTGTTCTAGATCCGTTCCGAAAATCCTCCGCTGCATGTATGACGTGTTCATCTGTCCGAAAGTGGGCACCGGAAATGGTATTTATAAATTTTCGAAATACATCTAGATGAGAGTCTGATGGAACGAGATCAGGCGACTGCTCAATTAATTCAAAGCCACGACCGTTGATGGCAGCTATAGCAATGACAGACTTGTTAAAAGGGACATGGTCCGGGTGGAACCACAAACCTTTATTGAGTTTTCCATGGCGCTTGAGTTCAATATTTTCTCTTAAGAAGTGATGCATAATATGCCATTGATTGTTTGTCTCTTTTGCCGATAATTTACCATCAGAATACTATTGGCATCCAGGAAAACCGACGGGCTTAAAGCTTTCACAAGATCTTCCCTAAGAATGGAGTCTACTCTTTGCTGTGAAATCTCAACTGTAAAGACTATATATCTCTCTGTAACTCGCCTATAAAGCATAACAATATCACGGACTGTATTGACTATTTCTGGGGTTGCAGCAGTGACAGGTCTCCCATGATGGACGTTAACCTCAAGTCTCTGCCTGCAGAGCTTAAATTCCTCCACCCACCTTTTGACTGTATCATATGAAGGGGCATCATTCCCTACTGTTGCTATCATACAAGTATTGATATCCTTATGTGGTAGACCTTTCGTATGTAAATATTAAATCACTGCTCTTCAGCGATTTTGTCCGTTTTGCAACAGTCGCTTGCATTTTTTTCACCTTGGAGTGCTTCCTCTTCAACGTAAAATGATCAAATGGAATTTCTTCCGGTACACAGCCTTCAAATAGACAGGGAGCAGGGCTGAAAAAGGATACCCCACTAAAGTCTTTCAATACAAGGCTCACAACGTATCAATCAGCCTTCTAGTCTTCCGGACAAGAAAATGTGGAAAAGGGAAAGTAACCCAAATAATGATATTGATGCCAGAGTAATGGTTCATGTGCATGGCGCTTAAGTTCAAATTAATATAGTTTCAACTAAGTCAAGCGACTCTAGCACTAACAATGTTTCAAGGGACAATAACTCTTTTATGACTCTGAAGTAACAAGTGACATAAAATTGGAAATGAGTGCATAACAACCCATGGTGATCAATATTCAGTGATGGTATTGCATTAGATAAGCTATCTTCCGTTGAAATTCACTAGGCCTTGAAAAATAAAGTCCGAGTTGTGGATATCATTTTTGTTATTTGGATCACTTTTACGTGCAAGCAGGCTCAGATTGATGGTATATGGTGTCAGATGAATTTGGACTCTCATTTGATGTTTTAACTCAAGTTAAAAATGTTAGAGTTACCTGCGGCCCTGGGGTGAAAACTGATGGGGGGGGGGGTGTTTGTAGGGGTCACTTCTTCGGTCACCTTACGGTGACTAAGCCTTTTATGAGATGCCAAGTGGAAAAGCCATTTGAATCTTGTTCACCAAAACAGAACAGCTTGAATAATTTTAATCAGGGTCATCCTAGATATATTTCTGCAACTTTATCTGTTATTAAGAATACTTCCACTGGTGCAGATGTTTCAAGTGTTTTTTTTTTTTTTTTTTTTATCATTATTATTATTTTTTTAATTTTCAGCTCTAGCAGCCATCTTGTTCTATCAAAAGAAAAGGTAAGAATTATTCCGGTGTAAGCTTATCCATGGAATACAGTTATGGAATTAATTTGAAATCCTTCTATTTGTTCAGAAGAACAAGTCATCTTAAGACTTCTCTGTTTTTAGCACTGAAAGTCACCATGTTCGTTGGAGCCAGACTGTTTGAACATGTTGGTCCAGGCTAAACCAAGCTACATTCCTGCAAAATTAATTCATACTCCTTTCAGTGGTTCAGAAGTTGACGAAAGTGTTTTTTTCTATTTTCAGATCTGGTAGTGTCATCCAAGGAGCATTTCTGTGAATTAATACAAATTACTACTGATTTAGGAGAACCCATGTAACGATTTTTTAGCTCCACTGGCCGAAGGCCAGCGGGCTTATGTCATGGCCCGGTGTCCGTCGTGCGTCCGTCCGTCCGTGCGTGCGTGCGTCCGTCCGTGCGTTAACTTTTATTTCAAACATCTTCTTCTCTGAAACCACCCATCCAATTTTCATGAAACTTCACAGAAATGATCCTGCCATGGTCCTCTTCAGAATTTCTTGAAAGAATTTGATTCCTTCAAAAACTCTGGTTGCCATGGCAACAAAACTGAAAAATATTGAAAATCTTTAAAAATCTTCTTGTCTGAAACCATAAGGCATAGGGCTACCAAATTTGGCATGTAGCTTTATGTAGTAGACCTCTATCATGTTTCTTGAAATTATAGCCCTGGGGTCAAAATTGGCTCTGCCCCAGGGGTCACAAGTTTTACATAGGCTTATATAGAGAAAACTTTAAAAATCTTCTTGTCTGAAACCATAAGGCATGGGGCTACCAAATTTGGCATGTAGCTTTATGTAGTAAACCTCTATCATGTTTCTTGAAATTATAGCCCTGGGGTCAAAATTGGCTCTGCCCCAGGGGTCACAAGTTTTACATAGGCTTACATGTATATAGAGAAAACTTTAAAAATCTTCCTGTACCTAGCCATAAGGCCTAGAGCTACCAAATTTTGCATTTAGTTTGATCTAGTTGGGGTCTACCAAAAGTGCCCAAATTATAGTCCTGGGGTCAATTTGGCCTCATGCTGAGGGAGGGGGAGGTTCACAAGATTTACATAGGCTTACATAGGGAAAACTTTTAAATTTTGGTGTACATAGCCATAAGGCTTAGGCTACCAAATTTTGCATAATTATAGCATTATCTAGTGGACAACTACAAAGAGGGCCCAAGTTACACCCCTAGGATCAAGTTTGGCCCTGCACCAGGGGTCACAAGTTTTACATGGGTTTATGGAGTGAAAAGTTCAGAAACCATCTTGTTACTAGCCATAAGGCCAAGAACTCCCAAATTTGGCATGTTATTCTTCTAATACACATATTCCCCATTTAGTCCGACTGTAGCCCTGGGGTCAAAGTTTTATAAGGGCTTATATAGTGAAGACTTCTCTTCATGGTTTATATTTATAAGCCAGTGGAGCGATACAGGGCCATCATGGCCCTCTTGTCTATTCTTGAGTTTGGTTGGCGTCTTGCTCAGTGACACAGACCAGTTCAAACAATTTTTCTGAATAGCCACCCATGGAAAATTCCAGAGATAAAAACATTAACTTTAAAATCTGCCAGACAATTTTAGAGAAGTTGTTCAAAACAGAAGTTGATGACAGACAGACAAAAACAGAGAGAAAGAGAGAGAGAGAGAGGGGCATCACTGCAATTCACTTAATGCTCGGTAAGCTAAACAAAACCCAACAAATCCTTCCTGTAATTATTTATTGGCCATTAAATAAGAACTTAATATCATTTAACATGAACGCATAACATATAAACTTCAAACACTGATTCTCCTTGGTTTCAAAACTTGTAACCTGAAAGTTTCAATACTGAAAATATGATTGAAAATTCATTTTTTCAGCAATCGTAAGATGTATCCAACTGCACAGGCTGACACTGGTGGACTCTTTTGGCTGTTGAATTAAATAACCTTTCCAAAGAGCATGACTCATATGAATTTTACTGCCAAAAAGCTGTTACAAGAAGGCCATAATGGCCCTGTATCGCTCCACTGCCTTTTAAATACATGTATCATGAACTTGCTTGGAATTGACAAAGACATAAATCATAAGAAGTTTGTATGGCACTAAACTTTCATAGAAAAAAAAGGCTAGACGCCCTTCCAACAATAACAACAAAAAAAACATCATATCTAAATCTTTTTTTACATGCAACGATTATGTCAGTGAATTCAAGCAGGTCTAATCAAGCATAGGCGACTGAAATTCCATTTAATTAAATTTTCCTTATCGGACACCGTTACTATAAATAGCACATCGGCGACTGCCTCTACATCTTATATAGGAGGATGGTCTTATTATATACAACGTAGAGGCAGTCGCCAATGTACTATTTATAGTAACTGTGTAAATGAAAATTTTAATGTTCCGTGATACACAGCTGATGCACCATTGTGCAAATGTGTTCGATGATCGAGCAAGGAAAATTTTAGTGTTCTGTGATAGACCAATGGAGTTTCAAAGGCCTGTGAATCAAGTAACATTCATGCCAAATATCAATGAACCCTGAAAAAGAGTGCTCTAACATGTAGATTTCCAAAACTTAAAAGCAAAAAACATTTTTCAATGGAATAAATGGTAAAGTTCTGCAGCAAAAAACTGAATGATAGAAATCTTACTTCGTATCAGATATTGAACTCATCTGAGTATACCTATTTACATCAAAATAAATTACTCTGAAAAATGAACATTTTCTTCATAAAAAAATTTAAATACTTAACACCAATCATGTAATAGTGCAGTTTGATAATCTGAGGTTAATCTCGATAAGCAATATAGTGTGTTATCCGAGGGCTATAGCTTTAACAATCTTGGTACAGTTCCACTAGATGAAACCACGTGCAAAATTTGGTATATCTTGATGTTATGGTAAGGAACCAGATGATTCTTTTAGTTTTCTTTTTACAAGCCCATGTAAAACTTGTGACCCCCATGGCAGGGCCATATTTAACTCCAGGGCTATGATTGAGACACTTGATAGAAGGTCTACTGTATCAAGCTGCATGTCAAATTTGGTAGGCCTAGGCCACAGAGTTGGCATAAAAAAAGATTCTTAAAGTTTTATACTACATAAACCCATGTAAAACTTGTGACCCCTGAGGTGGGGTTAATTTTTATCCATGGGCTATAAATCAGATACTATTTGTAGGGGTACACTAGATGAAGCTACATGCCAAATTTGGTGGCCGTAGGCCTTATAGTTTTGAACAAATAAGATTTTAAAGGTTTTTCTATAATTTTCAATTTTGTTGGCATGGCAGCCAGTTTTTGTTGGCATCAAATTCTTAGAAGAAATTCTGAAGAGTGCCATGGTATGGTTGGATCAGTTCTTTGAAGTTTCATTAAAACTGGATGGGTAGTTTAGAGAATAAGAAGTTTAAAATAAAAATTAACACATGCATGAACACAAGATGGACACCAAGCCATGACATAAGCTTGCTGGCCTTTGGCCAGTCGAGCCAATAAAACTGAAGGCATTGTTTTCATGAAATATCTAAAGCATTTTGAAGATGTAACACAACTGTAACACCAAATGACAAAAACAACCCCATATTTCAAGGATCCTGGTGAAGAACGATTTTGAAAACAATGTGGGAAAAGGAGAAAATACTGATAAGCAGCTTGTTCTCCTTTTCCTACCTGCCTGAGTAGCTCAGTGGTTAGACTATCTGACTCGTGACCTGGTGGTTGCGAGTTTGATACCCGGTTGAGGTATACTTTCTTTCCGGCGATTTTTCGCCTCTGATACATGTGAGAAAAGTAGTCAGTGGCTTTGGAAAGAAAGTTGTGTCAGTACTGGTGTGAGATAGCCAGAAAACATGTGTGCATAACTGACTGCCATGATATGACCTGAGCTGTTAAAATAGCATTAAACTCCAATACAAACTCCTTTTCCCATAATAGTTTCTACTTTTTCAAATGATTAGATTATACTTTGAAAGAGTAAAAATATTGTGGAATACAGAGAAAATGCTGGGTACCAGCACTTTCTCCATTTTCTATCACTTTATCAAAATCTTCTTCCTCAGGATTATGAAAATGCAAAATTGACTGGGAAAGGATTAAGCAAGCATATATTGTCTTCCCACAGAAAGCAAATATTCAGAAATGCATCTGTACCAGGAAAAGCACCTGTCATAACCCTTTACAAAACAATCCTGAGTTTTAACAACCCTGGGAAACAAAGCTTTTGAAAACATTGTGGGAAAAGGAGAAAAAGCTGGTCACCAGCATTTTCTCTTCTTTCAACAATGTTTTCTGCCCATCGGAAAAATTCAATTTTTCAGCCACATGTATTATGTTGTCTGCAAATGCTTTCAATTTGGACAAGTCTAAAATTTTGTTGTTTGGTAAAGAGCAAAGCAAGCACATTTTAAGTATCCCTGAGGTGTTTGCTTTACCCTTTACCAAACTTTCCTGTGTTTTAACAACCATAAGGATGATAACTTTTGAAAACATTGTGGGAAAAGGAGAAAATGCTGATAACCAGCATTTTCTCCTTTTCCACAATGTTTTCTACCATTTCAAAAAAAAAAAAAAAAAAAATGTATCAATTGAGACACATTTGATTTTTCATCTGCAAATGTATTGATAACAGGCAAGTCTCAAATTTTGTAATCTGCTGCCAAGGCAAAGTCTCCAAGTTTATTTATGACCTTGAAACTGTTGGGTGTTAAAAGACTTAAAATTACACTTTGTATCACAAGGCCCTTAAACACTTGCCAAACAACCCTGTATTTTACTGACAATGAGAAAGAAGCCGCTAAAAAACAATAAGGAAAAGGAGCAAATGCTGGTTACTAGCATTTTCCCCTTTCCCGACAATGTTTCTACCCTTTCAAAGACAAATCTTATTATTCGAGTTGCATTTAATTTTCTGTCCGCAATCGCTTCAACTTCGGATTAGTCTAAAATCCTGCTGTCTGATAAAGAGTTTACTCTTTGACACACAATCCCGAGTTTGAATGACCCTGAGGAAAAAAAAAGCTTTTGAGAACATTGTGGGTGAAAGAGAAAATACTGGTAACCACCATTTTCTCCTAATGTTTTCTACCCTTCAAGAACAAATTGCAAAATTTGAGTCACATATATTTTGTTGTCGGCAAGTGCTTTCAATTTGGACGAGTTTGAGATATTATTGTATAATAAAGATAAACTCGGGAACAAGGTCAAAGTACTTGTTCACAGACCACTCTGAATTAACCTTTACTATGCTAAATAAGTGAAAGTAATTTCAAACCAATAGTAAAAAGCTGAATAATGCTATTTCAAACTTATTTTTCAAGAAAACAAAAATATATATATCCTTATCAGACAATGTAGATTCAAGATCAGACTGCACATTTTGTGCAGTCTGATCTTGATCTACACTGTCTGCAAAAGGTCAGTGAGTCACCCATAGCTACCTAAGGGTAAAACTGTAATTCTAAATCCATGACTAATAATCTGACTGGCTGTGACACAATACCATAGAAAATCAGACAGCGGGTCTTGAAACTTGGAATAAGAACAGTGACTAAAATGCTTGGTGACAACACTTCAGTTCTCAATATATAGGGGACGATGATACATCCATATCTAGAGTGTCTTGTGATGCAGAATCATCAGATTGGAGATGATCCGAGACACCTGCGCTTTTCCCTGCCTCTTGTGAGCATGTCTTTGTTCCAATCAATTTCATCATTCTACCACCTTTCTCAGAATCACTAGTGTCCACTTCCATATTAGTATCATGACTTTCAGAATTACCTTCGACTTCTTTACTGGATGAAATGAAACTTTGTTTCTCTTCCATAGCACTTTTATTCTTAGCACGAGTTGAGGCTTTTATACTATTAGCAACATTGGACACTGCTTCCGCATTGCGAGATCGCTGATGAGTTGATCGTTCATTTAGAGTTGTATTAGTATCTATGGCAGCAGAACCTGAGGGCACTGAGTTTTCAATCATGATGCCATTTTTATCTTTTCTGTCAGTTATCTTGTCTTCAGTCTGCCTTGATTGTGCCATTATACTTGATACAAATGAAAAGGGGTCAGCCCGACCACTAGCCTTTCCTGCCCCTTTAGGGTTTTCGTCCGCAATATCTGCAGATTTACTTCTCACATGAATATTATCTGTTGCATTAATACTGCTCTGAGTAAAACTTTTATCGTCTGATAAAGAGTTTGACCTATTGTGTAAAGAAGCCGGAGCAGTCAGTTTAATCTCAGTTTTTAGTTGGGTTCCTTGGGAGGATTTATCTGTAATCTGTACTGGTTCAGATACATCTCCCGGTTTTCCGATTTCTGTTTTAGGGACAGTGTCTGATGTATGACCTCGTTGACTGCCAACCTGCATTGTCAGTGTTGCATCACCATTATTTGTATCCATAAAAAGAATGTCATCAACTGAAGGTTTCTTAGGCACTGACGTTTTAGTGACTTGCTCTGAAAACGTAAGAGAGGTTTTTAATCAAGCATTCACCAACCGACCCCGAGTTTTTACAACTCTGAAAAAGAAACCCTTTGAAAACATTGTGGGAAAAAAGAAAAAAAAAAAAGGCTGGTAATCAGCATTTTTTTTCTTTTTCCACAATGTAACCTAAGGCTTCAAAAAAGTACTTACATTTCAAAGAAAAATCACATCATATTAGCCTCATCCAATTTGTTGTCTGCAAATGCTTTCAATTTGGATAAGAGTAAAATTTTGTCACATGGTAAAGGGTTATCCAAACACCAAAAAGGCTTCAACAACCCTGAAGAAAAACGCTTATGAAAACATTGTGAGAAAAGGAGAAAATGCTTGTAACAAGCATTTTCTCCTTTTCCCACCATATTGTTTACCCTTTCAAAGACAATCCCATTATTTGAGCCAGGTCTAACTTGTCTGCAAATCCTTGTAATTTCGAGTAGTCTTAAATTTTGTTGTTTGGTAGAGAGTTTGGCAAACAGGGCCACTGTGCACAATCAAAGTTTTGGTTGTCAAAAATGTTGAGACTATAGCATGAAATCAGGATAAGAATTTTTGGCATGAAACTGCAGTGAAGTACGTAAAGATCTGCCAAAACAAAAGATGTTTTTGTTCGAAAGCCTGAGCCAGATTGTGCAGTCAACAGCGGAGAAGACTTAAGGCTGGTTCGATTTTCATTTTGTTCAATAACAGTCATTGTGACAGGATTCATTTCTCTCTCACCACTGCTTATCGTTTAGGCAGTGCTAATGTGGGGACGTAGCCAATGGCTTGGAAAGAATAGCGTGCAAAGTACTGGTAAAAGACAGTCCCGTAAAGCATGGATTGGTGTCATTGGCTTCTGGGATAAAAGTGAAATAATGTTGAGAGTGGCGTTAAACACTACACAAACAAACAATTGTTTGAAGGTATTACCTGAGTTCTGTTTCTGTTCCTTTTCAAGTGTCTTTA
Source organism: Tridacna gigas (assembly GCA_945859785.2). Classification (NCBI taxonomy): domain Eukaryota; kingdom Metazoa; phylum Mollusca; class Bivalvia; order Cardiida; family Cardiidae; genus Tridacna; species Tridacna gigas. Next base: position 38,129,309 of record OX244040.2, read on the forward strand.
ATCTTACTTGTTTTCTATACTTTCGTATCTCCCCTTCTAGAGAGTGAAGTCTATCTTCACTGACAGCCACTTCCTTTGACATTTCCTGTGACCAAATTTAGCACAACTGGATCAAACTGTAACCCTTTACCACACAATCAAAAGTTTACATAGCACTTTCTTCCTTTCCCATAATGTTTTCTCCATTTTCAAAAATAAATTCCATCATTTGGCGTTTGTCATCTGCAAATGCAAATGCATCTTCTACAGAATGTATAGTCTGATCTTGCATCTACAATGTCTGATATGTAGATAGTTTTCCCCCCAAAGTAACTCAGAAATAGCTATAGATAAGTTTTTGCTATCGACCTGAAAGTTTCATTTTAGTAATAAAGCAGATTAAAGTAACAATTGCTGCCGAAAGTAAACAATGCGGGTGTTCAAATGCATTTAAATTTAAATCATATCATTTGCAGGAATAGAAATTATTATGAAGATGACAGTCTATTATTGTACAGTCTACCTAAGTGTTAATCGCTGGCAGAGAAATTAATTGTAAAGCTAGGTTAATAGTTGCCTGGTCACTCTTATGTTTTGTTTACTTTTTGCCTGATCTTAAAATTCTTTTTTCTGCCAGCGACTAAAACTTGGACCAACCACACAATAACAGAATGTCATCTTCACAATATTTTCCATACTTTTAAATGGTATGATTTAAATTTAAATGTGTTTAACATCTGCATTGGTTTTTTGGCCGTTAATGGGCCTTTAAGGGTTAAGTTAACTGCAAAAATACAATTTTTCCTGCTGTAAAGATTAGCGATACAGTTATAGTAAAAACACAGTCATTTACCTCTAACTTTTTGCTTAAGGCACCATTTAAACTCTGAATTTGTCTGACCTCCATGAAGCCATGAGCATCTAGAAACTTGTCTCTGCAATACAAACAGTGAGTTCCCACATTAAGTGCTGAGGTAAAGATTTTGAAAATATTGTGAGAAAAGGAGAAAATTATGGTAACCAGAATTGTTCTTCCTTTTTTTCAAAATGTTTTCTACTTTTTCAGAGACAAAACCATCATCTGAGGCACATTCTAATTTTTCATAGCAAATGCTTCAATGTGGAACAGTCTAAAACTTGTACTCTTATAAAAACTTCACAGTTCTTCATAAATAAAACAGACTTTCTCAAGAAGGGAAACAGACCAAAACATAGTGATTTCAAGGGCCTCTACTCCAGAATATTTTTGCATTCTGGGCAGTCTGATCTTTATCAAAACGTACAGAAAAAATTAGAATTTAAATTTGAAATTCAACTCTTAGCCCTTTACCAAACGATCCAGACTTTTAACGACCCTGAGGAAGAATGCTTTTGAAAACATTGTGGGAAAAGGAGAAAATGCTGGTAACCAGTATTTTCTCCTTTTCCCACAATGTTTTCTACCCTTTCTAAAACAAATTTAAAATTTTCGGTCACATTTATTTTGTTCCCTGCAAATGTTTTCAATTTGGACCAGTCTAAAATTTTGTCGTTTGGTAAAGAGTTAACCATCTGAGTGGTTTAACTCTTTACTGAACAACAAATTACTAGACTACTCCACATTGATAGCATTTGAAGATGACAATTTAGACTCAAAAATTGAAATTTATTTTTGGAAAGGTAGAAAACATTGTGGGAAAAGGAGAAAATGCCGGTTACCAGCATTTTCTCCTGTTCCCACCATGTTTTAAAAAGGCTTCTGCCTCAGGGTCTTTAAAATTCTTGATTGTGTGGTAAAGGTTTAAACGCTGATATTTTGCCAACACCAGTCTGGGGTATATGCTAGAATTTAAGAAGAAGAAAAAGGTTTTCAAACATGCCCACCAGATAATAAAACAACAAGAGGGCCATTGGCCCTACAGCACTCACCTGAGTAAAGTAATCAACAGCTGATAAAGCTGAAGAGATCCTGAATTTAATGATGCAAAACACATGAGTGTAAGTGACTTAATTTTGGACCTGACATGGCCAAATTTCGAACCTGTCCAAGATATCATCAAGATAAACATTCTGACCAAGTTTCATGAGTACCAGGCTGAAAATGTGACCTCTACAGTGCACACAAGGTTTATCTAAGATTTGGTCCAGTGACCTACTTTTTAACCCAATGTAGCCCGATTTCAAACTTTTCCAAGATATCATCAAGACAAACATTCTGACTAAGTTTCATGAATATCAGGCTGAAATTGTGACCTCTTGAGTGTACACAAGGTTTTTCTTAGATTTGGCCCAGTGACCTACTTTTTGACCCGACATGACCCAATTTCAATCATGTCCAAGATATCATCAAGACAAATACTCTGACTAAGTTTCATGAGAAACCAACAGAAAATGTGGCCTCTAGAGTGCACACAAGGTTTTTCTTAGATTTGGCCCAGTGACCTACTTTTTGACCCGACATGACCCAATTTCAATCATGTCCAAGATATCATCAAGACAAATACTCTGACAAAGTTTCATGAGAAACCAACAGAAAATGTGGCCTCTAGAGAGCACACAAGTTTTTCTAAGATTTGGGCCAGTGACCTACTTTTTGACCTGACATGGCCCAACTTGTCTGAAATATCAATAAGACAAATAATCTGACCTATTTTCATGGGTATCAGGCTAAAAGTGTGACCTCTAGAGTTAATACAAGGTTCTTCTAAGATTTAGCCCAGTTACCCACTTTTTGATGTGACATGAACAAATTTCAATCATGTCTGAGATATCAGCAAGACAAACAATCTGGCCTATTTTTATGAGTATCAGGCTGAAAATATGGCCTCTAGAGTGCACACAAGGTTTTTCTAAGATTTAGCCCTGTGATCTACTTTTTGAGCCGAATGACCCTATTTAGCACTTGTCTGAGATATTATTAGGACAAACATTCTGGCCAAGTTTAAAGAGCATCTATCTCAAAATGTGGCCTCCAGAGTGCACACAAGGTTTTTCTAAGATTTAGCCCAGTGACCCACAAGTTTTCTAAGATTTAGCCCAGTGACTTACTTTTTGACCCAACTAACCCAATTTCGAACTTGTCCAAGATTTTATCAAGACAAACATTCTGACCAAGTTTCATGACTATCTGAATGAAAATATGGCCTCTAGAGTGCACACAATCTTGACGATGACGCACAATGGACGACGCATGACAGACACAGCACAATCACAAAAATCTGCTGATATAGTAAAAGGACATAACAGAAAGAAACAAGAGCACAACATGAGGTACCATGGCTTTGCTGCAATTGCTTGATTTTCAGTAAAAATTCTACGTTGCAAAAATGGGTGTAACTGTGTCAAAAATCCTTTGCTGGTTATCTGACCTTGTTGTATGGGTTCCCCTTTTTATAGTTAACAACTTATCCGAGCTTGAAGTAAATATCTTCAGTAATTAGAGAGATATTATAAAATGTCCAAGCTTTTGCAAGACGACGATGCAGAAGACCATGCCTGGGCTATGACAATACCTCAACATTTTCTATGAAAACTGCCGAGCTAAAAAGTTTATGATTGAAAGAAGATACATACTCTTGTTGTTTGACAACCATATTGTAAACTCCTTGATTGTTGGACGCTGTGTGACTAGGCAAAGTTTTGTACTCCATATGTGTAGTGTCCCCTAAATTTATAACACTCACTAGTTTTCTCTGGAAACTTCTGTAAAGAAAAAATTGAACAAAATCTAGTTATTTCTTAGCATGAGGTAATTAAAATATACTAGTGTGATGCAAGTCATTGTATGCATATTGCCGGTAATGCAAATAGTATTTTTTTAATTAAAATGAATCTAATTACCTAGATCAATATATAAGCTATGCCCTATGAAAAGAGGCTTTAATGCATCTGCAGGAAGTATCAATCCAGGTCAGCCTGTGCAGTCTGCTCAGGCTGACCTGTATCGAAACTTCTTGCTTTTGGTAAATTTCCTGCATGTCCCAGGACCAGTCAACCTCATGGTTCAGCCAGTTGTTGGACAAAACAGATTTTACATATCTCTAATTATGTAATGATTGACTTGGTACAGTACATCACAAAGATGCATTAAGCCCCCTTTTGCCAGTGCATGGCTCAAATGAATATCTATCTTTTTGATAAGCTATGACATTTCTGGATACATGTTCAGCAATTCATACAACATAACAGAGCTTCAATATTAACACTTAACCTTTCACTAAATGATCTTTTCTTTAAATAACCTTGAGGATACCAGAGCTTTCAAAACGTTGTGAGACATGTTAACTCCATGCCAGACATGACGTCATATGCAAACGAAAAATAAAACTTGTCACAACTGATAAATCTGTATTTTACAAGGTAAAAACATTGCAGCAAACCAACAAATTTTGGTTACCAGCATTTTCTCTTTTTCCAGCAGTGTTTTCAGAAGCCTTCTACCCCAGGGACATAATTACTTGTGATTGCGTGATAAATGGTTAGACATACCTGTGCTGGAGACAACAAAAACTGTGATCAAAAGAGTGTGTTGACTTGTTGGTGGTGGTTCGCGAAGTACACAGGAGAAACAAGAAATGATTGGAGTCCTGTTGTTTTAGCCGCAGTAAATTCTCATGGATGTGTCTTTCCATTAATGAGGGACGCATTGTTGAATTTCGTCTGAAGCTATACCAACCTACAATGTTCTGAAATTAGACACTGCTCTATGATACATCATGTGAAAGATCAAGGATTCAACTATGCTAACAACCACAAATGCACCTATAGTTTACAAACAATCCTGCATTAACTCTCTATACCATACTCAAAATTCTAGACTCTTCCAACTGAAAGCATTTGCAGACAACAAAATCAATGTGACACAAAAATTGAAATTTGCTTTTGACAGGGTAGAAAACATTGTTGGAAAAGGAGAAAATGCTGGTTACCAGTATTTTCTACTTTTTCCACAATTTTTTCAGAAGGCTTCTTTCCCAGGGTCGTGAAAACCCAAGATTGTTTAGTAAAGGGTTAAACAACCTTCTGCGAACAGGCTTTTAAAAATTTTTCCCACAATGCTTTCTACAATTTCCACAATGTTTTCTATAATTTCATATTCAAATCCAATCACTTTAGCCACATCTCATTAATTCACTGCAAATGCTGTCAATAAGGACAGGTAAAAAAAATTGTTGTGCTGTATAGGGCATGCCTGTAACTATATCAATTGGTGTTTTACGCTGCTTCAACAATATTTCAGTCATAATGCGGCGACAGCTAACATATTCATGTATTTTTTGGGTTCCAACAGTACTAGGCTAAGGCTCCAAAGTGTCTTGCCCAAGGACACTCCCATGAAAACCCAGTGGATCCAGTGAGGCTCGAACCCAGGGCTGCCAGGTCACAAGTCCTACACTTTACCACTAAGCCACACTGGGCACCTACTTAACTGTATAGTGTATATCCTTCTCAGTTTTGTTTTTTTGAAATTTCTGATATTATTCGCTCCTACTTAACTTCAATTTGAAAATCTTCAAGCCAAAACAGAAGTGCCAAAATTTAAAATTATGTTACATATACTTTGAAATATTGTTACTATAAAATTTTGAAAATTCTTCAGAATATTACTGAGAATGCAACTTAGAATGGTTGGTGATTATGAGACAAGGGTCAGTATGCACCAACAATTCTTAATTTCATTCTAGATTTAGAAAGTGGCACAACTCTTGATTGGCTACGCCATTTCATTTCGACAATCAGAAGTTGTGTAACTTTCAAATTTAAAAAATTCTTGAGAATAAGACAAAGAATGTTCTTCAGAACGGATGGTGATTATAGGGTCCCCGAAGTTTATTTGCCAAGACTTGCTGTAGGACAGTTGAGAAAACTTAGACAGTTGACTTTTGATGCCCCCGCTAAGGAATGCATGTATGTGGGAGAAGTTTGGCATAAAAATTACAGGTGAAGTGAGAAAATGGTGCCGATACCTCTGTCTTTTTCTGCATTAGTCTGTGGAGTTCGTCTGTCAGTATCTCTCCTCTAGCATTATAGAACCTCTGGTCTCTTGGACAGGCCACAGACCCATAAATATCTGTGGGATCAAATTCAATTTTTTAACTTTATACCAGACAGAAATAGTTCAGACATGTTCATACTGAGGCACTGCATTCTACAGGCTTACCTGGTCCAAAACTTTTTGCTGTTGGTCAATTTTCTGTATGCCAAAGGGCCATTCCACCACATGATTCAGTCAGTAGTTAGACAAAGTGGACTTTATGGATCCATGATCATGTGATGACTTGCTTGGTATCATGGATCATGGAGATGCATTAAGCCCTCTTTTGCCAGAGCACTGCTCATTTCATTTAGGCCTAATGGTGGGAATATCATCCAAATCAAACTTGACCTGTATTTCATGATAGATTATATACCCTTAAAAACTTGAATTCAATAAACTTACATTTTCAAGACTACATAATAGTGGAAACCATTTTTTTTAACTCTTTCCCACATAACAATATTTTAGACTTGCACAAACCAGAAGCATTTGCAGACAATCTATTAAATAAGCCTGATATTATGGACATTGCCTTTGATAGGAGGGAAAGCACTGTAGGAAAAGGAGAAAATGCTTCTTCTCAAGGGTCTTCGGATTGTGTAATAAAATGGGTTAAAATAGACATACCCACAGCAGGGGGGGTGATTACTCCAAAATAACATATACGCAAAAGTAATACAGAAGGTATTACCAGAGGTGTAAAGTGGTGAGAGTGGACAGAAGGAATTCCAAAAATTTTTAAGTTGAAGAAGCCACTTGGTGGCCTGTTTTCTTTTTGGAAAGTGTACACAATGGCATTTTTGCATACAGGCAGTAACACTCCTGTGTAGACAAAGGATGAAACTGTATGTTTCCCGCTACCCCTTCAGATTAATGGAGGCATGCATAATATAAAGTACTGAATACTTAATTTTTTACAAAATAATAAAATACTACACAGTAGACTGGTCCAAATGAGAGCATTTGCAGACAATTTTTTTTTTTTTTTCAAAACTCTTGTTTTGTAAATGGTTCTTTGATGCTGCCTTTAACGTAGTTTTCAATAGTTTTAGAAAAAAGAATCCATCAGTTTACTGTATAATTTATGAAAACATAACAGACTTACAGATTTTTGTTTCTACTTCATAATTATTGATCTGTGAGTCGCTGATTGTGTCAGTCATGTGACTGACAACTTGTCCGGTAAGAAACCCCATCTGCAAGACAGAACATTATATTGAAAAATATATGGCATTCACATATTGCTGAACAGAATATTTCTAAACCTAAAACCTTGTTTAACTCTTTACCAACTGACAACATTTTGGAATCGACCAAACTTAAAACATTTGCAGATGATAAAGATTTTGTCTTTGATATAGTAGAAAACATTGTCGGAAAAGGAGAAAATGCTGGTAACCAGCATTTTCTCCTTCAGAAGGTCTTCTTTGCCAGGGTTGTTAAAACCTGGGGCTGGGTGGTAAAGGGTTAAGCGACACAGAAAACATATCTGGAGGAATGCAAAATTATCCGTAGTACTGGTAAATGATACAGGAATATGGCAGAAAATGGGCAATTGCTTCGAAGTTCTTAGAGCATGAAATGCTGTCAGTGGCAAGAGACAGCTGGAAAAGTTGCATATGAGTTAAAAAGGGAATCACTCAAATATCAGTCATACTCTGTGAAGAGGGAGGCTTAACGCATCTATGTGATGCATGATACCAAGCAAGTCATCACATAATTGTAGATTCAAAGAAAATCCATTTAGTGTAGAACAAATGACTAAATATGGGGGTAGAATGGTCCTTGGATATGCAGTAAATTCAAGGATAGCAAAAACGTTCGGCCCATGTCAGCCTGCAACACTCCTCCTCCACCTAATTTTTCTGGGCGTCGCCAACTTCCCCAGGTCGACCACTGGTGCTGCATACCTGCGCTGACTAATTGACCTCGTCGCCAATGAAGTAAATCTGGGAAGAAAAGTGTGCCTGACATGGGACTCCAACCCACGCCCGCCCCCGGGAATACTAGTACCACAGCTCTAAGAACTGAGCAAGCTGGGCAACTGGTCATGAATCCACCCAACGCCGACTACAACATTGCTAAAAGGCCTTGCTAAAATTTGGACTGTGCCTCTGTGGTTGACTCGGCCTTGGATTTTACATCTCACTGATAAGATGAATCTAGATCCAGTAAGTGTACAACAGTATACAAAAGTATGCTGGAATAAATCTGTACGGTAAGTCCTCAACCCTAAAATAATAAGAACTTCTGCAAAAGTAGAAAATTAAAGTTTGCTTTTTGAAAGTTAGTGAAACAAGACAGTTTTTGTTTTCACCAGACACAATCGATTTTTGTTCAAAGCTCGTAACACCCATAAGGTAATCCGATATGCTCCCGCATGTCAAGATTCAATATATAATGGTAGACCAACCTGATGGCCATCACTTTGAGCATGATCGTAGAGTAGTGATGCCAATACTGATCCGGAAACGTTCACCGCCATTAATTTAACAACCCGCACCTCCTTTTTGCTAATGTTTACACTGACTATATCCTATTGCAATCTTATATCCGAAATGTGCGATTTTTTCGGTGCTTACTTTTCGGTTATTATACTTGGAAGAAAACCTCTACAGGTGCAGAGCTAAAGACCAGTGTGGCGACGGTCCATAGAGTAAACAACACGAGGTGTTATCATGCTTTTTTGGGGGAAAAAATCTAAGGTACTATCTTATGATAAAAGATACTGACATAAAATAAATAAAGGACGGGGGGTATGGCTTTCCACTTGAAAAGCACGATACTTATCCCTATTGAGCATATCAAGTATATCGTATTTCACCTTCTGTAAATGTTGGAAAGCCCCGGTAGCTCAGTTGGTAGCGTTTAAGACTTGAGAACAGGAGATCACTGATTTGATCCCTAGCTAAGCTAATTTCTATCCAAGGATTGATGATAGTCATTTCGACAGGATTCATTCCTCTCTCCCTGCTGACCATTGTTTCGACGATGATAGTTTGCAATTATGTCAAAAATTGTGAATATTCATAAATTCCCTGTATATATTCATATAGCCATCAGCCTGAACGGAAAATCTCAGTAGTATATAGAGCTACAGATAGAGGGAGTGATTTTGATTTCAAAACTGAAAATATTAATTATTCTCCACTGAACCCTATGTTATGGGTACTCATTACAATTGTCTCATCGAGATGATTCTAATGAGTACCCACAACATAGGGTTTGGAAGAGAAATAATGGGTTTAGAATATTATCACTCCCTCTTATCTGGAGCTCTGGACTATACATACATGTATACACATTGACAAAATGAATTAAAAACCCTTAGAGAAAGCAGAAAAAAATCATGATAAAATGGAAAGTCTAACAGCCTTCTGGTAGTAAGAGTAACCTTCTGGGTGTTGCCCACATGGACAACTGGTGGGAGCGAAACATAATTGCATAACCAAATCAAACTAAATCACTACTGTTTAACAATTCATGCACTTTCTGTGTTTTACTTATTGTTTAATCCATTAGGCACCATACAAATATTACTTTTAAGTTTTTAACTATGTGCTGTGGTTAATAGTTTTAGAGAACACCATGAGAAAATGAGCAGTGTTTGAAATAAGCACTTACTTCTCTTCCCCCAATACTTTACATGCATGCAAACGCTACGTATGATTTGTAATATCATTTAATGTTTTCAAAAATGGACAGCATAGCAATAGGTTATAGGACAAATTAATATCAGAAAAGGATCGTCCCCTATCATATCCATTTGATAAAGTGTGAATAAGCACAGCTCAAGGTATTGATTAACTGTAGCACAATCCCAAATAGGGCCTGCAAAAGATCCAGCTCAAAGGCCTAAAGAAAAGAAGTACCTTTGCGTCATAGGTTACTACTACTACTACTACTACGAGTACTAATGTTAAATAATAGACATGAAACCCACTGGACTACAAGTGACACCGCCGAGACTTCCTTATACCCCTCTAGTTGCTATGTGCCTGCACTTTGATATTTCGGTAAATGTTTGATTCGTAGAGCTGTTACAACCACAAATTATGTCAGACAGAGCAACATGGAACAGTTAAAGAGTTATTTAAGATATTTGTGTATTCTGGTCGTTGTTGGACTTATGAAACAAGAACAGATCAAATTTGTACGAGGTAACGTATAAATGAATATGTTTTTGGTCGATATATCTTAAAACAGAGATAATGAAATTGTTTTTCAAGCTCTTTTGTTGCTGAAGTAGATGATTGATGCGGAACTGTTCTAATGTTACCCTCTGTTTTTCAGGCAATTGATGGGAGTGTAACGTTTACTTTGTCTACGTCCTCTAGTTGTCATTTGTCATGATTAGGTCAGAGCAGAACATGTTCGCTTGCGATCTTATCAAAAAGGTTTTTTTGCTGGAAAACTTCGCAGTAGATATGTTCGATGGTGAAAATAAAGATCAAACGGTGTTCAGTCTGATCTTATTATTCACCGTCCTTAATTTTAAGCGCATTGACGCACACTTCACAGTGGAAGTTTCAAATGTGAGGTTGTATTTAGAGTATGTTTTAACTCTGAATGCCTGGTATTACCCATGTAATTTGCATGCATTTCTGTTCATGGGGACTGCTTGCCACATTATGCTAAGTGATGTGAAAAAGTAAGATGAAGAAACCCCATCTTATTTCTACCTTTAACACTTTACCAAACAACAAAATTTTAGACTGGTCCAGATTGAAAGCATTTGCAGACGACAAAATAGATGTTACACAACTGTGGAAATTTTTCTTTGAAAGGTTTGAAAACATTGTGGGAAAAGGAGAAAATTCTAGTTACCAGCATTTTCTCCTTTTCCCACAATGTTTTGATTGTTCCTTTTCCTCGGGATTGTTTGGTAAAGGGTTAACAAACACTCCTGAGTATTTACAACCCTGAGATAGAGAGCTATGAAAACAGTGGTAACCAACAGTTCCTCCTTATCTCATAATGTTTTGCACCCTTTCAAGAAAAATCCATTAACCCTTTCCCAACCAAGCCCTGGTTTTCACGTGTCTGCAGTACAAGTCTTTTGAAAACATTGTGGGAAAAGGAGAAATTGCTCGTAACGAGCAATTTCTCTTTTTCCCACAGTGTTTTCTTCCCATTTGTAGAACTTTCTGCCATTTTCATCCAATTTAAAATTGTTGTCTGCAAACTCTTTGAATTTGTCGTTTGGGAAAGGGTTAAGTCGTATTCAATTTCAATATTGGTCTCTGCTAAAGCTTTGAAATTGGACAGCTCTAATAATTTAAGGTTTGGTATAGAATTGAATAGTCTAACAGTGTGCCTAAGACAACTTTATGTAAGTATCAAATTACTGTGAGGGGGAGTTGTACAATTATTAACCCATTATCATGTGACAAAAATGTAGACTTGTCCACGTAGAAAGCTTTTGTAGATGACAAAATCAGTACAACTCATATGATTAGATTTTGTCTTGACAGAGTAGAAAACATTGTTGGAAAAGGAGAAGATGATGGCAACAAGCATTTTCTCCTTATCCCACATTGTTTTCAAAAGCCTTCTTTATCAGGGTTGTTAAAACTCAGGAATGTGTGGTAAAGGGTTAATTTATGAACACTTGTTACTAAGCTTAGATATAGTATGGAATGTACTTTGTATGAAAACAGGTGGCAAAAAGAGAAACTGCTTGCAGCAAGTGGTATCTCTTTTTAGTCAAATGTTTCCACAAGAGAAGGTTTTTCACATCTGAATTGATCACTATGTTTGCCATGGTTTTTCCTAATTGAAAGCATTCATGATTTGTAGACAAATGTGGCTCAAATGACTGGATTCTTTTTTAAAGCTCTTTGGATTTTTTTCTTAAAGCTTCGGAAACATTGTGGGAAAAGGACAAAATGCTGGTTATCCTGCTCCTTCTCCCACAATGTTTTGAAAAGTCTTATTTCTGAAGATCGTTAAAACTTGGGATTGTGTGGTAAATGGTTAAATGGCTAAATGTTATTTCAGTTTGTAACTTTGAAAAAATGGCATTAGATTCATGTCTTTGCCAGACAAAAAAGTTTAACTCTTGACCAAATGACAAAATTTTAAACCAGTCTAAATTGAAAGCTTTTGCAGACGACAAAATAAATGTGAATCAAAAATTGAAATTTGTGTTTGGAAAAGTAGAAAACATTATGGGAAAAGGAGAAAATGCTGATCACCAGCATTTTCTCCTTTTCCCACAATGTTTTCAAAAGGCTTCTTCCTCAGGGTTGTTAAAAGTCGGGATTGTGTGGTGTTAAGACATACATCCATATTGAAAGCACAAGTATGCGGACAGCAGTTTGAATTTGGCTTGAGTATTGGGTTTGTCCTTGGTGGAATTTATAACAATTTGGAATAAAGAAAAAAGAAATGCTACTGACAAACATTTTTCACACATTGCTTTAACCCTTTCCCAAATGACAAATTTTGGACTGGTCCAAATTGAAAGAGCTTGCAGACCACTATTTTAAATTTGATGAAAATGGCAGAAAGGACTCCAAAAGGGTAGTAAACACTGTGGTAAAAGGAGAAATTGCTCGTTACGAGCAATTTCTCCTTTTCCCACAGTGTTTTCAAAAGACTTGTACTGCAGACACATGAAAACCAGGGCTTGTTTGGGAAAGGGTTAAAAACATTGGATAGTTTGGTAAAGGGATGAAAAAAGGCAACTTCATGATCGCAAAGCATTTGGTAAATGGCCTTTCTTGTATGTTTTTCAGGGGTGGATATTAAGCCCATATACAGAAATGCTGCATCTGAGTTTACAAAACACGAAGTAGTTGTACCAATTATTTCCAGAGATGGCAAACAGCTGAAATCAACTTGGCACAAGGTACATGTATTTTTTGATAAAAAAACCTTGACAGGGTTTATTCATAATCCTTAAATCTATACTACACAACAAAATTTTGGACTAGACCAAAATGAAAGCATGTGCATATGACAAAAAAATACATGTAAATGTACTGGTACTAGTTCAAATGATGAACTTTTTCCTTTGATAGGGTGGAGAACATTTTGGGAAAAGGAGAAAATGCTGGTTACCAGCATTTTTCTCCTTTGCCCATAATGTTTTCAAAATTATAATTTCCTGGAGGCCGTTAAAATTTGAAATTGTGTGGTAAAGGGTTAAACGGCTGAACCTGGATTTGATTTTGTTGAAAGTGTAGATCAAAATTGGACTGCACTGAATATGCATGTACATGCAGTCTATTCTTGAATCGACTCTGTAGATGTTATTTTCCCAAATACTAATGAAACAGTCTTGAGAGTGCAATATGATCTGCATATTCTTGAATGAGAAAGTTCATTTTGCTCTTTAACACTGCCCCAGCACACAATGTAAGCCTTCTAAGGCTTAACTCTTTACCAAATGACGAAATATTAGACTCGTCAAAATTTACAGCAATTGCAGATGGCAAATCATATGCATCACAAATGATGAAATTTGTTGCCGAAGGTATAGAAAACATTGTGGGAACCAGCATTTTCTTCCTTTTCCCACAATGTTTTCAAAAGGCTTTTTCCTAGGGGTCGTTTAACCCGGGGATTGTTTGGCAAAGGATTAACCCTTTACCACACAATCCTGACTTCTAATGAACTTTATTTAGAAGGCTTTGGGAAACATTGAGCAAAAAGGAGAAAATGCTGGTTACCAGCATTTTCTCCTTTTTCAACAATGTTTTCAAAAGCTTTCTCTCTCAGGTTCGTAAAAAGTCAGGATTTTGTGGTAAAGGGTAAACATGGTTGACTGACTGATTGAATGGTCTTTTATGCAGCTTTCAACCATAATTTAGTTATCTCACAGCGACAGCTTACATATTCATGTACATTATATGTCTGAGCTTTGCCAGTACTATGTGAAGTGTCTTGCTCTAGGACACTCTTTTACACGGTGGAAAGTATGGTTTGGGGGAAAAGAGAAAATGCTGGTCATTGGCATTTTCTCCTTTTTTCACTTTGTCACCCTTTCAACGAGACATCCCATTATTTGAGACACATTTAATTGAGAGATGCTTTGGCAAAATGGGGCTTAATGCATCCCTGTGATGCATGATTTCAAGCAAGGCATTACAATATTATAGATCTATCTATAAAACCCATTTTGTATAACAACCAACTGAATCATGAGGTAAACTGGTCCTTGAGCATTCAAACAATTACCAAAAGCAAAAAGTTTTGGTCCAGGTGCAGGCTGACCTGGGTTGATGCTTTTTGCGAATGCATTAAGCCCCCTTTTCACAGATCATGGTCAATTATATTTTGCTGTCTGCAAATGCTGTGAAACTGGACAAGTCTAATATTTTGTTGTCTGGTTGGAAGTTGAGAGGAATTTCTCTCTTTTGGTAGAATCTCCATCTATCATAAAGATTTTATGCTTTTTTATGTGTGTTATATAACCCATTGTATATTTTCTGTGCCTATTCTCAAGTGTTAATCCTTAACCTTCTAAATAAGTGAAATGAAACTTTCAAGCCAACAGTAAAATTCCAAATTCTGCTATTTCAATGGTAGTTTTGGGAGGAAAAATATCTCCTCATAGGACAGTGTAGATTCAAGATCAGACTGCACGGTATGTGCAGTCTGATCTTGATCTACACTGTCCACAAAAGGTCCTTGAGTAAGGCTTAGCAGCCTAAGGGTTGATATGACCAAGAGTTGGAAGAGTCTCAAAATGGTGTATACTATGTTAACTCTTTATCAAACGACAAAATTTTAGGCTGGTCCATATTGAAAGCATTTGCAGGCAACAAAATAAATGTGACTAAAAAATTGAAAATTGTTTTGGGGAGTGTAGAAAAAAATTGTGGGAAAAGGAGAAAATGCTGGTTACCAGCATTTTCTCTTTTCCCCACAATGTTTTCAAAAGGCTTCTTTTACAGGGTCGTTAAAAGTCGGGATTGTGTGGTAAAGGGTTAAGTAACAGATTATTTGAACAAGGAAAGAGCTTTTTTGACAATCTGACTCAGTAACCTGAGGCTAGTTGACAAGTGGTACAGTTGATGTTACTGGTCATAAGGTTTAGTATACACATTTATTACTTTGTAATTACAGGCTTGGCTCTATGTTTTCTGTATTCCTTTTTATACTAAATAGTCCTGTCTCAGGACTCAGAGGAGAATAGCTGAGTTTAGCGACCCTGGGTGAGCTTTTTAAAACATTGTTGGAGAAGGGGAAAATGCTGGTAAGATGCTTTTTCTCCTTTTCCAATAATATTTTCTCCACTTTCACAAACAAATCCCATTATTTGAGCCATGTTTTAAATATGGATGAGTCGAAAGTCATGTGGTAAAGAGTTAAGTATTGTTCATTTATGGTCTTAACTCCTTACCAAACGACAAAATTTTAGACCTGTCCAAATTGAAGGCATTTGCAGACGACAAATTAAATGTGACTTAAAAATTGAAATTTGTTATGGGACTGGTAGAAAACATTGTGGGAAAAGGAGAAAATGCTGGTTACCAGCATTTTCTCATATTCCTACAATGTTTTCAAAAGGCATCCTTTTTAGGGTCGGGATTGTGTGGTAAAGGGTTAGTGGAATCTACCTGCTGTGGGGCATGAGTAAAAAGCCTTGTGCAAAGATTACTTCTGTCCAGAGGTCTAGAGGAGATTAATATTTGGGTTACAGATCCCAAGCATCATGTAGTAACAGTTATGTAGGTCATGATCAAGCTTTCTGAAGAGTAAAAATCCTTATGAAACTGGCCAAAGAAGTGACTCAAGCGAGATGACTTAAACGGTTGTTAGCACTGTATCAAACAACCCATGTTTTTACAACCCTGGAGAGGAAAGGTTTGTGAAAATGTTGTGGGAAACGATGTTTACTGTTATTTCAAAGACAAATTCCATCAGGTTAGCCACATTTGATTTGCCATGTGGACAGATACATGTATCTATTTGATTTGCTTCCAGTATGGACAGGTCCAAAATGTTTTCATATGTAATTTGGCTAAATTAAAAGTAAAAAGGTCGTTAACTGAAAGGATAATAAGACAGAAATATAGATGTCTGGTCAGTGACCACCAAACCTAAGTGGTCATTTGTTGTCACAGTGTTGTTTCACTCTTTACCATGGACAATAAAATTTTAGACTTGTCCAAATTGAAAGCATATTAGGTAGACGACAAGATAGATGTGGTTCAAGTGATCCTTTTGTTTTTCTTTGATGTAAGAGAAAACATTGTTAGAAAAGGAGAAAATGCTGGTTACCACAATGTTTTCTCTCAATGTCTTCAAAAGCCTTCTTCCTTAGGGTCATATAAATACATGATTTTTTGGGGAAAGGTTAGACCTTGGAGGGAAAAACAAAAAAGTTTTAGTCATGAGAAAAGACCAAATTAATTGCAATTTGAAAGTTGCCATATCTTTGACAAGTAAGTGGTGACAAAATATCTTGGAGAATTTAGACAGATTTTAGATCTGATATTATGTAAAAACATTTTTAGTGGATTTGTACAGCAAATCCACTTATGTGATTGGTCTGACCGGAACCAAATACATCATGCGTAATGACGCATGGATGCTCACACTGTACCATGATATCAGTTTGACTTGAACCAAATACATGTATACATGTACTGTCATTCATGTTTGCACTCTACTCATTCTACTTTCGGTTTGAGCTAATACGTCTCAACCTGGCTTTTGTCACAACTGTATATGCTCTCCTACACATGTACATACATATTTTTTAGATCAACATGTGTTAAATGTGATGTTATTTTAACACATTACAGCTTTATGCTACTCCAGAAATCCGCTTTCCAGGACTTTTAGTCCTTTGAGTTTTTTTTTTCCAGAGTTTTCTTTATCTCTTTACCACACGAAAAAATTTTAGACAGGTCCAAATTGAAAGCATTTGGAGACGACAAATTCATTGTGGCTCAAATGATAGAATCTTTCTTTGACAGAGTAGAAAACGTGGAAAAAGAAGAAAATGCTGGTTACCAGAATGTTCTCTTTTTTCCACAATATTTTCAAAAGTTTTCTTTCTCAGGTTCATTAAAGCTAGGGATTGTGTGGTAAAGGGATAAAGAAAGCATTGAAATTGCAATACATGTACATCATTGAGCATAGTTCTGGGAAAAGAGGGTTTAATGCATTTTTGTTATGCATTATACCATTAGCAAGTTGTTGCATTTCTGGATCAGTTTTGTCTGAAGACCCAGCTGAATTTTTAGGGAAAATGGTCCTTTGAGCTGTAGAAGATTTGCCATTAGCATAAAGTTTTGACCCAGGTAAGCCTGCATGGACTGCACAGGCAGACATGGGTCCGCACATTTTGCTTAACCCCTTACCACACATTCCCGTCTTCTAAGGGCCCTGAAAAAGAAAGCTTTTGGAAACATTGTTGGAAACAGAAAAAGTGCTGGTAACCAGCATTTTCTCCTTTTCCCACTATGCTTTCAAAAAGGCTTCTTTCCCAGGGTCATTAAAAGTCGGCATTATGCAGTGAGGGGTTAAACCCCCTTTTCAGATGTACTTTTTCCTCTATACTGCAAGCATGCCCTCTGGGTTTTTCATTTGGGGGGTACATGCACCTCAGGTTTTGAATTGGGAGTACAAAGAAAACTTAGGGGGTACAGTGAAACCTTGGACTGTATTAGTCTTATTAATGAATTATATATAACACCCTATAGCTCCTTTACTAGTATGAATGGGCACTTAATAAAATTATGAAATTGTGCACCTGGTGCGTCGTATCTCTGGGGCATGCTCAGGCTAATATATAATTGCAACTTTGGTCAAGGTTTAAAAACAGAATGTAGCCACGATTGTCGATAATTAACGACCTTTATGAAAGGATTTCCAGCTTTATTCCTTTATCAAAGTTGCGAAATACATCAGAGCTGCTTTAAAAAGGAAGCGTAGACAGATTGAAGCTTGTTGTTGAAGATGATGCACATAGAACTAGCTATTTTAAAATCACAGAGGAGCAGGCTGATCAGTTCATTGTAAGCTCAAACTCTGTCAGATAAAGGCCATGCTGTTTTAGGGCAAAATAAAGTGTGAAATGAATGAATCATTTGTGCCAACCTTAACTGTTTACAGATCTTGACCCTGTAAAATATTTTTACAGCTTTTGTTGTGATGACATCTGTTTTTCATTACAGAAGTACGCAAAACAAATATTACACATTCAATATGCGGCTCGATTTTTTAGCGTTTGTATGTCAAAAAGGGTGTTTTTACCAATAACTGCGCATCATATTCTCAAAGAATATCAATTACAAGATTTCCTGTACATGACTACATGTGGCAGATTTTGGCACTTTTTGAAAAAATCATAGCGAAATTATTCAGACAGACAAGGGATCCGCAAAATAACCTTGAAAATATTTGGTAACGCGCTCTTATGTTGAGAACAAAGTCTGGTATATCTAGCCAGTTACAAAGGAGTCTACCTCCATTGTACACAGATTTGTTGGTTTCTTTTTTTAGTTAGACATTATTTTTACGTGCATTGTACATAATTACTTTCCGTTTGGTATGTGCATACCCTTTACAGTGAGTGTATGCACGTAAGCGCCAAAACATTTGTATGTGCAGTGTAGAATCTATATGTGAGTTACAGTATGTGATTGCATTGGGCACCCTGACTGCCTGTCTGTTTCAGCTGTACATTTATTTGGGTTTGGGGTCCCTATGTCCTTTAACCCTTATCCTGCTAAATAAGTGAACTGAAACTTTTAAACTTTTAAAAACCAAATATTTGCTATTTCAAAAGTATTTTTGGTAACCATATCTCCTTATCAGAGAGTGTAGATCCAAGATCAGACGGCACTTTCTGTGACGTCTGATCTTGATCTACGCTCTCCGCAAAAAGTCCTTGAGTTGCACTAAGAAGCTTACTTTGGATTAAGAACCTATATCAACAGGAAAAAAAGATTTCTTTAAACTCATAGTGCTTTAAAAAAATTGAGTTGAAACAGACAACTTTGAAACAGCCTTGTTAACCCTTAGGCTGCTTAGCGAGACTCACTGACCAGAATGTGCAGTCTGATCTTGAATCTACACTGTCTGATAAGGAGATATTTATCTCAAAAAAAAAATAAGTTTAGAATAGCATTATTCTGGTTTTTACTATTGGCTTGACTTTAAGTTATTTAGCAGGATTATTAAGAGTTAAACAGGAATAATCATTACTAATATGAATAAACAGTAAATACATCAATACAATGTCTATTAACTCTTTACCAGACAACAATATTTTAGACTTGTCCAAACTGAAAGCATTTGCAGACAACAATTAAAATGTGACTCAAATGATAAAATTTGTTCTAGAAAGGATAGAAAACATTGTGGGAAAAGGAGAAAATGCTGGTTACCAGCATTTTCTCCTTTTTTACCATGTTTTCAAAAGGCTTCTTTGTTGGGGGTAATTAAAACTCAGGAATGTGTGTTAAAGGGTTAAGCCATTGCAAAACAATTCATTGTTTTAACAACTTTATAAGAAAGAAGTATGTGAGAAAAGGAGACAATGCAGATAATCAGCATTTTGTCCTTTTGCCACAATGTTTTCTACCTTTTCAGAGACAGTTTGAGCGACGTTTATCTTCAACAAATACTTTTCATATGGACAAGTCTCAGATTCTTTTGTTTTTAAAGCATTAAATATGGGAAAAGAAATGCATGTTACAAGCAATTTCTTCTTTTGTTTCAATGTTTTTCAAATACAGTTAAAAAAGTCAACTGTTAGTAGTAATGTGTTGAAATAGGAAGTGACCTACAATGTGCAATAGTAGTTGTTCTGAACCCTTTACCAAACAATCACAAGTTTTATTGAACCTGGTGCAGAAGGCTTTTGAAAATATTGTGAGAAAAAGAGAAAATGCTGGTAACCAGCATTTTCTCCTTTTCTCACAATCTTTTCTATCATTTCAAAGATAAAAATCATCTTTTGAGCTATAGTTGATTTGTCTTCTGCAAATGCTTTCAAATTGGACCACTCTAAGATTGTGTCATTTGGTAAAGAGTAAATTCAAAGCTGCACAGGAAATCATCTATTAAAATTGACGCAAAGAAACTCTGGCCTCAACCCTTTACCAAATAATCCTGCATTTTAAATACCCTGAAGAAATAGCTTTTGAAAACCAGAACTTACCAGAACTGTTTCTCTTTTCAACAATATTGTCTACCCTTTAAAGACAACTCTCATCTAAAGAGTAGCATTCAATTTGTCGTTTGTAATTGCTTTCAGTTTGGACTACTTTGAAATTTCATAGTTTGGTAAAGACTTAACTCTTTTCCAAACAGCAAAATTTTAGACTCAACCTTATTTTTTGCAAATTCAATTAAGCTCAAAAGATGGTTTCCGTCTTTGAAATGGTTGAAAACATTCTGGGAAAAGGAGAAAATGCTGGTTACCAGCACTTCTTCCTTTCCTACAATGGTTTCAAAAGCCTTCTTTTTCTGGGTTGTTTTATTGTAAAAGCCTAACCTTTTGCCAGACGACAAATTTTCAAACTCGCCATAACTAAAAGGATTTGCAGATCAAAGTTAGATGTGGCTCAAAAAATGATACCAAACCATGAAAGGATAGAAAACACTATGGGAAAAAGAGAAGATGCTGGTTTACCCTTTACCAAACAATTCCGCATTTCAATGACCCTGTGGAGGAAGGCTTTGAAAACATTGGAAAAAATAGAAAATGCTGTCAACTCATTACAACAATCCAGAGTTTTAACAACCTGAAGGAAAAGGACTTTTGAAAACATTGTGGGAAAAGGAGTAAATGCTGGTAACCAGCATTTCCTCCATTTCCCACGATGTTTTTTGTCCTTTGAAAGAAAAAAAATCGTAATTTGTGCAACATTGATTTTGTTGTTTGCAGATGCTTTCAGTTTGGACTAGTCAAAAATAAGGTGGTTTGGTAAAGAGTTAATCAGTATTTTCTCTATTTGGCCGCCCAGGTAACTCAGTGGTTATGAGTGTATCTGACTCGTGACTTGGTGGCTGCGAGTTCGATACCTGGCTGAGGCAAACTTTCTTTCTGGCAATTTTTGGCCTCTCACCACTGATTCATGTGGGATAAGTAGTCAGTGGCTTGGAAATAAAGTTGTGTCAGTACTGGTGTGAGAGCCCGCTCGGGTAGCTCAGTGGTTAGTGTATCTGACTCGTGACTTAGTGGCTGTGAGTTCGATACCCGGTTGAGACAAACTACTGTCCTGCGATTTTTCGCCTCTTACCTCAGATTTATGTGAGAAAAGTAGTCAGTGACTTGGAAAGAAAGTTGTGTCAGTATTGGTGTGAGAACGTCAGGAAACACATGTGTAGGTGCACTGACCGCCATGATATGACATTAGCTATTAAGACGGTGTTAAACTCCAATAGCAATCTATATTTTAAGAGTGTTTCATTCCTTTTCAAGGACAATTTTCATAATTAGATACACACTGAATTTATGTTCTGCAAATGTTTCCATTTGGACAAGTTTGTCATCTGGTAAAAATCGAACATACAGTAAAAGTATTTGTTAATTTATGTAGATGGTGTTTGACTACAATTAACTACGGTATGGCAAATGTTAACTCTTTTTTAAAAAAGAATTTTTTTTTTTTAGACTTGTCCAAATTGAGGGCATTTGTTTACCATTTGCTACAATGTTTTTACTTGTGTTTGTATAGTAAACCTTTTTTAGTATTGATTTTCAATATTTCTCAAGGATGTTTTTGAAGTCAACTTCCTCCTGAGGCCCCAGGGTTCGTTCATCAAATTTTACTCTATACACTTAGGACCTAATTTGACTGCTAGTATTTGTAAACCCATGACCAAACAAATGTGGTGTTATAACTTGATGGGGTACTGGCTTTGGAAAACATAGTAGGAAAAAAGGAAAATGCTGGTTACCTCAGTCTCTTCCTCCTTTTCCCACAATGTTTTCAACAGTTCAACTTTGAAAGACAAGTCCCATCAATTTAGCCACTTTAATTGTTTGCTCATTCTTTCTCTATGGACAAGTCTGAAAAGGTTAAACTTGGGAGAGCATTGACCAGTATTTGATGTAACTTATGAATCATCTTCCCTCAATAAGTTTTCTTACATCATCCATATGGCTGTTTTTTTTTTTTGTGAGAATGTAAACAATATAAAATATAGTTCACGAATTGCTGAAATATGAGATCAGTTTTGGGTTAACCCTTTACCACACAATCTCGACTTGCAACGACCCTGGGGAAGAGGGCTCTTGAAAACATTGTGGGAAAAGGAGAAAATGCTGGTAACCAGCATTTTCTCCTTTTTCCCACAATGTTTTCTAATCTATCAAGGGCAGATTTCATCATTTGGGCTTCTTAAATTTGTCGTCTGCCAATGCTTTGAATTTGGACTGGTCGAAAATTTTGTTTTTATGGTAAAGGATTAAACCTTTACCAAATTACCAGACAACAAAATTTTAGACTACACTAGGCCAAATGGAAAACATTTTGTTGATGACAACATAAATGTGATCCAAGTATAAAAATTTGTTTTCGGAGGGATAGAAATCATTGTGGGAAAAGGAGAAAATGCTGGTTACCAAATTTGGTAGTCCTAATTGAAAGCATTTGTTGACGACAAAATAAAATTAATGTGACTTAAATATTAAAATTTGTTTTTGGAAGGATACAATGCTCATCTATGTAAATTTTTGTAACCTTACGTAAAGTAGTTTTCAAGATAACCAGATGGTCCAGATGGTCCACATTCTTTCTGATCACCCCTCGTATTTGACTTATATCAGAAAACTACTATGAGCCAAGATCAGGAAGCAGATTTTTTGCACTCTGATCTTGATTTCCATTGCCTGCAAACACACCATAAACTGCTATCAACATCCTGTTGCTACATAGTCAAACTGATGACTCTCAAGTCACCTAGACCCCAGGTTTGCAAGAATCTCCCACTTTATTTGCAAGTCCTCCATGATTTCGTGACACAGCACAGGACAATGTCCTCGTCCAAATTATTGAATGAAAATAACTGATGTAACTGAAGAAACACAATAAATTGCATTTTTGCCAATCAAAGAAGTTGGATGAGCTTCTATTCTAGAAATTTTAAGATTAATTCGACAGAAGAAGACAGAATTGATTAATTTATCCCTTCACCACACGACAAAACATATGGACTTGACCAAATTCAAAGCATTTGCAGGCAACAATGTAAATGTGGCTCAAATGATGATATTCCTCTCTGATAGGGTAAAAAACATTGTAGGAAGAGGAGAAAATGCTGGTTACCAGCATTTTCTCCTTTTCCTACAATGTTTTCAAAAGGCTTCTAGGGTAACTAAAAGTCAGGATTGTCAGGATTGTGTGGTAAAGAGTTAATCCGGGCTTGAGAAAGCCTTTTCATAACATGATTACTTTTATTGTGAACCAGTATAGACTGGTTACCTCCCTTGATACAGCAAGTATATAGGGATCGGTACAGGCTATTAAAAACAGGTAGAATTCTGCCTGTCTATTTTTAGAACAGCCATGTCGCGAGACTGTTAGAGATTCAAGGGAGGTCACTCTCACTTCCTGAGCAGGGGATTTTCCAATATTTTTGACGTTACGAGTAAGTGAAATGTAATTTTGGCATCACCTTTTAATGTTTATTTTTGCTAATATTCTTTTTAGTTTCGATTACCAATTTCAAATTGTGCAAAATTTGGCAGTGTTACCTATACAGCCAAACTGGAAATGTGTAAGCTTCTCTGACTGGCCATTCTGTGATATACATGTGGCCTAATGGAAAGCAACGACACAATAGCCTGTGCCAGTTGTAATATGTATATCTACAATGGGGACCAGTTCAGAAGCAGTACAGTCTTGGCAAGAAGTTTGAATAGTATGATGCTTGATTGGCAAGAAGTATGATGCTTGATTCGTCAAATTTTAGTTTGGTTTTATAAAATGATTTTGACCATCATTTTGATAATAATTCTAATTTGTTCTTTTTTCAATATAACAAAACTTCAAATTTTGTGTTTTTAATTTACCTTGAATGACTTGAAATGGAAAATAAACCAGAAGAATGATTAAGTAAACTTTTAACAAAGGGACTGTACATCTCCGTTTGGCTACTTTCGAAAATCCCATACATTTTTTAACTCTTTACCACACAATGCCAAGTTTTAAAGGATCCTGGGGAGGAAATCTTTTGAAAACTTTGTGGGAAAAGGAGAAAATGCTGGTAACCAGCATCTTCTCCTTTTCCCTCAGTGTTTTCTACTCTATCAAAGACAAAAGTCATCATTTGAATCATATTAATTTTGTCGTCTTCAAATGCTTTGAATTTGGATTAGTCTAAAATTTTGTCATTTGTTAAAGAGTTAAAAGTATGTATCACACTTTGTTCAAATGTGGATGAAACACCAGACTCTTAATGTTGTTATGCTCTGAAAACTGTTCAATATTTCTTACAGAGAAAATACATATACATGTTTGAAGAGTTGGTATGTGTTTTTTTCTGGTTGAAATGTATAATTTCATGTTCCAATTAGTGAGATTTTCTGTGAAATACAGCTCAGTAATTATACCTTTCTGGTAGCCATCAACTCTTGACTCTATACAAGGTAACAAAATTTTATACCATGTTAGGCCATATTGAAAGCATTTTTAGTCCCCTACCAGCGAAGCCGGAGGGGACTTTAGGTTTGCACTCTGTCCGTCCGTCTGTCCGTCAGTCCGGCAATTCAGTTTTCCGGTCCATTGATTTTTCACGGATTTACGGGCCTTGGACTTACAAAATTTCACTGATAAATCGGTTTTCCGGACTTTTTTCCTAAACGCTGGTACATATTGAGCCGAGTTTTGGTGTGTAAGTCACCCACCATCACTTACAGATCAAGTTCGACTTTCGTTCCGGTCCACTGGTTTTTCACAGATTTACGGGCCTTGGACTTACAAAATTTCACTGATAAATCAGTTTTCTGGACTTTTTTCCTAAACGCTGGTACATATTGAGCCGAGGTTTGGTGTGTAAGTTACCCACCATCACTTAAAGATCAAGTTCGACTTTTGTTCCGGTCCACTGGTTTTTAACGGATTTACAGGCCTCGGACTTACAAAATTTCACTGATAAATCAGTTTTCCGGACTTTTTTCCTAAACGCTGGTAGGTATTGATCTCAGATTTGCTGTGTAACTCAACCACCATGACTTACAGATCAAGTTCAACTTTCGTTCTGGTCCACTGGTTTTTCACGGATTTACGGGCCTTGGACTTACAAAATTTCACTGATAAATCAGTTTTTCAGACTTTTTTCCTAAACGCTGGTAGGTATTGATCTCAGATTTGCTGTGTAACTCAACCACCATGACTTACAGATCAAGTTCGACTTTCGTTCAGGTCCACTGGTTTTTCACGAATTTACGGGCCTTGGACTTACAAAATTTCACTGATAAATCAGTTTTCCGGACTTTTTTTCTAAATGCTGGTAGATATTCATCTGACTTTTGCTGTGTAAGTCAACCACCATTACTTACACATCAAGTTTGAGTTTTGTCCCGCTCCACTGCTTTTTCACACATTTACGGGCCTTGGACTTACAAAATTTCACTGATAAAACATTTTTCGGCACTTTTTTTCTAAACGCTGCTACATATAGAGCTGATTTTTGGTGTGTACATCAACCACCATGACTTACACATCAAGTTTGAGTTTCGTCCTGCTCCATTGCTTTTTGAAGTATTTATGGGCCTTGGACTTACAAAATTTCACTGATAAAACATTTTTCTGCATTTTTTTTTCTAAACGCTGCTACATATAGAGCTGATTTTTGGTGTGTACATCAACAACCATGACTTACACATCAAGTTCGAGTTTCGTCCCGCTCCACTGCTTTTTGATGCATTTACGGGCCTTCGACTTTAAAAATTTCACTGACATGCCGGCGATACATACGGCCGGTAGGGGACTGTGTATTGCTATGCAATACTATCAGAATGCTTGTTTATTTTAATAGTGATGGGATTTTAATAATGATGGGATTTGTGTTGGGAAAAGAAGAAAAAAAATTTGTGAGGAGAAAATGCTGGTCACCAGCATTTTTTCCTTTTTCCACTGTATTTTTTTACCCTATCAAAGACGAATCCCATAATGTGAGCCACATTTGACTTGTCATGTGCAAATGCTTTCACTTTGGAGGAAGTCTTAAGATTTTGTCATCTGCTTAAGATTTAAAAACTGGTATTTACCGGTAATAAGTAAAAAATGTTCTGGCCAAATTAGCATTGTGGTGTGTCAGGTCTTAATGCTTTACCTCACAACAAAGTTTTAGGCTCATCAAAAGTGAAAGTATTTGCAGACAACAAATAAAATGTGTCTCAAGTAATGAAGATTTTCTTGGAAAGGGCAGAAAACATTGTGGGAAAAGGAGAAAAAGCTGGTTACCAGCATTTTTTCCTTTTCCCAGAATGTTTTTAAAAGGCTTCTTCAGAGTCATTAAATCCTGGGATTTGTGGGCAAAGGGTGAAAGTGCCTTTCTCAACTAAAGTAGCCTTTGTGGCAAATGTAAATCAGGAGCAGACTGTACATAATAAGCATTCTGATCTTTGATCTTCTCTCTTGCTTTGCTGAGACATTCTTGAAGGGAGCAATCTTGAAGTTGTAATTCTCTTAACTAAACATGTATAATTTCATTCAAAGAATACTGATAACTTTGAATAGAGCCTGTTATCAGGTGAATTAAATCAGATAAATTTGGTCAAATCTAAATAGGCTGTGAACCCATATTTGGAGCCCATTGAGATCTCGGGTCAAATTTTGTCAACATCATGCTGTTTGAGAAAAAGGTTATGGTATTTTACTTCTTTTACCCTTTACCGCACAATGCTGCCTTTTAATGCCCCTGGGAAAGAAGCCTTTTGAAAACATTGTGGGAAAAGGAGAAAATGCTGGTAACCAGCATTTTCTCCTTTTCCCACAATGTTTTCTACCCTGTCAAAGAAAAATTGCACCATTTGAGCCACACTGAAATTGTCTGCAAATGCCTTCAATTAGGACAAGGCTAAAATTTTGTTGTCTGGTAAAGGGATAAGGATACTTCCTGAAGTAGACCTTCTATCCAGCATTAGACCCAACTTACTTCACAGACCATGTCATATTGAGATGTACGCAGTCTGCACAGGCTGACCAGGGCCAAAACTTTTTTCTATTGGTCAATTTTCTGCATGTCCAAGGACCAGTTTACCTCATTATTCAGTCAGTTGTTAGACAAAATGGACTTTATGGATCCATGATCATGTGATTACTTGCTTGGTATCATACATCAAACAGATGCATTAAGCCCCCTTTTGCCAGAGCATGGCTCAATTAGGTTTAACACTAATTTCAATATTATTTCAGTCATATGATGACAACTCCCTATCCATGGTGTCCTGGATTTTTTCCCTACCACAAGCTATTTGACTGAAATAATGTTGAAAGTGGTGTAAAACACCATTCAGTCAAACATTCTTTCCAAAAGCTGCTTTCCCACATAAACGTTGCGAAAACAATACTCAGTGGTGAAAGAGGAGTGAATGCTGTCACAATGACTGTCATCATTTCTGGGAAAGAATTATGAATGACCTGGGAATCAAACCAGTGCCCTTGAGTTTCTTAACTTTCAGGGTCTGTAGGTTATAGGCTGAGTTGCAGTGCTCAGAAAAAAGATCTATAGTGTTGTAAATAATCGACATAAAGATGCTAAGGTCACCCACAGGAAAAAACCTAATATGGAAGCCGTGGAGGCCAATTTTGACTCGCGACTAATGACTTAAGACTTATAAATTATGGCATGTATTTTATGAGTAACGATTGGCCCACTTTTCAAGAATGCGTTCAAAAATTGGCCGCTAAATGAACAAAACCACCTACCATTTAATGTTATTTACAATTGTGACTAACATCAGTCATATTCTATGCATATTCTCGATATGTGTGCTAATATTACACAAGTCGTTTCACAAAAGTCACAAGTCATACGTTACAAGTCTTTAGTCATATAAAGTCGCCAGTCAAAATATGACTCGCTGATGAACTGGCAAGTGCAGACATGATTTACATCTATATGAGAATGAGTTTTTCTCGACAGAAAGTCATTCCACAGCCTCCAAGAACTGACATAATGAGAAAAATTCATTCTTGTATAGTTGTAAAATTCATCAATGAGTAATATAGCAGGACCGTACCAGTTTGAACCGGAAAGTATGGAAGCCCTGGAGGCCAATTTTGACTTGCGACTAATGACTTAAGACATGTAACTTATGACCTGTGACTTTTGTATAACGACTTGTGTAATATTGGCACACATCGAGAACGCATAATTTTGCACAGAAATTGGCTGATGTTAACCACAATAATTAGTATTGTAAATATCTTTGAAAGGTACAAAGTCTTGCTCATTTTGCGGCCTTTTCTGCACAAGGTCTTGAGATGCATGCCAGTTGTTACTCATAAGTCGCAAGTCAAAATTGCCCTTCAGGGCTTCCATAAAAACAAGTTATTTGTCTTTAAAAAGAATAGTGGAAAAAGTAGAAAATGCAGGTATTATTAACCAGCATTTCTCCTAATCCCACATTGCTTACTACTCTTTCACAGACAAATTTCATCTCTTGAGCCATATTTATTTGTTGTCTGCAAATTCTTTGACTTTGGACAGGTCTAAAATGATTTTTTTTGGTAAAGAATTGTCTACCTTGTTGCTGTAGCAGTGAACCTCAGTACACAACTATGTCAGATTATTTTTGAATTAGGAAAAGGGTAAAATACAGACATAGAAAATGTCATAGGAGCTATATCATATACAACACAATGACATGATAACAAAACAACAGTTTGTGTTAACCTTTACCCAACAATCCTGAGTTTTAACGACCCTCTTAAAAAAGACTTTTAGGAACATTGTTTGAAAAAATACTGGTTAAGTTGTTGTTTGCAAAATTTGATGATTTGAATATGGTTTATAGGCAGACTCAACATTATTTCAACTTGGCCAAAATTAATCCTTAGAGTCCTTGAATAAACCCAGTTGACATTTTTATTGCAGAAATATGACCAGAATAATTGAAAAAATTGTAATGAATGTAATGTAGCCTATAGTGTTTCAGGTAGTCTATAATATTTCAGCAAAGTGGATAGTGTAGATCAAAGATCAGACTGCAAATTTTATGCGTCTGATTCTGATCTACACTGGCCACAAAAGCAACAATTGTTGTGAAAGGGGCTTTAAGGGTTAAGCTAATTCTGTGTCTGGATCCTGACAAAGTCGCCACTTCTCCATCTTCTTGCTGCCTTGCCTGAAACAGTTTTTAGCTCCACTGGCCGAAGGCCAGCGGGCATATGTCATGGCCCGGTGTCTGTCGTGCGTGCGTCCGTCCGTCCGTCCGTGCGTTAACTTTTATTTCAAACATCTTCTTCTCTGAAACTACCCATCCAATTTTCACGAAACTTCACAGAAATGTTCCTGACATGGTCCTCTTCAGAATTTCTTGAAAGAATTTGATTCCTTCAAAAACTCTGGTTGCCATGGCAACAAAACTGAAAAATATTGGAAATCTTTAAAAATCTTCTTGTCTGAAACCATAAGGCATAGGGCTACCAAATTTGGCATGTAGCTTTATGTAGTAGACCTCTATCAAGTTTCTTCAAATTATAGCCCTGGGGTCAAAATTGGCTCTGCCCCAGGGGTCACAAGTTTTACATAGGCTTATATAGAGAAAACTTTAAAAATCTTCTTGTCTGAAACCATAAGGCATAGGGCTACCAAATTTGGCATGTAGCTTTATGTAGTAGACCTCTATCATGTTTCTTGAAATTATAGCCCTGGGGTCAAAATTGGCTCTTCCCCGGGGGTCACAAGTTTTACATAGGCTTATATAGAGAAAACTTTAAAAATCTTCTTGTCTGAAACCATAAGGCATAGGGCTACCAAATTTGGCATGTAGCTTTATGTAGTAGACCTCTATCATGTTTCTTGAAATTATAGCCCTGGGGTCAAAATTGGCTCTTCCCCAGGGGTCACAAGTTTTATACATAGGCTTATATAGAGAAAACTTTAAATATCTTCTTGTCTGAAACCATAAGGCCTAGAGCTACCAAAATTGGCATTTAGCTTGATCTAGTTGGAGTCTACCAAAAGTGCCCAAAGTATAGTCCTGGGGTCAATTTGGCCTCATACTTGGAGGGGGGGGTTCACAAGATTTACATAGGCTTACATAGGGAAAACTTGTAAATCTCGGTGTACATAGCCATAAGGCTTAGGCTACCAAATTTTGCATATAATTATAGCATTATTTAGTGGACAGTTACAAAGAGGGCCCAAGTTACAGCTCTAGGATCAAGTTTGGCCCTGCACCAGGGATCACAAGTTTTACATGGGTTTATGGAGTGAAAAGTTCAGAAACCATCTTGTTACCAGCCATAAGGCCAAGAACTCCCACATTTGGCATGTTATTCTTCTAATACAATATTCCCCATTTAGTCAGACTGTAGCCATGAGGTCAAAGTTTTATAAGGGCTTATATAGTGAAGACTTTTCTTCGTGGTTTATATTTATAAGCCAGTGGAGCGATACAGGGCCATCATGGCCCTCTTGTTGTTAGTCTTCCTCCATCATGACTCACGGTTGTTAGCACAGTTGAAAAGAATATGTTAACTCATTTTCCAACACTTTCTTTCTGTGAATGTTTTTGGTTTGCATATTCTCCCAAGCTCTGCTCTTCTTCCTTCAAATACCTCAGAGCCCTAGCCTAGTATTGGTGAAACTGAGGATATACATGAATATGTGAGCTGTCGCTTTGATATGGTGGTGTAAAATACCATTAATCCATCATTCAAACACCATTACCATTTAACTGAATAATAACAACATTAAATTTTGACAACCTCATAGTAGGAAGGCTTTTGGAAACATAATTGGAAAAGGAGAAAATGCTGGTATGCAGCATTTTTCCTCTTCCAACAATGGTTTCTATCTAATCAAAGACATTTAGTCCAATTATTTGGGACACATTTTACATTATTGTATGCCAATGCTTTCAGTTTGGTCACATCTAAATTTTGTTGTCTGGCAGATGGTTAACCCTTTACCACACAATTCCGAGATTTAATGACCTTGACAAAAATTGTCTATTGAAAACATTGTTGGAAAAAGAAGTAAATGCTGGTAACCAGCATTTACTCCTTTTCCGACCATGTTTTCCACCCTTTAAGTCACATTTAATTTCAGTTGTCTGCAAATACTTTGAATTTGGACCAGTCTGAAAATTTGTCATGTGGTTAAGGGTTAAGCTTTCCAATCCTTCTCTGGGCGTAACTGTGGCTTAACTCTTTGCCAAAGGACAAAATTTAAGATTGAAAGGATTTGCAGATGACAAACTAAATGTAGGTCAAATGATGAGTTCTGTTTTGGATAGGGTAGAAAACATTGTGGAAAAAGGAGAAAATGCTGGTTACCAGCAATTTCTCCTTTTCCCACAATGTTTTCAAAATGCTTCTTTCTCAGGGTCTTTAAAAGTCGGGATTGTGTGGTAAAGGGTTAACAAACTGAAGTAGTGTTGCATCATGATGGTCTACAGTAGCCACATCTTCACTTGTTTTTCATGTCCAGGACTTCCTTGTTGGTCACTACTTTGTTGTAATTTTCTGAGAAACCTCACCTTAACCTTTTACCGAGTAATCCTGAGTTTTAGTGACCATGAGAAAGAAGCCTTTTGAAAACATAGCAGGGAAAGGAGAAAATGCTGGTAACCGCTGAGAGCACAGGACACGAGAGAGGGGACCCCTGGAGTTTTGAACCTGTTACCAGTTGACATAATTTGTAGACTTGTCCTAATTATAAATATTTGCAGACAGCAAGGTGGATGTGGCTCAGATAGTAAGAGTTTGTGAAAGGGTAAAAAATAGTGTGGGAAAAGGAGGATATGCTGGTTTCTCCTTTGCCCACAATGTTTTCTAAAATCTTCTCTACCAGGTTCATTACGATATTGGAATATATGGTAAAGGGTTAAAAAGATATGTCATGTAAATGATAGTAAATTGTAAAGGTTAGGATAATGTTACAAGTTACAAAATTGATGTCTGCATCATTTCAAGCATGAAGTTAACCTTTAGTCTAGATGACAGAATTTTAGACAGTAAAATGTTGCTCAAACGGTGGGAAAAGTCTTTGAAAGAGTAGAAACCATAATGAGAAAAGGAAAAGAAATACAGGTTACCAGAATTTTTTCACTGTATTCCGCAGGGACACTTATTAACCCTTTACCAAACGACAAAGTTTTAGACTGGTCCAAATTGAAAGCATTTGCAGACAACAAAATAAACATTACCAAAAAATGGAGGTCTGTTTTGGGATTCAGGCAGAAAACATTGTGGGAAAAGGAGACAATGCTGGTTACCAGCATTTCTCCTTTTTTTACAATGTTTTCAAAAGGCTGGTTACCAGCATTTCTCCTTTTCCTACAATGTTTTCAAAAGGTCTCTTTCTCAGGGTTGTTAAAAGTCGGGATTGTGTGGTAAAGAGTTACACCTCAAGATTGTTTTGTAAAAGATAAATTTGGCAACATGCATAACTAAGCTGTTGCTGTGATATGACCATAATACTGTTGAAAGCAGCATAATACCTTAATCCAAACACACAAATCACTGCCTACATATTTTTTCATTGCAGGGTGGTCATCATGATAGTGTAACCATAGAGTTTAATTCCACAGATGGGAAAGTAGTGGTAGATCTTACTAGAAATAGGTAAGTACAGCATGGCTGAAGTTACAGGGCTGAAGTTACAGAGTGTGTTGTCAGCTCAACTGGCCGAACGCCAGCTAGCTTATGTTGTTGCCCTTTGTCCGTCATGGGTGTGCCCGTCCATGCATTAACTTTTGTTTTAAAGATCTTCTTCTCTGATACTACCCATCCAGATTTGACCAAACTTCGGAAAAATGAAAAATGATCCTGGTCCTCTTTAAGATTCTTTAAAAAACTCTGGATGCAATGGCAATAAAACTGAAAAATTTTGAAAATCTTTGAAAATCTTCTTGTTAAAAACAATAATACCTAGGGTTACCATATTTGACACATAGCTTACGGTAATCTAATGGGCCTCTACCAAGTTCTTCAAATTGAAGCTCTGGAGTTAAAATTGGCCCTGACCCAGGAGTCCCAAGTTTTACATGGGCTAATATAGTAAAAACTTTAAAAATCTTATTGTCCAAAACCATAAGGCCTATGGCTTCCAAATTTGGCATGTAGCTTCATCTAATGGACCTCTACCAAGTTCCTTCAAGTTATAGCTGCCCTGGGATCAAAATTGGCCCCACTCCGGGGGTCACAAATTTTACATGGGCTCATATTTTAAAGATCATCTGGTTCTAAATCATAAG
Source organism: Tridacna gigas (assembly GCA_945859785.2). Taxonomy (NCBI): domain Eukaryota; kingdom Metazoa; phylum Mollusca; class Bivalvia; order Cardiida; family Cardiidae; genus Tridacna; species Tridacna gigas. Next base: position 38,162,656 of record OX244040.2, read on the forward strand.
GCCTAGGGCTACCAAATTTGGCATGTACCATCATGTAATGGACCTCTACCAAGATTCTTCAAATTATAGCCCTGGGGTCAAAATTTGCCCCAACCTGGAGTCCAAAGTTTTACATGGGCTCATTTAGTAAAAACTTTAAAGATCTTCTTGTCCAAAACCATAAGGCCTAGGGCTTCCAAATTTGGCATGTACCTTCACCTTATGGACTTCTACCAAGTTTTTTCAAATTATAGCACTGGGATCAAATTTGGCCCCACTCCGGGGGTCACAAATTTTACATGGGAGCATATGATGAAAATTTTAAAGATCGTCTTGTTCTAAATCATAAGCCTAGGGCCACCAAATTTGGCCTGTACCTTCATCTAAAGGACCTCTACAAAGATTCTTCAAATTATGGCCCTGGGTTTAAGCCTTGGGGTCAAAATCATCTTAGATGTGCACTGTCTGCAACATTGATACACATTCTGGCCAAAAGAGTCATAAAAAAGCATTACATGTGTTTCACTGATTTGGAAAGAATGTTTTTGTTAATTCTTCTGTATTTTAAGCACTAAAACACAGTACTATCAGATTGATGCAAATGGTACAGATTTTTTTTGAAAGGAAAATAGTAACAAGCAATGGCTGCTTTTCCTCATTTGATTTAAATGTAGTTTATGGTAAGTCTAGTGTCCTGCATAGATCAGTGCCAAAGTGTAAGACTCGTAACCTGAAGGCCACACTAGGCACACTAGGCTTTTTTGGGAGTGTCCTAGGGCAAAACACCTCAGAGCTCTAGCCTAGTACTGGAAATACATGGGTATGTGAGTTCTGGCTGTGATATGACTGAAATAAGACAAATAATATTGAAAGCGGCATAAAACCCCATTCAGTCAGTTGTAATAACACCAATAAAGGGTTAAGGTTACAGGTGAGAGAGCTTTAAAACTAATTATTTACCTGTATCTGGTTCCATCTGCTATCTGTTATTTTTTACACACAGAATGATAATTCAAGGCAGTATCAGAAAATCAAGGAGGTTATACTGAAAACCTGTAGGTAGCAAACCTACAGATTGCTAAATTGATAGAGAAACAAGTATGTTTGACCCTTAACCACTTAATTCCAAGTTTTAACAACCTTCACAAATAAGCCTTTTGAAAACATAATGGGAAAAGGAGAAAATACTGATAATCAGCATTTTCTCCTTTTCCCTCAAGGTTTTCTACCCTTATAAAGGCAAATTTCAGGTTTTGTGCAACCTAGTTCCAGTAGGCTTTGACATTAAATACAACAAAAATCTTGCTTATATTTCATGGTTTAACCCTTCCACTAAACAGCTTGTTTTAAGTGTTAGGGGAGATCACTCCTTCCTTACAGCTTAGCTTCTTTCTGTATAAAATCAATACCTGACAACTGTGTCGAGGAGAATTCTCTTTAGCTCAGGGGTTAGTGTATTGGTCTTTTAAACCTCAATAAACGAGGATATTTGCTGCAGGGGTTCGAATCCCAGCCGGAGCGGTTTATATTTGAGCTATGCATTTGTTGCGAACTTTCATGTTCGTAAAATAAGAACCAGGAGGTAGAAAGTCTTTTATAAGCGATGTATGAAAAGGAGAAAATTGTTTTTTACCGATAGTGTCTCCGTTTTTCACGAAGTTTTTTACCCTTTTAAAACAAACTCCATCATCCTAGCTGCATTTGATTTTGTTATCTGTAAATTATGCTTTCAATATAGATATGAGTCTAAATTTTTGTGGACTTGAAAAGTTAACTTACCAGATGACAAAATTTTAGACTCATTTATATGGTAAGCATTTGCAGATGAAATTAAATTTGGCTCAAATTATTGAAGTTGTCTGGGAAAGGGTAGAAAACATTGTTAGAAAAGGAGAAAATGCTGAATACTAGCATTTTCTCCTATTCCAACTATATTTTCAAAAGCCTTCTCTGTCATGATGGTTAAAACATGTGATTATGTTGTAATGGTTTAAAAACAGTGAGGTTATATTAAGTGAATGCCTTTCGAAAGAAAAGATATCCTGTTACAGCATATAACCAAGATGGCAAAGATAACATAATGTCAGCAGCTACTTTGTCAAAAGATTCAGGGGTTACATTATATTTGATTCTCCAAACCCTTTCAGTACAAATATCACTTCACTCTCCATACCCCTGCCTCTGTAACTCAAAATTCTTACCTATTTCTATGGTCCTACTCCAGTTAAAAAAATGTCATCGCAGAACATGATTAGAGCATCAGCATTTTCATTCTGGTGGCAGAAAATGTGAAAATTACCAATAAATGGCAAATGGTGGTGTTCAGTATGGAACAGGGTTGAACACCTTGTCTCATTATTACATTATATGGATGGTGAAGTTTGTCACAAATCATGTTTGGTATAGGAATAAACCTTCATCCCACAATCCTGTCTTTTAATGACTTTTTGGTTGACTTTCTTTGGTAACCTAGAGAAACTTTGAGATAATTTTGAGGTCAAGGTCACTTCTGAAAGAGTACACAAAATGGTTTCCATGCTCTGCCAAGCCTTTTTAGAAGTGTCTGCCATTAGGCTTCAAATCATTTCCTTTTGAAAAAAAAGTTTGATGGCTTTGTGACTCACAAAATATTGCAAGGTTAATCCTTTACCACACAATCCCGAGTTTTCATGACCCTGAAGATGAGGTATTTTCTCTTTTTTCCACAATCTTTTCTCTGTAACAAGAACAAATACTGTATTTTGAAAAACATTTGACTTGTCATCTGTAAATTCCCTCAATGTGGACAAGTTTAAAATTTTGCTGTGCGGTAAAGAGTTAAGTAGTGGGTCATAGCTTTTCAGTATGCCTTTAGAAGACTGAATTGCTCATAAACCACTATTTCCTGTAATTTGTTCCTTCCCATTTTTAGGGAACCCCTCCATTTATGAAACACATAAGTTATAATACAGCAATTTCACAGTTATTGAATTGTGATAGAGAGACAGAAGATTGATGTAAAAGGAATGTATTATACAATTTCTGATTCATAACAAAAGAAATGTTAACGCTTTACTAGACAGCAAAGTTTTAGACTGAGCCAAATTGAAAGCATTTGCAGACAACAGATTAAATGTAGCTAAAATAATGAAATTTGTCTCTGAAAGGGTAGAAAATATTTTGGGAAAAGGAGAAAATGCTGGTAACCTGCATTTTCTCCTTTTCCCATAATGTTTTCAAAAGGCTTCTACCTCAGGGTACAATGGCAACCTATCAAAACCTGATCTTTGAAAAGACCAGATAAAGTCATGTTTAATTAGTTGTATTGTATTGTAATATTTATTTTGTATTTTCAGAGATTTATTTTCCAAGTCATATCTAGAAAAGAGTTATTTTGAAAAGAAGAGATACAGAGTTAGAAAGCCACACTTTAAAAAGGTGAAATATACTTTTTTCAGTATTGTTTTTCTTTAATCTTTTACCAAATAATCCTGTGACGACCCTGATAAAAAAGGCATTGGAAAAAATTGTGGGGAAAAGAGAAGATGCTAGTAAGCGGCATTTTCTCCTTTTCCCGCAGTCTTTTGTACACTTTCAAAGACAAAACTCGCCATTTGAACCACATTTGATTTGTCGTCTGCTAAAAGCTTTAGATTTAAAATAGTCATGCAGGGTGCCCAATCACATACTGCAGTACGTAATTCATGTATAAATTCTACTCCACACATACAAATTTTTTTGTCTAGATCTGAGAAAGGTAGGTTGACACAAGTGATTCTACCGCTTCATATTTTGTTTCATTTTTGCCTTAACATGGCATGGCCCTTATCTGACAGAGTTTGAGCCATAATGAGCTGATTGGCCTGCTCCTCTGTGATTTTGAAATAGCCAGATCTATGAGCATCTTCTTCGACAACGAGCTTCAGTCTGTCTAGGCTTTCTTTTTAAAGCAGCCCTAATGTACTTCGCAACTTTGAGAAGGAATGAAGCTGATTATCAAAAATTATAGCCATCTTTGGTTGTTAAACCTTGACCACCATTTCCATTATATCTAAGTACCAGTATGCCCCTGAGACACATGATGCGTCCATATAATCACCAAGTGCACAATTTAATAATTTGATTGAGAGCCCATTCATTAAAGTAAAGGAGTAGGGTGTTATAATTCATTAATAAAACTGAAACAGTCCAAGGTTACACTGTACCCCCTAATTTTTAGCTCCACTGGCCGAAGGCCAGCGAGCTATTGTCATGGCGTTGTGTCCGTCGTGCGTCCGTGCGTCCGTTCGTCCGTGCGTGCGTCTGTAAACTTTTTCTTTAAAAAACTTCTCCTCAGAAACTATTGACTGGATTTTTACCAAATTTCGCAGGAATGTTCCTTTGGTGGTCCTCTTTCAAATTCCTTCAAATAATTGTGTTCCATGAAGAATTCTGGTTGCCATGGCAACCAAAGTAAAAAACCTTTAAAAATCTTCTCCTCCCAAACCGCTATTTGGATAGCATTATTATTTTGCAGGAATGTTCCTTAGATACAGGTTTACAGAATTCCTTTAAAAAAAAATGATCTGTCAAAAAACATGGCTTTTATGGGAGACTCATTTTCCTTTTATGGTATAAAGTAAAATCTTTGAAAAATTTCTTCTCTCTCTAAAACTATTCATTGGATTTCATTGTTGTTTTGCAGGTAAGTTCCTATGGTGGTTGTCTGCCAAATTGTTTCTATGGTGGTTGTATACCAAATTCCTTTTAAAAAAATGATACACCTAAAAACACATTTTTTTATAGACAAGGCTTATATTTCAAAAAAATGTTCTTCTCCAAAACTATTTATTGTGTTAGTTTTATCGACTAACAAAGAAAAAGGAAGAAAATTGGATTGACTTGACCTAGTCAGGGCTGTCCTATTTAAGCCCACACATTTTCCTTGGTATTAAGATCACAATTTACTCCAATGATTTGCTATTAGTTAGTACTAGTAATGAAATATCACTGGCCATAAATAAGATAAAAGCTTGAGCACCTTTCACAACTTAAGCTTTTCAGTTTTGCCTTATTACTAAGCCTGAGTAACCATGCCAAGATAAAAAAGAAAAAGTATTTTAATAACAAAACCCCCATGTTGTAGGTACTTTATAGTCCTTTTGATATAGAACAAGAGAACCTCTGCACTTTTATTAGTTCTGGTAAAGGTTTGTTGACCTACTAATGAGTAAATGCAGAGTGGACAGAGAAGGGGTGTAAATCCTGGTGACCTGGTACACAGTGGGACAGGGCTTTACATTTGTGATAAGGCATTAATGTTACCCAGTCAAACTGATCCTGCAACTTCAGTACACCAGAATTAATCTGTGCCCTGGAGCAGGATATTTGATTTATGTAAATGCATTTGTAGACCATTTTGTGTTGTTTGCCACAGAAGACATTCTAACTGTGAAAAGTTGATTATTAGGGATTAGGTGTTCATTGTATGCCAGCATATTTCATTCTATCTGGTGTATTGATGTAAGTTGATCTATATTGCTATAACATTCATTCATTTGCCCTCCTAGCTGTTCTTTTAGATTACCCCTTTACCACACAATCACAACTTTTAACGACCCTGAGAAAGACATATTTTCTATATTTTGATGTTTCCCCACCCAAAATGGTTTGTGAAAGGACCTGTTGCAGACAACATATCTTCAAATTAGTAAGACATATATAAAAAAGGATAGAAATTATAGTGGGAAACTAAGAAAATGCTGGTTACCATTTTTTTCTTCTTTTCTCACAAGTTTTTTCCATACCTTTTTTCTTTAGTGAGCTAAAATGCAGGATTGAATGGTAATTGTTAAAAACTTCTTTTCGCCATTATAGAAATATCAGGCCTGTGGAGCGATACAGGCGCTCAAGCGCCTCTAGTTCTTTGTACCAACCCTGGAGGGCATGCTGGTCATGTGGTAAAGAGTTGCTCCTTTACCTAACCCAAAGGAAGAAGACCTTTGAAAACTATGCAGGAAACAGGGAAAATGCTTTTAAGTCTTTACAGCACTATTCTGAGTTTTAATGACCCTCAGAAAGAAGACGTATGAAAACAGTGTGGGAAAAGGAGACTATGCTGGTTAGCAGCATTTTCACCTTTTCAACTATGTTTTCTAACTTTTCAGTGATATATTCAATCATGTTAGCCACTTTGAATTTGTTGTCTGCAAATGCTATCAATTTGGACACACCAAAAATTTTGTCGTTTGTTGAAGACTAAACCCTTATTTTCTCATTTTCCCACAATGTTGTTCACTCTATCAATATCAACAACTATCATTTTAGTCAATTTTGATTTGTCATCTGCAAATCCTTTCATTATGGAGGTGTTTAAAAAATTTTATCTGTCACTAGTTAACAAAATTGGGCATAAATGACATGCTGCTTGTAGATTGGCTGTGATTTCATTTATAGCAGTGTTTCAAATACGAGCGGCTCTCTGGCAAAAAAGTGTTTAATGCATCTCAGTGATGCATTTAACTGAGCAAGTCCTTGTATAATTATGGATCTATAAAATCCATTTTGTCTTATAACCAGCTGAATCCTGAGGTAGAATGGTCCTTGGACATGCAGAAAATTTACCCCAAGCAAAAAGTTTAGACCCAGGTCAACCTGCACAGATTTGGCAGGCTGAAATGGACTGAAAATTTTTACAGATGCATTAAACCCCCTTTTCATCAAGAGGATATTATCCCCTTTAGCACTGAAGGAGATTTTTTACAGGCTTTCATGAACACTTCAGATGAAGGTCAGGCTGCAAAGAAGATGCAGGCTACCCAGGAGGTCTCTTTTGTTGTTTAACTCTTTACCACATGACAAAATTTTAGACTGGTCCAAATTGAAAGCGTTTGCAGACAACAAAAAAAAAATGTGAATGAAAAATTAAAACTTGTTTTGGGAAGGATAGAAAACATTGTGGGAAAAAGAGAAAATGCTGGTTACCAGCATTTTCTCCTTTTCCCACAATGTTTTCAAAATGCTTCTTTCTCAGGGTCATTAAGACTCGGGATTCTGTGGTAAAGGGTTAAATGGTGTTCCATGTTCTATGCTGCTTTCAACATTATTTCAGTCATATCAGGGCCACAGCTGATTTATTCATGTTTGTCCCTGGTTTCACTGGTACTAGGCTAGGGATCTGAAGTATCTTGCCGAAAGACACCCTCAGGAAAAACCCAATGCTTCAAGCTTCCACATAGGACCACAGAATCTTCTTTGTCTGAAAACATAGAAGGCTTAACTTTGTACCAGACAGTGACATTAAGACTAGTACAAATGAAAGTATTTGCGGATGACAAATTTAATGTGATTCAAATGTTATCTTTGAAAGTGTAAAAAAAAACTGTGGGAAATGGATGAAATGATGGTTACCAGCATTTTCTCCTTTTCCCACAATGTTTTAAAAAGATACAGTCTTTCTCAGGGTCATTGAAACACAGGATTGTGTTGTGAAGTGTTAAGCACAACTTTAACCTTTTACCATACAGTCCCAAGTTTCAATAACCCAGACAAATAGGGCTTTTGGAAACATTATTGGAAAAGGAGAAAATGCTGGTAACCAGCATTTTCTCCTTTTCCCACAATGTTTTCTACCCTCCTTAAAACAAATTTTAGGTTTTAAGTTGCATTTAGCTTGTCATCTGGAAGTGCTTTCATTTTGTACAAGTCTTAATTCTGTTGTTTTGTAAAGAATTAACCCTTTAGCACTTTTTTTATGGTGACAAACAAAGCCTTGAATATGCAAATATGTTGGTGTATGTTGCACAATACAGAATTGAATATGAATGTAATGAGAATGTATTTTGTGTTGTTTTCAGCTATCTCGTCACTGTTTTTACCATGGCCTGGTCCGAGGTATTCCTGGATCTTTAGCCGCTCTTAGTACATGTAATGGAATCAGGTAATGTGTTTTTTGTTTTTTTTCTCCATTGTCAAAATAGTCTAACTTGGTGTACAAAAAACACTTTACCAAACAATCCCAAGTTTTAACTCCGCCATATGAAAAAGGTTTTAGAAAAGATTTTGGGAAAAGAAGATAATACTGCTAACCAGCATTTCCTCCTTTTCCCATAATGTTTTCAAACCTTTCAAAGACATATCAATTCTTTTGAGCAGTATTCAATTTGTTGTCTGCAGGGGTTTTCAGTACGGACCAGTCTAAACATTTGTTGTTTGGTAAAGAGATGAGAACTTCAAATACTGTGCAAGTGGAAATGTTTGCGACATGGAATTTTTTGCGATTTTGCAGACTTTTTTGTTTGTGTATTTTACCACATGTATTATGTATACCAACAAATAACGGGCGTCTTGAATTCACAAACATTTTGGTATGCAAAATGTCCGTAATTGGTAATTTGTAAATTTTTCGACATGCGTATATATCCACATATACAGTATTCCCCATACTTTGTTTTAACTTCATTCACAAGGTTTGTTATATTACAAAACACTTTTTGAAATTTTCTTTATTCTGTTGTTAATTAACCACAGTTAACAGAAAAGGCTAGTATTCTAATGAACAGATTTCTTCCTGTAGACAGTCCTTACTCATATTTTGTATAGTACCTAGTTTACAACCTCATACAAAAAATATAAATCATGACACAAGTTAATTAGGTTTATCTTCACCATTGTGAAATGCCCTTAAAAAAGTTTTAAACACCAAACATGCAAATGAATTGGTTGTGTTTAATTTCAGTGGATATATCCATGATGGAAAAGAGGGATATCACATAGAATCAGCCTTTGATATAGATAAAACAAGTCATAGACTATACAAAGATGCTCACAGTAAACTGAAATACTCCCAATGTGGTAAGTTCATGTGTAAATTTTGTTTGTGGTTGCGATACCATTATCTGGTCTTCATAGATAATTTCATCATCACTATGTATGTTAGAGCTCAGTATCTGTGCACTGTTTCAAATTTATGTCATGATTTGTTGCCCAACCTTTTAAACGTTCTTCCAGATTTATGTCATAATCCATAGCTTCTCAATTTATGCCACCTCCCAGAACCTTTTTACTATCAAAAACTTTGTCATATGTGCCACTTCCTACATTTTGCCGCCTGCTAGTTTAACAGCATATTCAATAGCTCCTGCATTTATGTCACTTGTCAATAGCTGCATCATTCATGCCACCTCCTAGATGTATGTCTCAACAAATAGCTCCATAATATACATGTACTAGTATGTTAAATTCTAGATGTATATCATAATAAATAGCTCCTGCATTTATTCATTCATCATTATTTAAATTTTAAAGCATGATCAAGAGTATTTACTCGTTATTGTTTAAGAGCTCTTGCATTTATGTATTCTACAAGATTTATTTCATGATTAAGAGCTCCGGTATTATCCAGAATTATCAGTGGTCATGATCATTGCTTCCTACATCAACACACGGGAGTCATGTTTTTTGACAAGGGGGCTTAATCCTTCTGCAAATATCATCCATTATCTGCCCACGCAGGCTGACATTGGTGGAAACTTTCTGCTGTATGCAAATTTTCTGCATGTCAAAGGACTGTTCTACGGCTAGATCCTGTTGATTTTAAAACTAAATGGCTTTTACGTATCCATAATTATGTGATGACTTGTTTTGAATGATGCATCACAGAGATGCATTAAACCCCCTTTTTCCAAAGCATAGCTGATGTTTATGTCACTGTCAATTGCATTGTACTAGTACTACATTTATACAACTTTTACTGCCCTTATAAATGAATTGTTTTTAATATTGTGATAAAAGTAGCACTTGTTTGTTAAGAGCCACTGCTTGTACTCCCACAATGTTTACCGTATGACTTGAAAAAGTCTATGTCCATCCCTTCATTTGTGTTTTACATTTTATGGCCCGGTTGATGGTATGTCTGAGTTAGTAAATGGGTTAATTTTTTATGCATTGACAAAGTTTAACCCTTTCTCAAACGACGAATTTTGGACTGGTCCAATTTGAAAGAGTTTGCAGACAACAATTTTAAATTTGATGAAAATGGCAGAAAGTTCTCAAAAAGGGTAGAAAACACTGTGGGAAAAGGAGAAATTGCTCGTTACAAGCAATTTTTCCTTTTCCCACAGTGTTTTCAAAAGACTTGTACTGCAGACACGTGAAAACCAGGGCTTGTTTGGTAAAGGGTTAAGATTCACACAAATTGAAAGTATTTGCAGACTACATTTTAAATTTGACTCAAAAACAGATGTTGTCTTTGGAAGGGTAGAACACATTGTGGGAAATGCAGAAAATGCTAGTTAACTAGGATTTTCTCGTTTTTCCTGCAATGGTTGTAAAGAGCCTTCATGTATTGGGTGGTTAAAACTTGGGATTGTTTAGTAAAGGATCAATCACATGACTGTTCTGGCTTTAATTGTTGTGTTTGGATGTATACATAACATAAACAAAATACTGAATTAATCTGCTTTATCTTCTTTTAACAGGTGCTCCGAAGAATGGATTTTCCAACAGACTGAATGAGACCAGGCAGATACAGTTTGCTCACAATGTCTTCAAAAGGGTATATTTTTTATTACCAGTAGGGTTTTATTTGTGCCCAGAGTATGAAGATATGGGATATGTTTTCAATGTGTTCTTGGAATCTTTCAAAATTATTTTGCTCTTTATGGCAAAGGCTCGCTTATTCAATCCTTTCTTGGGTTTCACCAGTACTAGGCCGGGGGAGGGCGGTGGCGTACACTTGGGTATCCAGTGTTACCAGTAGGGATCAAACCAGTTTTTTTTTTTATTGCGAATTAAACAATAACCCGTTACCAAACAATCCGATGTTTTAACAACCCCGAGGAAGAAGGCTTTTGTAAGAGATTGTTTGAGAAGAAAATGCTGCTTACCATTTTCTCTTTTTTCCACTTTTCCTACCATTTCAAGGGCAACTACTATACACTTGATGAGTTGCATTTAATTTGTGGTATGCGAACGCTTTCAATTTTAACATATCTGATAGTTTGTCATTTCTTAAAGTGATAAGTGCTGAGCTATGAAGTACCCCAGTTGAGTTTGTTTGTAGCATTGGTTGCCCACCTTGTCTTATTATACATGATTTAGAGGCAGTCACCAATGTGCTATTTTTAGTCACAGTGTATGATGATCGACTAATGAAAATTTCTATATTCTGTGATAGACCAATGGAGTTTCAGTGGCCTGTATTTGAACAAACAACCTGAAAAGTGTTTATAAATCTTCTAAATTTTACAGATAGTGACGAACAGGTCATGTTTATCTTTGTGTGAGTGTTGTACCTTTGAAATACAACTGACACATAGCAAGTGTACTTGCAAGGAAAATCAAAATCAGGAACTTATCCAAAAAATATCAGTTACCTTTTTGCGATACTTTTGTAGAGCGGCTGCATATTTTGTAGTTTGCAAAACTAGAGAAAGTCCAGTATCAAGTTGTACTGAAAGCCTTTCTCTTGTAATATAATACTTGTTGCAGCAACAAATTTTGTTTTTTAACAGATGCGTCGAAGTATCCGAGAGCCATACGATGTCAGCTCTCAAACACGCTATGTGGAAATGTATGTGGTCAACGATTATAGAACAGTATGTATTTATCTTTTTATCAAACGTTGTGCTTTGACTGTGTTGAGTGTATGATAAACTCTCATGTAATTCATTGCATGATTAGTTGTAGGTTTGTGTGACATTTTACAGAACAGTGTATGTATATGTGAGTGGCACTCTGGCAAGCAGGAGTTTAATGTATCTCTGTGAAGCATTATACCAAGCAAGTTATCATATAACTTTGGATCCATAAAATCCATGTTGTGTAAAAACTTGCTGTATCCTGAGGTAGATGGGTCCTTTGACATGCAGAAAATTGACCAAAAGCAAAAGGTTTTGAACCAGGTCAGGCTGGCAAGGCTGACCTGGGTTGATACTTTTTGCAGATATATTAAACCCCTTTTCACAGAGCATGGCTCATTTTTTTTTCTTTCTCAAAGCACAGAACTATTCTAATAATGCTAATTATTTTTCATTATTTTTCTTTTGTTGGTAACGTTTTTAAATGTGCGTGCTTCCCAACTCTCCTGATTTCATCGGGAGTGTTCAGATTCAAGACAAATTACCCAATTACCCGGACAGACAAATAAAAAACCCTGATTTGGGTAAAAATCTGACATAAGGGTAAAAAGGGTGTGATAAATTTGTACCAAAGGTACATGTATATTGTCCGAAGTTTACCAACTAGTTGACATGTGTGTGTATTTCACGGTCAATCAGGTTCATAGTCTAAAATAGAAATCAAGGTACTGAAATTTATCGATGGATGATCGTGAACCAATCAAATTTGAGAACGGGCCGAAGTATGTTTCAGAGCGGAAATCAAAACGTCATTTACCTAACGTTAACAGGTAAGTTACGTTGTAAGAGTCTAGATCTATAAACACAAAATTTCAATGTTCATTGCATCCCCAGGATGCAGACAAAAATGCGGGAAAACGTTAAGTTAATCACTAGCAAAGACAATGAAAAAATACGAAGTTTTAAACTCTTACTGCACAAATCGACCACTGGAATTCCAGTTTATCTAAAAATAGATCGACCAGCATGTGATCACAGTTTTATTTGAAACAATGACGTTAGCAATTTTGACTGGTTACCGGCGACAGAGTAAAATAATAATCCTCAGGGCACTGATTGGAGGAACCAACTGATGCTGACTTTTGCTTCCAGATTTTTTTTGTGTGTGAAGATTGCTACCAGATATTATTTTTTTGAAAAGAGCATTTTTTTACTCTTTTATTTTCTTCATGCTTTTGAGATATTTTACTGATGATTTATGCAGACTAAAATGAAACTGAAAAGAAACTAATAGGGACTTGACTTTCTTTTTTTTTTCAAACAGTATGACAGCTTGTCCTATTGGTAGTTACCAGCATAACTATAATGATTGATTTTGTTATGCTCTAAATATTCACATACATTTGATAAACAATAATATTTAATTAAGAATAAAAAGAAATAATCATAAACCAGACTTTTGTTCAATGATAAAGATTATTTGGCCTTTAGATCTTTAGAGAGACCTTCCAATATGCATCAAAAAGTCTCCCCCGTTGAAACCCCAAATCTCCCCCTTTGAAACTCTCAAAAAGCCCCGTTGGTGTTTGAAAATGTTGGGAAGCATGAATGTGTCCTGTATAAATGTAAAGGTAGAATGAATATCTCTGCACCAGGGTGTAAATTGCTTTTTTTTTTTATTTTGGTTGTAGGTCCCTAATGGTTTCACTAAAGGGGATATTGATTTACCTCCTATCTGTACAGGGGTCAGTTTGGTTAATTCTTTCATATGTCAGTTTATCTGGCTATCTCTCTGTCCCCCATAATCAGAATCTTTGTGATCCTAATTGAAATCATACCTTGGGTTCAATGACAATATGGAGATGTATATCTTCACTGTCACTAAAATTTGTTGAAATCTTAATCTGCAACAACTTCAATATTCTCAGTAGAGTTTTGAGATCATGGTACCAAGATCATGCTTTAACCTTCATTTTTATAGCTAAATTAAAGGTCAGAATTATTTTTGCTTGGAATAAAAAAAAGGATGTGGCATCTATAATAAATTCAACAATTTTCGAAACATTTTTTTGAAACTTTGCATGGTGATTGATCATTATTTGCAGATTAACTTTATGCAAAGGAGGTAAAAAACTATACTCAGAGCTGTTTATGAATACAGTCACACTCTTGTCTGCACTTGTTTGGTAAGAAAACATCAAGGTATTGTCATAGCCCTGTAGCAATCTGAGCTCTCATGGGGGTGCAAAAAAAAAAAACAAACCCTTTGATATGTTCTGATATTTCTATTACTAATTACTTCAAAATAAGACTAGTTGTTAATTATATAAAGGGGAACCCATACTAGATGTACAGGTAGCCCTCTTCATGTTTTTGTCATAGTTATGCTCTGTTTGACCTAGAAATTTCACTGAAAAAGCATTTTGCAGTGGCAGGTTGGCACCCACATAAGATGCTTTGTTTCTCATTAGATAAAAGCAGTTTAAAAAAAAAAAAAAAAGACATTCAATAAGGTTGTGAACAGCTGTTAATTTTTCTATATTGTCATTGTCTATTTCAGTTTGTTGAAAGTAGCAACAGGAATCTTGATTATCAAATAAGACAGACACAAAATATTATCAACATTGTTAGTCGGGTAAGTGAACTCTTATATATGTCATAACATATAAATTTCTTGGTGAACTATAAATGAGCCATGTGCTGGTAAAAGGGGGCTTAATGCATCTCTGTGGTGCATTGTACCAATAAAGCTATTACATAATTATGGGTCCATAACAGCCACTTTTTTCAACAACTGACTGAATCATAAGATAGACTGGTCCTTAAACATACAGAAAATCGACCAGTAGCGAAAAGTTTCGACCCAGGTCCGCCTGCACGGAGTACGCAGGCTGATCTGAGTCGATAATTTTCGCAGATGCATTAAGCCCCCTTTTCATAGAGCACAGCTCAAATTTTTACTTTAATAACAATAGTTATAGGTTCATTTGTCAAGTTTTCAGGTTGTAAATTTTTTGCTTATGTTGTTAAGCATTTATTTGGACCTGACATATTAGCTGTAGTATTTTAATTTGATGCCTTCTTATTGATGTTAAAAGAATAAAAGAATGAAACTGCGCCATCAACCTGATGTTATCCAATAGAGATACATAGAATGGAAATAGTTTGTCACATGTAACAATGAAAAAATGTTTGTTTTGATGTAAAAAGCTAGACTTAATTATTTCATTTCTGAAGCTCAGAGTTAAATTATGTTGTCAAAATATCCATGCTCGTGTCAGCTCTGTGCAATGCACCTTTATCTAAACACTGAAACAAAACCATGTATTTATCTTGTATAATAATTAAAGACGAACATTGTTACCAGCATTATCTTCTTTTCCTTCTATATTTCTAAAGCCTTTTCTTCATGATTATTTAATTGTGTGGTAAAGGGATACATTTTGAATTTTAACAGCTTTATAGACCATTCAGTATCTACATTGCATTGGTTGGGATTGAAAACTGGACCAAAGAGGATTTGTTTCTGATAACAGACGATGCGGAGTCGACTCTACAGAACTTTCTACACTATAGAGAATCACGAATCAACGCTAAACATCTTAATGACAATGCTCAGCTTATTACGTATGCATCATTTATAATAACCAAAATTTGTCTTGGCGCTTTACCAGACACCAAATTTGAAAACCAAAATAAAAGTATTAATTTCATAGATGACATGTTTAATATGATGGAGTGATAGGTTCATCTTTAACCATTTACCACACAACAAAATTTTAGAATGATCCAAATTGAAAGCTTTTGCAGACGACAAAATACATGTGGCTCAAATGATGAAATTTGTGTTCGAAGGGATAGAAAACATTGTGGGAAAAGGAGAAAATGCTGGTTACTGACATTTTCTTCTTCTCTCCCATTGTTTTAAAAAGTCTCTTTCTTAGGGTCCTTTAAACATGGGATTGTTTGGGAAAGGGTTAAAAAGGTAGAAAACACTGGGAAAATGAGAAAATGCTGGCTACTAGCATTTGTCTTGTTTTTCCAAAATGTTTTCAGAAGCCTGTCTCCTGTGGACGGTCTTGCTGGATAAAGAGTTAAATGAATACCCACAATGTTTGCTCTCTTTGCCCAGTTGTTGGCCAGATTTCAGAAGAGTTATTTTATCATAGACATAGACATACTTTATTATGTATACATATACATGTATCTTGTAATATAATACATGATTTTACCATACCTGTGGTCATGTGACGTGTACAATAACAACCTCATAGAATGTAACAAAAGCCAAAAATAATGGGGAAAAAGGAGATAATACATGTACAATACTTAATGAGTACCCCCAAGTAGTATAGCACATGAACATCAAACCTTGAGAGGGTGGTCGCTGGGCGTGAAACGGACACTATAATTTGTCAATTTTGAACTTTACATTAGAAAGCATCTGAAATAATAGAAAAAAAGATAGGATGGAGAACGAGACATAAAATTGCTGGAAAATAGTGTCGAACAAGACAAATACAATGCATATCTCACGCTCTATCTCCTGCTGACTACTCTTTTTGTCGATCAGCTCTCTTCATTTGGAAACTTTATGGTAAAAGGAGAACTTTGCCTGTAATTTAATTGATTATCTGTATTTTGGAGGGATATTTTCAAATTTGTCTGCTAGAAATTAACTAGATAAATTAACTAGATAAGACAATTGATATGACTACCCAGAGCATGGTTGTTGATCAAATGAGAGAAAACTGTATATGATTAGCACCCTGGTAAAAGGGAGTTTAATGCACCTTCTTGATGAATTATACCAAACAAGCCATCACATAAGTATCAATTTATAAAATCCATTTTGTCTAATAGCTGACTGAATCTGGAGGGAGACTGGTCCTCTGACATGCAGAAAATTAATCAATAGCAAAACATTTCGACCTAGGTCAGCTTGCACGGACTGCAGACTGACCTTGGTTGACACTTTTTGCAGATGCCCTTTTCACAGAGCATGGCTTGTATATAAACTTTAACCCTTTACCGCACGATCCTGAGTTTTAACGACCCTTAGAAGGAAAGAATTCGAAAACATTGTAGGAATAGAAGAAAATGCTGGTAAACCGCATTTTCTCCTTTTCTCTACCCTGCCAGAGAACTGCAGCTGATCCGTATGTATTCCTCAATTGTCCCTGAATTGTCTTCTGTAGATGCCCCCAATTTCCAATGGTCTAAATTTTGTCATTTGGGAAAGGGCTTGGAGACATACTGTTCATCACTTGAATTATCTGCATGACTATATTTTCTTTCAAGGAGGACGACATTTAACAAAGGTGTCGTGGGAAAAGCCATCAAAGGAACAATCTGTACATATCGGTATTCTGGAGGTGTAAATCTGGTATGAAGCCTTTTTAGCTCACCTTAGCACAACATGCTAAAGGTGAGCTATTGTGATCGCCCTATGTCTGGCGTCCGTCGTCCGTCGTCTGTCGTCCGTCAACAATTTCTTTAAACATCTTCTTCTCCTAAACCACTGGGCCAATCTTGATGAAACTTGGCATGTTCCTTGGGTGAAGCTCTACCAAAATTGTTCAAAGAATTGAATTCCACCCACAACTCTGGTTGCTATGGCAACAAAAAGGAAAAAAAAGCAAAATCTTTGAAAATCTTCTTCTCTGAAACTAGAAGGCGCAGAGCTTTGATATTTGGTATGTAGCATCTCCTAGTGGACCTCTACCAAGTTTGTTCATTTGATGCCCCTGGGGTCAAAACTGGCCCCGCCCCGGGGGTCACAAGTTTGAGCATAGTAACAAAGAAGGAAAACTTTAAAAATCTTCTTCTCTGAAACTTGAAGGTGTAGAGCTTTGATATTTGGCATGTAGCATCTCCTTGTGGACCTCTACCAAGTTTGTTCATATGATATCCCTGGGGTCAAAACTGGCCCCGCCCCGGGGGTCACAATTTCCAACATAGGAACAAAGAAGGAAAGCTTTAAAAATCTTCTTCTGTAAAACTAGAAGGCACAGAGCTTTGATATTTGGCATGAAGCATCTCCTAGTGGACCTCTACCAAGTTTGATCATATGATGCCCTTGGGGTCAAAACTGGCCCTGCCCCGGGGGTCACAATTTAGAACATAGGAACAAAGAGGGGAAACTTTAAAAATCATCTTCTCTGAAACTGGAAGGCGTAGAGCTTTGATATTTGGTATGTAGCATTGCCTAGTGGACCTCTACCAAGTTTGTTCATATGATGCCCCTGGGGTCAAAACTGGCCCCACCCCGGGGGTCACAAGTTTGAGCATAGTAACAAAGAAGGAAAACTTTAAAAATCTTCTTCTCTGAAACTTGAAGGTGTAGAGCTTTGATATTTGGCATGTAGCATCTCCTTGTGGACCTCTACCAAGTTTGTTCATATGATGCCCCTGGAGTCAAAACTGGCCCCACCCCAGGGGTCACAATTTCCAACATAGGAACAAAGAAGGAAAACTTTAAAAATCTTCTTCTGTAAAACTAGAAGGCATAGAGCTTTGATATTTGGTATGTAGCATTGCCTAGTAGACCTCTACTAAGTTTGTTCATATGATGCCCTTGGGGTCAAAATTGGCCCTGCCCCGTTGGTCACAAGTTCAAACATAGGAACAAAGAAGGAAAACTTAAATTTTTTTTTTCTCTTAAATGGAAAGGCATAGAGCTTTGGTATTTGGTATGTAGCATCTCCTAGTGGACTTCTACCAAGTTTGTTCCAAGGATGCTGCTTGGGTCAAAACTGGCCCAGCCCCTGGGGTCACAAGTTTGAACATAGGAACAAAGAAGGAAAACTTTAAAATTCTTCTTTTCTGAAACCGAAAGGTGTGGAGCTTTGATATTTGGTATGTTGCATCTCAGAGTGGACCTCTGCCAAGTTTGTTCATATGATGCCCCTGGGTCAAAACTGGCCCCGCCCCGGGGGTCACAAGTTCGAAGATAGGAACAAAGAAGGAAAACTTTAAATTTCTTTTTCTCTTAAACGGGAAGGTGTAGAGCTTTGATATTTGGTATGTAGCATTTCCTAGTGGACCTCTACCAAGTTTGTTCATATGATGCCCCTTGGTCAAAACTGGCCCAGCCCCGGGGGTCACAAGTTCGAACTTAGGAACAAAGAAGGAAAACTTGAAAATTCTTCTTTAAAACTGGAAGGCGTAGAGCTTTGATATTTGGTATGTAGTGATTCTCTTCTAAGTTTGCTTGCCCATCTAAGCGCAACAAGTTCATTGAGTTCAAAATTGGGTCATCTTGGGTCATAAACTAGGTCACTAGGTCAAATTAAATACCTTGTTGGCACTCTCGAGGCCACATTATTTGCTCAATTGCCTTTAAAATTAGTTAGAAAGTTTGTCTTTATAAAGTCTCACATAAGATTAATTTGGGTCAACTTGGGTCATAAACTAGTTCACTGGGTCAAATTAAAGAAATACCTTGTTTGCACTCTGGAGGCCACATTTATTGCTCAAATGACCTGAAATTTGGCCAGAATGTTTGTCCTGATGAAATACCATATGAGTTTGGATTTGGGTCACCTGGAACCATAAACTAGGTCACTAGGTCAAAATAAAGAAATACCTTGTGGGCACTCTAGAGGCCACATTCTTTGCTTAATTGCCTTGAAAATTGGTCAGAATGTTTGTCTTTGTAAAATCTCACATGAGTCTGAATTTGCATCAACTGGGGTCATAAACTAGGTCACTTGGTCAAATTAAAGAAATAGCTAGTGGGCACTCTAGAGGCCACATTTATTATTCATTTGATTTGAAAATTGGTTAAAATGTTTCTTTTGATATAGTCAAAGACCAGTTCAAATTTGGGTCATCTGGGGTCATAATCTAGATCACTAGGTCAAATTAAAGAAATATCTTTAGGGCACTCGAGGCCACATCTTTTGCTCAACTGACTTGAAAATTGGTCAGAATGTTTGTCTTCATGAAATATGAGTTTGAAATTGGGTCACCTGCGGTCAAAAACTAGGTCACATGGTCAAATTAAAGAAAAACCTTTAAGGCACTCTACTAAGGTGAGCGACCCAGGACCATCATGGCCCTCTTGTTTCAATCTGTTATGCTTGTCAGTTGGTTTTAAGGCACACTAAGTAATTCTGTACCAAACAACAAGATTTTAGACTTGCTCGAAATGAAAGCTGTTGCAGACATGAATTTGAATATGGCTCCTATGGAATTTTTTTTTGAGAGAGTTAAACCTTTTCTCCATTTTTCCAAAATGTTTTCAAAAGCCTTCCCTCCTAAGTAGGTAGGTTAAAACATGAGATATTTGGCATAAGGTTGTGGCATTGGATCTTTCAGTTCAGAAAAACTGGTTTTATTTCTGTCTGTGTTGATAACAAGAGTGTCCTTGGGCAAAGCCATGCGAAGCCCAAGCTGAGGAGTGGAGAATTAAGAAAAGACCAGAGAGCTGCCACTGCAATGTGACTGAAATTTTGCTCATCCCTTTACTGAACAATCCTGCGTTTAACAATTCTGAGGAAGAAAGATTTTGAAAAGTGGGAAAAGGAGAAAATACTTGTAATGAGCATTTTCTCCTATGCCCACAATGTTTTCTACCCTTTCGAAAACAAATTCAATGATTTGAACAAAATATTATTTTTGCTGTGCAAATATTTTAAATTTAGACTAGAGTAAAATTTTGCAGTCTGTTAAAAGAGTTAGAGCAACACAGAACTCCTTTCAGTGAATCTGTCATTCAATAAAGCATGCTTGATATTTATTGTCTACAATTACGACATTTGTCTACCGTGATTTATGCAACTTTTTTTTTACTTACATGTAGCTACCATGCTTGTTTGTATTTTCTAATCTTCAATGTAACTGATTATTGTACAAACACCATACATATTGTACTGACTAGTACAAGTGAGATTTCTTTTGTGAATGATATTGAAAACATTGTTAGAAAAGGATCACATTTGTATGAAAGGAGTGATCACTTGTAATAATTTTGCAGGTATATTTTTACGAATGCAAAACAATGAAAAAAAATAATTTCAGTTGACTGTATGTAACATTATTCATCTTGATGTAACTTTCTTTTTCATATAGAATTTAGCAACCCCGGGGCAGACTGCGGCCACCATTGCCCATGAGTTAGGCCATAATTTTGGCATGGATCATGATAATTACACAACCTGTCGGTGTGAGGATGATAAGTGTATAATGGCTTCAACCAGTGGAGGGTAGGTATAGCATTTCTAGTGGTCAACACTAAGTGAAATAAGTTTCATAGAAGACATAATTATATTAACCCATAAAATGCCTGTCACAGCTTTAGTTGCTGTTGCCGCCACTGTAGATCAAGATCAGACTACACAAAATCAGGAGTCGATCTTTGATCTACAATGTGTGCTTTGCTGGAATTATGTCTGTAGAAGAGTGTATGAACAAAAGAAGTTATAAAGTACAAAAAATAAGGCAGAAAATAATGCTTCTAAATCCTTATTTTCACCTTGTATCTTCATATCAATTCACAATTTTTTATGCTATACAGAAAAAGCAAAAAATATTTATAGGATAACAGAAATTCTTGTATTTTGTTCAGTGAGGTAGTGACATCTAATTAGAAAATCACAGAAACAAGAGCAAAACATCATTTCTATGTTAGATGTCATAGCTTTTCGGAAATATAAGCTGAGACCTTGGTAATCATGTATCCTTTGAAAATGTAGTAGTCTGTGATGCTTAAAAAAATTGCAGGTAGGGAAGGCAATAAACGAAAGAGTAATCTCTTTGAAAGCCTATGCTATTTCTACTGATTTCTAGTGATGTAATATTATTGTTTATCTTTTTATTGATGTATAGAATCTGTTGTATGGAGACTTTTTCCTCTCTTTTACATATATATTTTTTCATTATTTTCCTCGTTCTTTAACTCTCAGAAACATTTGCATATGACAAATAAAATATGGACCTAGTAATGAATTTCTTCTTTACAAGAGACAAAACGTTGTTGGAAAACGAGAAAATGATAGTTACCAGCATTTTCTCCTTTTCCAACAATGTTTTCAGAGCCTTCTCTTTGTCATTAAAAGTCAAGATTAATTTTTTAAAAGGTTTTCAGATAATATTTATTTATTGTACTATTCTCTACAGTTCTAGGGACACAAGGTAAGCTGCTAAAGCAAGCAAGCTAAATTAGTTTGGGATTGTGTTAGAGGTTATGAGTTGCAAACAAATTTTCAATTTTTTTTTTACCATGCATCTTGGCTGCATTGTTTATAAGACTACAATTTATTTTGAACATCAGAATGATCGGGGACCATATTCACCAACCATTCTTAGGAATCTTCTAAGTCTAATTCTTGGATTCCCAATCTTGAAAGCAATGAAACTTCTGATTGGCTAAACAATGTTCTGATTGACTAAACCAAATAGTTCAGCCAATCAGAAGATGTGTTTTTTTCTAAAGAATGAAATTAAGAATGGTTGGTGAATACAGGCCCAGGATATCTGAACCCTTAACCTTTTGTTTCTGTGTTTTAACGACCCTGAAGAGAGAGGCTTTTGGAAACATTGTAGGAAAAGGAAAAAATGCTTGTACCTTGCATTTTTTCTTTTTCTCTCAATGTTTTCCACTCTACATAAAGACAGAAATTATCATTTGAATTACATTTATTTTGTTGTCTTCTAATGCTTTCTATTAAAAAGTTTGGTCTAGTACAAAATTTTGTGTATTAGCAAAGACTTAAGTTGCATTTTCAGCCAGCAGAAACAAAGTTACAAAATTAATAGTCATTCACATGGAAAGCATTTGCAATCTTCAAATTAAATGTGTTTCAAATCATGACATCCAACTTGGGTAGAAAGCTTTATGGATAAAAAGAAAATCATGGGCAAAGGCACTTTGACTTTTTCCAAAGATGTTTTTAAAAGTCTTCATATTAAGCTCCGTGTTAATCCTATCTTCTCCCGTGCTCCTTTTGACTTCATTAGCTGATTTGTTGGTTAAGGGCTAGTATCAAGAAGTTCAACAACTATGTTTTATTTCATGCTTTTAGGTAGGTTACCGGGAAAATAATGGTGGATGATAATTTCATCATTTGGACCAGCGAATTTACCAATTGATAAACTCACTGGTACAGAAATAGTGAGAGCTCCCCTGTACTTTGCAATCCCAACATAAAAGGGGTTAGAAGCATGAAAAATAGAATACTTGATTCTTTTTCGGGTGAAAGATCGAAATTTATTTCATCTCATGAACATCATATGATGCTGCGCCGCTCATGAAAATTTTACTGATGATGTTCACTTGATGAAATAAATTTGTATCTTGAACTGAAAAAAAAAAAATATCAGCTATATATTTCTTTTTCAGTATGAAATTATGATCAAACAGATAGCATTTATTGCAAAAGGTCTTTTAAGTAGGAGCCCACTGCTTTAACTCTTTACCAAACAACAGCATTTTAGACTGCCCAAATTGAAAGCATTTATGGACGACAAATTGAATGTGGTTCAAGCATTGGAACTTATCATTTAAAGGGTAGAAAAGATTTTGGTGAAAGGAGAAAATTATTCGTTACCAGCATTTTCTCTTTTTTCCCAAAATGTTTTTTTAAAAGCCGTCTTTTGGTTGTCAAAACTGGGGATTAGTGTTGAAGTGTTAAGGCATAGAATAATAAGTTATGAAAAAAAAAACATATGAATCAAGTGTGTTTTATAGAACTGTATTGCTATGTTTCTTTAATTAGTAGGAAATCAGGCTGTGTTGATCATTGTCTTGACAATGTTTGCATCTGAAAGCAGCCAGTGGCTTGGAGAAAGTGTTTCACAAAATACTGATTAACTCTTTACCACACAATCCTAAGTTTTAATGAGCATTTTCTCCTTTTCCAACAATGTTTTCAAAAGTCTTCCTCCTCGGGGTCATTAGTGTTTGGGATTGTTTAATAAAGGGATAACAATAGAAAAGGGGTAGATTCATAAAAATTTAGATTACAGTAATTATTCCAAGGGACATATTCAAGGATTTAAAGCAGTTTACATTGGTGTTTTATCTTAGTATGGATTTTTTTCCCAAGTTTATGGTGTCTCTTTTTGCCTTTGACAACATTTTTTTTCAAAGCAAACATATTGTCTTTTCAGAATAAATCTCAGTAGAACATGGCATGATGTATCATTGATTAATCATTACAAAAAGTAGATTGATGAAAGTAAAAAAAAAAACAAACAGATTTGGCCATATTTTAGCATGGAGTTTGTGGTTCTGACACCTGCTTGAACAACTTTTTTCTCCAAAACTCTTGGTATCAGAAGATTTGAGCAATGCTGTTGCAAAGGAAGTTTAATGCATCTCTGTGATTCATTATACCAAGCAAGTCATCATATAATTATGGATCAATAACAACCATTTTGTCAAAAAACCAGCTGAATAATGAGGTAGAATGGTCCTTAGATATGCAGAAAAGTTACAAATAACATAAAGTTTGGACTCTTGTTGCAAACTCTGCAGACTAACATGAGTTGATACTTTTTGCAGATGCATTAAGACCCCTTTTTCTAGAGCATGGCTCATTTGTCATGCACCAGATTCTCTCAAAAAATTAACATGCATGTATATGTTCATGTAAAAAGTGTTCAGTACATTGTGAGGAGGTCAAGTGCAATATATATTTTTGGACGGTTTAAAATCAGTAAATTAAATGTTTTCTTCACAAAGTATGTAAAACAATTTGTTGGAAATATATTGTATTTTTTTTTTATTTATGAATTGTGAAATTTCTTAAAAGTTTTTTTTAAATATATTCAGAACTTCTTGTTTTTTGCCAAAAAGTTTTAATTTTTAAGAAAAAGTTAAAATTTAAAAGTTTTTCTGCAAATGTTGCATTTAGTGTGCATCAGTAGATAATTTCAAATGCTGTAATAAAATTCAAAGTGTATTGCTATGCATGTTTTTACAGCATGATACATTCTGATTGAAATACCAGAATTTAATGCAATGTGCATTTATGTGTACAACTTTGCTGTGCCACATTCAAATAGCTTTTTTA
Source organism: Tridacna gigas (assembly GCA_945859785.2). Taxonomy (NCBI): domain Eukaryota; kingdom Metazoa; phylum Mollusca; class Bivalvia; order Cardiida; family Cardiidae; genus Tridacna; species Tridacna gigas. The sequence goes on from OX244040.2 coordinate 38,187,191, forward strand.
TATGCAACAAAATTTCACACATGTCCATGTGGAAAGGATTTGCAGGAGACAAACTAAATAGTGCTGAAATGATGAGATTTGATTTGTAAAGTTTTGTCACGAAAAGTTTGGTGAAATAGTTAAAGTGCTGGTTAACTCTTTACCAAACAATACCATTTAAGACTTGACCAAATTCAAAACATTTGTAGATGGAAAATTAAATGTAGCTCACATGATATTTTCTGTCTTTGATAGGGTTGAAAACATTTTGGGAAAAGGAAAAAAATGCTCTTAAGGAGCATTTTCTCCTTTTTGTGCTATGTTTTCAAAAGCCTTTCTCTTTCGTGACAGTTAACACTCAGGAGTTTATGGTTATGGGTTAGAAGTATTTTCTCTTTTTCTTCAGAATAATTTAAACTAATTTCTTCTCCAGAGTTGAAAAACACTAGAATATTTAGTAGAGAGTTAATAAAGAAATAATCTCGGATATTTTTTTGCCTGTATTAGAGGAATGTTTTGTAGAGAGACAGTATAAAGACAATATCTGATAATTTTTTTTACCTGTATTATATCCGATAATTGTTGCCCGTATTTTGTAAAAGCAGCCAGATGAGATTTAGCTAAATCTGTTTCCCCATGTCCATAATTTGTAAAAAGGTTTTTTAAAAAACTCTTGTTCCCAGCAAAATTCTCCTCTCTTTACAATAATTTTAAAAGTGATCTGCTGAAAGATTTACTCTTTACTAGACAACAAAAATACAACTTGTCCAAATTGAAAGCATTTGCAGACAGCAAATTTAAATGTGACTCAAATGATGGAATGTATCTTTGATAGGGTAGAAAACATTGTGGGAAAAGGAGAAATTGCTGGTTACCAGCATTTTCACCTTTTCCCACAATGTTTTTAAAAGACTTCTTTCTTAGGGTCAATAAAAGGTGACATTGTATGGTTAGCGGTTAAGTCTATACCAGACAACAAAAGTTTAGACTACTCCACATTGAAAGCTTTTGCAGATGACATGGTAAATGTGACTCAAATGACGAGATTTGTTTTTGAAAGGGTTCAAAAAACTATGGGAAAAGGAGATAATGGCTACCAGCATTTTCTCCTTTTCCCATGTTGGTTTCAAAAGTATCTTTAAAAATCCTTTATGGCAGTCTACATTTATAACTAGTATATAAGCTAGCTGTACTCTGGCAAAAGGGAGTTAAATGCATCTCGGTCATGCATTATACCAAACAAGTCATCACTCAGTTCCATAGAATTCATTTTGTCTAACAACCGACTGAATCAAGAAGTAGAATGGTCCATGGACATGAAGAAAATTGACCAATTGCCAAGAGCTACCACCCAAGTCAGCCTGTGCATACTGTGCAGAAGCACCAAACCCCTTTTTCACACAGCATGGCTCATATCTGTGTTTTATTTCATGCAGACTTTTATACCTTTTAGCAAACAATTCCGTGTTTTAACTATCCCAAAGAAAAATATATAGAACTGTGTATTGGTAGAAAACATCTTTTCCTTGTTTGAAAAATATATAGAACTGTGTATTGGTAGAAAACATCTTTTTCTTGTTTTCCAGACAAAACACTCCAGTTCACTGGTCCTCCTGTTCTATGTTGGCCTTGCAAGAAGCCTTTGAGATGGGAATGGACTATTGTCTACGTAACAAGCCAGAACAATTGGCGGATGGGCCTGTCTGTGGAAATGGATTTACAGAAGAGGGAGAGGAGTGTGATTGTGGGCTCCCAGAGGTGTGTTAAAACTTGGGGTGCTGGTTAGACTTTACTTGTGTTTGTGGATTAACCCTCTACCACACTATCCACTAGTTTTGATGACCCTGAAGAGGAAAGCTATTGAATGAACAGCATTTTCTCTTTTTCCAAAAATGTTTTCTAACTTTTCAAAGATAGTTTAGCCAATTGGACCACGCTGATATTGTCATATGCGAATGCTTTCACTTTTGACAAGTTAAAAAAATTTGTTGTTTGATAAAGCATTAGGTTTGGTCCTGATGACAGAAATGTAGACTTACACATATTGAAAGCATTGATTTTGCAGATGATAAAATAAATTTGGCTGGACTGATTGATTGTATGGTGTTTACTGCCGTTTTCAACATTATTTCAGTTATATCCTGGCAGCCAGTGCACCTATTCATGCTTTCCTTGAATTTCCTTTGCCAGTACTTTGCACAATATTCTTTCCAAGCCTTCTTTTACCACTACTCCGCAAATATTCTTTCCAAGCGGCTGGCTGCTTTCCCACGTAACCATTGTCGAAACAATGGTCAGCGATGAGAGAGGAATGAATTCTGTCGCAATGACCATCATCAGTCCTTGGAAAGAAATTGGCCGAGCTGGGGATCGACATCCTGTTCTCAAGTCCTGTACGCTTCGGATTGAGCTACCGGGTTTGACTTGTATGGTAAAAGGTGAACAGGCAAGGTCATGCAGGAAGTTAGTGGGAATAAGGAGCAATAGCATGTAACAAGCAATTGCTCCCATTTCCACAACCTTTTCCATTATCACCTTTTATCTCTTTACCAGATAAAACAATATTTTAGACTTGTCGAAAGTATTTGCAGACGACAAGGTAAATGAAACTTAGATGGTGGGAGTTGTCTTTGAAATGTTAGAAAACATTGTGAGAAAAGGAGAAAATGCAGATTTCCAGCATTTTAGACAGTCCGTATGTTTTCAAAAGCCTTCTTTCTCAAGGCCATAAAAACTGGGAATTGTGTGGTAAAAGCATAAACAACATATTTGCCCTTCCTTCCAATCTCTTCCTTTGTGCAGCTTATTACAGGATTCTGAATATTTGTTAACCCCTTAAGCCCCCTATCACGACTATGGTTGCCTTTGCAGCCACTGTAGGTCAAAATCAGGCTGCACTTTTTGTGCAATCTGATCTTTGATTTATACTGTATGCTTTGCTAAGATATTCTGAAAAAGAGCAACCGTGAAATTACAGCTATTTGGGTCTTCTCTCTAGGCTGAAAATATGTGTGGAGTGCCTTCAGGGCTTCTAGGATTGATAACCTGTACTGTAATGGGTCAAGGCTGTGAAGGTGCAGCTGACATGTTTAAAAAGAAAACTTTTTGAGAAAAAGGTAAAATGCTGGTTACCACTTTTTCTCCTTTTTCCCATAATGTTTTCAAAGGCGTTTTTTTTTTTTTCTCTCAAGGTTGTTAAAACATGGACTTGCTAAGTAGAAGTTTCAAGAGTCTTTACAGTTGATCAAAGGAATTTCATGTATATAAAAATTAAGAATACTCTTTAAAAAGATTCAGCATTGTGAAATTTTACATTTAAATGTACATGTAGTTTTATATTATATTTATTCAGATGTGTGAGAACAAATGCTGTAATGCAACAACATGCGAGTTAACTGCAGGGTCAGTGTGTGCTGTGGGTCGATGCTGCGACCTGAACACTTGTAAGGTATGTATGTTGACTACATGTTCAACTGTCAGATTGCCAATTAACTCTTTGCCAAATGACAAAATGTTAGAGTTGTCCATGTTGAAACACTTGCAGATGATAAATGTGATTCAAATGTTGAAATTGTCTTGGAAAGGTCATTAAACATTGTGGAAAAAGGAAGAAATGCTGGTCATGAGCATTTAAGTTTGAACTCCATTGTTGAGTTTTGTGTTGGAAAGGGTAGAAAACATTCTGATGTAAAAGGAGAAAAGCTTTCTTTCTCAGTGTTATTAAAACAGAATTGTTTGGTAAAGAGTTGAATTTAAATGAGCTGTGCTGTGTTAAAAGGGGCTTAAAAAATATTGATCCAGGATTGTGTGGTAAGGGGAAAAAAAAAGCCCAAATCTCTCAGATTGTAATGCATGAAACGTTTTCCAATCAGACCATATATAAATGTATCATGAAAATGATGCAGGGAAATTTATACAGGTGATGTTGTTATGTCATGAGTTAATCTTTTACTAAACAATTCCATGTTTTATCAACCTTCAGGGAGAAAATTTTTGAAAACACTGTGGGAAAAAAAGATATTTTTTTCTACCTGTTTGAAGGCAGACATCATTATTTCAGTCATATTTGATTTGAAAATTGGTTATTAGTTATGTACGATTTTTCTAATGTGTATTTTAAGTTCTTATAAATATAGTATGTTTAAGGTGAAAGGCACGCACCCCTCCCGGTTAACCTGGATTATCATGCTATAGTCTGTTTTATTTTTCTTTCTTTTGCAGCCAAAACCTGCTGCCACATTGTGCCGTGGTTCAACAGGAGAATGTGATTTATCGGAGTATTGTAGGGGAGACAACCCTTTCTGTCCTGATGATGTTTTTGTTCAGGATGGAATTGACTGTTTGGGTGGTCAGGTAATTAGTGATTGTGTCAGGCTTCTGTGTGCCAAGTTCTTAAAAGGAATTGTGTGGAAAAAAAATTCTTGTACCACTGTCACAAAGGAGAAACATTTGACAAATAGGGAAAGGCCATTATTTTTTTTTTTTTGTTAATGAAATATAAAACATTATCAAAATATTGCCCAGATACAGCTACAATACTTTTTTAAAGCTGTTCATTAATCTTTCATCATACAATCCCATGCTTTAATGACCTCAGCAAAAAGTCATGAAAAAATGGTGGAAAAAGGAGAAAATGCTGCTTAAAATACAATTCACTTAAACACAGAAAGATTTTTATCTTAAATACAATTGTGTGCAGCTCTGAAAGGGTCAAATCTATCCCTGTTTAATTGCAGTCCTACTGTTATAACGGGAAATGCAAGACTCACACCGGACAGTGTCGCCTTCTCTGGGGAAGTACAGGACATGTATCCGATGCAGTCTGCTTTAAACATCTGAATACCAATGGTAGTAAACATGGGAATTGTGGGTATAACTGGACAACTAATCGTTACGAACCTTGCCAAAGGGAGTGAGTATATTGTAGCCTGTAAATAAACCACAAAGACTGCATGTATGTGTCACTACATAGAACATGTATTTGCTAGATGACCTATGTGGGAATCGAACTAAATTCTGAAACCTCTAATGCTTTAGTGTGTTATTCAAAAAAATGACTCCGAATTTTGTGACCTGTTTTATGCTTTACATGCCTTTACTGTGGACAATTTCGATGTTTAGACTGCAGCTGGGTTTCAGTGCCTGTGGTATATCCTTACATGTACATGTCCCTGAAATGCATGGATAGATGCACAGGCTGCCATTGTAATACTGAAATAATGTTGAAAATGGTGTTAAAAGCCTTACAAAAAAAACAAACATCATGCTTTGTTACTCTGAGGGGTACTCAACTCACTTTGCACTATAGTAATCCTCTTCGTCTAAGTATGAATGGCTGTAGTTCTTAGCTCATCAGTATCTCTCATGATTTTTTTTCTTTTTGAAACAGATTTGCAGTGGGCAACTTTGCACACCTAAAACCTACATGTTAAATATGTATTGTCAGCAATGCAATGAATACATAGGAAATCATTGTTGAAAAAAAAAAAAAAGGAAAAAAATGCTGGTTTATGTTAGACTAAGTATTTAAATCAGTGGAATTCATGTGAAAGAGAAGAAAGAAGTATAGGTTGAACATGGTATTAAACGGTTTACAGAATGTGAAAAAATTTAAGTCTGTCTAAATTGAAAGCATTTGTGGACTGCATAGTAAATAAGTCTCAAATGATGGGATTTGCCTTTCAGAGAGTAGAAGACATTGTGGGAAAAGGATAAAATGCTGGCAATCAGCATTTTATCCTTTTCCACAATATTTTCCATGGGTTTTCTTCATAGGGTCATTAGAATAATTGGGATGTTTGGTAAAGGGTTGAATAAGAAGAACTAAACAGAAATTAGTTGGACAATAAATGTGAGTACTATTTTACCATGTCTTCCAGTGATGTGATGTGTGGCTTGCTTCATTGTATACACAAGAATGAAAAGTTGATGTTTTGGAAGGACAACCTGGCCCATGCAACTCCGGCTACATTTTTAACCATCGGACAAGAAACTTACATCTGTAGAGGGGCCATGTTAGATGTGGGGCTGGATATGCCCGACCCAGGGATGGTGCCAGATGGTGCTAAATGTGATAATAGAAAGGTAGTATTGCTAAATTGGAGCAGAACATGCTTGTTATTTAACAAATAATACATGACCTTGAGGGCAATATGTAAGTTGACGGGCTTGTCAGTCATACAAAAGATGTTTTATGGACCTTGAGCTTCCGTCCGTATAACATCTTTGGTCTAGACAGACCAGTCTGTAAACCATATTGTTCTCATGGTCATGTATTATTACATGTATTTTACACCTAATCGCTAAATAACAAATCAAAGACAGAAAAAACAGTTTCACTGTAAATTATTTGAAGAACAGATCAGATGTGCATTGCTACATTTAAGCAGAAAATGCTTGATATTTAACAAATATTACATGACCTTGAGGGCACTGTGGAAGTTTATGGGATGGTCTGTCAGACCAAAGATGTTGTATAGACCTCGCGCTTTGGTCCATAAAAACATCTTTGTTTGTAAACTTCCATATTGTTCTCATGGTCATGTATTATTTCTTATTTTACACTGAATCTATCAAATAACGAATCAAAGACCGAGAAATGGTTTCATTATAACTTAGAAGAGCAGATCAGATTTGCATTGCTAAATTTAAGTGGAACATGCTTGTTATTTAACAAATAATACATGAACTTGAGGGAACTGTGGAAGTTTATGGGATGGTCTGTCAGACCAAAGATGTTGTATGGACTTCGTGCTTTGGTCCATAAAACATCTTTGGACCAACAGACCTATCTTTAAACTTCCATATTGTCCTCATGGTCCTGTATTATTTATTATTTTTACACCGAATCTATCAAATAACGCATCAAAGACAAGAAAAATAGTTTCACTATAAATTATTTAATGAACAAGATCAGATCTGCATTGCTAAATTTTATTGGAACATGCTTGATATTTACCAAATAATACATGACTTTGAAGGCACTATGGAAGTTTATTGGCTGGTCTGTCGGACCAAAGATGTTGTATGGACCTCGTGCTTTGGTCCATATAACATCTTTGGTCAGACAGACTAGGTTGTAAACTTCCATATTGTTCTCATGGTCATGTGTTATTTGTTTTTTCACATCTAATCTATTAAATAACAAATCAAAGACAGAAAATGGTTTCATTATACATGTACATGTAAATTACCGTATAACGGGTTTTTTTTACGTGCTGCCAATTTTTACTACCAGCATGGAATTGTAAAAATTAGACACATAAATAATTACCGCGTAAAACCCAAGTTCAACTGATACAGAAATAAATGGTTATCAGTAGGCAAAGGGGTTTACATACACCTGTGCCACTAAATGCATGCTTCGGTGATTACCCACGGGTAATACATAGACAAGAAAAATACTCGCTTATGTTGAGTTGTGATAAACATAGCGGCGTATAATAAAAAAACTCTGTTTGGATATTTTAAACCCCAGCTTCCGAGCACAAATGGACAACTGACTGAAAGAATTTCAACTCATACTATACGTGAATTGAACATGCGCGTTAAAGAGGTTTCTACACCACGTAAACGAGGCACCTACATGAAATACAGGGATTCGGATCGTGCAGACATTGCGCGGTATGTTAGTTCACATGGGACGCCAAAGGCTTTAAAAAAAATTTAAAGAGCAGTTTCCTGGGCTTAACGAAGCCACAGTGCGTAATTTCAAAAATAAATATGGATCGAGGAAAAGAAAATTTGACTCGCTCGATGAAATAACCGAACTTCCGAGTAATAAACGGGGCCGAAAACTTGTGCTGGGCGAGAAATTGGACTCTGATGTTCAGGCTTATTTACGCGAACTGACAAGCAGATCAGATCCGCTTTGCTAAATTTAAAGTGGGACATGCTTGTTGTTTAACAAAGAATACATGACCTTGAGGGCAGCATGGAAATTTAGGGGCTGGTCTGTCAGACCAAAAGATATTATATAGACCTCGCGCTTCGGTCCATATAACATCTTCGATCCAACAGACCAGTCTGCAAACTTCCGTATTGTTCTCATGGTCATGCATTATTTATTATTTTACACCTTATCTATCTAATTACACATCAAAAACAGAAAAAAACAGTTTCACTATAAATTATTTGAAGAACACATCAGATCTGCATTGCTAAATTTAAGCAGAACATGCTAAATACATGAATATATGACCTTGAGGGCACTATGGAAGTTTACGGGCTGGTCTGTCAAACCAAAGGTGTTTTATGGACCTCGCGCTTCAGTCCGTATAACGTCTTTTGTCCAACAGACCAGTCTGTAAACTTCCATATTGTTCTCATGGATATGTATTATACCAAAATACTGCATCAAAGACAGAAAAAATGGTGTCATAATTCAATATTTGAACAACAGGTCTGATCTAATCAGTCTGTTTCAAGAGTAAAAGTATAACAATTGTAGAAAAAAAAAAACATTCTGGATTTATCACATAGAATCTTTTTTATTCTCTTTCAAATGTTAATACAGTGCTAGGGCGAGCAGTGACTCCTCTCTTCACAGTGTTTTCATCTAGCATAGTTTTAAGTAGAGTAAAATAGAAGCGCTAGAAGAACAGAGGGGAACTGCAAATTACTTAAGTTGCACTATGAAGTTTCTGTTCTTTATTGTGACTTCTCTAAAGAATCGTCTCAACAAGAGTAATCTCTCAAAGAGTCAACATTGGATTTAATTGAGAGATTTTTGGAAAAATAATTACTCATTATGTATGCTCGCTGAAACTCTAATATTAGATGGTGTAAGTTTTGGATAATGCAGTCTTGCCATCCATTTGTATTCATGAAAATCACAATAAATAATACACATGCTCAGTCCATATATCTTTTTATGCACTGAGGCCTGTCAATATAAGAATATATGGACCAGATGATGTTGCATTGAAGACAGAAAATTTTATTTAAATGAGGTATAATACAAGCATTTAAATATAGCTGACCAGTGTTCTGGTAAAGGGGGTTTTAATGCACCTGTGTGATATATTATACTATGCAAGTCACCATAGAAATATGGATCCATAAAATCTTTTTTATCAAAGTACTGAATCATGAGATAGGAAGGTCTGTGGACATGCAGAAAATTTATTCATAGCAAAAAGTTTAGACCCATATCAGCCTGTGCAGACTGCACAGGCTGACATGGGTCAATATTTGTTGTAAATGCATATATTTCAAGAAGCAGATTTTTTTTGTTTTTATTATTTCCTTTTGGATTTTTATTAATAAAGATATTAAAAACATTCAAAAGTTTTTTACTCCATAATGACAGATGCTGTAGATTTAATCGTAGAATTCACTTTTAATGCAGTCAGCTGATCTTGATGGTTTCTGTTTGTTAAAAGAATTGTTTAGTACATTTTAAGGGCCAAGTAAGTGGTCGTTAGGTTCTGTGTGCAATGTATGGACATAAATTCTTTTTTATGTTTTTAGTATGCAGGTTGAGTTTTTAGTACTGCTGTATAATTGATAAAGAGATTCTCAAATGTTGGTGCTGTCATAAGGGCCCATATTCAGCAACTATTTTTAACAGCGTTTTTTGTTTAATTCTGTAAAATTTTCTTACGTCTCAAAGTAGTGCAATCTCTCATTGGCTTACCCATTTTGATTGGCTAAACCATTTGGCCTAGCCAATCCAATATTGAGTTACACTTTCTAAATTAGAATAAGACTAAGAGCGCAATTTAGAATGGTTGGTGAAGTGAAACATGAAAAGTTAGAAAATGTGAGCCAGTGGAATGTTGTGTATCTTTTAATGAACATGCTGTCTGATCCTCTGTTTTATGTCAAATTCAGGTCTTGAAATTGCAATATTTGTGTCTTTCCTAAAGATTTCAAATGTTTATTCCAATACAATATAATTATATGGCACTCAAAGGATTGGTTTTTCACCAGAAAACAAACTTTTACACTTGTCCAATTGGAAGGCTTTGGAGATGACAAAAGAATTTGGCTTAACTCGATGAATTGTTCTTTGAAATGTTAGAAAACAGAATGGGAAATAGAAAAATGCTGGTAACCTGCATGTTCTCCTTTTTCCACAATTTCAAATTTTAAGCTTCACTGGCTAAAGACCAGCAAGCTTATGTCATAGCCCTGTGTGCATATGTGCGTCTGTCCATGTGTGTGTTAACTTATTTCAAACATCTTCTTTGAAAGTGCTCTTCCAATTTTAATGAAACTTCACAAAAATGTTCCTGCCATAGACCTCTGTATAGAATTTCTTTAACTCTTTACCACATAATCTGGACTTTTAACTACCCTGAAGAAAAGGACTTTTGAGAACATTGTGGGAAAAGAAGAAAATGTTGGGTAACCAGCATTTTCTCCTTTTCCCATCATGTTTTCTGTCTTTTCCAAAACAAATTTCAAATTTTGTGTCACGTTTATTTGTCATCTGCAAATGCTTTCAATTTTGACTAGTCAAATATCTGTCGTCTGGTAAAGAGTTAAAGAATTTTATTCCTGTTAAAAACTCTGCTTGCCATGGCAACAAGACTGTAAAGATTGAAAATCTTTAAAAATCTTCTTCCTGAAACCATAAGGCCTAGGCTACAAATGTGGTATGTTGCTTCGTCTAATTAAGAAAAATCTTATTCTGTCATGGTTCATCGTTCAGTAAACCACGGTTGTGAGTTATGAAGCACAATGAAAAATACACTAGGGGATAAAACCACGATAGAACGATAAACCATGATAGAAAGGAGGATTATTTTGATTCTTACATGACCAACTATTGATAAAAGGAAAACAAGTTCATATTTAGTGTACGACAAAAGGTTGCTTTGCATAGGATATAGAATGACATGGATTTTACCACGCTTCCGTTGCACTGTGTTTATAGAATCGAATTCAGGTGTAATGTTAGAATAAACCACTACAAGCGTTCTTATAACTATAGCCCTGGGTCAAAATTGGCTCTGTCGCAGGAGTCGTAAGTTCTACACGGGCTAGTATAGAGAACATTTTAAAAATCTTATAGTTCCTAAGCATTAATCATAGGGCTACCAATTTTGTGAAGGAGCTTTATCTAGTGGACCACCACTGAGATAATTCAAATTATAGCTCTTGGGTTAAAATTGGCCCAGCACTAGGGGTCACAAGTAATGGGCTTATATAGTGAAAACTTAAAAAAATCGTCTTGTACCTAATCGTAAGACCAGGGGCTAGCGAATTTGATTTCAGCTTCATCTATTAGACCTCCACCATTATTGTCTCAATTATAGCCCTGTGGTCAAAATTGGCTCTACCACAGGCTTACAAGTTTTACATTGTAAAAACATATTAAGGTCTTACGCTTTTTTTTGCTTGGAGTCATTAAAACACGAGGTTGTGTGGTAAAGAGTAAAACAAAAGTATCTTTCCTTTCCAGATTTGTGTAGATCATAAGTGTACACCTTTAAGCCACCTTGGTATACCAGTATGTGCTCAGGGATGTTCTGGCAGGGGTGTCTGTAATAGCAGGGGTAACTGCCATTGTGATGAAGGATTTGGACCCCCAATCTGTGATGTCATCGGAAATGGAGGGAGTGTGGACAGTGGACCTGCAAAAATACATGGTATTGATAACTTGTAGTTCTTGGGATATTGGAGTTTAACTTTTTAAAATGCTATCCTGTTTTAATAATCCCGAAGAAAAAGGCCTTTAAAAAATATTGTGAGTAAAGAGAAAATGTTGGAAACCAGTATTTTCTCCTTTTCCCACAATTTTTTTCTGCTCTTTCAAATACATTTACTATGATTTGAGCTACATTTCATTTGTCATCCGCAAATGCTGTAGAGGTGGACCAGTTCAAAATTTTATTGTTGTGGAAAGAATTGAGGTGCTTTTGCAGATGGTGTAGATCAAGATAAGTTTGCCTAAACCCTGTATCTACTGCCCTGAATAATGTATGAGGTTGCTAAAACATTCATGACTTTGTAAAACAATTAGAATTTTGCTATCGAATGAAAACACCTGATAAAATCCAGAGCTCTCTGAAGGTCAACCTCTCTTTCACCCTGCACCAAACAGTAACAAATTTAACAGATAACAGTGGAAAAAAGATGGCTTTTAAAGACATTGTGGGAAAAATAGAAAATGGTGTTTTTTCCCATTCCCACAATGATTTTACTCAGTCTCTGAAAAATACAGGAATTAGAGCCGTATTTGATTTGATTTGTCATCTACCTATGCCTTCAATTTTGAAAATTCCATTTTTTTGTCTTGGGATAAAGAGTTAAAATAGAAATATCTGTGGAATAGCCCATTTCTGTCCAAGAATAGAGCAAGGATTCATTTAGTTAGCTCTGAATTTGGAGAATAATAGGTAGGTTTTTCGTACAGAGGTGCTTATTTTGTGAAAGACACATTGAGAAAGCTGTACAGTTTTATTATGTTAATTTTCTTTTGTACTTTTCCTTCCAGAATCAAAGAGCCTCATGATTGTTTTACTGGTGTTTTCCCTGGTAATTTTACCTTTGATAGCTGGAGTCACTTTCCTGGGCTACTATTTCAGACATTCGTTATTGGCCTGGTGGCATCATAAGTTCAATCATACAAAACATAAGTAAGTTCTTCCCTTTGAACATGTTATATTTTATATTTGAAAATTATTAAATACTTATTCATAATTTTAAGATGACTTTATCCTCTACCACACATTCAAGACTTATAACAATTATAGGGAAGAAAGCAAATCATCACATAATTATAGATCCATAAAATCCATTTTGTCCAACAAGTGACTGAATCATTAGGCTGTATAGTCCTTGGGCATGCAGAAAATTGACTGATAGCAAAAGGTTTCAACCCAGGTCAGCCTGTGTGGACTGCGCAGGCTGACCTAGGTTGAAACTTTGCAGATGCATTAAACCCCCTTTTCATACAGCATAGCTCAATTACTTTCCTAGTCTCTCTACTCTTTACCAGATGTCAAAATTTTAGACTTGTCCAAGTTAAAAGCATTTATAGACAAAATTCCATGAATGATTGATCTTTGTTTGAAAGGGTAGAAAACTTTGTGGGGAAAAAGAGAAATTGCTGGTTAACTTTTACTTAAAACATCTACTTTAAAACTACCCATCCAACTTTGATAAAACTTGACACAATCTTGCCACAGCCCTCTTCAGAATTTCTTCAAAGAATTTGATTCCAGTGAAAGCTGTGGTTGCCACGGCAACAAAACTGAAAAACATTGAAAGTCTTTAGCAATCTTATTGTGAGAAACCACAAGGCCTAGGGCATGTAGCTTCATCTAATAAACGTCTACCAATTTTTTTTAAATTGTAGCCTTAGGGTCGAAATTGGCTTCGCCCCAAGTGTTACATGGGCTTATATAGCTTATATATGATTTTAAAATATTTTTTATAAAGCACAAGGCTACCAAATTTTGCATGTAGCATCATCTAGTAGACCTCTAATATCCCTTTTCAAATTATAACCCTGGGGTCAAAATTAGCCCCATCCCAAGAATCACAAAATTTACATAGGCGTATATATATATATATATATATATATATATGTGTGTGGAAAATTTAAAAAAAAATCTTTTGATCCTAACTGTAAGGCCTAGGGATACCAAATATGGTACGCTGCTTCATATAGTAGACCTCTTCTACGAATGTCCTATATATAGCCCTGAGGTCAAAACCGGTCCCACCCCAGGGGTCACAAGTTTTATATGGGCTTAAAAACTGAAAACTGAAAGAATCTTCTGTTTCCTAACTATAGAGTCTAGGCTTACAAAATTTTGCATATAGCTTCATCTAGTGGACCAGTAGCAAGGTTTTTAAAACTATACCCCGGTTGGGGGGGGGGGTAACACATTTTACCAAGGGTTAAATAGTGAAAACTTTGAAAATATTCTTTTTGTATATGAAGCCATTATTTTAATTTACGTGTGTACTAATCAAGGGAAGTAACTTCTGTTATAACATATATAGTTTGTTACCATTTACCTCCTTTGATTATCACACTGCACTAATACATAATTGGCGTTGGGTATTTAAAGTTTGCCCTAAAAATATTGTTTAGCTTTTTCTAAGATGTTTAAATCGTATTGTCAAAGAACTCTGTTTTAGATTTCATTAATACTTTGTATGATTGATACGTGGTTAGACCTGCTTGTATTCACTAGTATAATCATTGCATTTGTATAAGATACGCATTTGAATAAGATATGCCTTTTTTGGGGGGAGGGGTACTAGGATATATTTTCTATAAAAGTTGATTACCATACTTCTTACTGATTTAAGTTGCTGTCAATGCCATTTAAGTCCATGATACATCTGTTTAAAAAGGAATTGGAGGGATACAGGGCTATCATGGCCCTCTTGTTACAGTTTGTTTGCAGATTCTTCCAGTTTGAGCAAGCGTAAAATTTTGTCATCTGGTATATAGCTGATATCTTTACCTCCTGAAGCAAATTTGCAGTAGATGAATTTGAAAAGAGTTTGTAGTGTATTGATAAGCAACAACATGATTTAATGCTGTCTTAGGAGGTATTGAATTTGCGTATCATAATGTAGTAAAACCTTTTTCTGTATATTATAGGGAACAATCAAAACCCCTACGCCCTTCAAGGCCCCCTCCAAAACCAGATCACAAGCCTGAGAGAACAATTGTTACAAACAGTGGTGGCCATTCTCCTGTTACTAACATAGTCTCAAACAACAGTAGACATGTGAATAACAGTAGACCAGTGGGTAACTTAACAAACAACAACAACAACAACCGTCCCTCACCTAGACCGAAGCAGGCAGCCAGGAATGTAAATTCCCGCCAGATATCCGAGCCGGTCTTAACGGGCAGTACAAATAAAGACTCTAAGTCTCATATTCAACTGAGCCCAATCCCAGCCCCTAAAAGGGACCCACAAGTGCCTCCAAAGCCTGTTAGACCTTCTAGTCCTCCAGCAGTGTCATCTGCTGTGCATCCTCCGCTCCCGACAAAACAAAATGCCGAGAAAATGGAAAAATCAAAAGGAGCTACAGATATGAAAGCTAAATTCAACCAGATCCTTAAAATACCAAGTTTTACAAAGTCAAAGGAGGACACAGAATTAAAGGATACCAAACCAGAGACAGACAAACCTGAATCTCCCCAAACAGCCAACATTGTGAAGAAAAGAGAGATAAATCGACAGATATCTAATCCAGTGTTAATCAGTACAACAGATAGAAGGTCTATGCATTTCGTTAAACAGGAAAAGTCACAAGCAGTGCCATTAGAAAGCTCAGATACATCTGTAGCACCTCCCCCTATACCTCCGCATGTAAGTTTGTTGCGCAGTGAATCAGAAAACACCCATAGAAATCGCCCCCTACCTCCTCGCCCATTGTCAATGCCAGAGAGTGAGTGTGGGGATGAAGGTAACATTGACACCAGGGAAGCTCGAAAGTCTATAGGTATTCCAGCCAGGATGCCAGATAGACCTCCTCCCCCTCCTGTCAATCCCAACTTGGATAGAACACGATTCAATATTGAAGCAGAGTTAGCAAGAATAGATAATATTCAGCTAGATTTTGCTGATGAGGGAAGGTCATCAGATAATGACAGTACTTCAGGAAAGTCTACAAAGTCCAAACCATCTACAAATACAAAACCCCAAACATCTGCAAAACCAAAAGTTTCAAAAGCAAACTCCGACTCCATCAAAAAGCCCATGATTCCTTCAAAATCTGCAGCTTTAAAAACCAAGTCAGAACCTAGAAATACACATGAACTTAAGTTAGTGGAACCACCCACCTTCAATCCCAAGGCACGAGCAGGGATAAGTAAGCCA